>SMMW01000504.1:0-735000 GCA_004794655.1 Marisa cornuarietis | reverse complement strand
TCGGCAAACAGCTGTCTGTCCAACTATACACGTCCGTAGTGGAAAGCTATTGCATAACGTGAGCATTTATAAGGGGTGGTATTTGACTACAGATTTCTAGGGTTAACACTCTGTCTGGTGCATGCGGTGTCTCGATGAAGATATCTGAAGGACGAAGGGCAAGTAAACTCAGTCGCAATGTCGTGGAGAGGGAAATACTGAAACCTAATGGGAGAAAAACAAAGTAATTACAATATTTACAAAAATTTAGAAACAAGGTGGTTGGCGCAGTTTTGACAGAAGGTCATAAATACGGACAGGCAGAAGCACATAATGCACCAACACACACACACACACACACACACACACACACACACACACACACACACACACACAATCACACAATCACACACACACACAATCACACAAACAAACAAATGGACCAATGCATTATGGAGAGCGCAGAAAAGTGAATAAAAATGGCAATAGTGATAGGAAGTTGTCGCAATAAGTTAATATGAAAGTAGTGATAGGAGAAACATATATAAAATTGTACAGCTTGTATATAAAGGGTGTACACAACAATCAGAGTGACACAGACTCAAGAGACCAGCCCGGGTGTCAGTAACTCAAGCGGGTGTGCTGTGACAAGGGCTATTAAGACCCTAGCATTGTTTGGCGATCTTGTTATCAATGCGAGCTCGAGGTGGCAACCTGTAAAGCTTTCAAAGCTCGCTTTTCGAGCAACAGTCTTTTGAGCCACTGAAAGTTTTGCAGAAGACGGCTTGGGAGGTCGTCGAAAAGAGATTTGCAGTAATCCAGCCAAGTCAACACAAAAGCAGGTTCTTTACATGTTAAAAGACAGAAATTCCATCTGTCTTGTCAATTATAATTGTAAATAAATTTGCAGTGCTTAACTAGGGTGTGCTTTAGCGTATTTGGTTGAAATTTATAAAATAAAGTACCTTACTTTATAAATGATTATAGTAAAGGAAGATAAACCTTTTAAAAACAGAAGACTTCATTGGTAATCTCCATGTGTCTGACATGAGAAAGCAAATTAGGTAGTTCACTCATTTTTACACTAGATAAAGAGTCAATACACTGACTAAACTCAGAAAAATATTTTCTTTATTACTATAGAAATGATTTTAAAAGGTGAAAAAAATATTTACAAAAAAGCAATACATCTATTTATAAAGGATTTATTTTCTCCAACTCAGGAACTAAATATATTTCTATAAAAATGATGTTAAACCGAGATTATCAGTCATGACATTCTCACGTGGCACAAACAGTTGACACAATGACATAAAATATGTACACAAAATTTCACCATCTACCGAAAAGTCATTCATAGCTCCCATTTTTGACTGATGACAAACAAGACCAGAAACATGTAGGCATTCGAGGTTAGTTGCCTGAAGAATATGCTACATGAAAATTATTAGCTGGTTTGTAGAAAAGTATTTCCATCAAGTGGCAATTTTGCACATAGAGTTGAGAGGTGCAGGGGTAGGTAACTGGATCAAAAGCTCTTAACTTCTAGTGACTGTAATATTATGCGAGGGTATAAAACCTCTTTTCCTATCTACAAAAGTAATTTATTGCACAGTCACCAGCAACTTTTTGTTGAGCCAAATGTGAGGCAATGACACCCTGGACACTTTTCGTTACACATTTTATCTGTCGTACGTGATGTCGAGTAATGAGTTGTTGTCACGGATAGGTGACATGAATGTAAGCACGAGAGAATGCGGGAAAGTGTAGTGAGCGGGATGCACGGGTTGATCGTTTTGAGTTGTAGTTTGTAGGAAAGTTCGAGAAGGATGAATGGGTAGGATATATAGAAGGCGGCCGACAAGATAGGGGGCTGGCTGGCTTTTTTCGAACTGAGGTGGAACGAGAGGTTCCCAGACAACTTGCGAGTGAGAAAACATCCCGTCGAGTAAACACCCGTCGACCCCAGTGCCGACGTGAGGTGAGAAAACACCCGTCGATCCCAGTGCCGACGCGGGGACTCTACAAGAGAGGAGTGGAGTGGGGGCTAGACCTCCTGATGCCGAGAAACGGACACACTTGCCTCTTCAACTCATCACCGAATAGTGAACGACAGTGAGTAGTGACAGTGGTAGTGGCTGGCCGCCCCGGTTTGACGTTATAGTGGGTGAAAGTAGCTACTATTTGTATTATTGCCTAGATAAAAGGTATGAGTGTGTGTTAGTGAATGTATGAGGGGGTTCGCAAACCAGTTTGGAAATGTTTTTCTGAAAGAAATTGAGAGAGTGTGCAAGAAATAGGGGAAGGGGGTTATTAAATGTGACAGGGTTGGCGTAATGACGGATTGAGTTTTGTTTATGTTTGAAGGAAAAGAACGCGCAAATGTCTGACTGACAGGGTGAGTGCGTGCGTGTGATCCTGTCAGTGTGTGTGACAGTTGTCTGTTGTGACAATGTTGTGTCAAGAGACTCCAAAGGAAGCTAACGTGCATATTTCAGCCTCTTGGTCTGCTTATATAATGAATGGTTATCTTACATTTGTCTGCCTGAATGAAATTTTGCTTCCAAATTAGTAATTGTCTCGTTTATCTCGGTGACTTAGTAACTTAAGTAAGAGTAGGCATGAGAAGAAGTAGGTGATCGATATCAGCAGTGTAGGAGTAGGATGGAACTGGTTTGCAAGAATAGTTTTGCTAAAGTGCATAAAAAGTGTTGCTCTTAAATACATACATTGCTTTGTACATATATTTAAAGGGTAAATATTTGCGCAGCTGGACATTCATTTTCTTACATCAAGCATGTTCATAGAACAAAATTTACAGATTACATAGTGGCAATAAAAACAATGCTATCACATTTAAGTGTTATCCTATTTTAGACTAACTTTCTTTAAAATCAATTCCCTCAGAATTTTGTAAAATCGCACGTAACAATCTCTGGTAATCCAATAATCCTATAAACTTTATTACAATTCTGAAAACTCTACTCATCTATTAATCAATTATTTTGTGTATGCAGCACTTGATGGGATTCATGCTATTATAGTAATCAAAGCACCAAAAAGCTTTGGAGACTTTCTGTTTATAAATAATCTGAAGTCCCAGGAACGTTTTCACTTATACCTATGCAAACGAAATCAACTCTTTGACAATAGTTTTGCACCGAAATAGTGGTCATGATATTATCTCAAATGACAAAAACAGTTGACATCTTGACATGAAATACGCACAAAAAGTCTTTTTTGTACAGATTAACATATAATTTAAGCATTAGTCCCTATACAATGACAATTTCACCTTCTATAGTTCACATCCATGTCAAAATAAACAAACGATTGCCGCACACGATCGACCAGCTCATTTTCAGAAATTTTCAAATGCAACAAAACTAGAACATTTTGTTAGCTCTTCAGTTTTTTCCGTCATTAACAATTTATTGCTGCTAAGCAAGTATTTTGCAGTACAAACATCTACTTCATAGGAAGTGAACGTTGGCCAAAAAACCTAATATTGGCTCTGCAGGTAAAATGATATAAAATTATATCCACCCATCGTATAACAGGAATAGATTTTCATTAACGACATAGCTACTGTGTTTCCTTAAACAACTAAAGTAGCCAACGTCTGATATAATTTTTTTGGTACTCATTGATTGTTAACAAATGTGGAGTTATTTAAACTGAAAGCAACTGGTTTTGTCAATCAGTAGCACTTAAAGTTCTGTTGTAGTTATGAACAGTTAAAAAATGTAGAAAAATTGCACTTAAAACTCAATATACAACAATATATATATATACGCTGCCAAATGAGTCACAGAATATGTATAATAGTAAACCGATACAATAAGATAAAGGCTAGTTTGAACTTTCATTTCTTAAGAACACCAATATTGCTACGATAACAATATGTTCATAATTTTTTTAATCGCAAAAAAATATCCTTTTTTAAAGACACCATTGGTTCCCAAACTCTTCCCCATTGCATTTTCGAAATAAGCACACGAGGACTAGCCTTTCAGACTAATATAAAACCATCACGTCTGTAGTATTTGGGTATGCTCCAGCGTTTAGCATCAAGCTTAGCTGCTCTTATTAGGAACTCTTCTATGATGACCTGAAACAAACGAAGTAAGCGACATATTTTTTGCACAAAGAAAATGGTGTCTTAACATTTACAGAAAACTTTGCTGCAAAACGAATTGCTACTCTAGGTGGAAAATATGTTTTTATATCATTTCTCCTTTTGTCTGTCCTCTTAATCCTCTTTATTAAAAGCATACTACAACAGCTGCCGACCATTTGAATATGACAGAACCATAAGCAACCTCTCCTTAGCTGCTGACATCAACAAAACAGACAATCATCACAAAGAAAACTGAATATTGAATGAATATGCTCTTACAGAAAAGCACGCCAACAGCATTACAAAGAGAAAAAAGCAGACAACAGCAGAAGGACTAAATAGATGCCGCGATTCACAAAGGATGCTGTTGAGCGGCGGTGGTAAGGAGGTTCTGCCCAGAACGGTCAGTCTATTCCTCCACGCTTGCCAACCAGTTCTTTCTCTGGTCACCTGAGTCGGTGTTAATATAAGTCTCGTGGCCACAAGCCATGCCCGCTTCCTCGTAACGAGAAAGGGATTGTAATATCTTAGAGGGTGCTACTGTGCTCTGTACAAAGTCGTTGCTTCGGCGCTTCCTTTACAAGATTTGGAGCATTCTGCTTAGGCACATGGTCTCATCTACCTGTATCAGAAACCCATGAAAGGTACCACGCATGCGTACCGTACGTTAAGAACTACACGCAACTTGCAGTAGAACTCCGCCACATCGTGTCTGTCATTGGCATTGCTGTTATTGCTGATGCTTATATCAGCCGCACACCTTTAATGTTTGAGCGGCTTAAAATGTCTCGAGCTGTAGTCTGTTCCTGTAATTATGTTCTTATTTTGGACGTTATCTATGACTTTGCTCTTGTTCAGGCTTGTCTCCGTTCTTTATCAAATTAAATAATAGAAAGGCAGGGAGGATGAGTTTTGTGCATACTTTTCACCAAAATGAGGGGTACGCTCGACAGAAGACCACTGATGTTTAACAAAATACTTTCTACTGATTTTCTAGTAGTAGTTCTACCTTCATTTAGCTCTACTACATTGAACCGATGACCTTTACTAGTTTGCCAAACTGTAACAAATTTGCTGGTGTGGGTAGATGCTTGCTCTACCAGGCTGCGACCATTGAAACAGTTCTACTGTGCTCCTGTGCGATTTGAAGCCGACCTGTTCCTCTGTTATCAGTTCCTCAGCAGTAATGTTGATGTTTTTCTGTATTACTTAAAAAAAACATGCTGAGATAGCTGATAAAGATTGTAGTGATGTAGTTGTTATACTGTTTCGTTCTTTGCGAGAGGTGTGAGTAGTAGTTGTGTCCATTTATCTACCGTATACGATCATCGTTGGTGAAGTCTGGGTCAATCTCTGCGATGAGCGATCGAGTACGACTAGAATATCCTTCATCGGTCCCTACTTTAAAACCATTCCAGCTGAGTATAGAACTCTTCAATCTTGCACGATGTTACGCTTAGTTTGATTATTCACATTCCGTTCCCAAATATCCATCACCTTTCCCAGCGAGGACATATCCTTTAAGTGATAACTCGCCTTGACCGGTAATTTATATCGGAGCAAACTTTCCTTCAGAGATGACGTGTTAGCATGGCGATTTGCTGTAGTGGCCCATCCCTTTAGCTTTATTATCTTTCTAGAGGCTCGTATTCTGCCTTTTATAGAAATGGGGCACTGTCAGCTGCTTCTCACCTCTTTCGCTACGACCGAGCGGTCAAGAATCGAAGCTCAGCAGTTTCTTTTCAAAAGCCAGCTCTATAACATATAAGAGTGGCCAAAACGATTATTACTTTCTCACTGCTGATCTCAGCGAAGCTTATTTCACACACGTATATCAGTAATGCCCTGAATAGGTATCCCTACACATGCTCACTCTTAGAAACATTATGTGAATGTACTGCATCATAGACTATCTTTCAAAGAAAAAAGAAAATAGCATTTACTTTTCTTATAATGCATCTTGATTTGCACAGTGGCAAACACGAGACAGATGAGTAGAGCAGCTCCAATAACAGCTCCAATTATGTCTGCATGCACGTCTTTGTCTGCAGAATTGTCTTCCGTATGAACAACATTTTTAATGTAAAGTAAATTTAAAAAGTAAAAAAATTTAAGTAAATATAAACTTTCTTTAAAATAAAAATACACCATATATCATGCTATTAGTTTAAATTGCCAGGAAATAAAGTTATTAATAACCTTTTAATATTGCAGTAACGTCCATGCAGTAATCGTTACACCAGTCAGAAAAGAGAACTGCTTTTTAAGAAGTATTTTTGTCGAACATTTGTTTTTTGAAAATTAAATACATGTTATTCTGTGTGTATGTGAGTGCGTGAGTGTGTTTGGAGGTATAAGTTTTACTATACCATTAAATGTGTAGGGATTTACTTTTACCTTCATGATCGGGATGGTTTTCTTCTTTATCTTTCATAAACTGGCTCTTTGTAAGTGTTCTATGCATGCTTTCTTCATCTTGGACAGTTTCTTCACTTTTAGACAGGTCAATCTCGTTTTCTTTTTCTTGGCTTTTGGGAGACTGACAGGGTTTGGCGTCTTCATCGCTGACGCCTTCAGCTATACACCGGTACTTTCCAGCTTTCCTAGCAAACCTTCTAGGCAGTTTGATTCTGGCAGTGTCTGACACAGGCTGCTGGCAACTGATACCTTCCTGTTTGATGCACTCGAGCCTGTCATCCATCCATCCACAGTCAAGAAGCAGCTCTTTGCAAAAGTATAAATAATCACATGAGACTCACTAGAAACATTCGGTTTTATTTAACGGACTAGCTTTAAGGTATTTGAAAAGAATTGTACACACTTAAATTACGATGTCAAAACGTATATGGAAATCATTCCAGTCTATTGTTTTAAAAAAAGCTGTTTAGCCAGTGGTATCGTAACATATCACAATCACATGGTATATAAAACACATAATATGCTATCCGTGTTACCTTTAGAAAATTAAAGCCTTTTGTAAACATTATTGCACTTTATAATACTCTGCAAAAATTTCCAATCCCTAAAAGCAATGTTGGTTTACATTAAAAGTAGTACTTTTACCTGAAGAACCATCGTCTTTGGGATAGAAATAGGCGTAAAATCTGTTCGTGTAGAGTTGACATTGACTTGGAATAAGCAGTTCAAGATTCTCCCGTTTGATACATCACACTCTGTTCCTGTGTCATTCACACACACACACACACACACACACACACACACACACACACACACATGCACAATATACAAATAGCCGTCAAACCCAGTAATAGTGAATACAGCTCACTGCTACCGGTGATCTCATGCAACGTAGGTAATAATGAAGACAAGGATGTCATACTTTTCAAATCCTATAGTGTAAGGAAAGTAAAAGTTATTACACAGCAATCATTTTTTTCGTACTATATCTCGTTTCTAGATTTCTTTTACAATGCTCACCCCCACCCAAAATAGCAGATAATAGATACAATCCATGTTATAAGGAACGCATCATTTTTAAGTAAACCTGCCACCCTTAAAAATAGTACCCCGAAGATTATACACACCTTGGGCACAAGCAACGAACAGCAGTAAGAAGCAAATAAATTCCATTCATTTTAAAACAGTATATGCACTCGTTATTGACATCCACCTCTCAAGCCTGTATCTGTCAATACAATTCAGATGTATTCATAAACACTTTGAGTAATAAACAGAATAAGTAATGCAAGAGACACTTCATAATTTGAAAGCGTTAGCATAGCATACACAATCGGAAGATTTCAACACAATGTTGAGTTTTGTTTCGACTGACAATACCTTTATCTGAATGGCAATAATTGAATCTCTAAAGAGCATTTCCTTTGTTGCTGCAAATTCACTGCGCTAATCACGTAAGTCTACAAACATACAGACAACCAAGAAACTATAGAGCCAGCAGGCAAACGAAACAGATACATACAACCGTGCAACATAAGAGAACCTTGAAGAGAATCCTCGCTGGTGGAGTAGCGTGCAAAATAGTGGACATGTCTTCTCTCCTAATGATCTCACCACATTGGCGCGAGAGATGCAGAGAATTTAGAAAGAGGCAAAGAAAGCTTATAAAAAATATCATACGTACCACATTAGCACCACCGCAGAGGAACTGAAAAGCACAACTGAACAAATCTTTAACTTCCACACTCTTTAAAAAAGCATCTACAACAAGAGTGATACGTCTATCACATCTTCATTGACTTTAAAGAAGACATTCGAAAGCGTCTGGCCTGAGGGGCTAAAGCATGTTATAAGAAAATTGAACATGGAAGGTCACCGAAGCACAGTCGGAACTGCGGCATAAACAAATAAGAACTTATATTTGCACCATAGTAGGCGTACGTCAAGGGTGTTTCCTATCACCAATGCTGTTTAATATCTTGAAGAATATCATGCTTTAAACATCGACGACCATCAAACTTCCATTTGAATTGGTGGAACGCCGATCTGCAATCTACGCTTTAAAGACAACAAACCTAGATCTGATAGCAGGCACTAACAAATAGCTGCAAGACCTCACCAACAGAATGACAGGACAGACAGTTGGAACGCATATAGAATGGAGACCAGCACTGAAAAGAGCAAAGTTATGATCAATGGCAGCTGCAAAGCAGAGTTCTTTATAAACGGGATACAGCTGGAAGAGGGAAGCAGCGTCAGATATTTGGGAACCACCCTCTGCAAGGACGGCAGTTCTAAGCCAGATATTCACATCCACACTGCAACAGCAACAGCGGCTAGAGAGGATCTGGCATAGTCTTAAGATAAGGTTCTCTCCCAAGTACAAGCTGTAGAAATCCCTGGTAGTGCCAATCGTTCTCTACGGATTCGACGCGTGGACTCTGCTCGCCGAAAGGGAAAGGAGAATCCAGGAATTCTAGATAGAATGCCTGAGGAGGATGCTCCGGATTTCATACAAAAAATGGAACCAACGAATTTGTACGAGACACTCATAGGACACCAGGAACCTCTACTATCAACAGTCAAGTGACGTAAACTGGTCTTCTTTGTTCATGTAACCCGGCACGACACCTTGTCGAAGACTATTCTTGGAGGGTGGCCGACCCCACGGTGGACAGAGAAAGAATTGACTTACGAACATCACAGACTGGACTGGTCGTCCTGTACAGGACCTGCTGACTGTCGCCCACAATAGACAAGAGTGGCGGCCCCTGTCAGCTGCCGCGTCTATCCATGTGCTCCCCCCAACGACAGGTGCTGGTCAAAGGACGACTGACTGACTGACTGACTTTATTATTAAATAAATATAATGTTTATTTGTGTGAGTTAAGAGCTATCCTTCCTAGGTGCATATGTAGTTTTACTTTGTGTCTGTCTTCCAAAAAAATAAGTAAAAGACACGCTATCGTTATAATTATTTTCATAAAGAATGGTTATGTATGTCGACAGTTAGTCTTAAAACAACAACACAGGGTAACAGAACATAAAAAATACAAATTATTATAGTTCTCCATCTGTAATAATTGGTCAAGTACACTCATATTGTCAAAGCAGGGAAACAAAGCGAGTGTATACAGAAATGAGAGAAAGCAGTATACGCATTTGAAGTCATGTGCGTGAGTTATCTTTGAGGTTGACTGTATGCTTAGATTGTAGCTGGATAAATGAGGGCTGCTAACGTTTCGTTATAGTTTTATGAACTCTACTTATCTCACTATTATCTATGTCTGATTTCTGTCGTAGTGGGTACAACCCGTCAGCTTTAATTCAGTTTGTTGATCAGAAGCGTGTCATACATTGTCCCTGTAATGTTCTGACCCCTCCCAACCATAACTTATGCTTTATAGTTGTTTTGTTTAACATTTAATCTTTTATTTATTGTTATTTTGCATTGTTCTCTTTGTTGTCAGTGCTAGGTAACTGCTAGGCGATATCACACTTTATTATTGGTGTATGATCTAAAATGTATTTTCTTAGCGTAGACTGTTATCAAGACCAACAGTTGAAAGCTATTTGTGCTATCTTTTCTGAAGTCCTTTTTCAAGAAGAAAAAAGCCCAATATATTTGATTTGTTAGAAGAATGTGCAACTATCATGAGTGCTTATGAGGTGAATGTAGCTATGTTTGCATACTTCTGTGCATACAAGTGAGTATCCACACAGAGAGAAAGGGAGATTCAAAAATATCCTGTGTACACACTTAACTGAACTTAAGGGTTTAATTGTCTGCAGGTTTTAGTATCTAGATCCGATGTATATTTCATAACGTTTTGATAAAGTAAATGTAAAATTATCAGTACTTACCACAGATATTTTTCTTGTTACTAGAGTTTGTTAAGTGCTTGTTTCACGAAATGACAAACATTTAGAGCCAGTATTTAATTAAACATCCTTAGGTCTCGCCATGAGATGAGTGTCTGACAGTTTAAAGATTAATTATCAAAATAGATTATTTAATATCACGCCATGTCCTATCACTGATTTTCTGGAAAGCAACGTGCAAGCACCTTTATTTGCACTGACCTTGTCCTTTGAACGATTTTTAAGATAACAGGCAATGGCGGTCACACGTGCCGTATTCGGATTCATTTTAAAATATTCCTTTCTATGTAACATATGCAGCTTAATCTCTCCCACGTTGATCACTGCAGTTAACCTCTCAGTGGCTTGCTTGAGTAAAAGTTGAGAAAGTGTCAGAGAATACTTTTTTGACAGAGGTGCTGAGGACGAAGTGACCTCCATTGTTTTTTTAACGTCTATACTGTGTTAGCTTTTCCTCTTCTTTAATCTTATTCACCAGTAGATTCATCATGGACTATAAGACACGCTTTTAGTCAAAAATTCAAAGTTCTTCATTTTTCGTTTGGCAAGTGATATTTTAGATGGTTTGACTCAAAGATTGACACTCTCTGCCATTGCAATTAGGATATTCCTAAATTCAATGATACATTTAAAGAAAATCTTTTTCTAGAAGTACACAATGTTTTTCGAGAACTACTTCACCACAGAGCCCAGAAATAATATTTTTAAAACCCAACTCAGAAAACAGAAAATCCCAAATTATTATTATACCAAACAACCCTTAACGACAGCACTGAATTACAACTGTCACTAGTAATTTTCTCAAAAAGAACAAGCTTTACCTCTACATTGTGAACAAAATAACAAAATTTGCCAAGAATGGAAAAAATCTAAAGAGAGCGGATACTCAAAAACAAATGCACCAATTCCAAATTGCTGCTTAACCTTTCGCAACCCTAGGTAATGTCAAAACCTAAATAAACTAATATAGTACATAAACCTAAATAAAAGTCAAGTTAGGGCGACATAACACATTCGCCTCCACACGTTGTGCGCCATATTGTGACCATTGTTAACCTGGTCTTGTCTGTGAAGACCATCTGTCCCTCTTCTGCCTTTTTCAGTTCTGATGTCTGATGCGCTGTTTCACTGGCAAGCAAATATCAGCAGTTCTCCCTCCCAGATTATATTGGTGAAGGTGATTGTACAGATCATGCCGGTACAGGTTTATGCGTGTGTGTGTGTGTGTGTGTGTGTGTGTGTGTGTGTGTGTGTGTGTGTGTGTGTGTGTTACATAAATAGTATATGGAAAGGAAGTTTGATGAATGAAAATTAACGGAGAGAGGTAAAATGCAAAATAACAACTTAGGCAATCATAAGGAAAACCATTCAGCTCGCGCGAATGGTCTCTTTAGTGTTCTTCGAGTCTCAAAAGGATGAGCCCTGTCAAGTACATTAGCCTCAACACTTTGCTTTATTTAGTAACCTTGATGACATGTTTCAGTATTCCTTATTCATCATCATTTATTCAAAAGTAAAAACATTTTCATATTTTTATAGTCATACATATTAACATATATATATATATATATATATGCACTTTATCTGTGACATTTTTGACAGTCATGTGTAACCAGGGAAGCAAAAAATCCAATAAAAATATAAATTTTGATACATCAAGAACGTAACGGGATAGTCTTAGATTCACAAGAAAATACTACTTAAATTTTAAGCAATGCAAAAAATTTAATGCTTGTTGACAATAAATATTTTATAAAAATAAAATGAGATAAAATCAATTCGTTGATTTGTATTATAGCTGTATTTAAACAAAACAGATTGTGAGACCACCCACATTTTGTCAACAAATAAACTCGGCAAGTTGTTAGTGTATTGACTTCTTTTGTCATAAAAAGAAACAATACAGTAAATTTACTTTTGAAGAGAGGAGGGAGGAGATTCCTCCTACAAAAGACAGAACGGTAAAAAAGTGGAGTCATTGTGTCAAGAAAAAAATAAAGAAAGTACCCAAGGCAAAAGTAGCTGCCTACGAGTTAAATTGTTCAGCTATTGAAAACTCTTATAGAGGTAAAACTAAACTGAGTTTGATTCTCTAAAGCATCATTCTATATACATGTTTATATATATATATAACTTAAATAAAAACATTTGTTGTCAGAATACTCAGTTTGATATATTTTTGCCACTAATAATTCTTCAGATTTTGTAAACTTCAGACATCATGAAAAAAGTGGTGTGGTATCTGAACTTGACCTACTTCAGTCCCAGGAACCATTTTAGCTTCCACCCATGCATAACGATTAAGCTCGATTTGCATGTATAAACAGTGACGGGCAGCCATTTTCAAACTATAAAAGACTTATGTAAGCAGTTAAGCAGCAAACAAAGTCATAATGCCCGGAAAGTTGGAATGTATAGTTTCTTTGGATATATATATATATATAAGTGGTTCAAGGTACAATATTACAAAAACTGTATATTGTATGACAAGAATCAACGACGTTTTACGAAACAATCGTAAAAGAACCAGGAACCTCTATTTTCAACAGTCAAGCGACGTCATGTGACCCGGCACGACACATTGTATATTGTATGACAAAAACGAGAAAGGTATTATTGGTGTTTTTCGGTGAGACAACAACCAAGACTATGTCGCGGCAAGGCAGCCAGCCTTGTAAACAGGTGCCAAATGCAGAGAAAGAAGGGCGTGCCTGAGACGAGAGCTGAACCCAGGATATATAACCCTCACTGTATTGGTGACAGGCACTCACCGCTGCCCCACAGGACCGCCCTCCTAAAAGCAAGTAACAGTAATTCTCTTGATAAATTAAAGCACGACATACTAAGGTTAAATAATTACAACAATAATTACATGTTATAGCTAAAAGCTAAGAGCGCAACTCACACACAAATATACAGAAACTCACGCATGCCCACACACACGCACAAGCAAGAGAGTTAATTTAAATATTTCATGAAATTATAAACTTAAAGGGATTTTTGAAACTTCTAAAGAAACTGGCATTATTTTTCTATCTGTGCTTCAAAATACATAAAAATCGCCTTCTTGAGATGGAATGGGAAAATTTTTAATTTAAAGATGAACAACATAAGAAACCCCTAGAACCTTAAAGAGTGGAATCATGATTAAGGTGCATATTTAAACTTCAAAAATATTCAGTAGCTCCTTTTTCAACTTTGATGTAGACCAGTGTTAAAAATGAAGCAAATATTACCTTAAAAGATTTCATACCAGACTGTCTTGCCTACGCAGAGGAAAACAAGTGTTTTTGGTCTTCACTGTTGCCCCTACGGGCCGCCCACCTGAAAGCAAGTATTGTAATTTTCTCTGATGAATTAAAGCGCGACATACAAAGATTCAATAAGTAGAACAATAATTGCATGCTTTAACTAGAAACTAACATACAAACACACACACACACACATACACACACAGTTCTAAAACTTTCCAGAATTAAGGTGTATATTTCAATTTCAAAAATATTCAGTAGCTTTTTTCCAATTTATATGTAGACCAGTGAAAATAAATATAGAAAATATTATCTCAAAATGTTTCTTACCAGAATAAAATGACAATGTAGAGGATCATAAGTACACATGCCATTAAAAAAGCTCCAATCATAATAGCGATGACCACTATTGGACTTTTTGTTTCTGTTAAATAAAAGTGCGGTTGAAATAGTTGTCTCTTTAAGTAAGAGGTAAACGAAGAGCAAAAGTATAACGTAGGATTTTTAATGAATAAAAATGTCTTTGATGTAAAAATTTGTGGGATACTTTTATGTAAATGATTTATCATTTCTGACGATACTTTCGTGTCCAGTCTCGCTCTCATTATTTGATTGTCAGTTGTCCCACCTTTGCTGATTCTTTTTACTGAACGTCTTAGTAAAGTGAATAACTTCAGAATCTGTAGACGTGTTTCTGTAAATATTAGATAATCGACTTGAGAAAGCACCAAATGTGTGTGCGTGCGTGTGTGTGTGTGTGTGTGTGTTTGTGTGTGTGTGCGTGTGTGTGTGCGTGTGTGTGTGTGTTTGTGTGTGTGTGTGCGTGTGTGTGTGTGTTTGTGAGTGTGTGTGCGCGTGTGTGTGTGTGTGTGTTTTTGAAGAGTACAGACGCCACCCTACTTACGAACGATATATGTTACAAAAAAGTTTGTAACGCTAATTTTTTTCCTAAGTCGTTATTTTGCCATTCTATTAAAATACTGTGAGAATAAAACTTGTATTACCTTTTAAATTAGTGCTATAAATTTGAGTTGATATACGAGAAGAGGATAGGCGGTTGTGTTTATGGGTCTGTGCGTACAATATTTGCACGTTGTAATAGTATATAACACCACGGATACAACTTAGACAAACACTTCGGGAAAAATAGCAGAGGAACCCTAAAAAAACGACTAAGCTAAAAAAAATAGAACGTAGCTATTTCTGTACAGCTGACATTTCACTGAGCTCCATCACAACACATCCTTCACTCCGTGAGTCATCCACCATTGACTATGTTATTAGAAATTCAAGACATATACTGATATACTGTCCTAGCACAGGCCGTCTCGTCTCGAACGTAGGGTCCTCTCACTCTATACAAGATAGTCTCGATACGTTGTGCGTATCTATTGCTGGTGTTCGCCTGGACCCTGTGAGAATATCCGGGTATCTCATGAACCAACTCAGATCGTGACACTACCAACGAGAGTGGGTTGTCGCAAGGACTCGTGAAGGTATTGCAAGGAATAATTTTAATTCCTGCGTCTGTTTGTATGTCCGAATGTTCGTAACTCAAATGTTCGTAAGTAGGGTAGCGTCTGTATATGAAGTATCTCTGAATCTGTTAAAATTATAAACAAATAAATAACGATTTCTTAATGTAAAGATTACCATTTACCTTTCTGGTCAGGATTGACCATATATTGATTTCCTTGAAACATATGCTTCGTTTGATGCTGTTTTTCTTCCCGCGATACGTCTTGGTCGTCATGTACGGTTTCAAGAAGCTGACATGGAAAAATAATGTCAGGTTTTGATCCACCAGGTTCGCAGATAGTATTGCTTATAGGTCATGTTGAAAGACTGATTTCAACGATGTCTGACACTGGTTCTCTGAACTTTAAGCCTGGCAGCTTGATGCAATTAAGCTTGTTATCTTCCCATACACAGTCCACCAGCAGCTCTGTGCAAACCATTACTGGAGATATCGTCTGTTTGCATTTAGATTTTCTGAGATTATCAAAAGCGTATTCGAAATATCACGCATCTATCCACGTTGACTTGATTTATAAGCATTTTGTTTTTAATTGGTATTTTACGCCGAGCCAGCAACTAAGGCTATATCACGGCAAGGCAGCCAGCCCTGTAAACATACGCCAAATGCAGAGAAAGAACAGCGTGCCCGAGACGAGAACTGAACCCAGGACAGCCAACCTTCACTGTATTGGTGACAGGCGCTAACCGTTACGCCACCGGACCGCCCTTGATTTATAAGCATAACAATAGAATCTTTCGGTTTCCGTATTAAGTAAACCAAAAAATCCCGTTGACAAAGTAATAAAGTGACAATCTGTAAGCAGTGATGCAAACGCATAGTGGTGCTTATGTACACTATTTAGGAAATAGGCTTTCTTTCCGTATCAAGAATCCATTTTTTCTCGGTTACTACGCAATAAGTTATACTTAGCAAGGACGAGACAATATGATAATTATTTAATAAATAATAATATACCTGGATATTCTTATGCAAAGTGGCATTTGTTTACCGGATTGAATTTTTTTTAGTATTTCTGCCTTTGCTCACTTAAACCTCTTATTTGTCGGCAAAATAATTAACTTGAAATTTTTAAGAAAAGGTTTCACACAGTACACTGCCCTTGTATATTCACAACAAACAGAAGGAAACACAAAATTAATTTCATTGTGGAAAGGCGTGCACAGCTGTATGTTAGACTTTCACATAAATTCTGAAACTAAAACGAAAATAAAGTATCATATCATAAGATGTTTAAACATTTCAACATATGATGTATAAAAACAGTATATTATCAGTATTGCTTCTTAGCTGTCTATATAAAGTAAGCTCATAGTGTGCACTTATGACCTGGCAGTAACGTTTTATAAAGATTTTTTTAATCAGTATCAACAAGTCTCCGCCTCGTTTATTTACATAATAATACATTAATAGTTACGTATCTGCTGATATCTCTGTTCTCTGGGTGGTTATTTGAAACGCAAGCTATGTAATAAAGATCTTCCCAACGTGATAGCACATTTATTGTCCCAATCGTGTCTTTATTAACTTAGGATTCTATTAATTTTTTTATCTCTTGCGTAAGTAACTACAAAAGAGAAGCTCATTTTGATTAATGAATTTTTTATCATTAAGGTTGAGCTTTATATTAAAGTCAAGTTTAGTAATTATGAGTGGTTTTAAAAACTGAGAAAAGGATGTACAGCTAATAGATTTAGAATTTAACATTTTAGCCAAACAAAATAAAAATTTAAAAATTGAAAAGAAACATCTGCAATGACCGCTTCAACGCTGTAGTGGTTCTTTTTTGACTGTGTATGGCTGTTTGCTCTCCTTTTTGCAATCAGAAACGATGATATTTACTCAAACGTTGGCTCCTTATACTGCTTTTGCTACTACTACAACTGCCACTCATAACTGCCGTTGCAAAATTTAAAATTTAAGCAGTAAGCCAATGACAAGGCCTGTGCAGCTAAGGTCCGTTGTGTGCATGCATGTGTGTATCAGAGAGAGAGAGAGAGCGAAAACAGAAAAAAAGGTCTGAAGCCAATCACCTAAAACATACATTGTGCAAACAACTTTGAAAAAAGTCTTTACCGTCACCGATCTCTATAAGTGCGGTGAGGAGGGACGCCTTTAGCAGGAAATGTCGACTAATTAAACCTCGTCCACCGACCACAGCCCCTGACTACGCTTCTGTCCGGCTGCTCGCGCGCTCTCCAGCTGCAGCAATCATGGTGGTGGTTTGTGTGTTGATGGCGGTGGAGGTGATCAGCGCCGACGTGGGGCTTGAGATCCATAACAGCCACTGAGCTACTAAATGAATGATGCTCACCTTCGCTCGTTTATTGTAGCTTACTCTCCCTTACGAGTCTAACGTACACAAGTAAAAAGCTACATCTTGTGTTTACACGAATTGGCCTCCATGTCCATACTCCGTCGTTAATGAAAACTGCGCCTGAGTTATGTTTACGTTTTAGCCAAAGCATTTTTCGGCGCTTCCGGTGAATGTCGGCCCAAGGCCTTTAAAACCGAAAACAAAGCCTTCATTGATATTTGTAGATAAGGAAAAAAATACTTTTGATCGTTATCACTAACAACTGAAATGAACACTGATCATTAATAGTTCTAAATTAAAAATACCTATTAACTTTGTATTTTCCATGTACAAGAACACTAAAAATAAGAGCCTATTATTAATATTCTTACCAAGTGTTTGTTTACGTATGTCATAAACTGATGGCTCGGTAAATATTTCTAATGACTCCCGAGGCAGTGTAATCTCACTATTATCACCAGTGTCCATAGCTTCAGTAATTTTACTCCATTTAGTGCTGAAGTTACTGTCAAAACAAGCATAGAGGAATCAAGGTTCTTAATTGTATGAAATATTCTTTTAAGGCACTTTGTCACGTTTTAAAATGTGTTGAGCTGTTCAAACCACAACAGTTACAACTGACACATGATAAATAATTTTATTCACCATTAATAATATAATAACACAGAAAATAATATTTAATACCTGTTAGTTTACATAAATATAGAACCATTTCTTAAACAATCTATTTTTAGCTTCATACTCAATTTACTGTTTAGTTAGTTGCAAATGTTTCCAGCACGCTCACCGTGATATAGTCTTAAATGCTGGCACGGCGTTAAACACAAAAAATTCCAGCACGCACTCAATAGCACCCTCACACTATCAGTTTGTTTTAAACTTTGTTCTGGATAAGGAACCGGCTGATAATATTGCTGGGTTTGTAACTGAGGTCAAGGCGCTACTTGTAGACCAGGGGCCAGTTGCACAACATGTTTCCAAACCTTAAAACTGTTCTAAAGAAGCAAAATTTCTTTTCTGTAATTTAGATGACCTGCAAAAAGAACATACACAAATTGTACTTACAGGACGGAAAGTCAGACTGAAGCAACTTTATCTTAATTAAAGCAGTTTTAGTTTTAAAAATTTCTAAAATTGTGGTGTGCACTTTAAACTGATGATCTAAAAAGATTTAAGGCCTAAAAGTGTTTAAAATTAGAACTGGCCCCTTAACGATGTAGACAGCGTCGATCGATGTTGTGTAGCTGATGCTTGATCTTTGTTTTAGCTTTTTACCAGCAATCAGACTTAGTTTTGACAACTGGCGTTTTTGTAATTGTATGGTTATCAAGAAGATATCCCTAGGCTTAACAATGTTTCCTATCACTAATGCTTTCTAATATCTTGGAGAACATCATGCTTGAAACCCTTGACGACCATCACACTTCCATTTGAATTGGTGGAAGGCCGATCTGAAATCCATCTTTCAAGTCAACATACATCAATCTGCTAGCAGGCACTAAAAAACAACTGCAAGACATCACCAACAGACTGACAGGACAGACAGTTTGAAAACATATAGAATGGAGACCAGCACTGAAAATAGCAAAGTTATGATCAACTTGGGAGCCTTAATCTGCACGGACTGCAGCTGTACGCTAAATATTCGCATCGCAAAAGCAACATTAAGAGCGGCGATGGCTAAGCTAAGATAAGGTTCACTACCAAGTACAGGTTGTACAAATTCCCTGGTACTACCGATCCTGCCATACAGATGTGACACGGTGACCAGAGAAAGAACTGACTTACGAACATCAAAGACTGGACTGGTCGTCCTGTACGAGACCTGCTGACTATCGCCCAAAATAGGCAAGAGTGGCGGCCCCTGTCAGCTGCCGCGTCTGTCCATGTGATCCCCCCCCCAACGACAGCTGCCGGTCAAGGGACTGACTGACTGACTGACTGACTGACTGACTGACTGACAGACAAGCAGAGAAGGGCTGTAGCATGGTTTACTTTTTGAAAACGAAAGACAATGAGAATGGTGTTATTTTGAGACCTTCAGTTTATTCGTTAGAGATACTCATACCAAGTGAAGAGTATGTAGCAAGGCTCATTTCTGAATGCTATGTCAAAACGATTTATTGTCACTTATTTTAACTTTTGTGAATAGAAGTATTTATGTTTTACTGTTAGAGTTAGTTAAATAATTTATTGATTATTAAATAGATATAATGTTTATATGCGGGAGTTATGAACTATCCCTTTTTAGGCTCTTATGCAGTTTTACTTTGTGTATGTCTTCCAAAAATAAATACAACACACGATGTTTGTTTTATTTTTTTAATAAAAAATGGTTGTATATGTCGACAGTTAGTCATAAAACATCAGCACAATACAACAAAACATACAATAGATACAAATAATTATAGTTCACCATCTGTAATAATTTATACTTGCAGATGCAGTATCTCTATTTCACAAGTATTAAGACTCTTTGTTAAGTGACCTCATATTGTCAAAAAAGGGAGACAAAGAGAGTAGTTTAACAGCAATTACAGTGTATATAGAAATAACAGAAAGCAGTCTGGGCATCTGCATTCATGTGCGTGACCTTTCCATGAGTTAAGTGTATACTTGGACTAAAGCTTGATCAATGAGTGCTGATAATTTTATTTATAGTACTATGAGCTCTAAGCCTCTCACTTTTATCTCTGAGTCTGATGTAAGATTTCTGTCCTGGCGGGTACAAGCTGTCAGCTATAAGTCCAGTCACTCTGTATTGTCCTTAACCTCTCAAGCACCGCTTCTGCTTTTTAATTGTCTTGTTCAACATATGGTTGTTTAAATTTATTGTTATTCTGCATTATTCCCTCTGTCGAGGTGTTAGTTGCTTGCTAGGCCATATCACATTTTCTTATTGGTGTATGATCTTATATGTATTTTCTGATCGTAGACTGTTATCAAAACCAACAGTTGAAAGCAATTTGTGCTATCTTTTTTTAAGTCCCTTCTCAAGAAGAAAAAAGCCCAATATATTTTACTTGTTTTAAGGATGTGCAAGTGTCATAAGTGATAAGCGAGTATGCAAAAAGAGAGAGATTACAAAAAGTATCCCGTGTACACACTTAACTAGACTTAATGGCTTAATTGTCTGCAGATTGTATTATCTAGATCCGATGTATGTTTCATAGGGTTTGGATACAAACTGAAAAATGATCATTACTTACCAAAATGTATTTTTCTTGTTACTAGTGTTTGTTGAGTGGCTTATTTCACAAAATAACAAACATTTAGAGCCTTATTTAATTAAACAGTCTAACGTCTCGCCATGAGAGGAGTGCCTGACAGTTTAAAGATTAATTGTGAAAATAGAATATTTAATATCACTGATTTTCTGGAAAGCCAAATGCGAGCGTCTTTCAACTGACTTTGTCATTTGAACATATTTTAAAATAACAGGCAATGAGTGTAACATCTGACTTTCTTTAGCTGTTTTCTCAAATGATCGATCATGTCACAAGCTTCGTGTTCGAGCGTGCGCAAATAGTGTCTTTGGTGTTTTATGAAGTCTCTTTCTCTGAGAAAGTAAGTAAATAAAAGAAAAATGACTTTAAGAGGAAGAGCCCTTTCAATACAGTAGCTTTGCTTTTTTGGTACCTGTGATGACATGTGCCGGTATTGTTTCTTCATCATCGTGTATTCAAACGCAGGAACATTTTCTTGTTTTTAAAGTCATACATATTGTTTAATATACATATATATATATATATATATATATATATGTAAATTTCACTTGTGACATTTGTGACTGTCGTATGTAACCAGGTAAGCAAACTAAAAAATACAATTTTTGATACGTTAAGTTGTAAAGATACAAAGCACGTTAAGAGACAAAGGAACATATGACTGAAAATGCAAACATTAAACTTAAAATTAAACTTTTGTGGAAAAAAAACAGTTTATAAAAATACAATCATATAAAACGATTTGTTCACTAGTATTATAACTGAGGCTAAAAAAACAGAGATAGTGAGACCACACACATTTTTCAACAAACAACCTAAGCGAGTTGTTATTGTATTGAGTAGTTTTTTTCACATAAAAAGAAAAAAGAAGCAATAAAGTAAATTACTTTTGGATGTGGTAACACATAATTTTCGTAATTTATGAGACTGCTGTTACATTTTGTTAATAATCATATGCAAAATGCATTTATGTTTGAGACATCTAAAAGCTATTTTCCTATAAACACAAAAAGTTATTATAATGTATACTTTCTAAACACTTATCCTGGCGCTGTGTTTATGTATGAACCGAAAACGTTGTTGCCGTATGATACTTAAAAGAAATTAGGTCATCTGTAATCTTCATAATTCGAACTCCCATCCGGTATCCAGGCCTTTCTCGTTATTTGTCGAGTCTTGTCCCCCGGTGAACACGTGACTGTCTGAGAGGGTGCGTACGGTCCTTATAGGTGCTTATAAGTTTGTATATTTGGGGGAGGGGCAAAATAAGGCCTCAGAAGTGCTTATTTATAGCGAATAGGTACTTTTATATTGCAGTAAGGTTCTTATTAAGAAAAGAGGTACTTATAAGTCAATATTTTGTGTAAAGTGTCTTCTCATTATTCTTTTTGCCTTATTCTTCCATACTCCTGTCAGACTCTAAGAGACATAACTGTTGTTGTTTTTAAAAGCCAACCGACTCACATAAAAGAAAGGGTCCAACTAGGGGTGAAAGAGGTGAGGATAATTGACAATCCAGACAAACGATTGGTTAGGCAAAAGTACTACTGTAACCAGCAGTGCGAGTGCTTCCGTACATACCTCCCCCGAGTCAAACAACTCTTTCCTACCATATGTATGGATGGCAGATCTCCATCCTAAAAATGGATCCAGCCGGGAGAACAATAATATTTTAACTGGTTTGAAGGGGACTGACAGTGAAAAGCAATAGAAACTGAACTTGAAAAAACTGAGAAGGAAATACAGGAAGACAGTTTGAACCATCGTAGTTATTTGTAGTGTAGTAAAAGTTTCAAATCGATTTGCGACTGTTAACTGAAAAAAACTCAGGACTCATCTAAGAGACAAAGAAAACATTAGGGTTCAAAATTTCATATTGTTTGTTGCTATTCGAGACACTAATAGCATCATGTTACTTTTACAGATCATCATTTTGATTTAATTATATCAAAACTGTGTTTTTGTTTTTGTTTCCTTCAGCCAACTTTAAAATCTGGCTTTTTGATTTTGATAGGAGCTGTTTCTTTCAAGACCTCTGTTACATAAAATAATACTTAAATTTCCTCTTTAAACGTTACGAAAGTTTTAAAAGGTAGAACTGCTCTTACAAACTTATGAATACTGACAAAAAGAATGAAATTAGCATTATGTGGAAAAAACTGATGACAGATTCACAGCCAAAATTGTCTCTTGCATAAGGTGGAGTAATCTAATATTTTCTAAATTCTTTTCAGAATGACTTGCTCAGACAATCCCTTATTTTTGACTAACGATAAAGGCAAGTTGTAGTACAGGTATATAATATCATGACAAAGAACAATATAATACTATACAATCATAGCAAGTTCTTGAACACATATATAAAGAAACTGCCCAATGTAAAGATAGGTGCCAAATAGGTAAATTGTTTAGTTATTTAGATTCTGATAGAGCTTAAACTAAATTGCGTTTGTCTGAAGTATTTATCTATCTATATATAAGCTTTAAATCATCATAATATTTATTTTTATAACATTCAGTTGGGTGTATTTTTGTCACTAATAATTCTTCACATTTTGTGAACTTTATACATTTGGTGTCTGTATTTGACCTACTTCAATCCCAAGAAACTATTGAGCTCCGGCCCATGCATAAGGAATAAGTTCGCTACGCGTGCGTGGACATCAGTAAAAGTCAAACATTTTTAAACTAAAAAACTTATGCAAGTGTCAAGGCAGCGAACAAAGTCACTATGCCTGGAAAGTTTAAATGCACAGTATCCAAAATAGATGGTTAAAAGAAAAAATGCAAAACTGTATATCGACTGACGAAAAAGACCAAGGTTCTATCGGTGTTTCACTCTGAGCTGGGATGCACGGTGACATCACGGCAGGGCAGCCATCCATGTAAACGGGTTACACATTCAGAAAAAAACAATTGCGTAGGCGAGATGAGAGGTTAGCCCAGGACTGCCGACCGTCAAACTTTGTCATCCTGAAAAAAATACGAAGATTAAATTATGACAAACATAATTACAAGAAGCTAACAATATACCTGTCACACACACACACACACACACACACACACACACACACACACACACACACACAGGCAAACACAAGCAAAGACGTAAGTCTGTTAAATTTTAAGAAATGATAACCTTCAAGGCATTTTCAAACGTACTGTATTTCTGTCTAAACTAAACTGTCACTAAATTTCTTTCTATTGCATCAATAATTGTTTACTTAAATGGCAAGAGAGAACTTTTTATTATTATTATAATTGTTATTTAAAATACAAAATAAGAACTTCCTAAAACCTTAAAGAGTGGAGCCATCATTAATGTGCACATTTACACTTTAAAATATTCAGTAGCTTTCGTTTTCTACTTTGATGTAAAACTGTACTCAAAATAAAGTTATTTTTACCACATTGAAAAGACAATGCTGAGATAGACAAGTACACATGCCCCCAGAAAAGCTCCGATCATTATAGCGATGACCACTACTGCACTCTTTTTTTCTGTTGAATAAAAATGTTGTGTAATTAGTTGTCTGTCTAAATAAGAGATGAATAAAGAGTACAAATATTAAGTAGGATTTTAAACGAATGTACATTTTTGTGGTTTTAAAATAGGGGGTACTTTTTTCACCTCCACAGTTGCCGAATACCTTTTTGACAATAAATGGCAAATGTTGTGTGCTTCTATGTGCTATCTCTCTTGTATGGGGAATAATTTACTGCTGAAGATGGCATGCTAAAGCCTGATTCCTATATAAAACTCAACACAAATACCTTGTTTTCAGCTCATTCAGAAGCCCTATGACAGCAGTGTGTGATTTCTCATCTCAGGAATGATATAGACTTAATCTTGCATTTTACCAAAAGAAAGCTTAACTTTGTTTTGTTGTTTTTTCAGCACAACATTTTTATAAGGTATTTCGTGTGCATGAGTATACCACTACTTATTTTATAGATATTTCAGAAAGTGGTGTAAACCTTTTTAGTTTCGGTCAGAAAACAGCAAAACTGACGACCACAAACGTTAACTAAAATGCTGTTTAATGAAAACAAAAGTACATCAAAGCTTCGAAATAACAGAAATCTGACCAGAGTTAAAACTGAAAATGAAATTTCAGATCCATTAGGTACATAAATTTAAACACAGAACTACTTGCAGTAGATCAATGTTAGTGTGATCCTTTATTATTCTCAGCAAGCTTTGCGCAGTGTTTGTTAATGCTTACCAATAAATTTAGTTGGATGTTAACCCCATTAGCGGATTATTGCAATAAGTTAAACTTTTCTTGTCTCTGGTTAGTGTCCAGTTTTGCTATTTTTGTATGCATGTACGCACTTACACAGACCTGCATACAGGCACGCAAGAAAACCCACTTTGTGTCCTTAAAATGTTTGTTCCACGCTTCTATCGCCATCTTGTGTCAGTTCGGTACACCAGGAACTGTTGCCATGAGCTAACGCTCAGAAATGTTAACGATGACCCACTTCTGTCTTCCTCATTAAACCGTAAGCGGGTCCCTTCCTATATCTGTTCCACCAGTTCTCACACCATGGATAATCTCTGTTCCACTAGTTAAGGTAAAGGTCGAGTTCTTATTCCCTTCTGTCCGTGAAAGCCGTTTGTTTACAGTGTAAATGGCGTGTCGTGAGGAAGAAGTTCAAACATATTTCTAACTTCCTTCAAAATTAGGCTTACAAAATGGCTGCAGACTCTTGCTACTATGTAGATAAAGTATACATAAATATACATGTATATAAAAGGTCTTTCTGTTGATCTAGTTATAATAACATACATCATCCCCACTACGTTTTGACTAGACACGTACCGATGACTGCTTGGCGCCTTGCAGGAAGAAAAAAAGTTCAAAGGTGAACGCAAATAGACTCTTCCTCATGCAAGGAACGAAGGACAACATTTACCTAAATACTTTTTTAAAAATTTGAAAAAAATTAAGAGAGCAATCTAAGATGTTTCGTATTAGTATTAATGTAGCTTTAGGACACTGCTGACCTTTTTCAGTTTTACTCGGTGTCACATAACAATTATTAAAATTAAACCTTCCTGACATCTAATAGGCAAAATCAAGGGCTGAGAACAAGGAGGAAATTATTATTTCCGTTGTGAAACCGAAAGCATCATACGCCCTTTCTTCCCCAGCTTTCAATAGCTGTAAATTTGATCTCGTAATAATAATAATAAATGAATATTTGTATAGCGCATATTCACACGCATAGAGAGCATGCTCTTAGCGCTTAAAACAAGGAAGAGACATGGACTACATGAATAGAACACGAGGGGCGGACGAATAAACGACAGTACTGACGACAGAAAACACAAAAGACACCAAGTAACAGTAGCATAGAAGGATGTTGAGAAAAGTAGCAAGAACGGAAGGGGGAGGGTAAGAAGGACTAGCATTGTGTGGACTGTGTTAGGAGAAATGCTCAAGGAAGAGGTGCGTTTTCAGTGCAGATTTGAAGGATTCAATTGTAGGAAGGTGTCGGATATGGAGAGAAAGAGACTTCCGTTGTTTTGCTGCAAAAAATCATGTGACCATATGTTTTTGTTCTGGTAATTAAATGATCACTACCCTGTACATGTACTACCATTCTCTTCACAGCCTTGACCTATCATACCTATCTTGAACTACTTACCATCTGAGGCGGTCTTTTTCCTCTGCTTGTTTTGTCCTTTTTTTCTATGCCTTGTAATTGTATGATGATTATTTTTATGTGTTCTACATGTTTACAGTTTGCTCCAATCTTCTGTATAAGCATTTCTATGATCATAAGAAATACGATAAAAGAAAAGTTTAATCTCGATGAACCTAAAAAGAAAAAAAAGGAACTAAGAAGGGCGTACTTCTGTCTATTTATTTCGACACGGAACACTGTCACTTTCACGTCCGCGCCTTACAACTACTTGCCGTTCCTTTCATATTCCATGTGTCATACACATCTGTACAATCAACATTTATTTTGTGACTTCTTATTTCCTTGTTCGAGTAGTTCGTAATTAATTTTGTTTGCAATAATTGCAAGGCTGAATTGCTTAAATGTTACTAAATGAATAAATGCAAAATTTTTATAGCGCATACTCATACTCCTAAGGAGCTTGCGCTTAGGAACAAGCACGAGACATTGGCAACACACGAGACGAAAGAACAAACACACCGCATATGAAAGACAGAAGTAGAAAAAGTAGAACAAAAAACCGAGCATGATCATGGAATAGGTACAATCATTGTAAAGAACATATATTAAACATGAATAATCTTAAAGACCAACCTGAATGGTTTTCGAAGTTTTCATATATCGGTAGATATTGGCGATATAACCTAACCTGTAAATTATAGCCTCTAAAGCCCATCCGTTAATTAATTATCCGCTACGATTCGCACTTACGATCAACAAGCGCCGCTAGCAGTGTACTACGTCACACTAGTGCACCATTCACAACACTGACAGCAGTCAACACTAAACAGTATACTACGTCACACTAGTGCACCATTCACAACATTGGCAGCCGTCAACACTAAACAGTATACTACGTCACAGTAGTACACCATTCACAACATTGGCAGCAGTCAACACCATTGTTTGGACGTTGAAGTCTGTCTCGTGCTAAAGTAGCAGTTTTTCAAAAGCAAGAGAAATGCAGACTTTCAACGTCTGAATAACCTTAGCTGTCGCTCATTCTCTCTTTCTCTGTTTGGTGTTGACTGCTGCCAATGATGTGAATGGTGCACTAGTGTGACGTAGTACACTGTTTGGTGTTGACGGCAGCCAATGTTGTGAATGGTGCACTAGTGTGACATAGTACACTGTTTGGTGTTGACTGCTGTCAATGTTGTGAATGGTGCACTAGTGTGACATAGTACACTGTTTGGTGTTGACTGCTGTCAATGTTGTGAATAGTGCACTAGTGTGACGGAGTACATTGTTAACGGCGCTTGTTGATCGCAGGTGCGACTCGCGTACTTAGCTAGCGGATAATTAATTAACGAATGTGTTTTAGAGGCTACAATTTACAGGTTAGCTTTACATCGCCAATATCTACCGATATCTGCAAAAAACGCAAACCATTCAGGTTGGTCTTTAAGTGTGATGTCCATAACAAACAATATCTATGAAAGATTAAAATGTTTTCTTGCACACAAAAAATGTGCAACAACAGAAAAAAATGTTGTTTAATAAAAACATTTAAGCAAACAGATATCACAAATTGAGTTTTTAGCTTTTTTAATGCAGTAAAAGTCGCCTTTAAATAACTTGAAATACTAACAAGCAAGCAGCCTCCATTGCCTCCCAAAACAAAAACTCGGAGAAGACTGCAAACAATTAAAAAGAACATAATGCATAGAGGTATGAATTACAAGGTATTCTCAGTAATTTTATGAGAAACACGTAAATAAATAATGCTTTCTTTTCTTTTTACTATGTACAAAAAAAATCAAGGTGTTATCTCTCACAAACAGTAGGAAACATAAACATACTTGGCACGATTGAATGTAAAATTTAGTATGAAGACATACTTTGAAATCACTTAAAAATAAATTACTGCCTCCCGACAGGTATGATGTTTTTAGCCGGCCTTGCTAAAGATTTATTTTATTGTCATTGGAGAAAGAACACCAAGCTGTTTTTGTTCTTTGGTTGAAATTTGTTTTGTATCAGTTGATCATTCAGGGTATAAGACATTAATTTAATGTGATCAACATAAAAATATGCCTTTTGTTCTTTGCCTCAATGTTTTCTAAAAGCTGAACCAATTCTAACGGTTTGTAATTAAGGTGAATTCAAGAGAAAACTACTCCACACCCTCACAACTCTCTCACCAGAACTATGTTTAACATTAAATTACAAGAGATTAGGGGCTAAAGAACGAGTAGACTAGTTTACCCATTTCAAAAGCTGCAAAGCTGGTATTACCAAACTGTAAACATTTCGTAACAAAACTTGAAACTGAGACAGGAAAAGTAGAGCGAAAGTTTAAGGAGAATGTTTTAGATAATTTTACTTATCTAATACATCTTCTCAAACGTTTGTTATCATTTACATAAGACATTATTCTGTCTGTTGAGTTTCAGCAGTTTAGTTTTTAGTGCAGTTGGACAAAAACAATATTAGTCGTGCTGAAACTAGCAAAACAGTTTTATAAAACAGAACTGAGTGCATTTTTATAAAATTAAGCATTACGGTGTGTATATTTAAACATAAAAGGTAACAAATTTCAAATCTGAGCATTCATCCTTTAAAATAACACAAAATCACACCAAAAAACTGCTGCAGCATTAAATTTATAGGTAAGAAATCGAATCTGCAAAACAAGTTTAAAGTGTAAAAAAATTTACATGCTAAACAACAACAACTGCTGTGTATGTTTCATTCTGTGTATTTTAAAATGCTATAATCAATGTAAAACTTTATAAAAATAAATATATAAATCGTAAACAGTTTTTAAATTATTCTCTCACATCGACTTTCATAAAAAGAGGATCTTTCTAATGAAATAGCTGCTCTCGATTTCACGTACTTCATATATCTCTTTAATTTATTATTTCTTAAAGGATAAAAATATACTCCTCCATAAAAATTTTGATTTTAATTCTGTATAAGAAACATGTAATCATACAAGTAGTTTTTATAAATATGCTGCATATGTTATGTTATCTTTTTATTAGTATTGGTAATTTGTTACCAATAAATTGATATTTATCGTTCGGGTTATGTGGCAGTAAATAAATTCTTACATTTAGTTGGTGTATAGGTATGACCTGGAAAGACACTAGATTTATGCCCCACAACTTATTGACTCTTGATGCCTTGTTATTTCGCCAATAGAAAGGGATGAAGCACCATCGTTCGCCTTTTCGTAGGGGACCAGATGGTAATACAGGTAAGTTTATCTTCAAAAGATTCAAATGGTTGTCGCTGTTGTAGATGTGACTGATTTGAGACAATAGATGGTCGGACGGAACTTTTACAAGTAACAACATTTAATACCAAACCTTTTGTCTTATGTGTTTGAAGAAGGACGAAATATTAATGCTTAATACTTAAGATGGTGTCGAAGAAAGATATTTTATTCTATTGCAGCAGCTGCAAAGTGAATGTCGGCGTATTGTGTCTCTGACGAAGAGCCAATAATCAAGTTAGACAATGTCTTGTTTGAGAAATCCAAATCTCCGTATATCAAGCCGTCAGGATTCCTACCACCTGAAGCTGACACTTGGCGCTGTTAAGAAACAAAAGATAAATCAGTTATCCAATTACTTCTTTACTCTTCATTTTCTTCTTTCTTTTCATCATTCATTCATCCATTTTAAACTGTTATTTAATTTTGATTTATTTATTCTTTTTTCTATTTTTTAACGTTTTTGATAATTTCTTTCTCCGTCTTATTATTAATAAACTGATTTGCTTTTTTCTATTTTTTTACTGCAAGAAATGAACTAAAGATTGGATAATTTTGGCTGATTCAGGAGTCAACAGGAAATAAACCCAAATTCAAACTGCATCCACTACAATTTTACATAAAAGCGTTACCTCAGTTTCTGAAACATTTGATGCATAACGGAGGCCAACTGTTTCGTTGTCTGAGAAAGATTAAAAACAGTAAAAGTAATCTCCTACAGTTGAAAAGCAAAGTGCTTGTTAGTTTCTGTGAGCTTTAATCTTTCAACTTGTGTTTCAGGCTGTTCGGATTTAATAAAGGGTGTTGTTTCAGTTATCGAATGATGATGTAAAAACAGTCAGTCAGTGTGTTCGTGTGTTTGTTTGAACTAGAGAGAGAGAGAGAGTGTTTGTGTGTGTATGTGTGTGTGTGTATGTGTGTGTGTGTGTGTGTGTGTGTGTGTGTCCTTTGTGCTGCTGTACAAATCAGAGCGCTAAGTGTTGAGATTTTTTCTTCTTTTTGTAGATATTCTATTTAAAATAAATTGTTGTTTAACGTTACCTTGCATTTTCAAGTGTCTGTCAGCAGCAATGACAAAGTGATTTAATTTTGATATTGAATACGAGATTTTCACTACAGTCTTTAGGTAATCAGATGAGTGTGAGAGTACGGGACGAACAGAGAAATGTTACTGTGCACGTGCATATATATATATATATGTTTGTACATGTTGTTAAGAAATTTTCAAACAAACCTTAAGTAAGAACAAGAATCGACTTAAATACCGGAACAGCAGTGAAAAAACTGCAAGAAGCAATTTCATTTGTGTGTAATGTGTGACGAAGCTGGGTGGGCAGGGAAAGTGTTTTACCTGTCTCACCTGTAGCACCATTGTCACTGTCGTGTGGGTGTGGGTCGTTGCTGTTTCCGATTGTACTCGCTGACATCAGAAGTGTCCTGTAGCAAAGAAACGTAGCAAATTGGCACATCTCTCTCTTCTTTTGTTTAGATAAGATTTCGTTTTTTTAAATTAACATTCATTTTATCTTACTTAACTCATTCTTTTCTTTCTTTGGATGTAAGTAATGTTCAATGCTGTTAACAAAAGTCAATAATATAACAATAATGAATATATTGTATATAAATGCATGTCTTAATGCCTTCTTCAAATGGCTGGTCTATTGGTGGTATACTGATAAAACGTTTAAAAACAACAAAAGGACGAAAAACACTAGTAGAATATTATGTAAGAAATGTAAGTTATTTGACGTTTGCAGGTAACAGAACAAAAGAGAAAAAAAACGAAAAATCTCATTTTAATAAGCCAAATTTGACTTTTATTACAAGCAAAACAAGGCTGGTGCACTCACTCACTCACTCACTCACTCACTCACTCACTCACTCACTCACTCACTCACTCACTCACAAAGAAGGTCAATAAATGTAAAGAATAATAATACAGTGACTTTACATACACCACATCCTGGTCCTACGGGAAGACTCATAAATAGTCTTGGAATAGACCAAGTGTATGTGAAACAATTTATATTTATATCATGGTAACTGGTTAAACGAAGAGATTTTTAAAACAACATGTTGTTACAGAAATAAGCTGCAGAGAGCAAGTAAAAATAAAAGTGTTCGAAAGTTACATACCTATGGCGTCCTTCTGCTGATCACGTGGTCCCAAACACAAAAAGGAAATTATAATTTGCCGTGTACATCGCTTATTTTTCTGCTCTCCCTCTCAGTCACACAAACACCCCCCCCCCACACACACACACACACAATGTTGACTTACATTTTTAGGACCTTCATCATTTTATATATTCATTTTCATTTGTAGAGTACAGTTGTTAAAATGACTTTATTATATGAATATAAATTTATTGAAAAAGCAGAGTCAGCTGTTTATAACTTACCTGATTCACGTTGGTTGGTCTTTTTCAGAAGGCACAGGATAACAGCTGCAGCAGCGAAAACTGTGACACCTAGCATAGAGGCTGACACGATTAGAAGAATCTTCCTCCATTGCTCAGGATCAGAAGTTTGTTCATCGTCTGGTTATAAAAAAAATAAAGATGCACTTACCTCTAAAGATGAGGCGACACAGGCAGACCTTCAACAAGTCGAAATAAGAAATACGGTGTCTTTTAGTCAACATGGATCTAAACAGAACGGCTCAGTACGGGAAATAGTCCGCCGAAAAGTTAACAAAGGCTTATTAAAATATTGTTATCACAGTGACTGTGCTTTGCATGACGATGAGTTTAAACGAATGACACAAACATGTCATAGCTACATGGCACGCAAAGTCACTGCATTACCTCACAATGTCATTTTCTTTTAGAGGCTGAACTTTGTTAATGTGCAGATGTCTCAAATAACTGTCTTAGATATTTCAATTCGAAAAGTTTTTTGCTACATGCTAAGTTCTCACTTTGCAAATACACCCTGTCATTCAAGTTGTCAAGGAAAAGGTTAAAATATAAGCACGTTAAATAGTGTTTGTTGGAAATTAATTTATATTTAATAAAAATTATCTACGTTACATCAGCTCTTATCTCAAAAGCTTACAGTAAGTGTTAAACAGTTATCCCATGAAAGTATCGAGGCTAGTCTATTGATGACTCAGAGCAAAATATAAAAAAATCTAGCAAACTAAGGGAAACATATCTAGACATCAAACACGAAAGGCATAAAAGAGATATTGCAGAGTTTGTTTTAGTTAGTATAGATGGATACTAGAAAAAAGAGTAGACCATAACAGAGTTATATTCATATCAAGAGATGAACGAGCTGTTTATTTCATGAGCTGCGTGGTTGGGTTGTTTTCTTGTACTTTACAAAGAGTTGGTAACAGAACTTTGTTAATTGTTTTTGGCTGAAAGAAGCTTTTTTTATTTGTTGTTTTTTTTTAGTTACGAATATTGCATGCATGTGTATGTGAGCTTGTCAATGTCGGGATTCTTGTTACAGTACACAGATCCTTACTACTAGAAGGGATGTTGAAAGATACTCACTCAAACCTGTTTTGTTTTTGACTGTGAAAGTTTTGTTCGACGTTCCAACATCATTTGTGAGAAACAAAGTCCAGTTTCCTTCTCCAATCCATGATTGCATACCAAAGTGCAGGGTTACATTAAAATCTGGAGGATTCCCACTGGGCTTGCAATCCACCTTCTTTACTTCATATCTTGAGGCCTCTTTCATTTCACACTTGCTGATATTTTGTGTATGGGACCTAATACTGATATTCAAACCATTTTGCTTAATTCTTGACAAATCGAAATCTTCAGCAGCCACGCTTGAAAACTGAGGAGGACCTAAAATGTGGATGTATTACTTTGTGTTAATAACCAAATATGACATTCGTTCACGTGAACAATATAATGAACATTCATAAAACCGATCGATAGAAAGATACTAGGAGAGGAAAAAGCATTGTTAAAAAAATACATTTTAAAACTCTTTAATTTGGAGTTTGATGATTGTACCTGGTTCGCTGAATACTTTGTTAATTATTTTACGTAGCTTTGGAAAAAAACGAGTACTCACACTTGACAAGAATGCTTACAGATCGGTTCAGTTCCGAACTTGGTCCCTCACATCTTACAGAATGCCACACATCCGTGCAGCGATAAACTTCAAAGAAAAGCTCAATCTGTCCTTTTGTGTCATTCGACGAATTGTTTACTTGTCCCCCAACTTCAAGCAGCCGAATACTCACTGGAGGGTTTCCATTAGAGAAGGAACAGAAAACACGAACCTTTTCTCTCTCGTTAACATATATTTTGTTTTCCTGATTTCCATTCACAATAAGCTGTTTGATCACTGGGGGATCTGCGGGTAAAGACGAAAAAACACACAAAGCCTATAAAACATCATTATAATTAGTAAATCATGTTGGCAACGTTTTATGACATGCCAAATCCTTTTTCTAGAAAAGTAACTTAAAACTGACAAAAAACTGTACATATTATCGCAAACCGGCAAACTATAAAAAAATGTTGCAAGAAATAAGCACTCCCACCTTCTAATAAGCTGTGTGACAGTAGATGATGGGTGTTATACATTAGTACATATAAGTTGTCTTACATGTATTTTCATATGACAGCTTAAAAGCTTATTAATGCTTAAAAGCACTAATTACACCTAGGATCATGGTCAAAATTTACTTGACTTACATACAAATTTCAGCTCAGTGTGCTTCAACACAGATGGAGGATAACTCTGTCTGAAAAACTCCCAAACGACATCACTATAGCTCCTCTTTATAAGGAGGAAAACGCGCATTTCAGAGTTGTCGGAGTCGCAGATAGACTCAGTGCTTAGGTTTCTACACAAAATGTTGTTGTGTGGTAGGTATCGACACCAGCAAACCATTGACAGTATTCCCTTTTCACACACTTTTATTTCAATGGTAAATTCGGAGTTTCCTGACATCTGGCTGATTGTTTCTGAAAGTGGATAGGTGAAATTTGTCCATGTGTTCTCTTTGACTTGTTTTTCGTCGTGATGCGTTTTACTTAAGTGCGTTATAGAACCTGAAAGTAAGCATTATCCATTGGTCAAGTAGCTGAATTGAATACAAAACTATTCAAAGTGCATTTTTTTCGCTGTGCAAAAAAGCATAATGGTTTTAATGAAAAAGTAACACATGCAAGTATACATAGACTAATAATAGCTAACAAAGACACAGACAAAACATTTACGGGAACAAATTTTAGAAGACGCAGTAACAAAGCATCCACATTCAAGTGTAATATATGGCAGTTAAAGCATCAATGTTGAGTTGAATAAAATATAATTTGAAAGTACGTCTAAAGAATGTCAAGATTATGTAGACAGACAAATGAAATGTTTTTTTTAAAATCAGGAATCAGGGAAGCGTACAATTTTCATTCTGCAACCATGACATTGAGGAATACAATCTATAGTGTCATGTTCCTTCATGTTCTAATCGCCCTTATATACCACATGGTAGGCAATTTTTCATGGATTTTGTTTGTTTATTTGTATGCTTTTTGTTTGACGAATGAAAGTGTTTAAATGACAAGGGTACTCACAGTTTGAAGCGAAACATGGAGTTGAGAAAAGCAAATTTAAGAAGCCAAATACAATGTAGAGTATTCCCATCACTGATTCTAAGTCGTCTTTTTTTACATTGTCCCAGTTCCAGATGCATAATCTGTTGTGTGAAACATATCTACATACACTGTCATTCCACCCTATACAATGACCTGTCAGTTTCATATCCTGGCTTCTTATATATAGTTTTGAACTCGACACTTTCTCTGCTCTTCGTGATATGTAAACGTGCACTTAACATTATCTTCCGTCTACTCTTAATTCCTGTTTATTTTTAAAGTTTATCTTGTTAAACATTAATGCAAATTTTAATAGAATACATTTCTATTCAGTGGCTGATCACTTATTTACATATTGCATGAAAAACCTATCAGCACTCACAGAATATGGAAATGCGTTGAAAAATGTAAAATGAATTTAATCAACAACCACAATGGAATTATTACTTAGCAGGAATGCTTTTATTGACAAAGTACGGTCATTTTCTTCTGTTGATGATTTGTTTTACTGTTGTTCATCGTCCTGTAGGCAATGTAATTGGCTACTGTTTCTGAGATTGAAGGTAACTGTAGAGTTAAGGGTTGATTTGGTTTATCTGTTTTTATCTCTAAAAGATAAGCTACTATATATCGCCTTCTTCCTTTCAGTTTTTTTTATATATCTATATATATGTATATGTCCTGCTATTACAAACCACTGTTTTTTATTGCCTTAATATTCTCAAATCCATGCAATATTCAAGCTGTAATTTATGAGCATGTCTGTCTGTATGTATGTCTGACTCACACACACACACACACACACACACACACACACACACACATAGAGTTCAGTTAAGTTTGGAACTTTATTTGCTAAAATGTTACTACAGCTCTCAAGAGAAAGCATTTCAGTAAGCCCATGTTAACATATTTTGAGTACACAACATGACATATACGGGAAATACTATTAAGCTTTTTCATTGTTGGCTACTGTTTCCAAAATAACTGTAAAAGTAAAGACAAAGGTAGAGTTCAAGATTATTAATGAATTATAGTAAAATATGCTTTATATTAATTTGCTTATTCTGTTTTTTTTAACATTCCATACTGCTTAGTAACATTTCTCTTTTTCTAAATGCTAACACCAATGCAGCATTCGAGAAAAAAAACTCGGACAGTTAAAGACACACACATACAGACACACAAAGACAATTTCTAGTCAATACAAATAGCTACATTATTTGATCGGCAATCTAAAGGTCTTGCTGACCTTTATTAAGAGAGAACACGTGGAACGGGAAACAAATTGAATTTCATGAATATAAGCTGTCAAAACAAAGTGTTTAGTTCTGTGCAATCCGATTAGAAGCAAGAGAACACAAATCTTAAAACCTGTAGTATTCCGCAACCTATTTCTGGTGTAGCTTTTCAGTTCCCTTGTAGTTATATTGACATTAAGTTGATTTTAGTGTTTGATGCTAGTCAATAGCGAAATATATTTAAAACAAGCTACACATTCCCTGACCTAATACTAAAAGCAAAATGCTGCAAAATTTAAAGAAATGTATGGTGCACAATATATATATATATATATATAAATTACAAGCTTTATTTTGAATATTTTTCAAGTGAGAGTGTGCAATGTGTCATGTTTATGTACTAAAATACTCAAGAGGTTAAAGGTTACAGGCTGCATTAATGACAAAATTGTATTTTTCATTGTAAGAAATAAGTGACATCAAAATTGATCAATCTTATACAGTGCCAATCACATCTCCACTTCATGCAATTCACACTACCATTCTTCTTAGCACACATGCCAGAACACACACACACACACACTATGCTTCCTTTCTACATAATAAGTCTTGTGTTAGCTGTTTTATCTAAAAAAGTCGGACTGGTGTACAGATAAAGTGTCTATAAAAGTCGGCTACCAATATTGGACACTTTTAAAATAGTACCTTTAGCGTTTAATAGTTTCACTAAAAATTCAACCATCACGTACTTTATATATGTATGTATATCTGCATTTATCCATGTATATAAGCAGATATGTTAATGCACCCACATATATATATATATATATATATATGTGTGTTAATGTATAAATGCATAAATGAAGTCACATATGCATGCATTTTTGTATTGCGTTGATGCTGTTCTTGATGGCTAGGGGACAAATGCAAACATTTTCTGTTTGGATATGTTTGGTTATATTTATAAAAGGTTTATGCATTTGTATGTGCATTTTGCTTACAGTAAAAGTGTCTACTAGTTTTCCTTAATTATTGTTTAAATCTCTGTCATTAGCATAATTATTCTTACAATGACTGACCCAGTCACATTCATTGCTGTCATGATTTGTATAGATATTATCACAGCATCATCATGTACATCATGAATTAGTCTATTTTAGTGAAATGTCATCCATAAAGAAATAAATGATAACATTTTAATAAGCATAATCATCAAAGTATGAGAATTTATCATCGATGGGTATTTGGTTTTTCTCATTAATCTCTGTCAACATCAAAGGCTAAACCGCTTTAAAAGTATTTTACATTATTTTACAATATTACAAACAATTAAAAGACTGAAATAAATGTGTTTGAATAAACAAATCTTATTTGTCAGAATAAACCAATTAAACTAGCTATTCGAAATATATTATTAAGGGTTTGTGTGAAGCGTATTGTGGACCATGAGTAGGTGCACAATCACTCTGCACACTTGTGATGCTGGTTCTTCCCGCCAATATATTTCACACCTGTTTAACCAACATAAACTGACAAAAATATCCAAAAGCTTATTTTGGATATGATATATATATTGTAATAAATACATATACATCTCTGTTGTTTCTATAAAAAAGATTCTAAAAATATAGAAAAGCCATGTGTCATATGAGAATATTGTGAAGCATGTTTTCCAATGCTGATGGCTCAACTTACACGTAAAGGGAGTTAATTGCTATATATATATATATATATAATTTATTTTAATTTTAATGCAATTGACATATAAACAATTTCTTTCACAGACACCCTATAAAGTTACATGAAGCTGTAATATAGTCTATTATTATCGTTTCCCCTAAAAAATGATTTAAAGTATAAAAGTGCATGTTGCTCCTCTTTCATTGTCAGTAGCAAGTCTACTTGACGAATGTTATAATAGTTTATGCTTAGTTTGCATTTTTGGCATGAATTTCTGTGGTAGGCAAATAAAAATGTGAAAAAAATATTATGGGTATAGCTAATAAAATATCTGTAATGTTAAAATGGGTAAGCTTAGCTTATAAAGAATTTCTTCTTTTTGTTTTTGACCTGTTTCCTAGTAACGCAGAAGGTCAAAAATATGAAGGTGCCCAGGTAAAGGACATGTTCTTTTTATGGTACAAAATCTTTTCAGCAATTTGTTCTGCTAGGGTTTACATTCTACAAATCATTAATAAAATTATCGATTGTCATTGATAGAAATATATTTTTTTATATCGTCTATGCATTTATGCATTACATATCTGAAAATGTCAATATTAGTTTAACATATAATGAGAAAACTGCTGCAACGTTTTCACCATTACCCAGACCACATCACCCCCAAAACGGATAGAATTGAGCAATACCAAAAATAATACAGATAAGACAGAAACTGTTTGATTTTTGATATGTTTTAATCATGTCAAAGAATCATGAATCTCTCTCGATACAGTTCATTTTGTATTTATAAGCACAAAATTTTCAAACAAATGCCATCGTACACCACGAGCTTGAGTGGAGTTAAATAACAAGAGCATTTTGCGTCGTGGTTTTTAATTTTTTATCACAAGACCTTCAAACTTAGCTGTTACCTAAGTTACGATGTTACTAACACTCTAACCAACAAGACCTATATTTTGTCATCACACAGCCTTTTTTATAATCGAGTTAATTACTGTATAAACATCAAGAAAATAGGTTTTAATACTGCTTTCGCCTCACAATCTTTCTTTCGAAATCGAAATAAGAAAGCATTGCAAGTGAACACAAACAAGCAACGATTAATGGTTCGATTCCTTAGAATTCGGTTTAAGACCTTTTTTCTGCTCAAATGTAAAGAGGTGCAGGAAATTGCGTATGCATTTGAATGGAACAAAAGAAAACTTCTCTTGTGTGTGTTTGTGTGTGTGTGTTGGCCGTGTGGCCGTTTACATATCAAAACATTGCTGCCGAATAAAACAACCAGAACAAACGCCACTATTGCTGTCCACCCCAGTACTAGAAACATTTATCACATTTCAGATCCATAAATAGTTAAAGATATGTTATCATCAGATATGTTATCATCAGATAAGGCCACACTTTTTTAATCTGTGAGTCAAGGTATTAACATTCAATGTATTAAAGTAAATGGATAACGATAGAAAATGTCTCAATTGGGTCTTTAAGTATTTTCTATAGCGTACGTTCAATCCAAATGACTCCAAAAGAGTACTGTGTCCAAAATTTAAAGCCAGACATCTTGGCTAAGTCCAGCTGTGATGTGGTCCGTGTGTACTGCGTCGATATCAAAGCATTGCTGCCGAGACGACGAGCACAGCAGTCCATCTCACGTGACAACTTTAAAATGTTCGGCTTCTTCTACTTGTGCATTCTCATTCTTTTTACGAGTGTTTTTCCTGCGGAAAGCAAAATCAGTGTCGATCATGCCAAAACTGTTCAACAAAACTACTAATTTCAAACAACAGCTTCTGTTTGATAATGTGAAAAAGATGCGTTAGTTGCCACGGTAAACCATTTTCTATACTCTTCTTATAGAAATGTGATCAGAGCACATAAAATAGAAGTAGTATTGTCTTTACAAAACAGGAAAGTTGCCAACCATCTAAGTTTTATTCTGAAAGTTTGTGAGAGTGCATTTTAGACATGAAGTGTATAGGTGACGTTTAAGACAGCTGAAAGTAAGAATAACGTAACAGCAGCTTTACGCAGTAAATCAATACTACCTGGGTAGTAAACTTATAAACAGTTTAGTATCAAGTCATAACTCACCGTCGTCTTCTGATAATCAGAATAATGCTCATTACTAATACTACAGAGAGGACACAGATGACCGGTAATATCACTGCAACCACAGGCATTGATGGACCTAAGGCATAGAAATTAAAGCATGTAAATATCGTACTGAACAGCATAAGCTGATAAGCTGATAGTAGTGGTACAGTCACATTTCATTTTGAAATATAATGCTTTATTCCAAAGGGCAAAGGTTTAAGTTAATAAAATAAAAACGTCAAATAAATTTTATTGATAAAATAAATTGAAGGATCTGTCGGGCATTAACCTTGCATAGTTAAAAATTGTCGAGAAATATAGTGAGATACAAAAAAGCACACAGGATTTGCAAAATCTCAAATACACATTAAAATCAGTCATAGAACAACATATATCACGCTTTCTCATAGGTTTACATTTTAACAAAAATCTATTTTAGGCTTTACAAGTCTTCTTACTGTCAGTCTCTGTGTCCTTAGATACCGTGCACCCTTGGACTTGCAACTGTGGAAAAGATGAATCCGGGTGGCAAATATATTCTCCACGTGGGTAGCCTGTAACATCCAGCTTCACACGAAACATTTCTTGGTTGTCCCCAGGTTCGTGACGACACGCAGTGGAAGAGCTTTGACACTCGGACTTAGTGAAGTTGGCTACAACAGCTGAAGGCAAATAAATCACACTTTGTTTTTTTGATTCCAAAGTATCCATACTGCCGTTTATACTAGATATTAATACAGAAGAAATAAAGAATTGAAAGTTAGCAAGCGCGTGTATGTGCAGAGCTATACAATGTCTTAATGCATGAAAGGGTCGACAAAGGAAGTCAACTGTTGCTTAGTCCGTGAACAGAGAGTTCGGCTAAAAGAGAAGTAGTATCTTACTGGTATTCTGCTTGACACTAAATCTGTCAACGTTGAATGAAAATCTGCAGCTCAGAATCACTTGAGGACCATCCATAGTTATGTTTGCCTCACAAGCTGTGGTTTGCTCTTGTTCTGAAACCAGAGTGTCTAATTATTCACAGACCGTCCAATGCACAGTGGGGGAGATTGACATACATATATCCATGCTCAGTCGCGCGCGCACACACACACACACACACACACACACACACACACACACACACACACACACACATGAATTAAGTGGTGACTGTATTACATCTCTAAATAGATGAATTATTCTCCTAACGACGTAGTTTTTAACAATATTGAGCAGCGTAATATTTTTAATGTGGTTTTGTCAGAGCGAATGATTTTTGCATACCTTGACTTTTTGGAAAACGACAGGATGAGATGACTTCAGGCCTGTAGCCATTAGTATTACATCTGTAACTTCCGGTTCTGTTGACAAATCTTGCGGGTACACCGATGACAGCATTGTCTGACACAGGCTGCTGACATTCAAAGCCCTCTTGTCTGATACAGTGAAGCTGTTCATGGATCCATGCACAGTCTACCAGCTTCTCTGGGTAATTTACAACAGTTCATTAGTAAGGTACTTGCCTACTGCTTTAAGATGTCTGACAGGTTTGTCACGTTTAAATCATACTTTTGAAAATAATAAACCAACTTGTTGCTAAACTTAGGTGAGAGATAAAAGACAACAGAAGGAAGACCTTGTCAGTTCACATTTGTCATTTTGTTGTATCTTTATCTTGTTATCATTGATATGTTCACAACTTTCATAATGAAAAAATTAGTACATTTATACACTTACATTTGAATACAGTAAAATTTAGTTTCCCCCACAAAAAAAAACCTTTTTCAACTTCCGTGTTAAACTTTGTAGGATATTTCAATCAGTCAGCCGAGAAAACCGCGGACGTAAAAATCTACTGAAAACCGAAATTACAACGGGAAATAATATTGGCCAAATTAATCAATACTCGGGTTAGTTACCTTCTCCACCATTGTCTGGGTGAAAATATACTGAAAAATCTTTTCTCGTTGAGTTGATGTTTTCTGGAAATTTGCATTTTAAATTCTTTCCGTCTATCGCCGCGCACTTAGTGTCCTTACCTAATGAAACGAATAAGGCAATACATGTAATTTGAAACAAGACGGGCAATAAAATGATAGGCTTCAATTTATTTTGACAGTTTACTTTAGTCATATTACAAAAGGATTAATTTTTTCTGATAATAATACTAATTTTTTTGTCAGTCGAATTTTTGGATTTCGTTAAATGTCTCATTTTGATACATTATATTTCAGGAAAGGTAGAAGTTTTTATGTTAGCTATAATCAAACATTTAAAAATAATAGTCATTAATGAGGGTGTAACTAATGTGATCAGCGTGCCTGCGATTATAATAAGTTACACCAAAGCGGTCCACTAACCTTTAGCTGCTAAAGGAAGTACCAAAAGCAAATAAAAGACCCCTAACAGGACGAAACGCATGGATATGTTTTAGGTCGGGTCCCGTCACACATGAGATACTGTAATCCAAAATCGTAAAAAAATAATTTTTTTAATAAACTGATTAAAGCTTGCAGTGTTTATTAATTATAAAATGGTTATTTAAACTAGCTAACAGTTAGACGTGTAAAACTAAATAGTTGTAGTTTCAAGTAAAGACACAGTGTTGCTCGTACCTTTTGGTCCTTACTAAAAGGCACAGGGAGCACAACAGGGAAAACACAGGCAGGTAGGAACGGCTAAACCTGTTTTTCACTTCCTCCTTGAAGCTGAAGTAGGACACACTATTCACCCTGTTCGTCCCTGCTTTACCGAGGACCTACAATTGATATAATATTTATAAAATAAAAATAGGTGGTATGCATGTACAGCTATGGAGGAAGGTGGATGTGAAAGGATTTTCATCCCATGTTGCTTCCCCATGATTTTGAGTTGTGTTTAGTTTCTATACTTAGGTTTAACCTATTTGTTCATTTAAGTGGTGTATATACTTAGAGTATCACTATATCGACTCAAGCAAACACAGATACTTGATAGGTCGAAAGCTATGCGTACTAGCATGAAATGCATACGATCATATATCAGTACGAGAGAATACGGTACCCCATTGTTTTGTGCGTTCACCTACCAGTTTTGATAGTGACATCTGCGATACTAAATCTGCTCTAAAAGAAAGAAAGAAAGAAAGAAAGAAAGAAAGAAAGAAAGAAAGAAAGAAAGAAAGAAAGAAAGAAACAAACAAACAAACAAAGAAAAGAAAGAAAGAAACAAACAAACAAAGAAAAGAAACAAAAAAAGAGAAAAAAAGAATAAGAAAGAGAAAGAAAGAGAAAGAAAGAGAAAGAAAAGAAAGAAAGTATAAAAGAAAGAAAGAAACAAACAAACAAAAAGAAAGAAACAAAAAGAAAGAAACAAAAAGAAAGAAAGAAAAACAAAAATTTTGTAGGGTCCTTCACAAATCTTGCCACTTCATGTGATAACCTGATATGTTTTAACACGTTTTCACTTCATGAGCTATCTAGTGCAACTAGACTTGAATCAGACCGGTAGCTATTTATGTGCAGCCGCTCCAAGGCCTTACATGTTTCACTTTTGAAAAAGGGTTTATCGCAGCCATGTTTTTGAGAAACTGTTAAAACCTTATCAGCGAGTACATGTCCTTAATAAAGGACGAATGCATTGTAAACTTGGCTTGCTCCCAAACTGGTGCAGTTACACTGTCGATAACACGAGTGTAAGTCTCCTGGAGCTGTAACGCTACAAACTGACCTACACGTTCGGGAATTCCTGTAGCTGTAGAGTGGTTACCCCTAGAGACAGCATTAACGAAACCTTCACAGAGGAGATAAAAATCGCAGGGTTAAAATTTATGAGAAAGGCATTTGTCAAGGAATTATTTATGAACATTGCAGTCAAGAGTGCGTGATCTGTGACTGCTAAATCGTTTCTGAAATATGCATACTTATGAGTCATGTGTATCAAGGTCGAATAAATTATCATGTCACATAATGTTAGCTATCGTTAAAAGGTAAGTGTTGTCTAAATAAATAAACATTTTGTCTGTTTCCATCTATTGTAATCCTCACATAGCATTTCTTCGTATTTGTGGATGCCCCTGTGTTTGAGTGTGTGACTGTTTCTGGGTGCAGGATTATGCGTGAGTGTGCGTATGCGTTTGTTTGTGACAAGTGCGTATGCATTTGTGTATGTGTGAGTAACAGATGACGAGAAAGTGGGTATATATGCGTATGCTTGCATAGTACACGTACGTACGTACGTGTGTGTGTGTGTGTGTGTGGGTGTGTTGTAGTAACTCAAAGCAGCACCGCATTCTTTTTAAACAGATTATTGGTTCTTTGTGACTTCTACCACTAGTGAAAGGGATGGTGTTATGAAAGTCTTATTAACAAAGTCTTTAGCCAGTATAACTGTCAAAACTACACATGGTATGGTTTTATCTTTTTTACTAATTTGCTTCCTTTGTGTATCTTTTTCAACGTCTAATGTACGCATGTTACATTGCAAACAAAACAATTATGTTGAAATGTATTGGTCTGATTATCGTATTCATTTCTTGATTCATCGACTCATGTGTCCATCTATCGAGCAAGTCATTGTTACATCAAGAATTATCGAGTATTGCGTTTTGCTGTAAAATGTGTTCAAGATGACCAGGAATGCCCTAATGGGAAAAAGAGGCGAAATTCAAAATCCACGAAAGAGCATTTATATGAGGAACCAGACACTCTGTGTGATTCAGTACACATTAAAGGTAAGAAAATAGTAACAGTAAAATTGACTCGTTTCCTTTAATTGACTAAACGAGGTGGGGTACCAAGTTTGCCCGGTTGATTTCTGCGAATCTTACGCTTTCACTCACCTGGTAGTACCCTCCTTCCTCTCTTTCTCACCTTTATATTATTCATAAATGTCCTTTATTCGTCTTATGCGTATGTCGTAATTTCGTCTGAGTAGTATTGTTTCACCAAGAGCCAGAGGCTACATCCTTGACTTGAAGAAAATAAGCGAAAGCAGTATAAGTCAGCTAGTCTTAAGCCATGTGCAGGCGGTCTACCAGCTTTTACATCGGCGAGACAACACAAATGGATATCTCAACACCCTTAGGAGAAGTTTATTATAATTAAGTAAGGGAGACAGTTGAACACCTATTCTGGTACTGTAAGGTAATAAAACTATTTTGGATAACCCTGGTAAAGGCAATAAATAAAAGATGCACTAAATATAATAATTTAATACTATTAACTGTTTGGATATGAAGCAAATTGTCAAATACATAATACGCTATAAACTATACTATTAGAAGCACAACTTTCCATTTATAAATGTAAATTAGAGAAGAAACAGCCAGACTTAGGAGTTTTTAATTTTACAACTAAACAGAAGCTACAAGATTGAGGAATTTAATGCACTTATTAACATGAAATCGCAAGAACTAATTATGAGCTTGGCTGACTATATCATTTTTTTTAGTCAGAATGTAGTTGGAAACTAAGTGGGTTATGAAAAAACTTAGGCATACCTGATTATAAAATACTGATGTATGGGATGCTGACTTACTTATCAGTATGTGTGGAAATTCTTTCTCCGCCAAGCTGTGATATGAAAAGAAAAACCTTTGGTATTATGCAGTAATGGATTTTTAGATTTTTACATCTGACCTCTAAAATGAAAGAACAAGCTGCGTTTTATCTTTTATAACATTGCTATTAAAAGTATGACATATGTGAAACTGAATTGTGATTCGACAGCGTCCCCAGATAGTGACTGCAAATCAAGGTTAAATTAAAAAAATTCAAATTAAAAAAATTATTTTGTAAAATACTAAATGTGTAAAGCTATTATCTAACTTATGTAGAAAAAAAGCATGTCATAGCTATTAATCCTTAATTTCTTAGTAACAATTTTATCTAAGAAAATAATTTCCTCTTGTCTACTTGTTATCACGTTTGTTAACCTACAATTTTTATACGTGATTGTTGGTTACGAACAGGTTCAAGTGTATTCAAGCTTGTATGAAAACGCATACTCCCTATCGTATGTTACACGTTGCGGTCCTTCGCCGTTTATAGACGACTAAGTATCGGTATAGCCTTTTATGTTTCATGAGGCCGTCAAATATGTTTCTCAAAAAGCAATCTTAATTGACCTCATTCGTTATCTTAGTTCTACAACAATTGGCTTAAGCCTCTACCGGGTACACAAATTTCGGCGTGAGCCAAATTTCGGGTACTTGGTAAGTAAAACCCTATACTTTCTTTGCGTATAACATTTTAAAGTAAATAAATAAAGCAAGAATAAAATGAAACAGAACAGAAAGAAATAGAAAGAAAGAAGAGTTTAACAGACAAACAAAGAAGAGCAAGATACTAGAAAATAATCAGATTTCTCACATCGCATGCTAATTTTAGAACATTATTTTTGACAGAGACATGCTACTATTCTCTCTTTGAACTTTTAGTCAAGCAGCCACTGGTTTTCTCTTGCTCTTTCTTTCTTTCTCTTTACTACTCTATTTCCCTCCTCCCACACTTAGGAATGTACATGCTTGCAAAATAATGAAACAATAACTATGCACCTATGTGTACTAAATTTTTCATTTTTATTCTGTAAATAGCGAACCTTAAGTCGTAAACCAATTTTTCATTTGTAACTGACAGCACCTTCCAGTCAAGGTTGTTTTAAAAGAACACAAAAGAAAAGTCTGCTACTTTACGATAATGTTTTTCAATCTACTGAACACAGAACTGAGCCTTTTTCCTTCAGATGAAAATAGAGACCCTTTTCCTGTACTTCAACATGGATTCAACTAAAGTATATAAGTGCCTTTCGTTTTTGGATAGTCAGTAAAAAAAGCTTTTATTTTAATAACATTTGGCAGCTTCTTTTAAACAAAATATGAAGCTTTTGGAAACCCGGATCATGCTATTCTTTATAACTTAACTTTATAACATGCAAACTTTAATGTCAAGCAAAAGGTTAATGTTTAGCGTAAGCTCAGTTGTCGGAAACAAAACCCATGCTAAAGCCCTTCATAAACGACGATCGAATTCAAATACATTTCAGCTAAGGTATAGCTAATCCGTTGATATAGATTTGTTTGTACTGTCCTGACTTGCACTATGCCATGCGCGGGAGTTGTTGATAACGCCAGTCTTTTCTCTCTAATACAACATTAACCTTACAAACTCTTACTCCTTGATACAAGGAAGGTGACTCACCACCTGATTTTAAACTCGTCTGCTAGATAAGCCGTTACTGTTAATAGTCACATTTGTCTGGACGTTAAACAACTTGGTGCGTGCGTGAGTTGGCAGTCGGCTTGACTGTGTGTGTGTGTGCAGGCCCTTGCGCTCGAGCTTGTGATTAAGAGACAAGATATTTTATTCTTGCGCCCTCAAATTTCGTTAAAATGTATATATTCCTCATCTATACAAAACATAGTATACATAGCTAAATAACACAAAATGTACATACACATACCAAAACGATTTTATTAAAAAGATCTAACTTTCCGTACACACGCTCCCATTGATACAGACATTTACCAAGAAGAAGCAAATATAATCCTCTCCCCTTCTTGGTCCCTCACGTAAGCACTTTCACAATCGCATCCTAGTTTGACAAATTTGTCAGTCAAAAGTAACATTTACATGACTTATGCCATAAGCTGGTAATATACTTATGCAAAAAGTATATTACAAAGAGTATACTTGTCAAGCACCTTCAGCTGAATACGCCACTCTCTAAAAAATGTCTTCCTTGTTTCGCCGTGTATTATGAAATATTTCTCAGACGCAAAAACACCTCTTCGTGCGTATCAACAGTTATTTTCGTATGTATTTTGAAATTAAAGATAAAAACTAAGCCCTTCTGAGCGCAAAATCATTTCTTATTTCCTTATCTATATTTTATTATCTTTTCTCATCTATGTCAAAAATAAATGTTCTTTTTCTTATTAATTTGCTAAACTTTTGGTGAACAAGAAGTTGATATATTTTATAAGTGCTGTATGACCTAATAATATTTCTATTCCTGTCTCCCCCCCCTCCCGCCACACAGGCAGCGTTCACAACTGCTTCATGTTACACCACAAAGTTTGCGTCTTCGGGAATACCCGTTGAGCATTATTGTTAGTATAAGGTTGCCGTTAGCAACGCCCTTGAAACGATCAACTTGAGTTTTGAAGATTACTCGCTGAAACGAAGAAGACAGGCAACTTTGTTTCACTTTTGTACAAATACAGAAGTTTGATTCTTGGTGATCCGTAACATTGCAAACACTACAGTCGACATTGGAGGTCACCAATGAGGTCAGTAAAGTACAAATAGATTGACTGCCTGCGTAAGGCATTACTGCTTGGCAGTCTCTTTAAAAGCGGTCTGCCATAGGATAATGCGAATTTTCTACCTGTGTTGCTATGCAAATCATTATTCATATACATATATATAATTTTATTGTCTTAGCGACAATTCGCCGTCTCTACTGGATTGCTGCTTTGAGCTGTGTGATTCTTATTCGTCTGTATTGAACAGAAATGGATTTTTTAAGTGTCGGAACAAAAATTATTTTTCTCTGTCTTTACCTTTCTCTGTAATTTTTAAGCCAGCTTTTACCTTCTAACCCGTGTTCTCTTTTTTCTCTCTCTATCTCTGTAAGTGTGTATTAAAGCTTGTTAGTACGGTATTAAAATGGTATGTATGTGTATGGGTTATTCATATGGGTTGTGGGTAATTAAATGAACGGACGGACGGACGGACGGACGGATGAATTCTTCTAGCAGTAAAAAAAATACTCACAAATATTGAGATTTTGTTTCTTTGAACCTTGTCTTCAGAAGGACCGATGCGTCCAAAGATGATTTACCTCAGAACGGACAACAGCAGACAAAAATCAAGCGCCACAAAACCCCACTTTCCCGGCAATTCGTGCAATAGGGTAAAGAATTGGGTTGACATGTTTTAAAATCAACACTGTAGTCTTCCATTCTCAATTGTATATGTTTTAGCCATCTCCACGGGAATATTCTGTTGAGCAGGGATTTATCCACCTCTTTCTGCTACAAACTAATGGATCACAAGTCTTTAGACGAAACTATAATTCTGCATCTCTGTTTATCTGTTACGCTTTGAGTCAGTCCTCTCGTTTCTTATCTTTTTCTATGTTCTTCTATACTCTTTCTGTCTAAGGTTCCGATTTTTTTGCGCGCTGTTTCTTTTCTGCATATGGCATCTAATCTTACCATCGCTGTTTGCTTGGCTTGAAACACTCTTTTCGTAAACTTCTTTGCACCATATTTTTTGTCCAGAGCTTTTTTTGTTTGCTTTATAATTCTGCGAGTTTAATCTTAATATTTTTTGTTCCAACGGTTTCCTCGTTTGTAATTTAAAAGTGTCTTTCCCTCTTGTTCTCCTACTGTCTCTTTCTGTTTGTGTGATGTGTCTAGGATATATCATTTGTAGCATACTTATGAATTACATGAAAATCAGAAAATAAACCAAATGTTTGATTTCTGCTAATCTCACTCTTTTACTCACCTTGTAGTACCCTCTTTCCTCTCTTTCTCACCTTTATATTATTCATAAATGTCCTATGTCCTATGCGTATGTCGCAATTTCGTCTCAGTAGTATTGTTTCACCAAGAGCCAGAGGCTACATCCTTGACTTGAAGAAAATAAGCGAAAGCAGAATAAGTCAGTTAGTCTAAGACATGTGCAGGCGGTCTACCAAATGTTAAAAGTAAGATTTCTGGATGAAATAGCATTTAAGGAGTAATGGAGTACTAAATAGTAAGTTATCTTTTTGTCCTTTATTGTATTTAGAATGGCAGCTTTTCCGAAAAAAATTCCTAATCCAGCTAAAAAGAGACAAAGACGAAAGTCAGATTCCATTACAGAACATGTCTGTGATGTACCGGACGATTTGTGTAATTGCTCTTTTTTGAAAGGTAAGATTACTGCAAATGAGTTGATTTCCTGTTTATTCTGCTAATATTTTAAGATAACAGTAAAAAGAACTCTATTTTATTCTATACTTAAACATGAAAAGCACTGTTATTTGAATATAATAACCAGCTTAAATTATTTCTTATTTTTTGTGAAAGGCCATTTTAAGTGACTCTAAATTTACTATTAGTAACGAGATGTCTTGAGCTACATTGATTTTCTATATTCAGAAGTCAAAAAATCATCAGGAGCCAAACTGCGCACGAAGTCATCTGAAACAGGAGGAGCAGCGCTCGTAATCAAAGGAACGCAAGGGCAAATTAAAAAAGCCCTTCATATTATAACCACTGCGACGGGAGAAAAGGTTCATTGCACACTTATTTTTATCGCTTTATCGATCGATCCAAATATTCCACATAAAAATATTATGAAGATTTAAAAAGATACACTGATAAGACAAAAAAACCTAAAAAAACCAAATAGTACATATTATGATACAGAGACAAATAATGAGTCATGATGAATGTAAATATTACCGATAAACAACTGTAAAAATGTATAACAGTTACATATCCCTCGAATTAAGAGGTAAACGTTTTTTTAAATAGTAAGTCACGTAAAGGTTTAAAATGGTAATGATAGCAAAGTATCTTTGACAAGATAAAGGCGATGACTAAAAAGTTTAGAGCAAGAGAAACAATAGTAGCTGCAAAGGAACAAAGTCTGTTTTGCCTAGTTAGGTCATAAATACAAGATGTTGTTTTTTATACATTGGAATTTTGATTTTTTGAAAATTAGTATCTTTTTTTCAGAAAAATCTTCTGGACGAAGCACAGGAGCGTTGGCTTGACTGGGTTAAAGAGGCATTCCCTGGACTTGAATACCGTACCTATTTCCTGCCCCCTGTTTTTATAAGGCGAGTGCCGATCACTAAAAAAGTTATTGCAGGTCAGATTGTTTTCATGCTCGCAGAAAGCAGTGAACAGACCAGTGATAATAAGAAGCTGTTAAAGACTTCGTCAGCCACAGTGTCTCAATCTTCTAGCACTCTCTCTGTACAGAAGAGCGACGTGGCTGATGATGAAGCCTTTCAACGTGTGATGTTTAGTCTCAAGAAATTCTCGAAGAAACATAAAGAAGTATTTATGTGTCTGAGTCAGTTTCCGTTCGGTTCGTATCTGGGCGAACCATGTTACGCTCCGGCAGTTGCCCATCTTCCGTCGCCGAGCAACCTGTCATCAGACCTGCCCTGGAAATGGCGGCAAGGTGTCTTTGATGTGCTGCTCATTCACAGACAGTACGGCTTTGTTATAGTTGAAGTAAAAGCTCTTACAAGACACAGAGAAACATCATCAGAAAAGGAAAATGAGCAGGTGACAAAAAAACTGAGGGAAGCGATGGAGCAGCTCAACAAGGCGGAAGCCATGTTGTCACACCTGACTTCAGACATCGCGCACAATGTACGCATCACCAAGACAATCGCTTGTCCTAACCTCTCGTTACAGGACTTAAAAGAATTCATTTCTAACAATGAGCAACTGGTAAAGGTAAGTAAAAGTCTTTTTAAGTGGTTCTTAAAACATAGTTTTGTCAGTTTTCTGTGTAGCTAATTATTTTGTTAATAAATTCTCAGAACTTGAATGATGTTTGATATATATATATATATAGAGAGAGAGAGAGAGAGCAAATGACTGATAACGATTTACCAATCTGACTGCATGTCCGTATAGAAAATGACGGCTATCACAGTTACATTTTTAGAAAATTTATCAAGCAGTAGTGAATAGTGAATTTACTGCTGCAGGACTAGAGGGGCTCATTATCTTTTTAGAAATTCTGTTAAAGATACAGTTTTCTGATAAAATATATTCCACAGAAGAAACAGTGCCGTACTTGTCCTTTAAGAATTAATTACTGTAAATCATTATTTTTCTCTAAGAATCTTTGCGAGTGTTTTAAAGTAAAAGATTCCACAGATGTAGTCCGCTTGATCCTCTGTTCTCATCACCTGTGTTCTCCTGACACACCACCATCCGACAGAGATATAAAGATACAGGCATTGAGCCAGTGGTGGCAAGAGCGGGTGTGTGGGCCAGGGGCAGACTCGCAGTTTAGCTTGGACTTGTATAGGAGCATAACAGCAAGGTGAGAATAAAAGGACCAGTAATATTCGTTGGAATGCATTGACTTTAATTAGAAGTATACAAACAACGTAATATTTATTTATATATCATTTCACAGTGCAATAAGTATTGTCTAACAATTATTTTAACTGAGTGTATATTGAGAAATTATGTTTATTTTCTATAATACAATACAATACTCTCCAGTCCCCCCCCCCCTTTGTTTAAGTTGACCGATTCAGGGAAACTGGCCGACACTAGACTTTTTCCACGGCCGCTTCAAGTCGGCTGGCCGCTCATCACTGGTCAGGCTCTATGGCCACCCGCCTTGACAATCCCTTCAGGCGGTAGCGATGGTAACCTGACCAGTGGACCGTTGGTGGTTCACACGCAACTTACTCAGTTAGTTCATGGTAGAAAATGCGTTTTCTACAGTAGGCGTCTGGTGCGACCTAAGCGTTTCAGCCACCGAGTACAACGAGGATGATTTTTATGTGGAACTGCCTTCACTACTTTATCTAGTTGTTGGTAAAACTCCTTCACTTCGTTGTCTCCCTGCTTGTAAAACGGTGACACTGTGGGGCTTAGCTGAAGCACTTATGGAGATCAGCCTGCTGTATACAGGTGTACAGCTGATGACGGCTCCGACCATCTTGCTGTGCACCAGTAAGGCTTCGGCGTACTAATGTCTGGCGTTCTCCGGGCGGTACCGCAGTTTGTGGCTGTCTTCCCCTAGTCCTGTCCATCTGACCTCCGCCAGTGCCGTTTGAGCTCTTGAGTGAGTTGTTGCATTTTTACATTTAACTACAGTCTTCTCCAATAAAATGGCCTAACTGTTTTAGGGAAGATTTGGGGAAAGATAAAGGCTTAGAGAGTAAACCTCTACAGAAAATCGTGATGCTAAACCTCATGAGCGGTCGAAAACTTTCAACGAAGAAAGTAGCGGACAGGGCCCACCGCCTACATGTTTGTGGTCAGGCCGATTTGGTTCAATCGGAGAGGAGATGGGCACTTCCAAGTGTATAATGCTCAATGTCAGAACCATGGTTATACACCCCGATCAACAACGACCGCGCTCCCTGCAGGTAGGCTCCAGCTTGGGGACAGCGAAATGTGTGCTTCTGGAACCAAAGCAGAAATCAAGCTGATAGAAGAAACACCAATCGGCTCGTGGAATGTATCACATGGCATCATTCACTAATTAATCATGCTTTCGTCAAGCCACTTCTAAAGAAACCTAGCTTCTAAACTAAAAGCCTCAACACTTTCAAGTTGCTTCCAATCGACTATTTTGTCCAACATTTCTAAAGCAGTTTTACTGGTTTATCTTCATAACCACTTCTCCAGCCAATATACTTGAATCGTTTAAGTGAGAATTTCGCAAGCATCATTTGACTACTTTGCTGCAAGTGGTAAATGACTCTCTGCTTCCGACATCGATCACATGTCCTTACTGTCAACGCTACATCTGTCAGACGCGTTTGAACACTCAAACCTAGTATCTTTATTCATCGCCTACACAATGTTTTTAGGTATCTCTGGAACTGTTTTAAATAGTTTTCATTTTGCCAGTTTTTTGCAGTAATTTTGGTTAGAAAATGCTATAAAACTTTTAAATTCCAGGTTCTGTGGCCCAGCCTCTACAGTGACAGTACCGTGCACAAGTGAACCTCGAGTCTGTATAAAAACAATTGACCAGGCAGTTGCTCACGTGGGACATTGCTATACTGCTTACATGACACTTTTCCACGAACAAATTGAGCTGCTGACCAGAGCTCCCTATAGGGTTTTTATCGCTGGTCCTCCTGGTTCAGGAAAAACAGCTGTGCTGATCCTGATGGCCTTGAAATGGATACGAGACGGCAGCTACGTCTACGTCTTGAGTACGTGGGACCGTAGTCTCGCTGCAACTTTCAGGCTTTGCCATCTTCTTAAGACGCAACAATTAGATGAAGAGACGGCAGGACGTGTTATATTCGTCAATAAGAACTTTAGACAGAAGGAGGACGTGGAGGCAGTTTTAAATGACCTCGCACGGGTGGCGCGACGTGGACCGCTGTATGTCATTGCTGACGAAGTGGGGCCTGACTTTCAGTAAGTTTTCATGTACCAGCGCGCGCGCGCACACACACACACACACACACACACACACACACACACACACAAGCGATTAGCTCACATAATAATAATTTATTAACGTACAGACACAAGTGCATGCACTCTTATCTCTCTCACACACACTACGTTTCTCATTATTTATACACTCATAATCTGAAGGCACATAATTCAATAGGCAACGCTGGTTTTTCACACCTTCGCAGATAAAACTTTTTTCGTGATGTTTGCCGATGAGTTGACTCGTCAGCCTTGTATAATTTTATTTAAGCGTATGATAGTGTAAGGACATAGGTAGGTATGCTTATTTATAGCTTTTGAAATGTCTGCAATCTTTATATACTGAGTAGGTTTCGCAGCCTTGCTGTAGACAGTGCACGTAAAGCAATAAAAAGGCATGTCACTTACTGCCATGCCTCTCTTACACACATTTCACTTAACATTACATTTAAAACACACACTAGTGAATATCCATACTGTTATTATAATTTTGAGAATATTATGTAAACTGGTGCTTTCCTTACGGTTTTCAAGACACAAGTAAATATACACACATGCTTAGTCGTCTAAATAAAACGCAACCATTTCATAAGAACACATATATAAAACAATAATTGATACAGTATGCCTTTGTCCAACCTCGACAGGTCGCAGTACTACATCTTCCCAGATTTCTGCGCCAATCTGCTGAAACGTATTCAAAGTAGAAATGGTGTTATCCATTTCTGGGCTGCAAGTGGTAAGGACAACGTCGCGCCAGAGGAGCTAATCACCGAGGAAAACGAAGGGTGGGAAAGGATTTATTTCACCAGATCACTCCGCTCACCTCCATCGGTGACCCGTGAAGTCAAACTGGCAGTGGAGATAAGAAATGCTACCGTTCATGAGTATAGCGAACGTAATGTTCCAGATCACTCAGACGGTCCACCTGTTAACTGGGTCTATCATCGACCTCAGGAGCATGGGTGTCTAAGAGTTGAAGACTGTGTTGTTTGCGGGGAAAATATGGCTACATTTTTGTGCACAGAACTCCGACTTAGGGAGTCTGCTTCTGGTAGGTACTATTATAATAAATAGTAGTAGTCGTTGTAGTATCCATTGTTCTTTGTACATCTTTGTACATATTACTTTATATGAAAACATGCTAGCTGCAGTTGACTTTCTGTCTGTGTAAAGAATGATCTTTCTTAAAATGTAGTAAATTAAATTTTATGTTACTATTCATTGATTCAGCACCAGTCGACACTGACGTTCCTGCTGCTACCAAGAGACCCAGCCTGAAGTACAAAGACGTAATTATTCTGTCTTGGGTTAAACTTCGAGAGGACGCCCCTCTGTTGAAGGCGTTGTCAGAAGCTGAAGTTCCTGTGCGTGTGATGAGTGATACAGACATCGAGGACGTGGCTACAGCCCGCAGTGACGTCGTGTGGGCGGCACAACAACATCTAGTCTGCGGCTTAATAAGAAAAGTCGTTGTTGTTCTGGATAACTACGACGACAGTAAAGGCCAGTATGTCTTTACACGACTACGCGCCATGTCCAGGTGTTCTTCACAGCTCGTGGTTGCATGCCCTCCACCTGGCTATGAACCGGACTAAAATGACTCGCCAGGGCAAAGATGGAACCCTTCGTCCGCCACTTTACGCTATCATAAAGTCAATAAACAACTCCGCCTGGAAACCCCCCGGGTAACCTGCCGGTCCAAAGCCCGGATGAAGGAGGAGGGTTGGGCGTGGGGTTAGCATTCCCACCCTGTAAAACAACCCTGCTACAGAAACCGCAAAAAGAACATTACCACAACGAGAGCCTGGACGGGAAGATCCCTCCTTGGAGGGGCCTATGACGTGTGCTGACGAAAGCCCTCGGGAAGTCAGCTCGCCGACCTATCTTCTCACGGCCAAGGCAAAAACCAGGATAGGGACCTGGAACATCAGAACCCTATACGAGCAAGGTAAATCAGCTCAGGTAGCACAGGAGATGAAGAACTATGGCATCAAGCTCCTTGGCCTGTGCGAGACCAGATGGAATGGTAGCGGTCAGACCAGACTCTCATCAGGGGAGACTATCATCTACTCTGGACATGAAGATCCTGACCATGACCACTCACAAGGAGTAGCAGTACCGATGACACAGGAGGCTGCAAGGGCACTAATAACATGGGAACCAGTTTCTCCACGACTCATGTCAGCTCGGTTCAACTCCAAAGGAAGAAAGATCACCATCATCCAGTGCTATGCACCTACCAACGCAGCAAAAGAAGAGGAGAAGGAGGACTTTTACAACTCCCTACAAGCGCTGGTTGATCGTACTCCAAGACGAGACCTGAAGATCATCATGGGCGACATGAATGCCAAAGTTGGAGATAACAACACGGACAAAGAACACATAATGGGAAAGCACGGTGTGGGCAACTGCAATGAGAATGGTGAGCTGTTTACAGACTTCTGCTTGTTCAACGACCTTGTAATCGGAAGCACAGTCTTTCCTCACAAAACCATTCACAAGACCACCTGGACTTCACCAGATGGAAATACAGAAAACCAGATCGATCACATCACCATCGATCGACAGTTTCGAAGAAGTCTGCTGGACGTCAGAGTAAAGCGAGGTGCAGATGCAGCCACAGACCACCATCTACTTGTGGCAACCATGAAGATAAAGCTGAGGTCCTTCCATGACTCATCGGACAGACCGCACCACAAATTCAACGTGCAGTTCCTCAGAGATCGGAATAAACAAGAAGAGTTCAACTGCGAAGTAAAAAACAGGTTTGCGGCACTGGAAGGACTCTTGGAAGAAACAGTGACCAACCACTGGACAAGAATACAAGAGACCTGGAAAACTTCCTGCACACACGTTCTGGGGAAGAAAGGAAAACAGCATAAGGAATGGCTGAATATAAAGACCTGGCAAAAAATAGAGCAAAGGAAAGAGCTGAAGCAGAAGATCAACCAATGTCAAGACCAGCAGGAAAAAGAAGAACTCAGAGCAAAATACTGGGAGATAAACAGAGAAGTAAAAAAGAGCGCAAGAGATGACAAGAGGCAGTTCACACACAAGATGGCAGAAGAGGCAGAACAAGCAGCTGGGCAAAATAACACAAAGAGACTATATGAAATTACAAGAATTCTGGCAGGAAGAAAAAACACCAATGCGTGCAGACCAATAAAGGATAAGAATGGCAGCGCCATCACCGGAGATGCAGAAACAAGATCACGCTGGGTGGAACATTTTGATGAAATACTTAACCGACCATTACCAACAACCACCTTGGACATTCCCCCAGCTGCCGAACAGCTTCAAGTAAACACCAGCCCACCAACCAAGGCAGAAATCATCAAAGCCATCAAGTCCTTGAAGTCTGGCAAGGCGGCGGGCCCAGATGGCATTCCTGCTGAAGCACTAAAGGCAGATCCAACAGCCGCAGCAGAGATGTTACACCCACTGCTGAAGAAAATTTGGGAACAGGAACGTTCCAGCAGACTGGAAGCTTGGCTACCTAGTAAAGCTACCCAAAAAAGGCGACCTTACACAGTGCAGCAATTGGCGTGGGATTATGCTGTTGTCCACTCCTAGCAAGGTGCTGACCAGAATCATCCTGGAGAGACTAAAAAATGCCCTAGACAAGAGACTGCGGCAAGAACAGGCAGGCTTTCGGCAGGGAAAATCATGCATAGACCAAATTGCTACACTACGAAATATTATTGAACAGTCCATTGAATGGCAGGCACCACTATACATAACCTTTGTGGATTTTGAGAAAGCCTTTGACTCCGTAGACAGGGAAACCATCTGGAAACTGATGCAGCACTACGGATTTCCACCAAAGTTTATTGCCATCATCCAACAGCTGTATGAGGACTCGAAATGCCAGGTGATCCACAACGGAAAGCTGACTGACCCCTTCACAGTGAGGACTGGAGTGAGGCAAGGATGTATGCTCTCACCGACAATCTTCCTGATCGTCATAGACTGGATCATGAGAAGAACAACCTCTAACAGTAACACGGGCATTCAGTGGACCTTCGCCAGGCAACTTGAAGACCTCGACTTTGCAGATGACATCAGCCTGCTGTCCCACAAACAACAACACGCACAAACAAAGCTCACTCGGCTCGCAGAAGAAGCAGCAATGACGGGCTTGACCATCAACATCAAGAAGACGGAAGTAATGCGGGTCAACAACAAGCAAGAAGCCCCACTACAACTGCATGGGGAATGCATTACAGAGTCTGACCGTTTCACCTACCTTGGCAGCATAGTCAGCAAAAATGGAGGTTCAGATGAGGATGCAAGAAGCCGAACAAACAAAGCCAAGCTTGCATTCCACACCCTACGACCTATCTGGAACTCCAAAGCTCTATCTTTACACACCAAGATCCGCATCTTTAACACAAATGTAAAGGCAATACTTCTATATGGATCCGAGACATGGCGGGTGACAAATGCCATTACTAACAAGATACAGACATTCGTCAACAGATGTCTGCGCCACATCCTCAACATCAGATGGCCTGATAAGATTTCCAATATAGACCTGTGGGAGAGAACCAATCAAAAACCTGCTAGCCAAGACATCAGGAAGCGGAAGTGGGGCTGGATTGGTCACACCTTACGAAAGCCAGCCGACAACTTAACAAGACAAGCTCTGGGCTGGAACCCACAGGGGAGGCGCAGGGCTGGGAGACCCAGAGAGACGTGGAGGAGATCAGTCCACCGAGAGGCAGAGACAGCTGGCATGACATGGTCCCAACTAGAAAGGAGTGCCCAGAACCGGGTCCGTTGGCGGGGTGTGGTTGCGGCCCTATGCTCCACTGGGAGCGTACAGGAATAAGAAGAAGAAGAAGAAGAAGAAGAAGAAGAAGAAGAAGAAGAAGAAGAAGAAGAAGAAGAAGAAGAAGAAGAAGAAGAAAGTCAATAAACAAATCATATCAACTCTTTAAAAATCTAGATCAAGGAAAAAATTTCCGCCAGGCACCCAGATCGAAAAACTACAATAAAAGTCTATAAACTATGGTCTATATATCAATAATCCTATGGTGGTTATTGTGTCCGTGTAACTAGGTGTTTCAGCAGCGATGTTTTGATAACAACTTTGTTACATGGACATCTCAGCACAAGAAGTTCAGATTTTTCTTTCCGGGACATCTTAGTTACTTTTTAAGCACCTGAATTTAATTCCTATTTCCGTTAGGGATTGACCATTGTAGGTAAACAATAAAAAACTGATAATTTTACTGCTAGCAGCAGATCCCTACCTGACCTGCGATACAAAACTTTCTGGTTTAAACTTCGTAAGTAGAATTTAGCCTATAAGAGTACTGAAAGGCAGTGAGAGTCTAAAGCAAGTTGTGAGGAACTTTAAATTCGACATAAAGCATATTTCTGCAACCCGCAAGGATGTAGTATGGGATGTCTGACGCCAACTAGCTTGCGGCTGAGTAAGAAAACTCATCGATGTGCTGAGTAACAACGAAAACATTTTAGTCGCGTACGTCTCCATCTGACTACACACCATGTGCAGGTGCAAATCACAGCTGATCGTCGTATGTTCTCCAACCAGATATCAACTGACCGAATGTGGTATATAACAGCATTCTCTGAACGATGGGGACATTGCTTTTAAACTGTGAATATGACATTGGGGAATATATAAACATTACCCTGTTAATTTTTAATTCTCGAAAATCTTCAATTCCTGTTAGGCAACATAATAACCTACATATGTACAATCAAAGTGTAAGCTAATTATGGTTAAATACTAATTGTAATATAATTATTGGAATTGAGTAATTATTTTTGTGTCCGGGATATTAGCTGTTGCACCAGTGGTGATTTGTTAACGAACGAATCATCAAAGTTAGTTTTTTACGGTATCTGACTGTTTAAACAGGATTAGTAGTATAACACATGTTGTAAATAAAATACACTATATATATATATACGTAACAGATACTAGATGTAGCAATGTTTTGTGTTTACGCATTTATAATATAATTATAATTACCGTTATTGTAGTTTTATTCAAGACTTGTGTGAGTTGGCATAAACGTGAATTTAAACCAAACTTAAATGCATTAATTTATTAATATTTATATCTATATATTTATTATTTATTATATTTATATATGAATATGTACCTTAAATGTATGCCCTAGTTTGACAATTTGTTTTGTTTCTCATTCACTTCTGTTGTTAATAGCTAGAAATTAGTACAGATTCATCGAATGAAATATGTAAGTGTATAAAATATGGAATGGAATATGTAAGTGTATAAAATATAAAATAAACTTGGAAAAAGGAACGAAAACTCAAAATGAAAAGAGCAAGACAGAATGAGAATGAGTGAATGAAAGAAAGAAACAGAAATAAATAAAGAATAAAGAAATAAATAAAGGAACTAAATAATAAAGGAACTAAATAATAATAAATAATAGGGAATAAAGAAAAGAAAGAATGAAATTAAGAAAAAAAACAAACAACGGACGAAAGAAAGAAAATAAATATGACAACGAAAAGGAAGCCAGGCTATCCCCATAAATATTAAACTGTACGCATTTCCACGTAAAGAAAATATGCGTTAGAGACGAGTTCATTACGTTAAAAGGTTTATATAGCATCAGGGCTTTCAGTTATGGAAGTCATAAATCTGGCAGTAGTAATACGTGATCAACACGTCTACAGAATATAGAAATGTCCTGTCAGTTATTTCAAGCTCTTTTATGACTTAGATTCTAGGGGCAGCTTTGATAACGTCTAGTGTTGTCTACAACTACGGCTCTTGTTACTACCCTCGTGTCAAGTCTGCTTGACCTCTCATCCCCACTGCATTTATAGATTACTTCCCATGGGGACCACTAAACATTGAAGGCAGTCTCTAGTACTACTGTAAAAGGTGGTGGTGAACATGAACAAGCCATGCAACAAGGCTATAAAAGACACAAATGTGCTTTACTTGACCTTTCACCTTTCTTTCACCTCTTTTTCCAGAAATAAACGTAAGATATGTACGGACGTCAAATGAAACACGAGAAGAAGACCGACTTTTCCTAAAGAAGCCCTCTTTAACAGACGCATTAGAGTACTAGAACATTTGTCAGTCAGTGATCTCGCCAAGTAATTTTGTCTCATTTAGTAAGTTTATTGATATTTGTATAAGCTGGTCAAATGATGCACAGATACTAAAACCTTCTTTTCGCCCTCACATACAAATGCCAAGACCTTAGGCCTTCTAAGTGGTTCAAAATTGTTTTTCCAGAAACGTTCCATCTAATATCAACATAAGTGGAAGATTTTGCACGTTGTGCATGTAGTACAATACGACACATACCTACTAAAAAATTAACAGGTGTTTCGGGAGAGCATGCGAGCACTACAGAAACAAATTTGTTCTTGCCTTTTGGTGGAGATTTACGCAAGCACTCTTCCTGCTTTTATTAACCACTTTATCATTTGAACAAAGCATTTGAGTCTTGATAGCCAGTATTTGAGATAAGCCTAGAGATACGGGACGTTTTTAAGTTCCTGGTTCGTCGTTTAGTAATTTATGATTTGCGAGCCAGAGAGGGAGTGCGAAACCATAACTTGGACAAGGAAAGGATTGATTTGTTAGTACATGCATTTGTTTAGTACAAGGAAGCACAGAACAGTGTGGATATCAGACCACCAAACAGTTTTATTCGTTGAATGCCATGACCTCGTAGGGAGATACTCGAGATTAGACGATTTGCAAGGCTCTTCATTGAGGTTTGTATTTTGTTTGGCACAAAAGGTCTTGGCATATTGTGACTGGTTCCCTCTTTGATTTAATTAAAGATTGCAAGCTGTATTTTTTTCTTTGGCAATAGAAAAAAAACGTCGATAGACAAAAACATCAGTGTTAATTTAAAAGAATCAGTTACTATAAACAACAGCTTATTGACTAAATACTGTGTGACTTTGCATTGAATGTACATCGCTCATAAATTGAGTATCGTCCTTCGATGGTGAGAGTTTTCTTGTCGATATTTACAGAGCTGACCATACGAGTGGCAACGGCAGTCATGTTCAAGCAGTGCAAATATTCGTAGATTTATGGCACGAGACACGCCCGACACTTGTTTTTGCTGCTTGAGATTTGCTACGATAGCTTTCACTAGTGCCCAGCTCTTTTCACACCACAAGTGTAGCCCACGTGGTCTAATCATAAACTGACACCGGTATTTTTCGTTCGGAATATAGTGCATACGAAGTCGGTTGCCACAAACAGCAACAATGCACTCGATCAAAAATTCTGCAACTCCGCCTGGAAACCCCCCGGGTAACCTGCCGGTCCCAAGCCCGGATGAAGGAGGAGGGTTGGGCGTGGGGTTAGCAACCCCACCCTGTAAAACAACCCTTGGAGAAGGAAAACTCCATAAAACACCCGGCCAGAGGATGGTCGTTAGCCTTGGTCGGCAAGTCTCTCTACGAGAAAGACACTCGGACAAGAAAACTGACGCCGAAGACGGATGTGCTGGGCCATCGGGCGCTTAACGGCAGCACAACGCACTGACACTCACATGAATGGACAACGCTTACTCTAAACGATATGGTGCTTTGCCTGTGAGGTCCCGCCAGGCAGGCGAAGTGCCGGGCCCTGCGCCTCAACAGGGCCCACCCCATGATACTGGTGGTCACCACGCCCCGATGCGAGGAGTAAGGTTTTGGAGGCGGAGGTTAAAAGCTACTGGCCGAAAAGGAACGACAACCACAGAAGAGACCCTGAGGCCTATCAACATCCTACAGTGGAACGCTGAGGGCGTTTACAACAAAAAATTAGCCCTCACCGAAAGACTCCATGCTGAAAAAATAGATGTGGCCTGTATTCAAGAAACACACCTGAATCCCAACCACAGATTTACCATCAGAGGTTATCAAACCTTCAGGATGGACAGAGAAGGAAGACACAAGGGAGGTGTGCTGATTCTTGTAAAAAACAACATCCCAACAAGAGATCTTCAAGTGGACACGAATCAGCAAGCTGAAATAAACGGAGTCAAGATTACAGTAAACAGCACTGTGCTCACCATTTTCAACCTGTACTGCCCACCCAACAAAGAACTTTCTCTACAGACACTTGATATCCCTGCTGAAAACTGCTTGGCTGTCGGCGACTTCAACAGCCACTCAACATGTTGGGGCTACGAGACGGATCACAGAGGAGAGGAAGTGGAGGACTGGCAGATCGATAGCAAGATGATCCTGCTGAATGATCCAGAAGACCCACCAACTTTCTTCTCGCGCAGATGGATCTCCTCAACGACCCCTGACCTTGCTTTCGCCACTGATGACCTCTCCAAGAAAACAACCAGAGGGGTACTGAACCAGTTAGGCGGCAGCGACCACAGACCAGTTAAACTGGCCATCAACTTGCAGTACAGGCCCCAAGATTCAAAGACATTCCCCAGGTGGAATTACAAGAAAGCCAACTGGGATACTTTCGTTTCGTTGTCAGACAAGTATACCAAAGGAATACGTGCGGCGGATCAGAACATCAACCGTGCCATTGATGCATTCAACAAGGCGATCATCAAAGCTGCTTCAGAAACAATACCTCGAGGCGCACGACAGAATTACAGGCCGTATTGGACAGAGGAACTCCAAGAATTAGAAGATGAAGTCTCCAAGACCAGGAAAAAGGTTGAGAATGACCCCACCATAGAAAATAACATAGCACTGAAAGAATCAAGCGCCAAATACAGAAAAGCCTACAACGAAGCTACAAGAAAGAGCTGGAGAGAAAAGACAAAGAAACTGAACCTAGACAGAGAAGGAAACAAGTTATGGAAGCTGGTAAGGGCTATGAATGATGAAGATACTAGAAGTGCACCGATTGTCATACAACAAGAACAAGATATACTAACAGGTAGAAAAGCAGCAAACGCATTCATTGACAACTATGAAGAGGTCAGCAGCATCACAGTACCAGAAGAAAAGAAGCAGCAAGTCCATGAAGAAAGAAGAGAATTTAGACAGAGAAAACACCAGGAAGACTACATGAACAAACTATTCAACATGAAAGAATTTGAAAAAGCAGTCAGGACCCTAAGTCAGAAGAAATCCCCTGGTCCAGACAAGGTCACCAACGAAATGCTGCAACACCTGGGCCCACGAGCCAAGACCAAACTCCTCGACCTCTTCAACAACAGCTGGAACAGCGGCCACGTCCCACAAATCTGGCGAGAAGCAGACATGGTACCCGTCCACAAGAAAGGCAAAGATCGAGCGAAGGTGGACAGTTACAGACCCATAAGCCTCACCAGTTGTGTGGGCAAGTTAATGGAGCGCCTCATTACCTCCAGATTATCATGGCACTTGAAAAAGAACATCTTTATACCAGAACAAGCAGGCTTCAGACAACATCGCTCAACTGAAGACCAGGTTACATACATCGCCCAGAAGATTGAAGATGGCTTCCAGGACAAGAAGCACACGCTGACGGTGTGGATAGACATGGAAAAGGCCTTTGACAAGGTCTGGAAAGATGGATTGAGGCTGAAACTCCAGAAGTGTGGCATATCCGGCTGCATGTACCAATGGATCTCTCAATACCTGACAAATAGGAAGGCCTGAGTCCATGTCGGCGGAACATACAGCCGAAAGAAGACGCTGAGAGAAGGAGTTCCTCAAGGAGGAGTACTCAGCCCTACCTTGTTCCTTGTCTTCATAAACGACATCATCAAGGACCTCCCCCGAAATGTCCAAGGAGCCATATACGCAGACGACCTGGTCCTCTGGTGCACAGAAGAACACCTGACAACTGCCAACTACCGACTCCAAGAGACACTAAATGTCCTACAGGATTGGACGAAGAGATGGCTTGTCAAAATCAACCCCCAAAAGACCACCTACACTATCTTTAGTCTGTCCACTAGGGAACAGAAGGCCACTCTGAAGTTCGATGGACAGATCCTCCCACTGGAGGACAACCCTACTTACCTTGGGGTGACCTTCGACAAGAGACTTACGTGGAAACCTCAGACGAAGAAGGTTGAAGCCAGAGCCAAGGAGCGACTTGCACTTATGAAGAAGTTGGCTGGCACGAACTGGGGCGCGGATGACAAAATCCTCAAGAAGCTGTACACCGGAAGGGTTAGACCAGTCCTAGAGTATGGTATGACAGCATGGGGCACGGCAGCAAAATCCAACTTTGAAAAGATCAGCAAGGTTCAGAACCAAGCAACCAGACTCATCACTGGAGCCATGAAATCTACGCCCATACAGGAACTGGAAACAATCACAGGGTTGGAACCACTCGAGGACCGACGTGATACAAAGATACTCGTCCAAGCCGCCAAGTTCAAGAGACTTCCAAATCACCCCATGAGAATCAGGCTGGCTCAGCCGACGAAGGGAAGGCTGAAAAGGGGAAGTTTCATCCATCAGACGAGAATCCTTGAACGAAAACACCAAGATATCTTGGAACAAGACCCCAGAGAGATCCCCCTATACCGGACAAACCCAGCATGGAATGAATCTGCTTTCCCCCTGATCCACTGCAACATCCATGGTGTCGGCAAGAAAGATTCCCAAGACGACACTGCGAAAAAGTCCTGTACTCTGGAGTATATCCACAGCAACTTCCCACAAGACCAGTGGACTCATGTGTACACTGACGGATCAGCGGAACAAGCCGTGAAGAAGGGTGGTGCCGGAATCTTCATTCGGTATCCAGGAGGAAAAGAAGACCGCCTCTCCCTCACAACCGGCCTCTATTCCACCAACTTCAAAGCGGAAGTAGTGGCCATTCAGACCGGTGCCACCCACATTGAGAACAGCCCAGACACCTCCAACAACATCGTCTTCTTTACAGATGCACTATCTGTTCTACAGGCCTTACAGACTGCCAGAGACAAGGAATTGAACGCCCTGACCACTGCTCTCTCCTCCTTATGCAGAAACCACACAGTCAGTGGATTCCCTCCCACTGCGGTGTATTTGGCAACGAAGCCGCAGACACTCTTGCCAAGGAAGGATCCACAAAAGAGCAGCAAGACAAGTCCACCACCTTCAATGAAGTCAAAACCATCATCAAGGCCAAACAGCATAACAAATGGCTACAGCAGCACCCACGTTTCAACCAGAACGACCGATACTACCTGCTCACAAGGGCCGAACAGGTCATTATTTTCAGACTGAGGACAGGCCACAACCGTCTCAATCACCACCTATACACCAAACTCCGGATCGGCCAGACGGACAGATGCCCGTGCCAGACAGACAGCCAGACAACAAAACATCTACTGCAAGAATGCCCCATACACGAAGACCTCAGACACCGCATCTGGACTGATGAGACGCCGATATCAAGGAAGCTACACGGCAGTCTGGAGGACCTGCGGCGCACAGCATCATTTGTACAAGAGGCAGGCGTATCCATTTGAGTGACCGACAACAACAACAACAAAAATTCTGCGAAGGACACCGGGTAAGCTAAATATAACAGGAAATGGTGTTTCTTTTTCCGTCTTTGGTACGATGTCATATGGTCGACACATGCGTCGAATTTTAAGACCTGCAAATTGGTAAGTGCAGCAATCGCGAATTATCAAAAGTGACTAAGGCATAGTGCCAGCTAGTCTACATATAACAAATGTGCAGTGCATGTTCTATGATAATTATTAAAAGTAATAAATATACATACACGCTGGTGTGTGATTGTGTGTGTGTGAGAGAAAGAGCACATGAGTCGATGCGACAAGGCATTCCACTCACGAAATCTGAAGCAGTTGTCTCAATATCTGGATGCTCATCTCCGTATCGGCAAGTAGGGTTCACGTTTCACATATGTAAAGCAGGATCTGTACTACGAGTTATTGTACTTTGTAGTAAAGCTAATGTTATGGCTATGGCAGGCTCTGTTTCTCTTAGCCTTTGCCGCTCTTGCTATTGCAATCTGATATATATCATGGGTGGCTTCCAGTACTGAAAGTTGCTTACCATTTCGGCTCTCTGCGCTTTTCGTAGCAAGTATCCATAGCTTTGCTCTTTTAAGTGCTGATTTCTTTTCCTTATGCATTCGTACTAACAGTTGGGGCGCTCCGGTAGATCAAGCATTAGCGTCTGTCCTCAATACATTGAAGGTTGGCTGCCCTTGTTCAGCTTTCGTCTCGGACACCCTGCTCTTTCTCTGCATGTGGCATGTGTTTACAGAGTTGGATGCCTTGCCGTTATATAACCTTAGTTGCTGGCTTGGCGTAAAATACTAATCCCCTCATACTAACAGTTTTTCGGTAAGATCTTGCAGGTCTCAGTGCCTTCTATCCGATCAATAGAGTTTGAGAAGCATAGATTGCAAATTGGCCTGCTGGCGATGGAAACGAAAGGGTAAGGGTCGTGAAGAAAACAGCACTAGCGATAGGGGAAACCTTTAAAGAACACCTACTTTCGTGTAAGAGATAACTGCTTTTGATTAATTAGCAGTGTTGGGGCAGAATTTTTGCTGACGCTGAAGATTATTCTCTATCAAGATGCGACAGTGAAAGATCTGCACAACTGTGATTCTATTTAGTCTGAAACTAGCCTACTCTTCTTATCGCAGTTTATCATTTGTGGTGTAATGTGATTCCTTATTACTTTTCAGCACAAGTTGGGTTGGTGGCCAGTTAAGCTTAATGTTAGGCATCTTTGGCACTGTTTGCTGTTTCCTTTTGTGGAAGAGGTATGACTAGTGACTGCGTCCATTCAAGAGGCATTTTTTTGCGATCCCATGCTGTGTGATTTGAAAGATTTCTTTAAACTGGGCTATAGTTCTTTGATGACTTAGGTCTTGTGTTCACGTGACCTGGTGAGGGTCCTTAGTATTTGGTAGGCCTTCTTGTTGCCATTCCCTCTTCTATAATCCTACACTATCCATCGATTCAATTCTCGCTTGCTGTTTTCCTCCATTTCCTGAGAGCGCAATTCTCTTCTTTGTACTTAGAATCTGCTTCGTGTTTGTGTTTCCTCTCTTCAAAGCCTTTGTTTGGTGACCCCCTTTCATTTCCTGGGCTGTTGACACTAGCACTTCTTCGACATTTTACTTGACTTGTATCTATATCATAGTCCTCAAAGTTTAGTGCAGCAAATCTACCTCAAACATACATTGACCTTAAAGAATTTAAAAACTTTTGGGTTTTGCAGCTTCTTTAACTCAAAAGAATGCTTAAGCGGCGCTTCACCCTCATCTTTAGCTTGTCAGCGCCTGGATATGTCCTCATTTTGAAATTTCTGATGCTTGATTCGAAGCGTCTGCACAGCATGATGAATGCGATTTGCCGTCTTGATTTCTTGTGGGGGTGTAGGGTATTGACTAAAGTGAGTCGACGGCTCTGCCAAACTTCTAGGAGTCTAAGGCCCCTGTCTTTAGTTTTGCCAAGGCCAAATTAACCCACCGTTCCTTACTATTGCTCATAGGTACCTGTGACGATCTGAATCATCCGAACACAACGAGGATCTCCTTTTCTGGTGGTGCTCTTCTAACCTTTTTTAGCTGTTTGGAAAACTCCACCACATCACTTTATAGCGTATGAAAAATTATTTGGACAATGGTGACCATGTGATGCCTGACAGAGAAGTGGATGGAGATCAGCCTGCTGGATATTGTACAGATGTAGACCACTTTCCCAAGTGGCTTCTAAGACCAAATTATCGAAAATGAAAACAAAAATAACGGTCTCGACAAGTTAATCTGTGTGATATATGTTTGTTTTAGCTGTCACCACTGGGATATTCTGTTGATCTATGATTTATCTTCCTATCAAGTCTGAGAGAATGGATTATGTAAGTATAATGACATAAGCGTTGTCTGTTTATTTTTGTGCCTCTATTTTAGTTATCCTCTCGTCTCCTTTTTTTAACTATCTACTTTATTTTTATGTTGATGTCCTTATTTGTAGCCTGGGTGTCAATGGTTCAGTGCTAGACTCGGGAATGTTGTTCTTTTTCTGGAAACGGCACCTGTGTACAGGGCTGGCTACAGGGCCGTGATTTAGCCTTAGTCGCCTGCTCGGCATAAAACACCAGTAGTTTCTTCCTTACATATCTCATTTTAATGCTGTCTTTCTTTTTTCTTATCTTGTGAGTTTTTTTCTAATTTCCATGCTCACCTTCTGCTCGTTTGTTCTCTAAACGTATCACCCACTCCCCCCACCACTTCTACTGAGTTTTTCGTTTTTCTTTTGGTCTGTCCACAGTTTATCTCTTGAAGCTTACTTATGGAATAGTACAAAGATCGGATAAAGGCCTGTGGTATAAAGTAGGACTGATTAATAAAGTAACATTTAAGAAGTAATGCAATAATAAATAATGAGTATTTATATGTCATAAATTCTACTCAGCATAGCAGGTACTCCGAAGGGAGTTCTCCAACCAGACTAAAGAAAACAAGACGAAAGTCACATGCCATTAAAGAATACGTCTATGATGTACCGGACGCATTATGCACAAGCAAATCTTTCAAGGGTAAAATTACAGCAATTAGCGTATATGGTTACTTTATTTTGCTAACAATATTGAAGATTATAGGAAAAGGAAGTACATTTCTGTAAATTTGTACTTAAATGTCAAAAACAATTTTGCTTACATATGTAATATATATTTTTACTACAAACGGCCATTATGCTGTGGATCCAAATTCACGAGTATTAATGCAGCGTCTCAACGTTTTAAATCCCTGATGTGTTTTATTCAGAAATCGGAAAAAGGTCACGTGCGAAACTGCATATGCAGTCATCTAAATGGGGGAAGACAACTGTCGTAATTCAAGGAACTCGTTGGCAAATTCAAGAAGCTCTTCGAATGATCACCACTTTGACAGGGGAGAAGGTTTGTGGTACCTTTGCTTTTCTTTCCCCATGCCTGTCTGTTTATCTGTATATCTATTAATATTTATGACACATTAAATGCACGCTTGTCTTTGAAACCTAGCAAACAAAGTAAACATTTGTCTCCTTCAACAGGAAAACGAGCTGGAAAAAGCACAAACACATTGGCTAAACTGGGTTCAAGAAGCGTTTCCTGATCTCAAAAAGCGCGCTTATTTCCTTCCCCCTGTTTACATCACACAAGTGCCGATATCGAATGAAACTATTGCAGGTCAGAATGTGTTCATACTGAGAACAGAAGCACAGGGTATAAGCATGCAGGAATCCGTGACAACATCATCAGCTAGACCACATCCTCCACTTTCAAATACACTTTCTGTACAGGAGAGTGACGTGATTTATGGAGAAGCGTTGCAGTGTGTACTTTACAGTCTGAAGAAGTTGTCAAAAGCAAGAAATGAAGCATTCATGTGTCTGAGTAAGTTTTCTTTTGGCTCGTATCTTGGTGAACTTTTCTTCGCTGCGGCAGTCGCTCATCTTCCTATATCTAGCAACCTGTCCTCAGACTGGCCATGGAACTGGAAGCAAGGTAACTTTGATGTTCTCCTCATTCACAGGGACTACGGTTTTGTTATATTCAAAGTAAAAGCTGTTAGTGAAACACAGCAAGGAGAGGAAACCGAGCAGGTGATCAAGGTTTTGAATGAAGCTGCAGCACAGTTAGAGAAAGAAGACGTTATGTTGTCACACCTGGTGTCAGACATCGCTTCCGGTTTACGCATCACTAAGATAATAGCCTGCCCAAACCTCACGGCTGAAGAGACACAAAATGTCATTTCAGACAAGCAGCAACTTAGACAGGTAAGAAAGTTAACTTTTGTGGTCTTTAATGTACAACAGTTCTACCATGCACAGCTTAGGATACATTTTAAGATAATTACTCTCTTGCAAATGATAATAATTTTCTCTGTACAATTTTTATTTCTTCTCATCATGTAAATTGCAAATTTCTGGGACAATTTGGCTTAGTGACAGAACTTTAAGATTAAAATTGTTTTACTCAACAAAATCCATGCTTTGTATACTGAAAATAAGCATAAATAAAATTGTGTTTATCAAGTTCGTCATTTCTAAACAGTTTTGTGTACTCAGCTCAATAGTTAACAGTAGCTATTAATAAATGCTTTATTTTTCCCTGTCTTAGGACCTGATGCGTTTCAGCTGTAAACATCCCGCCGACGTTGCCCTAACATTTCTTTGTTCTGATCATCTGTGTACTCCTTAAATACCAAAAATTGTCAAAGATAGTAAGATAAAGGCACTAACGCAGTGGTGGGAGAACTTGATAAGTGTGTCAGGTCCAGACACACAATTAAATATCAATTTGTACAGGAGCCTAATTGCTAGGTAAAATAGAAGAACCAATAATATGTCAAGCAGGATATTGATGGATCGTTTTAATTCGACATTATTTTATAAACTCATAATTATTCACAATGACTGATATCATGCAATATCTAATGTTGATTTATATTGAAGATTTATTCTCTTTGTAAATTTGTTACCTCAGTAGAGAAAGAAATAATTAAATATTCATGATTTGGTTGTAGAGTATTCAAACCATGTTACATTAAAAACACTGTTTACAATCTCAGGAAGATTACAAAGGTATGCATGTTTTAATTATCTTGTCTATCTGCTGACGTACGTTGTCTGTTTATAGGTTCTGTGGACCTGCCTCTACGGTGACAGTCTCGTGTATAACTGAACCTCGAGTGTCTATCAAGACTCTTGACCAGGCGGTGGCCACCGTGGGAAACTGTTATACTGCGTATGTCACACTGTTCCCAGAGCAAATTGAGTTACTCAGCAGAGCCCCTCCCAGGGTCTTTATTTCCGGTCCTCCGGGAACAGGTAAATCTACTGTGCTGCTTCAAATGGGCACAAAATGGATGCAGGAAGGCAGATGTGTTTGCGTCCTGAGCACCTGGGAACGCAGTTTTGCAGCAGCTTTCAGGCTTTGCCATCTTTTGGAGGAGACACGAAAGCAGCATTATACGCCTTTCATCACGGAAGGATGTGTGATGTTCATGAGAAAAAATTTTAGAAAGAAGCAGGAAGTCGAAGAATCGTTGACTGAACTCTTACAGTCTGAGTGTCAGGGATCTTTATACGTTATTGCTGACGAAGTTGGACCTGCCTTTGAGTAAGTTTTAAACTTCATACATACACGCACTCGTACATTCCTACAAATAACATTCATATATATATATATATACATATTCTTTTATGAATTAATATGTACATAGATTACCTAAAATACAGTAAATGAAAGTATTTAAACACACAAATAATATTAAACACCCATATTTTTGTAAATTAGAGGTCAAGACTGAAAAGTTCTGGATGTGCTAGTCTGCTGTTTATAGGTCAGAGCACTTCATCTTTCCTGACTTCTGTGCAATTCTGCTAGAAAGCTGTCAACTTCGAGGTTATGATCTCCATTTTTGGGCGTCAAGTTGCCATGATGATGTCGCTCCAGAAGAGTTTTACGATGGAGAATCAGAGGGCTGGGAACTGGTTCACTTCACGAGATCACTCCGTTCCCCTCCATCTGTTCTGCGAGAAATAAGATTGGCGGTAGAGATCACCAAAGACCGTACAGTTCGTGATTACACTGACCGGGGTCTACCTGATCACTCTGATGGTCCATCAGTAAAGTGGTTTCATCATCATGTTCAGCAGCATGGATTTACAAGAGTTGAAGATTGTGCTGTTTGTGGTGGAGAGGTGGCAAGATTCCTATGCACAGAACTTCGGCTAGGCATGTCTGATTCGTGTGAGTAAATCATATGCTCATATGTGAAGGACTACTCTTGAATTAAATTAAATGCAGTAAGTGCTCTATAAAAGCCAATTGAAAGAGAAAAAACCTTTATAACTAGTCTTTCACATAATCAACAAGCTTATAGAAAAATTGAAATCCACATTTAAGATGATAAAGCCTAACTAATCATCATTTCGTTACAATAGATGCACTTAATTCTCATTAGCTCTGTCTTTCAACCTACAGTCGTGCTGTCGAGGCTAAGACTTTCCTCTGACTGCTGTGGTGTTTTTAAGCTTGTATCTTAGAAATAAAAGCAGTTCACTAAAAGTCGGGAAAATCCTTCCAATAACATAAAAATGCACTAGTATAATTTTTAAACTTTGAGTTTGAATATATTAATTATATCATTTTTAGCTGCCGTTGTAAATATGTTTCATTTTAAATACTTCTTTCTTTCATATGTGCAATTTAACAATGCAATATTTTCGTGCATGTAGAGTATTAGAATGCACAACACACTTTCTCCTTATTTACAATAGCTCCTTTCAAACTTCTAGGCCTTTTAAAGAAACTTGTTGTCGAAATAAATAATTAATTTTACATTTATAGGCATGGATTGTAATTCCACACCATACAACAATGATGACACTTTTGCTAGCAGCAAATCAACGACACGCCTGCGATACAAAGATGTTTTAATGTTGTCGTGGACTCAACTTCGTGAAGACGCCCCAGTACTGAAGGCGCTATCATTATACAAAGTTCCTGTGCGTGTGATGAAAGACTCGGACATCGAGGACGTTGCTACAGCGCGCAGTGATGTCGTCTGGGCTGCGAGACATCAATTAATTGTTGGTTTAATGAGGAAAATAGTCGTTGTTCTTGATAACTACGACGACAGCAAAGGGAAGTATATTTCTACCCGATTACGTGCCATGTCCAAGTGTTCGTCACAGCTGGTGGTTGTGTGCCTTCCACCTGAATATGAACCAGACTAATGTGATATGCTGCAGCGCATACAACAGTTCATGTTGGACATCCCTTTACATTTTTGCCTGCCTTCTAAGAAACTCAGCAAAGTTTGAATAAATAAAACCAGCCCAATTTTCCACGTTCGTAAACAATTATTATTCTTAAAGTGTGTTTGTAAAGCACATTATCCTTCCCCTACGGACAAGATCAAAATGCTTCACAAAAAACAATATACGGCACAGTCTAATAACCACATTACTTCAGGGTCACAGGACTGACTGGTCCTAACTGAATATAATGGTGCAAGAGTTCCAGATACACAAAGATAAAATAATATTCAATCACAATGCTTCAAGAAGGAACTCCGAAGACTCACAATAAATGAGAATACTATAGTGGTGGTGGTGTTAGCACAAAAAACCTAAAGTTGTCCACTTTTGGCGCACGAAGGACACATGAACACAAAGGCAGTGAAAAAAATGAATGAAGATGGAGGCAGAATTATAGACAAGAGATCAGAAAATCGAATCCGCGGTTCCAAAATCTCAAGCAACAGGAAGAATGTTCTAGTAAAATACGCAGAGCAGAAAGCGCAGAACATGTGCAAAATACCAAATCTTGCACAGGCCTGAGCTTTCAGACCAGGAATGTAACTCATACGTTTGTGTATGTATCAATACTACCTTAACTAAATGTTTTGTGAATACAATGTAAACCATATTTTGTCGAGGTTGGCCATTGCCAGCCGCTGTGATCCCGAGACGTACATCTGTTGCGCAGCTACTGTCTTTGGAAAGGGTCACGCCTTGGCACTTGAAAGAATGCACCTTCTCCAACTGTACCCCGTTAATCTATATCTCTGCCTTACTAGACCAGATGGTGTTCACCACGACCTTACCGTTCTCCCTGCTGATTTCCATCCCGTATGCTGACACATTCGCAGCGTGTTTATTCATAAGGGTCTGTGTGATCATGTGTTGGCATGTGAGTTTTCACTCTTGTTATCTTCTCTATTTCTGATCATATGTTGACGTGAATTCTCACGCTTGCGGTCTGGCTATAGGTATGCGATGACTGTTTGCAAAACCAATTGACACCGGAATTTATTTATTCCGCGTGTCATTCACCTGATTAAGTCTACTGGCCATGATACTGTATTTAAACTGAGCTGACCTAAGGTAACCAATTGTATCTACTGTTGCTGGGAATATGTGTGAGTGTATGCCCGCGCGAGAGAGAAAAATTATTCCAACATCTATCTTTGTATTATCTCTTCTATATCATGTATATATTGCTAGTATAAGCATCCATCCATAACATAAAACACTGTATTAACCTGCACCCCCACACACTTTTCTTATCACTTTTCTCTCTTATAACAGTTTATGCAACCCATTGAAAAAAAAATTGAATAAAGCCCTATTTTTTACTGAATGCACTTTCCAAGGCTTACTATAAAACTCCGGTCATTCTAGAGTTATGAACTCGGAGGAAAAATATTTCAACTAAATATAAAACTAAAAAATTAAAATGCTCACAGCAAAACATCTGCCATCAGCTGAGGAATTACTGCTAGTGGTCATAAGGGGAGGTAAATTACTTTCAAAAATTGATGAAGTAAAGGTTGACTTTTTTTATTAACTGGCACAGCCAACTTTAAACAACTTTAAACTTTAAAATATTAGTTTTTAAAGTTAAGCAAACAATGCAGCAGGTACTGCAAAACCTGCACATCACACAGTAAGCCAGATATAAGATCCAGAAACCTTAGGGCCACAGTAGTTTGAAAGTTTGCCCTGTATGTCACCATCTTACCCTCCCTTCTTTGTTTTCCTAGCTTTATCTGAACTGAAAATAAATATTCAATCACTCTTGAATTTTAAATTGCCGTTTGTACATAAAGCTGCAATATAATCCTTATTGTCATCCATTTCCTTAAAAGATAACTTAAAAGAAAAACGTCATATCGCTCCTCTAGCATTGTCAGTAGTAAGCCTACTTAGAGAATGTTATGATAGTTTATGTATAGTTAGCATTTTCGCCAGGTTTTTTGAGGCACAAAAACATAGATTGTAAAAAATATAAATATTTGTCCACAGCTAATAAAAACTCTGCTGCGTTAAAATACACATGGTTTAATTTACAAAAAAATTCTCTTTGTGTAATTTTACCTGTTTCACAGAAGCATAGAATGTCAACAATACTCAGGTAAAGGGCTTTCTTTCCATGGTACCCATATGTTTTCCGCATTCTGTGCTGGTAGAGTTAACATTTGACACATCATTTATAACGTTATTTATCTTAATTCAGTGAAATATCTTCGTTCATATGGCCTATGCATTTCTGCATTACACATCTGCCAAATTTAATACGTCAGTTTAACATATAACGAGAAAACTACTCCTGTCGCTTTAAGCCTGCAACTTTTTCACCATAACCCAGACCATATAATTCCCCAAAAAGGTAAGAGCTCAACAACTACTTAAATATAATAAAAAATGTTTAATTTTTGTAGAATATTTTCATCAAGTCAAAGGATTATAAATCTCTCTGTATACAGTTCATTTTGTGTATCTATAAACACACAATTTAAAAAAAAGTCATTGTGAACCACGATCTTGGTTGCAGTCAAAAAAAAAGAGTTTAATTCGCAATTTTCATATTAGCTTAATTGTATTAAAACGTTGTCTTTTATGTATGTTAATGTGGTTGTTATTTTTTAACACCTTCAAGCAGAGCGTTTACCTAAGTTACGACGACGACGACGACGACGATGATGATGATGATGATGATGATGATGATGTCCATTTGTAATGCGCATGTATCCATTCAGAAGAATGTTACAAATATTCTAACCAAACAAACCTATACTTAAACTCAACTACACAGTCTTTTTTATCATCGCGTTAATAACGGTATAAATAGCAAAAACATGTGTTTTTAATTCTACATTTGCTCTGCAAGCCTTCTTTTTGTGAAATCGAATTAGAAAGCATTGCAAGTAAACAAAAACAGTAAGCGATTAATGTTTTGATTCCTTACAATTCAGTTTTAACTCATTCCATACGGAACACAACGGAAGGCTTAGCCCGAACACTTGGACGGATATATTTAGCCCTTTTTCAAAAAATCATAAAAAATTAACTAAAAGAGATAGAAAAACAACTAAAATTGATAATGATAGATCAAAATATAAAAAAAGGAACAGTCTAAGCTTGTATTTGCTTGAAAACACACTTTTATAGTATTTCCAACAAAAATTCCATGATAAAGAGCTAAAAAAAACCTCCCGCAACGTAAATGAAAATAACATAAGGGAAGAAACTACTGAAATCTTTCGGAAATAGTCCACCATGATTTCCTCCCTGTAAAAACTAGTCCAGCCAATCAAAAATTTCGTTTGTAAGAGGGAAAAATGTAAACAAACGGTCGAGCGCCATATTGAATTATCGAAAGTGCGTTGCGGTTTACTCAATTTGACATGGATTTGTACTTCAACAACCGCAAAGGAGAAGAAAATAGTAAGTAATATTTAAATTATAATGTATATTCTAATAAAACATATGTTTGTTTGGTACTTTATGTCTGTATATATTGAGTAAATAATTTTTTTGTTATTTTCCGAAATTTACGTTCAAGTGTTCTAAAACACGTACAGTTCATTTGATTTTAGTACTCGAAGACTAAACCTATGCATCTTAAAATTTACACCAAGTGAATGTTTTAAAAAAGCTCTTTTAAACGGTGTATTACAGATGGTTATCTTTACTGTAGATTATTAAATATAAATTTTCAAAGCTGCCGGTCGAAATTTCAATACCGGAATTCGACAGCCATTTCCAAACATAAAGACAGGTAGCGTGGGAAAATACAAAGATTTCCTGTTAAAACTTACTTCCTACATTTTTTAAGAAAGACAATTGTGTTCAGAAATGAATAAGCTATCTTATTTAATAAGTTTTTCTTCTAAAAAAAACGATGTTTAAGAGTAACAACATTTAAAACCTGCATCACACCATAGGGTGCGAACCGGGTTCAGGCGAAGATCACGTGATCGCCCCTATGGGCGCGATCGGTAAGGAAAGAGTTAAGACCTTTATTTTTCTTTCTTTTAAAATGTAAAGATATGCAGGAAATAGCTGATGCAAATGAGATGTCATTTTGAATGAAACAAAATCTCTTGTGTGTGTGTGTGTGTGTGTGTTGTCCGTGTGGCCGTTTAAATATCAAAATATTGCTACCAAATAAAATGACCAGTACAAATATAACACAATTGCTTTTCAACTAAGTGCTAGAAACATTTATTTCATTTCAAATCCATAAATAGTTAAAGATACGTTATCATCAAAAGAGGCCACACCTATTTAATCTGTGTCAAGGTTCTCAAAAGCAAAGTGTCAAAACTGTTATGGTAAATGGACACAGTTAGGTCTATTAACTTTTTGTGTTTAATCCAAATGACACCAAAAGAAGACTGTGTCCAAGACTTGAAGCGAGACATCTTGACTAAGTCAAATGTGATGCGTAGTCCACATGTACTGCGTCGATATCAAAACATTGCTGCCGAGATGACGAGCACTGCGGTCCATCTCACGTGACAACTTCAAAATGTTCGGATTAGTACCCAAGCAGCACAGGAAGATTGGGCACACATGGGACCCATGTCATGGACTTGGTGGGGCACATGTCGGATTCAGGCATGGGACCAGGGCAGAAAATGAAAAAGGGCTATAGAAGGGGCCAATGTCGTTTTTACCTCTGAATATAGTGAAGGACCCATATGTCACCCATGTATATCTATGAATTCCTGCATGTTACCCAGGTAGGTCCCACCTTATCTATGAATTCCTGCATGTTACCCAGGTAGGTCCCACCAATGTTTTTAGATATATTCTGAGAAAGACCCCTTGTATTATTGGTATTGTTTAGGATATCTATGAATTCCTGCATGTTACCCAGGTAGATCCCACCTTATCTATGAATTCCTGCATGTTACCCAGGTAGGTCCCACCAATGTTTTTAGATATATTCTGAGAATGACCCCTTGTATTATTGGTATTTTTGGTGTTGTTTAGGTATATTCTGATTTTTGTCAAACTGAAAAATGTGCCAATTTTTGCAAAAAGTGGTTTAAGAACATTTTAGCATGTAGCAACAGAAAAGCAGACAATGCTACAGAAATTAAACTGCAAGTGTTGCCATTTTAAAAGTAGATTTATTAAACCACTCAAAATATTAATAATGAAAATACAAATAAACTAAAAGACCACAATCAAAGCATTCTTATCTCCTGTGACATGTTACTGCATATCCTACAAGATCATACAAATCAATAGAAGCTATTTCTATCAAGCAACTACACATTTACTAAACTTTCTAAAATGAAATTAATATGGTTTAACAGAGTCAACTAATAACAATCATGTAACAAAGGACAGGATATCAACAGCATCTATCTTTAACGCTGAGCCCCTTAAAAAAAATAATCCATTGCACCATCTATGCCTACATAATTTTCTTTTGTCGCAGCAACCTACATACAACAAACGCAAATTCCCCAGGAAAAACAATGTACAGAAAAGAAAAAGGTGGCTCAATTATAAAAAGCAAAGCATTACCTTTAAATGCATACATCAGAAATTTCATTATTAATACACTTCACATTAGGTTGTGCATGCACAATGTCTCATAAAAATGGTCTTTTATTAAATACCACTGAAAATATACAATAAATGATACCATTAGAAAAGCATTTTCATCTCCTGTGACAGGATCATACAAAACAATAGAAGCTATTTCTACCAGGATACTACACTGCACATTAACTAAACTTTCTATAAGGGAGTTAAATAAACCTTGCACCGTTCATGCCCATGTATTTTCTAAGACCATCAAAATTTATCCAATTGTCTATTCTCACATCTTTTTTGTCTCGGCAACCTACATGAAACATAAGCACATTACCAGAAAAGGGCAAATAATGAACGAGAAAGGTTGCTAAGACTATGCAAAAGCAATTAAGCATTACCTGTAAATGCATACATCAAAAATTTCGTTAATACAATTTACTTTAGGTTGTACATAAACAATGTTTCATTAGAAATATACAAATAAATCTGATACCATTAGCAAAGCACTTCTCCTGTGACACAGTGCAACATTGATCTGTCTACAATATATAATACAAAACAAAATAGTCTGGCTGTTACACTATACAACCCATTTTAAAGTCTTGATAAATGTTTCAAAAGGAATTTAGGACTTTGGCCATGATTGTGGCTTTGCCAGGAAGCACGTGGGAGGCAATTTTCAATTTTATTTTCACATTTTCTTTTCTCCAAAAATATAGTGGCTTCTTGGTCTAATATTTACCTTATCAACAGTATCTTCTTTCTCACAGACCCACACAGAGATTTACACTCTCTCTCACATCTATTCATTCTCTACATGCTCCTCCATGCTACACTGAAGCTGACTGTGCTGGTCACTCTCCCTCCATCCATATTCCCTATCCCTGGCACCAGCCAGCCAAAGAGACAATTGCATCTGGGTGATATCTTCTTGCAGCTTCTAAAAACAGATAAAAAAGAAATGGAGTTTTCTCTATGCATAGCGAATGTCACCAAAGCTAGAAGCCAGGATGTAATGTGAAATAAAGTAAGGGACATTTAGATTAATGGATAGTAAAATGGCATAAGATACAATACATCCCAGTATCTGTGATATTTTATGAGATAAATTCACAAATCCCTGTTATTTAAAAATAACACCATGCTCAAAAATATTTTTGCCATTACAAAAATTTATCATCTTTGTTCTTTTTCACACCATGATAACAGTGCAAGTATCAGTAAAGCTGGTTACTCATTTTTGAACTGGTAGTTTCCTAAATCTCTTTACTAAAGGAAAAAATGTATCGTAAGAAACATTCCGATCCTTACCTTGAATAGCTTGTAAGATACTTGTGTGATTTTTCAGCCAACGCTTCCCTTTTAATCCATTGTAATTGTAGGTTCTCGTGAGTTTTGTAGAAAAAAGGACACCAAGAATTACCTTCACTTCCAATTTTAAATTTTTTCACCTCCATGTTTGCCTAAATGACACACCTGAAACACAGAAATAATCACACAGCATGGATGGAAACAATTAAGGTGGTATATGGATGCTTTTTAATTTGTTTCTGACAAAGCTGCAGTGATGAGTTATAGCCAACCTTCATTGAACAATGCTTTTATTACTTTCTTGTGGTATGCCAGAGCCATCTTTTTAAATATATGTTTATACAATAAAATTAGATGGTAACACCTGGAAGATCATGAAAAAGGTTCTCAGATTTCTCCTACAAAACAAAATCAAAAGTAAATACCAAGCGCTTTCCTTTTCCTGGGTCTGTTTTTAGCTCCCAGTCCAAATGTATCCCTGTGGGAGCTCCCCCTCCTGTCCCCTCCCTCCATCCTTTTGGCATAGAATCCTTTTGATGTCATCCTAAGTTAAGGAAAATACTCCAAAAATTAAAAAAAATATTTTGAACATCTTTAAGGGTTTTTATTATAGAATAACAAAATAACACACAAATAACACTTTTGAGTACCAGAGTGAAAATTATAACTGTAATAAACATTTTTGTATTAAAAATACAAGTCTTTTAAACACAAATTTGCACAAATTTGCACAATATTATTTCTCATATGCATGCGAAGGAAGCCTAATGCCAGCACTGACAGGACTTTTTGTCCAGAACCATAACAGCCTTCTCATAACACCTAGACAAACTAAATGCATGTAATCTACAGGAAACTGTGAAACCATTCCCACAGAAAGAGTTCTAAGAGGAGATTCTCCAGTTATGTGATTATCCAAACATCTACCTGTAAATTCATCAAACTGAACATCCATTCTTAGGGAGCAGTTGAGGATAAACAACCTTCCCATCCTAAATTCCTTTCTGTACACACTTCTGACAGCTATAATAATCAGAATGAGCCTTAATTTGCTTTACAAAAGCACGAGCAGGCGAATCACATATAAAACATGACAATTTAATTTGTACAAGTTGAGAGCTACCTTCGAGCAGTGTTGGTCCCTGCTGTAGTTCTGTCATATCGTTCACAAAATCTTGTAAAAACATTTTAACATCTTCTGGGTTTTTTCTCCCCACAGTACAAACCAATAACAAAAGGAGCTGTTTCTACAGGACTACAAACTCTTCCAAGAATAGGCCAAAACTGCTTACATGATGAGTGAAAAAGTGGTAGACCATAAATATTTACTTGCAGGAAAATGGAAAGAATATCACATCCATGATCTGATGTTAAATAGATCATTAACTGCTGTGATTTGGAAAGAGATTTTTGTATTCCGATATGATAATAATAGCCAGAACATACTGATCGAATGTTTAATTTGCGAGGGGTTTTCAACAGTGTCCTGGGATCCTTGGGGAGATAAGGGTGGAAATTACGTAAAATAGACAGTAAACCGACAAAGCAGTTAAAGTGATATTGTACTCGCTTGCCCATAATGCTAAATCCTGACACAAATCGTTCTCATTTTCTGGGCCGCTGTCTGAGTCAGATACATCTTCGTTACTGAAATGATCAATTTCATCGAGAAAAGAATTCCATTCAGTTTCACGATTCTTGCATTTTTGCTCTTCATGCTGTGAAGCTAATGATGGCGTAACAATGCTACAACCTGATGGATCTGCAGAACCCTTTACATCGGTTTCGCAATTTTTCTGATATTCTAAAGCTCGATCCGCATCGCTTACTGTTACAGACTCAAATTGCAAGAATTCAGTCGACTCGCTCACAAGTCCTTCAGCATCTATTTTGTCCATGTGCTTCTTAACACGTGCTCTTATCCGTCTTCTCTTAGTCTGATATTCTTTCCCGAATTCCATTATCAAATTTAAATTACTTGATCAATGAGACTTACAATAATATCTTTATAAATTACTTACGAGTGAAGGGTAGATCGTAGAATTGTGGTGTACCACCAAGCTGTTGCGAGAACAGAGGCATGAAAGATAGAAATTCAAATATGGCGGCGCCTGTGCTGCGACATCCTCTATAGTTTTCCATTGGTTGTTTTATAGCCGTGATCTTGAGGTCACGTCGACAACCATGCGATTGGCCGAAGGTACGTCGGTATAACAGTACAGAAACGGCAAAGTGCCTCGCAAGCTGGCTCGCTCAGTCAATAGCTATGAGACAACTCGGAAAGCAGGCCTCCCATAGGCGTTATCTATGGCTATGTATGAAAAAGTTCATGGCCCCTTGCCAGTTCGGCCTCCCATGCTGCTTGGGTCTGTATTTGATTAGTTAAACTAAAAAATAGAGTATTTATTCATTGTTTCCTTCGATTCTTATTATAGGATCTTCACGACTGCTTTAAAGTACAAAATCCTGTTGAAGTGGCTCGACATATCCTATGTTCTGATCATCTGTTGTCTCATGAAACACAACAAACTGTCTTAACAAATAAACTGCAAGGGTTACAACGATGGTGGCAGGAGCTGTTTGCTGGACCAGGGACAAACAAACAGTTAGACCCTAAATTTTACAGGAACCTAATAGCGAGGTAAAATAGATTTCTATGTCTATGATGCGTAATTTACATTTTGATAACTTGTAATATCTATCTATATTGCACAGCATTCTGGACCGCACAGCGATGAAATATTTACGAGTCGTTTCTATGCAAGTAAATTATGCTGTTACTTAAAAATGGATCTGATAATCTCATGGAGCATGCATTGTGTCTTAATGTTGGCTTTTTAATTTATAATATATTCCACAATCGTATTTTGACTGTTCAGATTTTGTGGACCAGCTTCGAATCCTGTAACAGCCCGATGTGTAAATGAACCTCGTGTCTCCATCAAAACACTTGACACCGCTGTAGTCCACGTTGGACACTGTTATGCAGATTTAAAGACACTTCTACCCAAACAAATAGAGCTTTTGATACGAGCTCCTCGCAGGGTATTCATGACTGGTCCCCCTGGCACAGGTAGATCTACTGTGCTACTTCAAGTAGCCAGCAAATGGTCTATGGATGAAAACAAAGTCTACATCTTGAGTACGTGGGACTATAGCCTGGCAGCAACATTTAGGCTACGCCATCTATTGCAGGAGGCTCTTAAACAATTTACAAACGTGGACACAGAAAATGATATAGTGGTAATGAAGAAAAATTTCAGACAGAAAAAGGATGTTGACACTACGTTGAATGAACTCGCAGAGGTGGTAAAACAGGGACCGTTGTATGCCATCGCTGATGAAGTGGGATCCGATTGCAAGTAAGTTGTACAGCGTTTGTATGCATTTCTACAGGCACACATTTATGTAAGTGAAGCCAGCATGATAGTAGGCGCAATATAAAGATCTCTTTTTTTACCACTTCTTGTCTCTCGTTTAACTTTAGCACATCTTTGCACACATATATGTATGCGCCAACATACATCCATTCACACAGAGACAAATACCACTCACAAACATTCACTCACACCAGATCACATTCGCCCACGAATATCCAACTTTTTTTTTCATAAAATGGTAATGAATAATGCAGAATGTACCCTCGACAGATCAGAACAGAGCATCTTTCCAGAATTCTGCGCTCGTCTTCTGCGATGTTGTCGAGACCTCGACGATCGTCTCCATTTCTGGGCTGCAAGTTGCCAAACTGGCCTTGCACCAGACCAGTTGCACGGTGAAAAAATAAAGGGCTGGGAACTGGAACAGTATACCTGTCCACTCCAAAGTCCACCACCCGTGGTCCACGAAATTAGGAAGGTGGAGGAGATACCAAATGATCACACTATCCCTAAGTAGAGTGAGCGAAATGCACCCGACCATGCTGACGGTCCACCCGTAAAACGACTTTATCACCGTGTTCAGGAACATGCGTACACAAGAGTTGAAGATTGTGTAGCTTGTGCAAAGGAGGTGGCAAGATTTCTGTGCACAGAACTAGCGCTGGGCGTGTCTGCTGCTTGTGAGTATTATATAAAATACAGTAATAATATAAAATGGAAAAAATGTACAGCTTAAAATTTATTGAAGCTTTACTACACCGTGTATGTATTTTTTTTAAGCGAAGAACCAGATTTGCTTATTATAAGACACGTTGAGTCTATTTTATGAAGTAAATAAAGTACATGGTTAGCCAAGTTCATGATACCGTTGCCATGTATTTACCACACTTTTAGGTTGTGTTAAGATACCAAACTGCTCAACTTTCTCCCTCTTATAATTTGGAATTACCACAAAATTGCAAATATTTATACATTTTAGTCAGAAAACTTTAGAGTAAGTCAGTCTGTTTTCATTTTGATAAAGGAATTACGTGTTTGATTGTTCTGTGGAATTTCGCTTGTCAAAATATTTATTGAGCAACAATCACAGCATGAGCTTAATAACAATAATTATTGTTGCCGTGTTACTAGCATTCGCTTCTGCACTAGCAAGTACTGATGAGTCTACTACCAGGGTCAGACGTTCAGCCAGTCTGCAGTATAAAGACGTGTTTATTTTGTCGTGGATGGATCTTGAAGAAGACGCCCCCATATTAAAGGTTCTGTCAAAAGCTGGAGTTCCCGTGCAGGTGATGAAGAATTCGGACTCGGACATCGAGGACGTCGCTACAGACCGCAGTGACGTGGTGTGGGCGGCCAGACATCAGTTAGTTCGTGGTATAAAACGAAAAGTCGTTGTCGTTCCAGATAACCACGACGACAGTAACCACGAGTTTAAAGAGGCACGACAACGGGCCATGTCTAGGTGCACGGCACAGCTAGTACTTGTGTGTCCGTCTAGCGAGAAATTTGACTAATTTATAATATTCGGTGTATTGTTAAAACAGTCGTGGTTGTCTTCCACACAGCTGTGCCTTACGTTATTACAGCCGCCTTACACTCCAAGAAGTATCAACATGACAGCTTGATTGACTGTGCTACTAAAAGTAGTGTAGTAATTACCTATGTTTCTTTTCTTTCTCTGTAAATCAAAAGGTCGCAGGAGAGCAACAAAATATTCAGAGAACTATGTTTTGGTGACTTTAAAATGTGCCCACATGTCCAACAGATCTATAAAAAGCTTTCTGATAAAATATTATACCACAGCGAACACAAGAGCCATTACACAGACGAGTGGCATACCCATGGCAACATCAGTCAACATGCCCTGCTGACAACTACGTATTTCTCTTATCGTTTTAGATTCGCCGTTGTTTAGATTCCCAGATTTTTGTGAATGAAATTAACGATTTGTGTAATTATTTGTTTTGTGAATATAGTTGTTTAGTATCGCACTTACGTAATTGCAGCGTTCGTGAGCTCTTTGTGTTAGGAGGAAAGTTTTGATAACAAAGCGGCTTTATAGACAATGAAATCATCTTTAAAACAACTTTTGAAAGCAAATGTTATATAAAAGCTTTACTTGTGTGCGCATACTAATGTACGACACTGCAAGTGACAAGAAACAAAGCTTATTTTAGAACCGCTTTAATACCAGAAGCAATTGAGTTAGTAATTAATAACTATATATATATATATATATATAATCTCAAGAACTACTTACGTTATCTGTGTAAAGTATCATCTTTTCCTCTGTATTTTAGTGCAATATATAGCAGGAAAAAAATGCTGATAAAAGTAGTGTCCCTTTGCATAAAAAGCTGAGATAAATATATTCAATGTTTCAATCAAAGATGTCTTACGGTCATTAGACCTAGTCACTCTTCTGTAGGCAATACTTATTTCACATGATAAAAATTACATTGTTAAAGTTTTCATGTTTAAATTTTAAACTTGGTTATAGCTGCAGGCAATAATATTTATACTGATATGAAATCTGAAGATGTTTTTATTTGTTGTTTGACATAATTTCCTAACCTATTGATAAAGGGCCTGAAATCAATCACGAAAGGTCTGGTCAAAATAAAAGACTATGAAATTGTTTAACATTAGACACTTCATGTAACTAAGTGATTATGTGCCCTTTCTTGTTTTAACAACCACCTTAATCTACAGTCATCTACAGTGATAAACCATGTACAGTGCAGGTTGTAACTTCTAGACCTCTAACTGTGATAACTATTTGTGATAAAATAAAAGCTTCTCCCTTACACGTCAGTAACAGTATTATAAATTGTCTACAAATCATTTGTAAGATATCGTTAAAACTTAGGCGTGGGGAATTTTTCCGCCCATTATTTTGTTATTTGATTACATTTTTAGCATGCTATGTGTTTGCAAATACTTATCTTTATTTAACTCTTTACCTTAGTTTTGTCAGGAGAAACTTGCCTTGTGATAAATGAATGAAAATCAATTTAAGTGGATAAAACTTTATTTTAAAAGTCTATGTTTGAAACTTCTATTTCATACTCTCTTGCTACTAAGTGTGCAAGAAAGCGCAGAGAGAATGAAGAAGGGAAGTAGTAGATGACAAAATGTTTAAGTACGGGTAGCATGATGGTCAACGACGATGAGATAAGAGAGACAATTTTATCTTAACCTTTTGTTATCTATTGAATCGCACACAAATGTAATTCCAAAGGTTATCTTCCTTGAAAATAATTGTAGTAAATGCACGTCTGCTTATTCATTCTAAATATCTGTAAAAGTATTTCCTTGTAGTGCATGATATGGCTTCTATATAAATTGCGCTAAAACGCTTACCGCCTATTTGGACAAAATAATTAATAATTAAAAGGGAGAGAGGATTACAAACAATAAAAAGGGGGAGAGAATTACAAACAGTGGGGCCTAAACTAGAAAAAGAGCCGAATGTCTTCTGTCTGCTGAGGGGTGCAGGGAGGAGGATAACACAAGCAGACCATGGTTTGCTTTTCTTCTCTGGAACAACATTATAGTTCGAGAATGGGGATACATCCCAAGTTAAACGCATTGCATATTAATTATCAAGGGTTTTTGTCGGACAAATTTAAGAGAAAAACACTCACTAAAATCTAGTTTTTGAGTTGTACGCGGTATGAATGATCTAAAACATTTTTTTCCATTTTCGCTGAAAGATCAACTATAGTCATAATAGACCCAATGTTCGAGATTATTCCTCCTTCACACACTAATTTTTTGAGTCTTTATCCCTTCCTTTGAGTAAAAATCCATTAATATTTTTATATAAAACACTTGGAAATTATATGAATTATCATGTGTTACATGCCCCCAGGAAGCAAAACATTTTTTCTTGAGACAAAAGCTGGACTAGGTGCATTTCAAAGGAAAATTTACTTATCAGGTTTAGCTTAATGGATTTTTACTTTCATTAACTGTAGCGATGAGGCCGTAATAATAATGTTTACGGAATGAGCTAGTTCCTCTCACCCATGAAAATCAGAAACAGAAAACAAAAGAGAACACTTTAATCCTGGGTTTTTTCAATTGTTACACCAGACAGAAATTTCATTTCAGAACATTTTTTCCGCATAATATTGAATAGCTTCCATTTTGTGCCTTTACACAGCTATTAAACATTAAGATGCCTATTATGAATTCCGTGGATCTGGAGATAAGTCACACTAATAGCATGAATCCATAATTCTTGTCCTTATACCTCAGCTTAAAGGCTTATGTGTCACACTTATGATCATAAGCTTACTAACTTTAATATAAAATACCTTAATTTCCCTTTCCATCTCAGCGTAAAACACTTTTGAACTGAAAAACACAGCCCTAGTCGTATCTTGCAGATTCCATGTTATATCCTTATTGTTGTCTTGTAATAAAGAGAAAGATGCAAATATAGGGGATGTTCATCGTGAATGGTTAATGTGTTGGTTTAAAAGAAAATACTATATTGAAAGAATAGCACTACTAAACGAATGATACTTGTGATGTCCGTGTGATTGTTTTGTATCAAAACATTGCTGCTGAAAAAAACGATCGACACAGACGAGACAATCAGCATTCATTACAGGGCTAGTATAACTGGTTTTAAGATGTTTAGTTGATCTCTTAGCTTGGTCATGTTTGCCTTCACTCTTTCATTATGTACAAGAAGCTGTGTTTTCAGTGAAGTGGTTACTCTGTTCGGATAGAACCCAGTCTTGGAACTATTCATTTCTATAGAACAAATGATGGAATAGATCTTAGGCCCATGCACTTAGTTTTCATTAGTATTTGCTGGTTCAGTTTAGTTCGTCTTGAATTGCCAGAGGTCTTTAAAAAGACGATATTTTAATGTATGCGTCTAGCAGAAATTTGCTTAATCTCTCTATCCCTATGCTTCTTTTGGGCAAAATTACTTTATAATTATTTTTATCTACGAAATTAACACCATGCGTACCATGCTCCCTTTTTAAGAAAGGAGAAAACGGCTTAAAGAATGTGTTCTAAAGCTAAAAAAAATGCACTGCTTAAAATGTTTGTTTGCAAGGAGTAGTATTGGGCAGTGGTAGTATAAAATTGTCTGCCTAAGGAACAGGGCATTGTTTTGTCAGCATGACAAAGCCATTATCAAAACATTACTGCTGAAACAACTTGTACTGCAGACGCGACGATCCCCATCCATCTTGGGTCACTGCTTGCTCAAACTCAAGGCGATTTTCACTTGATTATTTTCTTCATCTTGTCTTTTCCTCAGCCTAGCTTTCCTGCGAAAAAAACAAAGTCTCTAGCAGTTTTACCTTTTTGATGCAGTTTAATAATGTACATTTTCCAGACTGTAGTTTGAGCCACGCATTTTTTTCACGTTTTTTTAATTCAGAAAAAAGTCGGACTTACTTGATAATTATTAGCCTTCTTGTGATAAAAATAAAAGCCCCAGCGGACACAATAACGACCACACAGACGAGTGGCAGTACAACAGCAACCACAGCAACATCAGAATCTTTAAAAAATGAAAACTATATGAATTATATATTTCGTATTAAAATAACTTCTTCTTCCACTAATCTCTAGTAAATTTAGAATGTTAAGATTAACAATTATTAGCATTTGTTATGATAACAAACGTTTTCTGTAAGAATAAGCATTTTGCTTATATAAGCATAACATAACGATAAAGTAGTTTAGTAGTTCTAAAAGCATGGAAGCGTGTTATAGGCACTGAATAAATTAAGAATTTTTATTTTAAAAATGTACAAAAAAATTCCAGTAAAATCTTTTTTGTTAATTTTAAACATAATTTTTTTTCTTACAAACGCATTTCTCTTTTATAAAAGATAAGTCTCTAACTTGCAGTCTGTTTTTCTCTGCTCAAGCTGCATCCTTTGATTGGAAGCTGAGGTGGTGAATCTTCTGGGTGACACTTATATTCACCATGTGGGAAACCTTCAATATCAAGTGTTAAACTAAAGATGTCATGGTTATCTCCAGGCTGGTGAAGACACATAGGGGAAGAGCTTTGGCACTCGGATTTTGTGAAGCTGGCTACAACCGCTGGAAGTAGACAAAATATTCTGCATATGGTGCCAATATCTATACAATGTTGCCTAGCAGTTACTATTCTGATAAAAAAAATGTACATATTAGCATATGGCAGAGCATGGAAGAAGTTTGGTACAAAAGATGCATCACTCACTTGTATTTTTCTTGACAATAAAACTCTCCACGCCCAGTGGGAATCTGCAGTTCAAAATAACTTGAGATTGATCCTTATTTATGTTTGCCTCACAAGTTGCGACAGGCTCATCACCTGCAACCAATCAATTTGATAAACGCAATGAAGACTTTCAACTTGTGTTTTGTTGCAGCTTTGTTTGATTGGTTGTTGCACATTACCCATCAAAATAAAAATGTTAAGAAAGATGTCAAAGAAGATGATCCAAGTTTACCTTTTATTTCCAGAAAACGACAGGATGAGATGGCCTCAGGTTTGTAGCCATTCATATTGCATCTGAAACTTCCATCCCGTTTGACAAATCTTGCAGGTACATCAATTATAGCTTTTTCTGACACTGGCTGATTGCATTCAAAGCCCTCCTGTCGGATGCAGTGAAGCTGCTCGTTGATCCATGCACAGTCTACCACCTTCTCTGTGTATTGTAAGAATGATTAGTTAGTGATCGGTTGACACTACCTTCGCGTCTAATGTTAGGGCTCACAGTTAGCTGATATAAATTTTAGATTTTCTTTGAATGTGTAACACCCTCTTTGTTAAAAGTTTCAGTCTGTAAGTTGTCTTGCTTTCTATGCTGAGTTTAAAATCGAATTTGTAAAGTAAATCTGCTTTAATAGTGACCTGATTTTCCAGTAAATGTCCCAGCTATCTAACCAAAGGATGAAAATATAATTTGTTATATTACTTGTCCCTCTGTTGTGTTAATTATTTATTTTAAATTTACAAAAAGAATAAGAAGCATACTTGTTTTGCTTACGAATTACTACAAAGTTACTTAGCTTAAACCAAGTAAATAGTCAGATTAAAAAAAATAATGCCGATGTTCTCTGAAGCGCTAGACCTGATGTGACTTGTTCAATAATCAAGGCCATAGTACCAAGTCTATTCTTTTTGGATCTGCTAAAACACCTATTTTGATTTTTCCTCATTTTAAGTCTCATCGTCGTGGGCAATAAAGGCGATAATAAGGGTAAATAATTTACCAAACATTTCTATGAATATAACTTGTTTACCTTCTACACCAACGTCAGACTGAAAATAGACTGCATAATCCTTCCTTGTCGTGTTGATATTTTCTGGGAAGTTGCACTGTAGGGTTTTCCCATTTCTTGTTGTACATGTTGTTTCTTTGCTCCCTATTACATAAGTGTTAAATATAACTTTTAAAAAATCACCATTAACCGGGAAAATTAACATTTTAGATTTAGTTATGGTATATTACACTGTTAATCGCATAGAAGTGACATTTACCTTGTTTTTTTAGGTTTATTTAAAATGTCAATAATAATAAATAAGATAAATACTTATACTGTTCTTTGTTACTGTTACTTTATTTGACTGTTATAGCTTAGATTATTTTAACATTCAACCAACCTTCTGCTGTCAATGAAAGCAGCAGTATCGAGCTAAAGATTTTCAACATCACCAAAGGTAGAATCCAAAACAGCGCCACAGAATAGACTGTAACTGCAACTTAAAGTGATATTAAACGTATTTGAACAAAGCTAAAATTGAATTTTCAAAATAATATGCATTGCATAAACATTTGTTAGATTTTAATTAAGTGAACTACATTATAAATTACAAATGTGTCAATGGCAGAACTGTTATTAAAATATTAGTAACAATAGTTAAAATTATAACAATGTGTGTATATAGATATATCTTCCTGATACCTGAGGTAAGCGTACGTGTCAGACCGCTTCGACTGCGACGCATTAGACTGCCTCCGGCAAGGGTGCGGCAGGTTTACTTGTTGAAGGTGACTAGACCGTCAGCCAAATCTACAAATATCGGCCTAAGCCCTTTTTAAGATATTTAAAGTAGTTACACATTAGTGCACTTGCTATAATTAATAGAGAAAAAAGTCAATAATAACACCCCAAAATACATAGACAAGTAACTCGAAAGCAAGGGGAACAAAAGTGTTTATAATGCCACGTTATATGTAGATTTTTATTTGCAATTCTTAAACACTCACTCACTCACTCACTCACTCACTCACTCACTCACTCACTCACTCACTCACTCACTCACTCACTCACTCACTCACTCACTCACTCACTCACTCACTCACAATCGTACACACGTGCGCTTACAAACACACACTAAAACTAATTTTTACGGACAAGGGTAATAACTCATACAACACCAAGACAAAGACTGTTCAATTATATGTACTTATTCTATCCTGTTCATTACACGTAAGACATTACTGTTCCTTAATTAAGTTGGATTAGTTGTCAAGAAATATTGTGAGGAGCTAGACGAAACAAAACTTACAAAAGTAATCTGTTGGGTCGATTCAAGTAGACGCCCGTGTATATTCAAAAAGAAACTTCTGCTTGCTTTTTAAAGATTTGAATTTGTTTAGCCACCTATAAGGACTCGCCAGGCTTTGCGTGTTTCACTTTTTTTTTACTCCTCCTTTATTGTTGAAAACAGGTATGAAGACTACCCTATAAAGTTTGGCTTTCAAGTGAAGACATGCTGCCATGAAAAAACGGCCAGAAAGCAAAGTCTTGAATAAATTTTGAATAAATGTTTAACAGTCAAGCTAAGATCTGCATAAGTAATGGATTTAATACAGGCAGTTGAATAGGAATTTGTGCATTTTGGTTTTTTTTTAATAGTCAAGTCGTAACTAGAATTTAAAGCAAGATAGCTTACTATTTTCAACTGACCCTAATCTCAACGCTGTCACAAATTTGTTAACTAGTTCTGAAGCTAAGTTTCCAGATGTGGAAAATGTTAATAATACCCATGCTTCTCGATTTATTTATTTATTTATGTGTGTGTGTGTGTGTGTGTGTGTGTGTAAAACATCATAACACAATCTTTTTGTGTGATTAGAGGTCATCATCAAAGTTCTCGTGGTCGATATTTTGCTGGTTGGCTCAGACAGACTTATAGAATCGCTGCTTGTGAGACATCAAGTGTTTATCTTCCTAGACTGGAATCATTTTTATCATGGACCCGTTCTACCCGTGTTTGGTGAAGCTGTTGACGCCACATCAGTCACCTTGATCTCACTATGATCTTGTTTACGCCCACCGCGTGACTGTAAAATAGGTCTTTGCCTGTTTATAGTCTCTTATCCTCTTTGTGTCTGATAAGAAAAAACAAAATAGGATGCACAAGGTCTAAATCTAGTTACTGCGTTACGAACGTTAGCAGTTGATACAGTAAAAAAATTAATGTGCTGATAGTTACCCTGAATTAAAGATATTTGTATATTTATAAAAGTTTGTGCAACGAAACATTTCCATTCCTCTTCATAATGATCCCGAGTTTCTTTTAAAATATCTCGTTACCCAAAACTCTTACTCTGCCAAACACGACCAGTCTCAAAACAAATCCGCAGATAACACATTGAAGAACAACAAATCACCTGTGTCTGTCTGTGAATGTGGAGACTGTGAGAGATAATATATTTTTTACCGATGCTCAAAATGTGAACAGATTAATACTGTTTACACATCATAAATTACAATTTCAGGTATACCTAGGTGTTGAATCTTTATTACTTTCTTTTATTTGAAAGTGATTTCATACAAAGTGTGGGTTAACCCTGCTAAACTCAATATGTTCAGCAAGTCTAACCGCTATTGCTACCAGCAGGCAGGCAACTGTCAGTGGTATTCTAGTGACCTAAAAAGATAGAAAGTCGAGAACAAAAATAGACAAGTCTATGAATTCGGGAATTTCCAAATTTTATGCAGTAAAGCTCAAAGATTGGGAATCAGTGCTGGTTCGTTTTTGTGGCAAGGTTTGGGAAATGACCAAGCGGGACAGATATCCATTGTCATTTCAACTGTCCTACAAGAGCTTCGGGTTTTTCGTAATATGGCGGAGATTGCAGCCAAAGAAAACAATTTATGAGGTCAGTGAGAAACAAACTATGATATAGTGTCAATTATTCATGTAAAGCATACAAGGAACCAAAGATACGCTTCTATTCATTGAATGGATCATTTTCTAGATTAAAAGCCCCTTTTACAAGCTGTAGTATTAAAATACTGGTGGTGGATAGCGGTAGACCCCATTGTAATAGCGAACGTGACTAAGCAGTTTTGCACAAATGCATTGTGTACATAAATATACGTAGTTTGTTCAAATGTGCACGCACTTGTTTCTAGGTAAGTATAACTGTATCTAGGTATGTATATCTGCACTCGTTGGTATTGTCGCAAAGATATACCTATGTCCGAATCTGCAAGTGTGCAGCGTGTTGTTAAATCCTTTTTTTAAACAGAAAAAGTTTCGAACATTTGATAATTATTGTTATTAATTTTGACAAAGCTTTCTGTGAAAATTACATATAACCATTGATATTGCGGAGAAATCTCATTAAAAATTGTTAATATATGAAATGTGTTCAAACATGGGTAAAATTCGATAAAGCACTTTGTTCTTCAACCACACACACACACACACATGCCCAAATACATACATACATATCTGCTTTAAATATATATCTGCTTTATATATATATATATACATATAATATATATGCATAATCCACACACAGCATACATATACACACATACACACAAAGACACACACACATACAAACGCATATGTTCATGTATATCTCTTTATATATATATATGCATAATCCACACACACACACACACACAACATGCATATACACACAAACGCACAGACGCACACAAAGACACACACACACACACACATATATATATATATATGCAGACACACACAGAGACATAAATTCAATGACCGACTTGTAACAGCAAATTTTTTGCATCACTCATTTGTTTTTACCGTCTTCTAGACTTTTAAGCATGTTACTTGTCACTCCATATGTAATCAAAGTATATTAGCACATGCAGTAAGGTTCAAACATGGGATCCAATTTTGAGGAGGTTTTTCTGCTCCCCCTTCTCTTTCATTCTTAACCAAATCACATATGGATACAGAATTGCTTACTAATAACTTTCGAAATATATATATATCCCTCAACACAAATATGCATTATTTTATTTCTTCTATATAACCTTCCTAAGGAATAACAAATCCAACGATAGTGTGGATCTTTTTATTTCTTGATGTTAATAAGAAATGAACATATAGGTATTAGGATTGTGGGTATAGTAAGATGATAAATGATATGTTGATTGGTCAAAAATTTATATTCAGTTGAATAGATAATGAAGTTTATCCTCTACACAATTAGTGTTGCAGAGTCTACAGGGCCTTTCATTTCTAGGATCTCATTTGGTATACATTTATTCACTGGAAAGTAGTTGTTTAGTGTCCTTAATTTATTAAAGGGAGATAATAATAGGGTGGATGCATTTATCTATATGGTTCTAGTGAAAAGGTACTTTTGAACATTTTATAATTTGAGTATATTTGTTTTAGGCTAGTTTACCTAGCCAACTATAGATATACTTTGAGGGACTATTCTATTTCTTCCTAAACCAATCTTTGCTATGCTCATGATTTTCTGGTTTATCTGTATTTCACATCAAGTAAGTAAATTTAAACTTTTTAAAAGTAAATGTAAATACAGTACTTCAGTTTGCACATTTTTGCAAAAAGTACATTGTGTCCAATAGTCTTATATGACGAATTGTTGGGTATCATTTTTAATAAATAGTCAGAATACTATTTCTCTAAATTTTGAGTCTGAATATCCTCAAAACGGAAAGAAATATTCACATAAATATGGGGAAAAATATGTTGCACTGAACGTTACTCAGTAGACCTAGAGCAAAGATTTTACATATTTTATGCGTACTTTCAGTTTATATAAAAATTATTTATTTGTTGCTGAAAATGAATAATTGGTGATTTTTATTTCCATATTGGCTACTTAAATAATTCAGTAAACACATCAAGTTTAACAATGAGGCTCTTTTTCTGGTTTTTAATAATTATTTCTCCTTGATGCACAACATTATATATATATATTAAAATATTTGCTTTATATTTATTTATATACATGTGCAGCATGTGTTTCACTGAAATGTACTGAAGTAATTATTTTTTTAATGTTTTAGTAACTTCTTTTGTCATCTCTGGGCTCATTGCCACACCCTTAGTACAAGGAAAGGCATAAGTGAGTCCTTAAAATATTCCATACACTACATCTTTCACTATATGAGCTAAATACTTTACAGTACCTTTTTTGATTTTAATATGTCAGCTGTAAGTCTTTCTGCAGTAATTTAATTACATTTATTACTTTTTCCATTTGTCTGCTCAATGCCTCCTTTCGCTGCTTTGCGTCTTCTTTCTTATCCTTTCTGTCCCAATTTCTGGTATTCTATCAATCTGTTTGTTGACTGTCCGCTTATCTGTCTGTCTGTATACCCCTAGGTTAGCATTTGCATGACCAGTATTTTAAATAGAGGAGGTGAGCATACAGGACTGTATTATGCTTTGATACGCAAGCACACAGAATGGCTTATAAACTACATATTCAATATACCACCAGATATAAACCTTTTAAGTAAATCTTTCTCTCTTTCGTTGTATCCTCTGTTTTTTCGACCAAAATCGGTCCCATCTTGTGCAACACTCTAATCCTTCTTTTAGTCTTTGGTCAAAGTTTTAAATGCTAACAGTAAGCATATAATGATATTCACTATTACCTTAATTAAGATATATTTTAAAGTCCAACAGATGTGTTTTACATAATAAGTTAAGCAAAGTTATTTAATAAAGGTATGCGACAACATCAGTATTAACAGAAATAGAAAACAATATGAGACGTGCGGCATGTAATATAAAACAATAGAGATCAAAACTAATTTTACTGCTTTGTATGTGATTTCGAATGATAAATAAACCGAAACGCATCATAAGTAAAAATAAAATATTAAATTTTATTTACTTTTATGTCAAAACCAGACTCAAAATGGCAAACCTACTTAAGAAACGTCGTGGCAAACAAAAGAAATACAGGGATAAGTCAATTTCCATTAAAGTGTTTTGCTACGATGTACCCGACAAGTTGTGTGACAGGGTAGATGTTAAAGGTAAGATACAGATTAGTATCATGTCTATTTATTTGCACTGATGGAGAAATATGTTAATGTTAATTGTAATCACCATGTCAAAAATCATCTGATTATGTTTTAAGGTAAAGCATACTCATATAAATAAACGATTTTTGTAAAAAAAAAATGAAAATGAAACCAAAAAATCATAGCTCAGGTCGATATGGGTCTATGCATACAATGTCTAAGGGAATTGTTCAATCGTAGCTTAAATGTATTAATCTTAATTATCCTGCTCAGAGGTAACAAAAAAGTCAGGCGCAACCATTAACCAGAGACCGTCAACTGCTTTGGACAAGACGACATTTCTTATCAGAGGCACCCAAAGCCAGAATCTAGAAGCTCTACGACTGATTAGCACTATGACAGGGGAACAGGTAAGATTAGAAGTGTTTTTGATGTGTAATTATTGTATGTCTATAACTTAATGCTGCCTCTTTATGAATTGAACCTGAGGGTCTGAAAATAGATTTCGATACCTTATAATGAGCAAGCAATTGTCTTCTTTGAAATTTCTAATAAATGAAAAATACATGTCAGAGTAAAACCTACTCAAGATGTAAAAAACGATTATCCATTTTATCTGGATTGTATGAACTCACTAAACTTTACAAATAGAAGTACCTAAGCATTTCATTTGAAAATAATTATTTCAAACAGTTGGTTTTCATGAAAACAAACGGGATATTTAAATTCTTCTGTAACTAAAAAAAATTAAACTTAAATAGATGCATAAATACTCATACACACATAGTCATAGATGATCATAATGTTTCAATGTTCGTTATAACAAATGTGTAATATATAATTATTTTGCAGATGAGGGAGTTACAAAAAGCACAACAGTATTGGCTAGAATGGACTAAAACAGCATTCCCTGAGTTTGACAGTCACACCTATTTCCTCCCCCCTGTCCACATCAGGCGCGTGCCGATGACTCAGAAAGATATTGCATGCCAGCATGTATCTGTAATGAATGTAGAAGACCAACCTAGTCTTCCTGCAAAGCATCCAAGCGTGACACCATCGTCCACAGAACAGCCTCAAATTTGTAACATTTCTTGTGTACAACAGAGCGACATGTACGACGATGAAGCGATTCAACTTGTTTTGATTGCTCTTAAAACATTGTCGAAGCGTCGAATAAAGTAGTTTTTATGTGTCTAAGTCAATTTTCTTTTGGGTCGTATCTGGGTGAACCTGGCTTTGCTCCAGCAGCGGCCCATCTTCCGTTACCTAGCAACCTGCCGTGTGAGATACCTTGGAGCTGGAGACAAGGAGACTTTGATGTGCTCCTCATCCACAAACAGTACGGCTTTGTTATAATCGAAGTAAAAGCTGTTGGATACAATATTGGAAACTCGCAAGAAGAGAGAGATAAGCATATAAAGAACAAACTGATGGATGCTGTAGAGCAGTTAAACAAAGCGGAAGCCGTGTTGTCACACCTGGTGTCAGACATCGCTTCTGATGTGCGCATCACCAAAACAATTGCATGTCCAAACCTCACGGCTGCACAAATAAATAAAGTCCTTTCTGACAGTGTTGAATTGCGACAAGTTAGTAATAATTTCTTGTTTACAATTTCTGCTTAAAAATAGTAACATGAAATTTACTAGCTTATTAAGTAAAATAATTAAACTTGTATGATGTTTATATATAATTATATATATATATATATATCATACGACTTGTTAAATACTTCTGGCTCTGTTTACTTAGCTTCCTCTGATCAAGTATATTACACTACAAATTGATTAAAGAATTGGGGCATAAAATAAACGCTTGATGCACAATAATATTTATAAAAAACAAAACCTACTGTTTAACATTAACTAGGATTATACAAAATTTCATTACCTGCATGAAATATAATCATTTAATTTTCTGTTTTTCATAACAATATTTTATTTGTTAACAATGTTTCATAATCTGCGAGTGTTGATCCTTTTTTTTTCCTTTTCCTTAGGCCCTGCGTCAGTGTTTTAAACTGAGTGATGCCGACAACATGACTCATTTGATTCTTTCTTCTGATCATCTGTTTTCTCCTAAAACCTCTAAACATGAAATGGATGATAAGTTGAAAGGGTTAAATGAGTGGTGGCAACGAGTGGTTGGAGTAGGTCCTGATGCACAGTTACTAAGCCGACAATGAGAAAAGTTGTCATTGTTCTCAACAACTACGACGACAGTAAGGGCCAGTTCGTCTTCACCCGACTACGTGCCATGTCTAGGTGTACCTCACAACTGGTGGTTGTTTGTCCTCCACCCGAAAATGACTCTGACTAATCAAATAACTCAAATAGTATTTTTAAACAATAGTAGTTTTACATCTATCATAACATCTGTAATAAATTACACACACACACACACACACACACACTCTCTCAGCTTTCTGGTTGAGTTTTAATGTTAGCCGTAAAAGAATAAAAAGCCAAAGTACCAGGGTAGAAATCAAGCATATGTAAATTCCTAGGATATTAGTTAAAGCGATACCCTTAATGAATGGTGATGATTGGTCCGCAGTGATGGTTGTTTCAGCAGCGATGTTTTGATAACGACTTCTCACATGCCCATCAAAACACTAATTCAATCAGTTTCTTCTGGGAATTTAGGTTTAAATGTTTATAGCCATAAAATTAAGAACTCTTTTTTCTCTCACAAAGAGATTATTTCTAAGGAGCTTGCTATAGAGAAGTTTACAAAAAGCTTTGTTTACTTGTATTTTTATTGATATATATATATATATTCATATAAAAGATCAAAACACTGCAACTGTAAAGTCTTAATTTAAAAACGCATAAGAAAAATTCTGGTGAACAGTTATTTTCAAAGGGAAAATAAAGACAAACGAAAAGGAAGCAAATAAAGTGTACCACATTTATCTATCTTTGTTGCAATTTTATTACATAATTGTATTTTCTTGTATGACATTACATGCTATTTGTGATACTGGAATGAGACTCTTCTTCGTTGAATAAATTACTATAAGCAGAAAAACATTTAGAAACTGATTCAGCATGGTGAATGTAAAGCAATTGATCTTTTCTGAAATCTTAGTTGACGAAACGTCATTGACGAAGGATGATAAGATCGATGTGATGATTTTTTCAGCAGTGATGCTTTGATAACGATTTGTCACACGCTATACACAGTGCTGTCTGAATTAATCAGCTCTGTCCTTTATCTATTCATGCAATGTCAAGCAAATTCTAGTTTCAAGTATCTAGAAATACAATTGGGAAATACTGACATAATGGCACGATTATGTAAATAGACCTGAGTTTGGAGATGACTTATTTTATCATCTTCTGTATTATTATCCTGTATATTGGTTTTTTTTTTGCTTGTGTTTGTTGATCAGAAAACTGCAATTAAAAGTATTTAATGGGAGAAAAGAAATTTTAGCAAACAGCCTTTTCTACTCTTTAAAAATAAGAAAACAAAGAGGAATGGTGAGAGACGAAACAAAAATTTTTTGTGAAAGATTTGTCGCAGTATTGGTTGCTTGTGCTGATTAATTTACTACTACAATTATAACATTTGATGTCGAATAAACCATCTGATGATACTGATGATCTGTAATTTGAAAAATGTCTTTACTAATACCCATGAGCATTTTATCCCCCTCCCACCCCCATTCATTCACACACACACACACACACACACCGCGCATATTCTTCCCCCCATAAACACGTTTTACTTCGCGTACAGGTTCACACACGCCATCACCACGACATTCAATCATTTAAAAAACTTCATTAAGTACTGTGTTTTCCTGTAAGTCTTGCGTTCAGTTGAAGCCTTCCTCTACAACATATGCCTGAAAAATAACTCCACTACCTTGTATTCAGTCTTGGTAAAAATAAAGATCAATGGAGTGAAACTCTGAATGTTCGCAGAACATACCTGGCTAATGCGTTTTAAATCAATCTTAATATGTATTTAACATTCGCGATCTCAGTGTAAAATAGTAAAACACTTGTACTCATGCACTTCTTCAGTCTTTGTTTGATGAAAGAGGGGATTAAGGACTTGAGGTTCTGCGGCTGGACTCAGGGGCAGATAATATGAGCCTTACTGTTATGGGCTTCCCTACCGCCCACTCTTTTACTCTAACGCGAACTTTCTTTCTCTCTCTCTCTCTAAAAATACAAGGATGTAAAAATCCGCCTTGCGCAGTAGATTTATGCCAAAACTCCCTCTGCATCGTAATCGTGCCGCTGAAAAAATCTGAGAAAATAGTAAAAAAACAAAAGAGGCACGTGCTCAATCACGTACACCAAGATAACAGAACCTTTGACCATTTTGGAGACGACCGGTCCATTTTGTGAGAGTTGGATAGTTTTGATTTTCGTTAATGCTAGCTGAAATCAGCAGGCTAACACACAAATAATGATCCCAACATCTGCAAGTGATGAGACTCGAATTGCTGAGGAACTGAAATGTCACATGAGAAACTAGGTTATTGGCTTTCTAGGAGTTTTAACTGTGTATTCCTCTTAATTCCATTATCAGATTACAATGACTTTAATATCGTATGTCCCTATAGATAGGTGCTTGAGCTCTTCCTCAAGTTTCATCTGAACAAAGATGGTCGTCACACAGTCAAGTAAGGAAATAATACTATTTGAAACAACCTACACGAGCACTTGAGACACACGCTAAGGCTCTGTTATTGGTGTACTCTACTTCAAAACAAAAGTTTAGACTTTAGATTTTTACCCATGCATAACACTGATAAATTTCCCTTACCCATAAAGCAGTTACGTGCGTTTGTCTTTCGCTGCTATTAACCTTCTCAGATAAATCTGGAACACGTCACTGCTTGGTTGGTAAGAAGTGGCATACATGGTCATAAACGAGCAATGTTTTTATACACTTCCCATTTCATGCAGAAAATAGTCAAATAAAACAAAGAAACCAGTTTCTGTTAATCTGTAAACACTTGTGGACTTCATTTAAGTCTGTCCATTAGCATTGCTTGATATAGAAAGAAGGAAATGATGTGAATCACAGTTAGCTTCCAGTTTAGGGCAAACCTAGTAACCAAGATGCGGAAGGCCAAGGATTGATTTGATACATTTAAGTTCGCAGGACCTACTTGCTCTGCTCAGTGTCAGTCATCAAAGCGTTAGACAACAGAAAACATCAAGATGGACAGACAGCTCCTTTTTTGGTGGCTAGTGAGATTTTTCAGACTGGATAACAACCAAAGAAGTAGCGTGCTCGGATGTGAGTCATCATCATATCCACTTCACCCACTTACTTATAATTTCATCATCCATTTCATTCTGTATTTTGTCTTTTACTTATTTATTTTTTCTTTCTCTAACTCTTTTTCAACCAGAGTGCAGTTAAAGCTTACACAGAAAGATCAGCCCACGATTTTAATATTTAAATACTAAATATGTCTTTGCAATCTTCTTGTCTAAAGAACTGCTATGATAAACTGTTTTTCGCAGGTACCTCACTAACAAATATATGTATTCTGCAGGTGCAACAACTGATACAAAACACACGTCGTACGAAGAGGTTTCATAGGCAGAGAACACACTCGCCATTTTTAGCCTTAAGCTTCCGTCAACAACCAGCGAGACCTTCAAAGATTCGAGTTTTCACGTTGAAATAAAATTGTGTGAAAAAGAAACATACCACACTGTTTGTTGGTGCCGTTGGATGTCCAATAGTAACGGCGTGTGTAGAAATCAAACAATTTTTTCCGTTTGCGAGGCTTACATATCAGAAATGCGCTTCTCCTTGTTTGTAAAGCGAACCTATAGTGACATCATGTGGGAGCTCTTCAGACAGAACTCTACTCCACTTGTGCTCAAGCACTCAAAGCTTCAAGTCACCTGTACGTATGGATTTTTTTTAAATTTAAGAAAAAATGTTATTTTAAGAAGACTTAATACACTTTAATGATTAATATGTTAACTATATCTTTTATTCAACCAGAATAAATAATGCAATAGAAACAAAATATGTGTAAATGCAGCTATCGATAGAACATATTTTGGTCGTTTCCTTTCGACACTTTGCTTGTTTCTCTCCATTTCTCTCCTTGCTTTCTCTTGTCAAGTTTGTTTTTAAAGATCTACACGTATGTGCATTTTTGAGTTTGAAAGGGTTAGAGGAGGAGACAAAAAGTAGCTCACCGCCTAAGTGTAGCTTCGTTACTCACAGCAATAATAATACAATGCATAGGACTACACTTTTGTAGAAACAATCAATGCATACTGATGAAAATCAGAAGCATTACTCCTGCTATGTTATTTTGTCTCTTAAAGACTATTCAAGAGTGATTTTACCTTCAAAATGAAGGCGTAGTACGCTAATCAAGGCACTGTCTCAATCTTTCTATTTTTATGATAGATGCGGCAAAAATCACAGCGCTACATTTGAATGGACAAGATGCTAATGGGACTCAGTATGTTACCGAAAATCAGGAGGTCAGAATTTTGTGTTTCTTTATCAATGGAAACCCTGTAGTTAGCATTCGCTTGGTGGATAACAAAGGGAACACACTGAGTTCGACAAGACACACAGAAGGACAACTCGTGCTGTCTCGAGATTTTCCCTGCAACGATGTGTGGCTGACCATCGGATGTGAGGCGCCGGGATCGGAACTGAACCGATCTGTAACCATTCTTGTCAAATGTAAGCTTTGTACCATGTAATAATTCATTATCATTATTATAATCATTATCATCATCACCGTTCATGCTATGCTTAAATGCATAATTTTTAATATTTTATTTTATTTGTTTTTTTTCAGGTTTGCCTGAGTTGTACCTAATATCTGCTCAAGTATTAGATTTAGTGAGAATTGTAGAGAAAGGTCTAACATTTAGAATGAAATCCTACACAAGTAATATAAAAAAATGTCTGATGACCAAGTTGCCCCCAAAACCTATCACGAAGGAAGTGACGTGCAATCTGAGCGGAAGTGTCCCCGAGTTTAACTTGACTTTAAGCTTTGCAACAGAATCTTGGATTGGACAAGGGATCTGAATGCTGCATGTCATGACAGAGATAGGAAATTCAAACATAAGCTTTGGCCTCATCGACAGCTCAGGTCAGTGTTAGCAGTGTTAACACAATTTTATTAACTCAGTCATGTGAAATATGCCATGTACATTTCAAGCGTTATTATCTTTAGTTTCTGAAAGTAGCGCAGCCCACCTAAACAGTTTATTATTAAATGCATGTGCCACACATACTATGTTATAAAGATTTTAGTTTACAACAATGTGTTTCACTTAAGCATTTTCTCATGATAACTAAAGACCAAAAATACATGTAACGACGGTTCTTTTTGCGGCTTTTTTATACCGCCTAAAACTTACGAGAGAAAGTTTATAATAGATTTTATGCACAAAATTACAGTCTTTATAGTGAATAACAATACATACTGCTTTCTAAGGAATGATTGAAACACGTCTGCTCGGTTACACGTACTTATGTTATTACACTCTCATTTATAAAATGCGTTCCCTAGTCGTAAACCTTTAGGTAAAGTAATGTGGGGATCTTCTAAAGCATATTATTATTGTAAATGATTATCACGGCCTTCGTTAACTACACATAACAGGAAAAATATAAGAAAGCCAGATAGTTTACATAGTAATTTACCTTCAGACTTCTTACAAAAATATGTATAAACATCGCGCACACATGCACTCATATTTATATGGATGCACTTTTTATCTTTTTGTTTTCATATAAAAATAAAAAGTAAATAGTAAATAGCAAATGATAGAACACTGGCATATCTTAACCTGTAAATGATAATCAACAGTTATCGGTCGGGGAACTACATTGATTGATGGTAAGTTGACTTTGAAATTTATAGCTTTACTTTTGTAATACATGAATGAATTAATTTACACACACACACACACACATTGCATGCACATAAACACACACACACATTGCATGCACATAAACACACACACAAATAGCATGCATGTGATAGAAAGAGTGATGTCCCTTCGCCTAACTGGCTGGAGGGCTCAGAGCTCTGTCATATTTTGGTCTTATCTGACGTTTTCCTCGTGTTGGACTTGTGGTTGTGTATCTTTTTGATGGGCCTGCCATCATGCATTAGGAATGTGGTGCCTCTCTAGTTTTCGTGGCTTCGGTTCCTTTTAAGAAGCAGACTTGACAATCAGCGCAGTTCTGCGGGCATCATGTCTCCTTGACTTTTGTTGACCAATGAATTGTTACGTGTGAGTGGGCTCATTTGTGGCCCTAGTGTGATGTGTGCTATGTGTAGGATGTGTTATAAGGAACTACATTGACTAGGGAGTGTATTACGACTTGTGTGATGTGTGCTGTGTGTAGGATGTGTTATTAGGAACTACATTGACTAGGGAGTGTATTACGACTAGTGTGATGTGTGCTGTGTGTAGGATGTGTTATTAGGAACTACATTGACTAGGGAGTGTATTACGACTTGTGTGATGTGTGCTGTGTGTAGGATATGTTATTAGGAACTACATTGACTAGGGAGTGTATTACGACTAGTGTGATGTGTGCTGTGTGTAGGATGTGTTATTAGGAACTACATTGACTAGGGAGTGTATTACGACTTGTGTGATGTGTGGTGTGTGTACGATGTGTTATTACGAACTACATTGACTAGGGAGTGTATTACGACTAGTGTGATGTGTGCTGTGTGTAGGATGTGTTATTAGGAACTACATTGACTAGGGAGTGTATTACGATTAGTGTGATGTGTGCTGTGTGTAGGATGTGTTATTAGGAACTACATTGACTAGGGAGTGTATTACGACTAGTGTGATGTGTGCTGTGTGTAGGATGTGTTAGTAGAGACTACATTGACTAGGGAGTGTACTACGACTAGTGTGATGTGTGCTGTGTGTAGGATGTGTTATTAGGAACTACATTGACTAGGGAGTGTATTACGACTAGTGTGATGTGTGCTGTGTGTAGGATGTGTTATTAGGAACTACATTGACTAGGGAGTGTATTACGACTTGTGTGATGTGAACTGTGTCTAGGATGTGTTATTAGGAACTACATTGACTAGGGAGTGTATTACGACTAGTGTGATGTGTGCTGTGTGTAGGATGTGTTGTTAGGAACTACATTGACTAGGGAGTGTGTTACGACTAGTGTGATGTGTGCTGTCTGTAGGATGTGTTGTTAGGAACTACATTGACTAGGGAGTGTATTACGACTAGTGTGATGTGTGCTGTGTGTAGGATGTGTTATTAGGAACTACATTGACTAGGGAGTGTATTACGACTTGTGTGATGTGAACTGTGTGTAGGATGTGTTATTAGGAACTACATTGACTAGGGAGTGTATTACGACTAGTGTGATGTGTGCTGTGTGTAGGATGTGTTATTAGGAACTACATTGACTAGGGAGTGTATTACGACTAGTGTGATGTGTGCTGTGTGTAGGATGTGTTATTAGGAACTACATTGACTAGGGAGTGTATTACGACTTGTGTGATGTGAACTGTGTGTAGGATGTGTTATTAGGAACTACATTGACTAGGGAGTGTATTACGACTAGTGTGATGTGTGCTGTGTGTAGGATGTGTTATTAGGAACTACATTGACTAGGGAGTGTATTACGACTAGTGTGATGTGTGCTGTGTGTAGGATGTGTTATTAGGAACTACATTGACTAGGGAGTGTATTACGACTAGTGTGATGTGTGCTGTGTGTAGGATGTGTTATTAGGAACTACATTGACTATGTGTTATTAGGAGTGTATTACGACTAGTGTGATGTGTGCTGTGTGTAGGATGTGTTATTAGGAACTACATTGACTAGGGAGTGTATTACGACTAGTGTGATGTGTGCTGTGTGTAGGATGTGTTATTAGGAACTACATTGACTAGGGAGTGTATTACGACTAGTGTGATGTGTGCTGTGTGTAGGATGTGTTATTAGGAACTACATTGACTAGGGAGTGTGTTACGACTAGTGTGATGTGTGCTGTGTGTAGGATGTGTTATTAGGAACTACATTGACTAGGGAGTGTATTACGACTAGTGTGATGTGTGCTGTGTGTAGGATGTGTTGTTAGGAACTACATTGACTAGGGAGTGTGTTACGACTAGTGTGATGTGTGCTGTGTGTAGGATGTGTTATTAGGAACTACATTTACTAGGGAGTGTATTACGACTAGTGTGATGTGTGCTGTGTGTAGGATGTGTTGTTAGGAACTACATTGACTAGGGAGTGTGTTACGACTAGTGTGATGTGTGCTGTGTGTAGGATGTGTTGTTAGGAACTACATTGACTAGGGAGTGTATTACGACTAGTGTGATGTGTGCTGTGTGTAGGATGTGTTGTTAGGAACTACATTGACTAGGGAGTGTATTACGACTAGTGTGATGTGTGCTGTGTGTAGGATGTGTTATTAGGAACTACATTGACTACGGAGTGTGTTACGACTAGTGTGATGTGTGCTGTGTGTAGGATGTGTTATTAGGAACTACATTGACTAGGGAGTGTATTACGACTAGTGTGATGTGTGCTGTGTGTAGGATGTGTTGTTAGGAACTACATTGACTAGGGAGTGTGTTACGACTAGTGTGATGCGTGCTGTGTGTAGGATGTGTTATTAGGAACTACATTTACTAGGGAGTGTATTACGACTAGTGTGATGTGTGCTGTGTGTAGGATGTGTTGTTAGGAACTACATTGACTAGGGAGTGTGTTACGACTAGTGTGATGTGTGCTGTGTGTAGGATGTGTTGTTAGGAACTACATTGACTAGGGAGTGTATTACGACTAGTGTGATGTGTGCTGTGTGTAGGATGTGTTGTTAGGAACTACATTGACTAGGGAGTCTATTACGACTAGTGTGATGTGTGCTGTGTGTAGGATGTGTTATTAGGAACTACATTGACTAGGGAGTGTATTACAACTAGTGTGATGTGTGCTGTGTGTAGGATGTGTTATTAGGGACTACATTGACTAGCGAGTGTATTACGACTAGTGTGATGTGTGCTGTGTGTAGGATGTGTTATTAGGAACTACATTGACTAGGGAGTGTGTTACGACTAGTGTGATGTGTGCTGTGTGTAGGATGTGTTATTTGGAACTACATTGACTAGGGAGTGTATTACGACTAGTGTGATGTGTGCTGTGTGTAGGATGTGTTATTAGGGACTACATTGACTAGCGAGTGTATTACGACTTGTGTGACGTTTGATGTTTGGCCTGCGGACTGTGTTGGTGCCGTGTGTAAAAGCTGCCCCATGACCTGGAGCTCCGTCATTTTGTTCTGACGTCACATTATTTTCACGTCACACCATCTGTCATTTGTGAAGCGCCTTGAGTTCGTCCTAAAGGGAGGATATATAAGGCGCTATACAAGCTAATTTTTATTATTATTCTTATTATTATTATTTATTATTATTGATTATTATTATTATTTATAATGATTTTATACATGCATGCATCCAGACATGAAAACATAGATCAACGCATAAATACATAATACATCAGTGTACACTAATATATGCATCTATACATAATGTATCCTCCTATATATTACATAATACATTTATATCAATGTGCCTAGTTACATAAATTCGCATACAGATGTATGCAATACCCGTGTTAGTATACAAGCAAAGATTCACATATACCTATGTACATATCGTCTAAGTTAAACAAAATTAAGAATAATTTAGTGGTGTATTTGGGATATTCCCTTTTTCGTCTTGGTTGTTGACTTTTTGTTATTTAATGTTACCAAAGGGTACTACCCCCCTTCTCACGTGTCTGGTATCTCATTAATTGCACAGATTGGTGAAGCTTTATGCATGTACGACTGATCAAAGCTTGTTGTAGAAGAGATGAGTACATCACGTTTTCCAGTTAACTTCTTTGAAAGTGCAGTGTCACTGATTAATCCTCCCGTTACCTTCTTTTCCAGAAACAAATTATTTCCTTTCCAACAGGAAACCATAGTTTTGTTGTCAACGAATAAATATTATATATTTTATTGCCGATGATTATTTAACTTCTATCGCACAATCGAGTATCTTATTTTAATCATAAGGAACCCTTGTTTTATGGCAACTTGCACGGGATTATAGGTGTATCACAAAAACAAGTATTCACAGGCGTTTAATGAGCGTTTCTCTTCTGTGCTACGTTTAAACTTTGTTAGTTGTTCATGAGATTTACTACTACTACTACTACTACTGCTGCTACTATGTCTACAAAATCGACAATAAAAGCAGTGAATGTTTCATATTCAAAATCGACTTCTCAATAATCTGTCTTCAAAAACAAAGAAAATCATCTACTCATTCTACTGCTACGTCGAAAGACCGGACTTGTGTGAGTTACAGCAAATTGTCATTGTTCACTAGTAAAACGATTAAAATCAGCTCAGCTTTCTCTTAGAAAAGGTTGAACTCCACAGTAAAAGTAACTGTACATTTGATGAAGCAATCGTATAATTTATCAAACTTAACGATATAGAAAGCGTTTGTATGGCTGTGAAATGGTTTCAAATTTCATTATCATAGTTTTATATCTCTATCTTCCATCGTTTATGTTTCTATCTGCTCTATATGCACATTTTTAAATGATGTGCTTGTCTAAGAAATATCTAATCATTGTTTACTTACACCTTTACTCTCTTTCTTTCAAATGCTTTATTTGCCCAATAAGCAGGCGTGTATGGATCCCCTGACATGCTATTTTAACTAGGTCGAAATTATTCAATTGCAAATAAAAAGACACCTATGGACCCATGGCTTTGTGCCAGCCCTTTCTTGCTGGTACGCTCTCAAGTGACTGAAAATTGTAAAGAATTATTTCCCAAGCAAAGGGATCGGTATTACACCGTGGTTAAAGACTGTTTGCGAAAAAATTCTTAAAAGAACATAGCTAAACACTGTAATCGACTAAAGTGTTAAACATAAGGAATAAATTTGTCAATACATTGTGTTGAAAAGCTTCGGTGTAAAGTCATAAGATTTTACCCCAAAGAAATCAGGAAGAAAAATATAAATTGTACAAAGTCTATCATATCTCTCTCATTAACATTTCTCATTAGAATTAAGAAAAAATGTTTAAAAATTCATTATTTCGATAGTGATTGCATTTGTATGTTTTAACGGAGAAGTGCTTATTCAACCAATTAATAAATATTTTTGTGTCAGACTTTTAAGTGCTACACACCAACATGTTGAAATGTCGGTGGTGACAACAAAAAATCTCAAAAGGATCACACATAGTAAGTTCCTTTCTCTAAGCATTTTAGCATCTGGATATATTTCAGAAAAAAATAGATATACCTATTTTTTATTCTTTCGTTTCAATAGTTTGCCCCACTCTGTATTTTTTATTTTTACCTGTTTTTTTTTTATTTGTTTAACACCGTGTTCGTTTTTATCATTGTACTGTCCCGTTGTAAATGTTAGGAGCAACTAGACCTTTCTATAAGTATTAAATAAGTAATGTTAACAGTTAAATTATATTTAACGGTAAACAATTATTTTTATTACTATTTTTTTCTTTAAATAATGTCACATTTGAGAAAAATACAAATAAAAGTAAATTATCTTCATTGAACACTTTCTTTGACGGTTTTGTATTATTGGTGAAAAGAAAATCCAAAACCTAGAAGAATTAAAATTGGTTCTTGGATAAAGGGGAGAATGAAAGACTTCTAATTAAGATATAAAAGTCAGCAAAAATAATTTCACTTAGTTTAATAAAATCGAGTACTAAATAATTAATTGACATTAAGCCTCTTGTCATGAATAAGAGTATGTAGGTCTTCATGTTCACTTTATGCATTTCTGTCTCTGATATATATATATATATATAAAGTGCGCTAACTTGCACGTGTAAGTTTTCTTTCCCAAGTGCAATAGTGAAAAAAAGAGGACATAACTTTCAACCTGCTGTCACATTATTGTCTTTACAGTTATGAGGATCACGTCTTCCAAGAATAATAAAGAATAGCGAGTTTGAAGTGGTATTTTTTTAACTTGAAGTAGACACGAGTGTTTAGTACCAGCAGGACAAGACAACGGAGAACCAGATGGAAACCAGATGGAAATGAAAATAGTTCACAAGACCACTGCTCTCAAAAAGTACTAGAGATCGAGTGGAGTACTGTCCCTGGGTACAATGATTCCTGTGTTCAAGAAAGCTGGTCTGTGATTTGATATTGTCATAAACCAGCCTGGTTCAAGGCCAGAACAACATGGCTGATGTCGGGGTACGATAATTATAGGGGACACCGGTCAGTCAAAGCGGTCAGCAAAGGAAATTTTGTTTTTTATTTCTTGACAGGCCGCGGTGATGGATGTGGTCGATTTTAGTCTCTGGGTGGGGTGTAGGTCTTAGGAATTTCATAATATAGCGCGTTAGACAGTAGTTTGTTTAGTAACAAATTAGGGTAGAGATGTAGTCGGGGTCTTTTTCCCACTGCTCGAGCAACGACTACTGTCTCTGAGCGCCAACAGCTGTAACCAGTAAGACATTAGATGTGGGGCACGTTCCATGAACGTGCAGCGCTACTGACTGGCACTTGCAGGCACCAAAGTGTAAGCAAGGTTCGCCGTCATCGCAGACGACAAGAAGGGTACGCAGCGTTGGAGGACCGGTAACTGCAACACTGCATCCGTTGCCTGGGGCAACCGCTGGAGGTAGTGGCCGGCAGAATACATTGTCTGTTCGCCCCTGGAATTCTTGGTGCCGGACATTTTGACCTAACAGTCTTCATCGCCGCTGTTGTTTGTTACTTTGGGCAACCGGTTAAGCAACAGTGCAGGCATGCTAGGGACAGTGCGCCTTAACTTCGTCCTTGTCACCATCGTTTGTTGCCTGGGGCAATTGTGCTCGACAAGATCTTTGCTCCTGTGGACAGTAGTGTTCAAGAAAAATTCTGTGGCTGCACAAGACTAGGCAGCGAGGAGGCAGGTAGTCACAAGGACACTGCCGTGTTCCCAGCTGTGTGCAACCCACGCAGGTGCCTACGTCCTGGGGACAAGGGGCAAGTCATTTACCCTGACACGGGACTCATACTCAGATTCGAAGGAAGTGATCTTTTATATGTATAGTTAGACCTGGTTAAGTGGCAAATCTGTCATCCGGCTATTTTACGGGCCTGATCACAGGCCGTTTTATTCAGTATATGTATATGTATGGACGACTAATTTCTATTTTGTATTAATAAACCAATTGTTTTGCTGTACAAATGTGTTGTAAGTGTTGTTGCACACGTGAGCGGATATAGTGGTCTGTGTGTTTGTGTGTTGACGTACGAAACTCGAGCGAGAGGGTGTGGTAGGGGAAAGTCGGGCGTAAAGCGATCCAGTAAGGTGTCCCCTTTCCCCTCGGGCGGTTTAGTCCCGACCCTTTTGCCCACAGTTTTGTCCCAGATATATTAGAAGGAGGACTGCATGGCGCAAATATGAAACTCGAGTTACGTTTTTTCCTGCAGAAATATCAATTATCACGTGCACTCTACAGTGAATCCAGACGAGATTATAACACAACAATAGTTAAATTTAAAGATAAATACAACTTTAAAGAAAAAATACTAATTAACAAAAAAAACTCACTTCAACTCAAACACCCCAACCCAGTTCCCTTTTCAGTCAAGAATACAATGTTCATTCACTGTTCCATCCCCTTTCAGAAGTCCAATATTTATTCACTTCTGAAGGCACAGTCCTCCGTGAAGCCAGTCTCTCCAGAAGAAAACAAAACACAAGCCACACACAACAGTCTCGGCTTCTGATGCAACGAATGCACAATAGATAGCCAGAAGAACACATCAAGGCAAAAAAACTTGACAGAAAATAACACTCTTTAACAATCGGTATATCAATTTCTAAAGCATTCCCCCTACCTATAACCTACTTTCAGCTATTTATCTCATTCCTATTTCACTTTGCACATTCGAGCAGTCACATTCAACAATGGATGACATTGGTCACTAGTTTACCATCCAATCATCAAGTATCTTGCCCCGATGAGAGTGAGACCACTCCCATTGACCCTTGCACTCACAACAAGTAGCGTGGTGCACAGGTGACTAACTCGTCACTCTCCGTCAACCGTGCAGACAGGTGTGCGAGACCCCTGAGGTGTCACTCTCCCCAGAAGTCATTGACACTTCTACCAGCCGGCTGGTCGCGCTTGGCAGGATCCATGTGCTGTCACCACTTAGAGCAACACCTCTGCGCTTCTATCGCACGTATCATCTGTACGCTGGCAATAAACCATCCTTCTTTAAATAGGGGTCACAGCCTTATCAACAAACCACCCTAGACCCTAAATTGGAGCCCATTGACTTTAACACATGATAAAGACAAAATTGTTTATTGTGAACTGGTCTGAATTTAAGTAATATTAGCTGATAGTTAAACGTTTTGCTATGTTGGCTCCGTTGAAGGCATAGCGATTAAAATGCATGTCTTGTAGCCGTAATGGCAATGGTTTATGCTTTAAAAAATGCTCCAATGACACGTTACTCACGTGACTGTACCCATTGTATGCATGCTCATAAACACATTTGATACCTGCCCTAATAAGATCCATAAATGCGCTGTATTAATGATACCACTTATTAATACGCTTTTGATAATTTACTCTTAAAACATGATTTTTTTCAAACATCGACAAAGCCATGATATACAACAAAAATAAAAATTATGATACCGAGATTTTGCTCTGCATGTGCATATTCAACAAAATGTTTTCGCTTTACAAAGGATTCTGTCGGCAGTACCTATGGTTAGTACAATGACTATAAAAATGCCTTTTTCACGGGGATGCGAAGTGACCCGAGTGAGTTAATTAATATTATGACATCGACAACCTTTAGTGTACATTAACACAGAGAACAAAACTGTTATTACAAATCACACATTAATTACATTTTATTACAGTTGATATTGACTGCTTAACGTTGAATTTAAATTAAGATAATTATCATGTAGGTTGTTCTGGGATCAGAATTTCATGAATGCCAGACATTTGCAAGATTCAGTCGGTGTGGTCAGCCTATCATATAGGGTGAGTGCTAAACATTAATAAAAGAACATGAGTAAAAACACAAGCAAATTACAAACAATTTTGTAACCTAGTTGGAAGAAAAGCAGTTTATACTTTGATCGACTTTTCTATGGTACTTCCCTCAAAGGCATACCTGAACAATGGGATTTCAAACTATGTCGTCTGTCCATCTTCAGCTAAAAATATAAGTAGCTTACTAACACTAGTTTGTTGAAGATTATGCCTTAAGACATTTTAAAGTAAAGCGTATCTTCAAAAATTAAAGCGAAATAGTAAATACAAAAACCAATCATTTACAAAAACTCGACAATAAAACATTTTTGACTAAACGGCTTTGTTTTTGAAAGCATTATATTTTGTCATTATAATGGTTTTAACTGAGTTGACTCTTCTGGCTCTGCGCCCAATCTATTTGATGCATACTATATTATCGCTTTAGATTTTGTTTTGTGACTTATTAGAGCTAAAGTGATCTATGTCGATTTCTGTTTTACTGAACTTATCTAACAATTTACTAGTGCACCTTTGATCGTTTAGTAACTGTTTATCTTTACTTTTTTGTTTAAGCCAGAGTGATCTAGCAAGAATGGCGTAGTCCCGTATATCTCTCATAAATTAGAATCCAATTTACTTAAGGATGAAAAATCCCATGCAGAGATCTCTAAGGCTGTTATTTCATCTTGTGACAACATCGATGGTTGAGAGCATACATTGTAACAGGATACTAATTATCTGTATCTGAATGAGATCTGGCTGGAGGACACACAACAATCAGTTTCGATGAACACCTGGACATGGTGTACAGTCGGGAGAATGGATATTGGGCTTTGATGTCATCGTAATTATCCAAACAGACAACAACCTTCCTTTCTAAACCCTGGACAAGGTGTTGTCTTGCAGCCCACACGACGTCACTGCGGGCTGTGGCAACGTCCTCGATGTCTGAATTCTTCATCACGCGCACTGGAATTCCAGCATTTGACAACGCCTTTAGCATGCCGACGTCTTCACGAAGCACAGACTTCGACAAAATCAGCACATCTTTGTACTTCAAGCATGGCGAAGTCACATTGTTGGGAGACCTGCCCTTTGTTGTGTGTTGGGAATGTTGAACTGAGAAAATAAAGTAAATTATTTAAATATTAACATAGAAAACGGGGATTCTTTTAAATGACAAAGTAAAATGATTTTCAAACGAAAAGTAAAAAAATCAATAAGTATTGTTTAATTGTATACTGAATATTTTGACAAATAATCGACCGAATATCAATAATTTTATTTATTAATTTCTCGACTGGTGCTAGCCAGTATTGATAGTCGGGTGGCTATGCGCCATGGCTAAAAAAGCTCACCACAATGTTTTTCAAAGTGAGGTAAGCTAGAGATGTAAGGCATAGCTTGGCAAGAGCAGATTTTTTTATGTTTTTCAACCAATGTTTTTTATTCTATCCGCTAATGCGTCAGTTACTGTCCAACTACCTAAAATACGGTCTTGGAGTTTCGTACTGGGAAAACTGAGCCACTTTACTGTAGCAGGGACGGATTTCTTCGAACCTACCGATATGGTTACATTTCTTCAAACATATTTGTTGGTATTACGTTCCTTAGCGTTAATTGATTGCAGTTTTCTCGGAACTCCTCCCTGGTGTAAAGCTAGGCTGTTCTTTTGCTAAGAATTTTTTTTAGCAGTGGGGTTAGGCGATTTTGGATTGCTCCGGGCATCTTTTTGGGTGTCTGAGAAGGTTGATATTTCTGAAGGTTTTACACTTAGTCTTTACTTGTTTTGAAGGAATAGGACTAGAGACTCTTTATTCTCTGCAAAATTAATAAACTAATAAATTTCTAATGTTTAAGTTATCTGTTAAGTTTGCCCATTATATTAACATTTTGTTACTCCTTAGCGAAATATATTTTGTTACTCTTTACACAAAATATATTTTTACAAAGGAATCTGTACATTTTTCAACCAGATTACCGAGTGCAGTCAACAACAATTAGTAGTTTACTTTCAACATAATAGTCGCAGTTTATAACCACTATATCCAACTAAACTAATAAAGGAAATGCACTGAATAAAACAATACGACTAAAATGACTAAAAAATAAGGCAGCTGATAAGGCCCGCCACTCAGACATGCCTTGGGCAATGATAAAATGGGGCGGTACGGACTAATAGTCCACTTCTTGACATTCGTATGCCAGTTCTTCCTATGACCACTGCGGCGTTTACCTTTAGTTGAGGTACAGAGAAAGACAGTCTTCGACAGGGTCTTCCGTTGGATCACATCGTTCAACAAGATCAGCGGACGCCTCTTGACCGTTGTGAATAAAGGTTCATGGTGTCCTACGTATATAGTGACCTTGCTTTGTATATTGTAATTATCTGTTATGGCACCTCTATAACATCCATAGCAGCTTTCTAAGACATTTGATCCCGAATGACTGGACTCTTTATTTTATTTATCTGCAAGAGGAGTCCTTTTTCAAATCTTCAAAGTATGATTGGTATTACCAGGGACTGGTATAGATTGTATTTGCCATCAACCCAATGCTACAGTTGATGCGCTGGGTGGATGCCAGACATAAGCATCTCGTATGTGTCGTCGTAAATAGGAATGTGTCCAGGCCTCACAATGTCTACATTGTTCGATTATGTGCCAAATTTCACGCGTGATGTCAACGAAGTGGAAATTAACCAACAAAAAAGTAGGAAAGGAAAACCCCCAAAAGTACATCCTTGCTGTACTCGGTGACTGAAATGTCAAGGTCTGCCTAGAGCCTAGACGCTTACCATCAATGGGTAGGAATGGTAGGTAAATTTTGTCTTAACTAAACCAACAAAAGACCCGTCAGACTTTGGTACTTTGCGCAGAGCAATCGATTTACCTTACCCAATACCCTGCATTGTCAGAGGATATCATGGATGGCAGAACAAGTGCCTGAGGAGAATGATGACGTAAGGTATAGAGCATATTCATTCATCTGCCTGCCAGAGAAAGCGCTTGCTCAAAGCACATCTGCAATAGACATGTTACAGATTTTTCTGACCAGTGAGTCTCTGTGGTAATGGTACCAGACTTATAGACCACACACAAGGTAGAACTATTTTAATTCCCGACCCCCGAGGTCTGCACGGTTTTGTGTGTCGGTGCCACAATTTTGCCTCAGGTTTATAGTTACTTTCAAACAGACCTTGACAGATTCTTTGACTAGCATTTGGGGTCTCTGTCCCAAATCTCATCTAAAGAACATAAAACCAACGATTTTGTACGAAACACGATGGCCACACTGGTAGGACACCAGGAACCTCTACTATCAACAGTCAAGCGACGTAAGCTGGTCTTCTTTGGCCATGTGACCCAGCACGACACCTTGTCGAAGACTATCCTTCAAGACACCTTGGAGGTTGGCCAACCCCGCGGTGCTCAGAGGAAGAACTGACTTACGAACATCAAAGACTGGACTGGTCATCCTGTACAGAACCTGCTCACTATCGCCCTTAGTCTATCCTTGTGATTCCCCAACGACAGGTGCTGGTCAAGGGACTACTGACTGACTGATGATGGTTGTGAAGAGCTTCGAGCATGATGTTCTCAAAAAAAGATGTTAAACAATACCGGTGATATGGACATCCCTGACGTAAGCTCCTATTTAGTTGTTCAGCAGTATTGTACTCGTTGAGCTATATACAGCGCTTCAAGCAATATGAAAACTGATATGTAGAGGTGTACAAGTCTCTCAGGATTTTATATTTGATTTTCTAATCCCTCACACTATCACTAGTAAAACATTTTATTTCATTCTTTTTTACAAATGTGATGACGTGTGCACATCCTACTGTTCAGAAAATGGGACTAAAATTTTGTTAGGCAAACTTTTGAGATCATTTATTTGGTATGGCACTAAAAATAACTGTTTGAATTAAATTAGAGTTTATTCTACCTTAAAGTTCAAACTATCTTTATAAATTCCATTTAAAACCTTTAAGTTTCTTAATTTAATTTTTTCAATCCGTTTTAATGGTTTGTTAAGCTTTAGATTCAAAGTTTTACATTAGATTCACTTAGTTTGCCTAAACAAAATGTAGCATCATAAATTGCAAGCATACTAAGTTACAAAATATCATAAATAAAAATAATGTTTTGCTATCATAAGAAGAATATTTTGTACTTAGCGAAAACATGCTACAAAACTGATTGAAAAAAAAACTTTTTATGTAACCAAGCTACTTAACTGATTTTAAAAATTCAAAGTTTTTTTTTATCTTGCCAAGGTGCTTACGTTTTAAAGATTAAACTATGTCATAAACATGTGCGCATGTGTAGCGTAAAATCATTCTGGTATATAACTAATGTAAACAATAAACTTAATCATCATCATCATCATACTAACAAGTAGGGGGCATGCTAATTCGAAGAGATGTACGCATCAGTAAACATCACAGTTTTCAATGTTTTGCGTTGCATGGTGCTGGCTCTCGTGAGTCACCCAATGTATCTCTGGGCCATCTGCAGAATCAGGGACATTACGGTTGCTGTACTTACGTACTGTACAGTGCTCAATTTCCCACGCTTTTTCTATTTCCTGGATAACAGTTGGCGGAGAACGGAGTGCTCTGGTGAAAAATATGGTTTCCCAGGTTTTCTGAAGGGATGATGTTAACCCCGGAGGTGCGACATCATGGTGGCAGCTTGCAGCCCAGAAATGTAGATTTTCTGTGCGATCCTTGAATCTTTCTAGCAGCTTATTGCAGAAGTCTCGGAAGACGCCATTGTGTGACCTGTCATAGAAAATTTTCAGGACTAATAGAAACTATGTAATTTTTAATCACTAAATAAATCTCTATCGCATAAACTTTCCTTTCCCACCAGCATATCCCGGGCCTTGTGCTACATCGTCAAGCCGGATATGATGAGGCGAATAGCTAACTCAGTTTCTTTACATGTTTTTGTATCGCCTAAAATCAACCGCTTTTGGAGTCTCGAAAATTGACACTGGTGTACAAAGACAGCGATGGCAGCCACCGTCTTGCGGTTGTTTTCTGGGATACGACATCGTTTCTGCTCTCGTGCTTTGGGACTTGTTGATGTTACTAGCCAACAGCTCAGTGTCAACCACAGTGAGCCCCTCCAGTGATATTTTCAGGTAGTTGCACTTGTCATGCTCAACGACCTCCAGTCTTAACACTGACCATATATTATCATTCTTCGTACGTTAAACAGTACGCATGTAGTTGTTGCTATACAATTCGTTATTTTTTGTTGTTGTGTTTTATGCAGACGTAATCCCGAGACTGTGTAATGTATGTGTGTTGTGTTGTAATATCTCTGTGGCCAAGCAAGATTAAACAAGTCTGGACAGCCTCAAAGCAATCAAACAAAAGTACCAGAAGTGAGGGTGTGTTCTACTTTCAATGCCATAACACAAAAATAACCTTCACAGACGAAGATAAAGAACTAAGGAATGAGTTCAAACACAGTGATAATGCTAAATTTGTTCAAGGCAAGGGATTAATGTTCTACAATTAAATGATTACAATTAACACGCTTTTTAAAAATAGCATTTAGAACTGGATAGATACATGAATATGAATGTGACAGAATTGCCTTTTAATTATTAGGACTAGGTATTGCACAACTTACTCGATGTCAGCTCCAACCTCGTCAGCGATAACGTACAATGGTCCATCTTGTCCCTTTAATGCAAGGTCGTCTATGGTTGTATCAATATCCTTCCTATGCATAAAATTCTTCTGTATGTGGATTACCTGTGCAGGCGAGATCACATTTTCAAGTTGCGTCGCAATTATCTTCTGCAGCATGTGGTACACCATGAATGTTGCTGCACGACTGCGCTCCCATATACTCAGGACATGAACCCTATCTCCCTGTCGTAACCATTCCGTGGCCATCAAAAGCAGCACAATAGTTTTCCCTGTGCCAGGAGGACCGGCGATGAATACTCTTGTGGGAGGTCTGGTTAGCAGCTCGATTTGTTCTGGAAAGAGTACCATGTGGGCAGTGTAACAGTCACCCACGTAAGCAACCACCTGGTCCCACGTTTTAAAGGACACACGAGGTTCAGTTATACACGGTACTGTCACCGTAGAGGCTGGTCCAGAAAACCTGATTGACAACAAATATCACAGTATTTCATGAAACATTCACATAAAAAATTTTCAATTGTATTCTTTTTCACAAATTTTAGTGAAATGTTTAATTATTTGACTAGCTGAAGGAACTAATAGTATATAAAAAGAGAAGCGGATATCACTGTGGTTAAAAAGTTCTAATCAATTTAGTACCTTGCAGCAACTGAATGTGTATTTAACCAGCAGAGGACTATGAAAGATAAAGCCACAAGGAAGAGGAGATAGGTATAGCCCTAGCATAATAGCTCATCTCAAGAAAAGTTCACTTTCAACATCTCACTCCTTGACGACCGGAGTGTTTTGAAGCCGAGTGTACTAATCAGCAAAACGTGTACTACTGGAGCCAAAACAGAAACCAAAGCAGAAATCACGTTGAGAGAGGGATCATCTATAGGCACGTGGAACGTACGCACATTCCACCAGTGCGGCAAACTGCAACAACTCACCTACGAGCTAAAACGGCACCAATGGTACATTGTGGGACTGGTGGAGGTCAGATGGACAGGATTTGGTGAAACAGCAACGGACGACGGCCCTAGACTGTGGTACAATGGGGAAGACGCCAGGCGTGAGTACGGTGTGGGCTTCCTCGTGCACAGGAAGGTGGCTGGAGCCGTCATCTGCTGTACACCAGTATCCAGCCGGCTTATCTCCATTCGTGTCTCAGCTAAGCCCCACAATGTCACCATTTTCCAAGTATACGCTCCAACTTCCACGCATGGAGACAACGAAGTGGAAGAGTTCTATCAGCAACTGGACATGGTTGTAAAGGCAGTCCCTAAAAAGGACATCCTGGTTTTGCTCGGAGACTGGAACGCCAAGGTCTGTCTAGAAACCTACCAGCAATAGGCAGGAACGGTGTGGAAATTTGGCCTTGGTGAAACCAACGACAGGGGCATCAGACTCCTAGACTTTGCACAGAGCCAGAAACTCACCTTAGCCAATACCTTACATCCCCATAAGAAATCAAGGACGGCCACGTGGCACTCATCAGATAGATTGGTCCGCAATCTGATCGACTATATCCTACTGCCGAGACGCTTCAAATCCAGCATCAACAGGGCCAAGACAATGACGTACCCAGGCGCTGGCATAGGCAGCGACCATGACCTTGTTTTAACGAACCTGAAGCTGAAGCTGAAAGCGAAGCGACTCTCAAACATCCTCCAAATTCGCTTTGATTTGGAGAAGCTGCAAGACCCAACCGTGTAGAAGTCTTCAAGGCCAAGGTTGCCGCACTACACCTGGTGGAATGTGATGTAAACACCCTCACTGGAAACATCAAAGAGGTGCTACTGTCAACAGCCCAGGAGGTTCTAAGGGGACATAGGAAGAAGAAACAGCCACGAATAACATCTTAGACCTCTGTGACCAAAGGACGGCCTTGAAGAGAGAAAGAAAAACTAAACCAGAAGCAGCCACCAAATACAAAGAAGTGAACTGTGCCATCAAGAAAGGGATGAAGGCATCTAGGGACCATTGGATCGATAATCAGCGCCGGGACATAGACGATTAAATGGCATGAGGTGGCAGCAAAAAGGCCTACCAACGCTTAAAGACCCTCACTAAGACAGATCAGCAGAAGACCTCAGTCATCGAGGACAGCAATGGTCACCTTCTCACAGAAGGCACTGGTGTACTCAACCGATGGACTGAGTACTGCAAGGACCTGTACAAATTTCAGCTGAAGTAAATCCTCCAAAACAACCAGCGAACCTGCAGACCTACCAGTCCTACGGGAAGAGGTCGAAAAGGCTGTACATAGTCTGAAGTAAGAATGTCGCGAGGCATTGATAGTGTAACAGCTGAGCTGCTCAAGGAGGGTGAGGATGAAACTACAAATGCCCACCCTGTCCTGTGCCAAAGAGTCTGGGAGCGCAAGGAATTGCCCAAAGAGTGGACGCAGTCACTAATCATACCCCTCCCAAAGAAAGGAAACAGAAACAGTGCTTGAACTACAGAACCATAAGCCTTATCACCCACCCAAGCAAAGTCATCCTGAAGGTCGTACAGAACCGCATCAGAACCACCGCAGAAGAGCTGCTAGCAGAAGAACAGGCTGGCTTCAAACCACGCAAAAACACAGGTGAGCAGATCTTCAACTGTTGTTTTCTTATAGAAAAGCATTTTAAGCATCAGCGGGACCTTTACCACAACTTAATTGACTTTGAAAAGGCAGTTGACAGAGTCTGGCACGAGGAGCTATGGCTTGTGATGCGAAAATTCAACATCCAAGAAAGCCAAGTTCAAGTCGTTGAAACGCTGTATAATAGTTCAAAGAGTACAGTACTGCTGAACAACCAAATAGGAGCTGACTTTCGTACCACAGTAGGGGTGCGTCAAGGATGTCCCCTATCACTGGTGCTGTTTAATATATTCTTGGAGAACATCATGCTTGAAACTCTTCACGACCACAATACCTCCATTTCAATCGGTAGAAGACCAATCTGCAACCTACACTTTGAATATGGCATAGATCTGTTACCAGGTACTAATAAAGAACTGCAAGACCTTACCAAAAGACTGACACACACCTCAAATGCATATAGAATGGAGACCAGCACTGAAAAGAGCAAATTTGTGATCAATGGCAATGGCAGACTATAGATCTATATATATGGGGTACAGCTCAAGGAGGTAAGCAGCTTCAAATACTTGGGATCTACCCTCTCCAAGGACGGCAGTTCCACGCTAGATATCCGCATCAGGATCGCAAAACCAACAGCGGCAATGGCTAGGTTAGACAGGATCTGGCATAGCCACGAGATAAGATTAACTATAAAAGTTTAAGCTGTACAAATCCTTGGTAGCGCCGATCCTGCTCTACAGATGCGACACGCGGACTCTGCTCGCCGAAACAGAAATGAGAATCCAAGCATTTGAGAACAAGTGCCTGAGGAGACTGCTCCCTATCTCATACAAAGAAAATAAAACCAATGACTTTGTAAGAAACAAGATTGCTATACTGGTAGGACACCAGGAACCTCTACTATCAACAGTCAAGCGACGTAAGCTGGTCTTCTTTGGTCATGTGACCCGACACGACACCTTGTCGAAGACTATCCTTCAAGGCACCTTGGAGGGTGGTCGACGCCGCGGTGGTCAGAGAAAGAACTGGCTTACAAAGGTTAAAGACTGGTCATCCTGTACAGGACCTGCTATCGCACACAATCCTGCTCATTATCGCCCACAATAGGCAAGAGTGGCGGGCCCTGTCAGCTGCCGCTTCTATCGATGTGCTTCCCCCAACGCCAGGTACCAAGCAAGGAACGACTGACTGACTTTAATAATAAATAGTTTATATACTACTACTACTACTACTAATAATAATAAGCAGAGTGTGAATACACATTCTTTATCTTACAGCTAATTCTACTAGCTGTTACATTGTTCTAAGTAGTAAAGGTAAGGGTTGTGAATGTATCAGCAGGTGACACGATTTCCATTGAGACCCTTTGATGATCATAAGTAAATTTATATCGGCATGACAAAGACTGTCCTTTGTATTATGTTTACCTGACAATTCTGTCTCTGTCTACCGTGACGGCATTTCTCATGGGTTTTGCGAAAGATGGTCTTAAAATGTTGTTTCTGGTCTGTCAAATCAGACAAGGTTACCCTATTTTCTTGTTGCCCAAAACGGGTCGCATGTCACACAACATGTAAATATAAAGTTACCAACGAGAAACTTTGAAATCTTTCTTTTTTATGAACTACCACTGACTTAGTATCTAATACCGAGAACAAACGGTTTGTATTACCTGGCTATTAGTTTTTTGTATAAGTCAGGATTGTTGCTTAGAACAGTGTCATTTCCTGAGCCAGCTACGCATCTTTCCCACCAACGTTTTACTTTTTTCATCTTCATTGAATTGTCTTGTTGTGGGACTGCTTTGCGAAGATGTCCAGAACATAGAATTATGCTGGTGACCTCCACAGAATCTTCCCGTCGCAGACACTTACAAAGATCCTGAAATAAACACCAATCGATCTGCTTAATGCACAACTATTTTGGATATGCGAAGTATATTTAAAAATTAATAAAATAAATTTCCTTCAATTTTTATGGTCGATAAATTACATGCAAAAATTTGAAGGAACTGTATCTTTTTGTCTATCATGTCTAATATATCTTGTTAAAAAATAAATTACTAATGTTGAAAGAAATATTTGTATCTATCGTTCTCAATTTTTTTTATAAAAGATTTTTAGGTAACTTACTAAATAAGAAAACGCCAGAAGGATTGATTACAAAAGTATAATATATTTTTGTTTACTTAGAATTAATGTAAGGTCAGGGCAGATGTTTGTGTCTCGTTTTCACACTGATTGAGCTACCATATTTTGCTGGGCTTTACTGAAATGAGTACATGTTATTCATGGCTTTTAATAATTGCTTTGTTGTGACTTAAGACAAGTGAATATATAAAGCCATTACTAACCCTTTGTAGTTGTTGGTTTGCAGAAATAAGTTTTTTCAGCTGACGCGACTCGAGTATAGGGCATGCGATTGTTTTTGTGATGCGCACATCTCTGGCAATATCTGACACCAAGTGTGACAACATGGCTTCCGCTTTGTCTAACTGCTGTATAGCCTGCGTAAGTTTTTTTACTACCTCTTTTTCTTGGTCTTTGACATCGTAATCCACAGCCTTTATCTCGCATATAACACAACCATACTGTTTGTGAATAAGCAGCAAATCAAAGACACCTTGCCTCAAGGTCTTATTGGGCAGGTTTGTTGGCAACGGAAATTGAGCAGCTGCTGGAGCAAAGCAAGGTTCACCTAGATAAGACCCGAAAGGAAACTGACTCAGACACATAAACACTTCTTTGTGTACTGTAGAGAATGCCTTTAGAGTAGACAACACACGCTGAACGGCTTCATCTTCTCGCATGTCGCTTTTCTGTACAGAAGATGTAGAAGGAACCTGTACCATCGACTTTTCTTCCGTGTCGTTTGGCGTTAGCATGTAAACATCGTGACCTGCGAAAATTGATTTTATCGCTGGCACACGGCTAATATAGACGGGGGGAAGAAAAAAGGCACGACTTTCAACGTCAGGAAATGCTTGTTGAACCCACTCAAGCCATTGTGCTTGCGCTTCCTTTCGTACTTCCAGCTAAAAGGAAATTACATAGTAAAAAGTCAGCAAGTTTATTATGACCGTACACAAAATTTGTTTATAATATTATTAATACAACATTATGAAATAATATTAATAAATTTAACAAGTTTTTTTCAGTACATCTTTTGCAGTGGTACAGAAGAGGCTATTAAACTGCATTCGGGTGTTTAAAAGAAAATTTGAAATGAATGTCGTGATGCAACACAGGAAGATGAGTAAGAATATAGCAATAAATGGAAAAGTAGGAGGCGGTGAAAAAGGAAAGAATATGACTGATGGCGCTGATCTTACGTAGCTCATAATAGGCAGACTGACAGACAGCTGTAACCTGTCTATCATAATAGGCAGACTGACAGCTGTAACTTGTCTATCTGGAGTCATGTCAGCAGTGAAAAGAAAGTCCAGGTTCCTAGGTTGTATTACATACTATATACCTGCACTGCACATTTGTTACACCCCACTTTAGCAAAGGAGTAACTAGTCTATGAAGTAATGGCATACACCAGTTTCAAAAATATCACAACCAACCTGTTTGCGTATTGCCGTTGTAATTATGCGCAGAGCTTCATGAATTTGACCGCGGATGCCTCTGATTGCAAACGTTTTCTTGTCTGGTTGAGATGAACTTCGCGTATGTAGAGTCGCACCTGATAAAGCTCTAACATCTGAAAAAGATATTTTACAGAAGCAAAACAGATTTTGTAAGCTATACACCTCTAATAGCATTTGATTCTTCTTTCTGTGTGTGTGTGTGTGTGTGTGTGTGTGTGTGTGTGTGTGTGTGTGTGTGTGTGTGTAAGGCACACACGTGTGCGATACACTTTAGTAATCAGTCATAATATTTTTCTTAAATTCTGGAAGAGATCGTCTCGTCTTTTTTTCTACTGGGCGTAGACCGTTAAATAGAATACTTACTTGCATGTGCAGCGAATAAAAATAGAACCTCGTTATTAGTAATGTAATGGCGATGTAATAATAATGTAAAACACATCTTTTTTGCCTACCTCGCAACAGATTACATTTTCCTTTGTTGGTAGCTCTTATAAATAATAAATTACACAAAATACGGTGTAGTAAACGTATTTTCCACATTGAGTAAGTTTGCGTGGGAACAGTCCACTGGTCAAGCTACCACCGCAACCGTGAATAGCCTGAAAGGATGGTCAAGGCGGGTGGCCATAAATCTTGACACGTGACACGCGGCCCGCACGGCCGTGAGAAAAGCTTAGTATCTACCAATTCCCCTGAATCGGTCAACTTCAAAGGGGGGACTGGAGACACACCACGCGGAGGCAGAAACATCTTGGCCTCTGCGTGAGAAAGATACTCACTTTTCCAAACTGCGCGCTGGCGAGAGGAGGTCCTTCTCGCTGAGACGTTAAATTGTATGTGTTGGATATATGCTGTTGTTGTGCGGGTAGTTTAAGTTTAAATTTGAAGTGTGATTCACCCCAGAACTGTGGGTGATTATTGGACTATGTGCATATCCGGGAACGGGGAGTACTTCTATATCCATATTTTATGTGAACTGTGAATGTGTTAAGGAAAACTGTTCGTCATCTGTGAAAGGAGAGCCTTACGGATACGGTCCCGCAGCAGTGACAGGCAGGGAGCTAAGTTTGTCGGAATCCCTTTTGATCAATCTTTAGAACTAGTGTGGTATTGATATACATGATTTATTCTACGTGCTTTTCTTTTGTTACTTCTTAATCCTTCCCCTGATCGATTATTCTCACAGCTATATATATATATATGAAGGGCTGGACGACAAGCAAAACAAAGTTATCGTTATTCAGACAGCATGCGAAAACCCATGAAGCTACTAGGTAATAGAAAGATGTCATTTTTATGCCTAGGCTAAGACCCTAGCTCGATGAGGCTGTAGGTATGAACCAGCGGTAAGGAAGGTTCACACCTATCGCACTACTGTTTACAGAATATAACCTTTGATTGGTTCGTTTAATAATAATAATAATAATGAACATTATTATAGCGCATATTTACACTCATAGAGAGCATGATCTTAGCGCTTACAACGGGGAAGAGACATGGACTACATGGATAGAACACGAGGGACGGAAGAATAAACGACAGTACTGACAACAAACAGAAAACAAAGATGGAAAACACATAAAGACACCAAGTAACAGGAAAAGAGAATATAGTGATTCTGCAGAGAAAGATGGGTAGGAAAGTAGCAAGAGCGGAAGAGGGGGAGAGTAAGAAGGCCGAGCATTGTGTGGACTGGGTTAGGAGTAATGCTCAAGGAAGAGGTGCGATTTCAGTGCAGATTTGAAGAATTCAGTTGTAAGAAGGTGGCGGATATGGAAAGGGAGAGAGTTCCATTGTTTTGCTGCACAGTAACCAAAAATCCTGTGACCATATGTTGTTGTTCTGGTGACAGGAACAGTTAGGATGCGGTCATCAGTCGAAGAACATAGTTGTCTAGCCGAAACGTAAGGTAATAGAAGTTCAGAGAAATAATCAGGACAGAAGCCTGCAAAGAAATTAAAACACAGCACAGACAGTTTGCACTGAATGCAAGAACGGATGGGTAGCCAGTGTAGAAAACGAAGAGGAGTGACATGGTCCCGTTTAGTGGCTCTAAGCACCAGACGTACAGCGGAGTTCATATATACACGTCAAGCAGCAACAGACAGGCATTTAGAGACCATATATACACGTCAAGAAACAATAGACAGGCATATAGAGACCCCTTCTCACAGTGCCAAAAGTATGTTCACGTACACGACATTGTGAGACTATTTGTGTGCAAGAGTGAGTTATGATACACGCGTAGACCATGACTGAAGCTAAGGTCTTTCCTTCAAATGCAAGTCACCGACGGTTTGTTACGGGAAGTGCCACTGCAAAACATGGACGTCCATTTATCAACAGAAGGTGGACAACATTAACGTTCGTGACAACAATTTTACTCCTATTTGCAATTAGTTTAAAATCGTAAGCAATCCAATATTGTCTTGATTTGTAGGTGCATGTTACTGTTATTAGTACATTGTGGCTGGTCCAGTTACGATCGTGCATTGTGTCTTCCATATCAGGGAAAGAAGGGAAATGGGTCAGGGCTCGTATATGCAAGAGACATTAGATCCCTTTACCCTGTTTATTAACTAGCGTTTATACGTTGTCTTTTAAATCGTTTACGTCGTTTCTATTCCTTTCTAATTAAACTTTACTTTTTTATTTTTTCTCTGTATTAAATCTCATTCCCGATGTACAATTAGCTGTTTATCCACCCCAAATCGAGTGAGTTTGATCATTATAGGGAGTTAGAGAGTTAGAAAGAACGTTTCTCGGACACTGTCAGAGTGAACATTTTCGTCATCTAAGCTTTCGTGTTTTTCAATACTGTTTGTCTGCAACACAATTCAAATAAAAATTAATCTATCAGCAGTGATATTTGAATTCAATATGTTGATCTTACCTTGGACATGCACGCGATCAAACAAAGTATTGTCCACATCGTACAAATATTCCTTTATAGCCTCTGATTTACCTCTTCTTTTCCTTTGAGGAAGACAAAGCGTATTTGAGACAGTAATAGCAAAAATATTAACTTCTTATGAATAAAATCAAATATTGGAAAATAATCAAAAGCAGTAAAAACGAAAAAGGTCACTGGACAATTGGTCTTAAGGTCAATTATATTAAGTCTAACAAGATGATCAGCAAAGTCAAAGTTGTCAACTATTCCTGTATATAATAAGGAAATACATAGACTAATGGATTGTAAAACTGAAAAAGGAACAAGTTGTGTGAGAAATTTAAACGAAAACCTCTTTGACATATAAAGTTTATCAACTATTATTTCGTGATGTATATTTTTAAATGATCTGTTAAATGTGCCAATAGTATAAAACGTTAATATCTTTAAAAAAAACGCACAAGTGCTCCTGAGAACTAGAAAAATTGCGCAACTTTTGAATGAAGCGAATTACTTGAGGTTTTTAAAAATTCTTTAGGAGCAGAATTCACTTTTTTTTTTAGTGAAAGATTAAAATGGCTAAATCTCACATACCCAGAAACAGTCATACTTAATAGCTTAGAAATAAAAAGATTTCAATATTTCTGCTCTCAGATTGTTAAGAATTTTAAGGAAATGACAAAGAAAAGAACATTTATATCCAAACCGGTTTCCTGCTGATAATAAGTCTGGACAACTGGAGTAGCCTGACACAGGAAGAGAACTAGAAGATGATATTCTTGCAGTACTGAGAGCTCTTGGAGGAAACTCTGAAAGCTGACTCGTTTTGGAAGCAGCTGAAAGTGGTTTATGGGCATCTGAAGACGGGCTTGATGAGAATGGTGATGGAGAGGATTTCTGTCGTGTAGCTGTTTCCGAGAAAGCTGATGGTGTACTTTTACACCATTTTTCTTGCTGAAGTGTTGATAATTCTTGTTCTGTTTTCAATATGCTTGCCTTGTTTACAATTGATAGCCTCGTTGATTTCATGGAACAAAACTCAAAAGATCCATTGACAGAAGTATCTTCGTCAGGTTCTTTGCATGGAGGGACTGACGTATCAATGTATTACGTGAATGCATCTTCTTCACTTTTGTAGGAGCTCGCCGAAAGTGAACATTCTCTTCCTCTGAGAAAATCCAAATAGTAAGCTAAAAAACATTCTACCTATTCTTTAAATTATACCTATGCTCAGATATATATATATATATAAATATATTTTTTTTTCAAAGCACGTAATTTGTACACAGAAATGCATACTATGTATCTTTTGCTATACAGTCACGATACCAAATAAGCTATTGACTATACTGTGGTAGCCTGCACACAAGCTCGTCTGCGCATGTACATAGACACTACTTATAAATGACTTAGAAATACAAAATCAGAGACTATTAGAAACACACGCACACAAATCTCTCTCGCACACATATAAACTACATAAACCTTTAAGCATATAAGACACGACGTTATTTATCATAGAGGGCAATCAATAAGGAAGCAAAGGTTATGACAATATCAACAATTAACAATACTATCACACTATTTATACCAGCCACACGAGACCACGTCCCCATACAATCACGATTCAGACCCGCATATGCTCACAACCCATTCACAAAATTTAAGCACGTAGAATTGGCAACCTGACAGTAGCTGACGGAACTCTTCGCATACATGTGCATTGTCAGGTATGACGGTTATTTCTCATTCACTGCATTGTTTAAGTGAGCATTCATTTTTTAAGGATTATTGTGGAACAACGAAAGAGCGTGAATGACGTCAGTTTGTCTTAATACGTGTATGGGTGATGTAAAAAGAAAAAGAAATGACGTGAGGGACAGTGAGCGGTTAGTTAGTCGGTTGGGAGAAGAAAGAGGGTTAGGACGAGAAAATTGAAAAGAAGAATTAGTTGAGTAGGGCATTTAGGAATTATATAGAACGATTAGTTGAGTAGGGCTTTAGGTATTCTATTAGGTATTCAGCAAGGAAAGAAGGGAAAAAATTGTATTCTTTTAAAATAATTTAGATGTAAGAATTGGTTATAAACAGACTTTTTCATTTGTGTGTTTTTTTTTAATTTGTGATTAGTAGAGTCGGTAGATTCGTCAGACAAATCAATGTTTTCTTTTAATTTGTGTGAAAGAGCACGTGCTTGTCAGGCACCGTGAGTGTGTTGAAAGAAGTAAGTGAGTGACAAAATTAACGGTGTCGTGACATGACAATATAGGTAAAGCAAGCATACACAAATAAACATATAAATATCTTTGTAACGAATAAAATTTTGAAGGCATTGTGTTGGGGGGAGGGGGCGTTGCTTCCCAATGACTGGCTGTGCTATAATGAATAATTGACCACATTACTGTCCCGGCTGGTGTTCGCCGCGCTGCATTAACCTGGTCTTAGATCTTTCTCTCAGATGTGCGTGCGTGTGTGACTGACGTTAGCCATAGTTCGGTGTAAGAGAGTACATGCTTCGTTAGTTGCTACTATATGTTTCTAGGTCAGTGGTTCATAACCGGGGTTCTATCGAAGGAGTTCGGTGAGTCGGTCTCAGGGGTTTTGCGGAGCCTCTGCCACGGAGGTCAAGACACACAACTGATTATGTAAATTCGTGATGAAACGCCCGGCCTGCTGCAAATAATCACGTTACATTAATTGGCCAATCCGTGCTGAGGGGAATTCAGTGTGCTCAGTAGTCACAATGTGACAGTCGTAGTCGTACCTTGTGTGGTTTCTTTCTTCATATTTTAATCCATACTATGTCGAGCAAAAAAAGAAAGTGGTCGGACGAATATGTACAACGGAGATTCACATGTATCACGGAATGTGATGGGAGTCAGCGTCCTATCGGCATGATTTGCAATGCCAAGTCGAGCAACCCTATTCTCGCACAGGCAAAACTGAAGGAACACTTCTTGAAGCTGCATGGGGATGGGGAATAGAAGAACACAACGCTTGATGATTTCAAGGTGAAAAGAGCCAGATTCGATGAAAGGGTCACTCTGCCTGGTCCTGGACTTTTACCCGTGAACAAACCGATCCTCAACGCATCGTACGAAGTTGCTTACCTGATCACAAAGCAGGGCAAGCCGCACTCATAAAACCAGCAGCAGTAAAGATGGCGAATCTGATACTCGGAACAGCGGCCGAAGATAAATTATCTCAAATTCCTCTTTTAAATGACACCATCAGTGACAGAATAGAATGCACGAGTAAAGACATCTTGGCTCAAGTAGTCGCAAATCTAATTTCAAGTCCGGCAAAATTCAACCTTCAACTGGACGAGACCACAGTCGTTTCTAATCTAAGCCAGCTTGCTGTTTTCGTGCACCCTGTGAAAGACAACATGATAAAAAGAAGAGTTTTTTATTTTGTAAGCCTCTTACAACAACAGCTAAGGCAGCCAATGTGAAGAAGCTTGTGGATGACTTCCTCAGAGAAGACAATCTTTTATGGGATATGGTTTCTGCAGTTTGTACGGACGGAGCTCCAGTCATGCTGGGAAGAAAGTCTGATTGTGGTGAGCTAAAGCCGATGCACCACACATCATTGTTACGCATTGTATTCTGCACAGGCATACGTTGGCAACAAAACTTTGCCTTCCAAAATGGCAGAAGTAATAAAAACTGTAGTGGAATGTGTGAACTATGTGCGAAATAGTACTCGGAGGCACCGCATCTTCAGTGAGCTGTGTGAAGAAATGAGCTCTGAATTCGAGGTACTCACGTACCATTCTAATGTTTAGTGGTTATCCCGGGGACAGGTGCTAAATCTTTTTTTTATTTTTTTTGGCCAAGCGTGTGGAATTAGCCCTGTTTTTGCAAGAGCCCCAACATTGTCATGCAGATTGCTTAAAAAATCCTGAGTTCATTTTCATTTAGCGTACATGGCTGATATATTCGCAGCTCTAAATCATCTCAATCAGCAGATGCAGGGTGGTAGAGTCAACATCTTGGAAGCAGAAGAAAACCTGAAAGCTTTAAAAAAAACTACCGTTATGGAAACGACGAACAGAGAACAATAACTTTGCAAACTTTCCCCTTCTGGACGACTGTGTAAGTAAGATCGAAGATGTGTCTGGAATCGGAGACATTTCTGTATCAAATGGAACTGAAGCAAACGATTGCCACGCACTTAGATGAGCTTGCAAAGTCTCTCGACGGATATTGCCCTACAAGAGAGTCACATCAAGCATAGGTGAGAAAGCCCTTCACGTTTGCTGTTGAGACAGCAGATGTCAATTATGAATACCTCGACGAAATCATTGAAATTCAGCAGAGCCAGGTTCAACAGCAACTCTTCAGAACAACAACAATCTCAACGTTTTGGTGTTGACAGTTGGAAAGGTACCCAATTATTTGCTAAGAAAGCACTGGAATTTTTTATACCATTTGTTACAACATATCTCTGCTAACAATCCTATTCGAGGATGCTGGACATAAAAACAAAGAAAAGGAACAGACTTCGGTGTGAAAATGACATGAGAGAAGCACTTGCCAAGGTGAAGCCACGCATATCTGAACTGGTCTCTCAAAAACAACAGCAGAAGTCACACCGATTTGCAGGTATATAATTTGTTGTGAGTTCATGCCTGTGTTGGTTTTGTTCTTTGATGAAGGTGATGTTCATGCACGGTTCATTTTGTGTACCAGTAAAAACATATACCTCTGTCTTGAATTTGGAAGAAATCTTATTTGATTTATCACTAAAGAAGGGTTTGGTGAATGTGCATTTGAAACTGGTGGGTTCGGTACCTCAAACAACCACTTTCTAGATGGTTTGTACATTGTAAATAATTCCTGAGAGTGAGTAACGAGTAGAACAGTAAGAAAGCGGTAGAGACAGTTACTAAAGTTACTACATGTTACACCTGTGATCGTGTGGGCGTGTATCGCCCTCACTTCAGCGTGTGTAGCTGCTTGCTTGTGTTTTGTTCAGCGTGTCTGCTGTTTGCAAGTTATGGAGACCAGTGTATAAAACTCTAAATAAAGTCACGTGAAACTATCTTCGTCTACAAGTTCTCAGTTTATTGTAGAAACTTGCATCGTAGATTAGGACCCATGAACCAAATATCCCTAATTGTAACTGTGACCATCTTTACTCACAAATTCTATCACTTATAATCAACCGACCAAATGCATAAAAAGCACACGCATCCAAAAAATATCCCTTCAAGCATGCAACTCTGTACATATCAATTCATTAATTCATGCATGCATTTCGTTCGCGTCACCTCTGTCCTTCTCTTACACACACACACACACACACACACACGCGCGCGCGCGCACGTACACACGCACACTTATTGTCAGTCACACATGCATAACCCCCACATCAAACATGCAATATTTGTGTTCCGTACAGGCAAGCGTTCACACAGTCACTCACTTTGTAAGGTGTTCTTGCACAATGTGTATTGAGGGTCTCTCAGAACGTCGTGGTCTCCAGCATTTCTCTATAAGACTGTAAATGCTACTGGGACAAACTCGAGGCCTTTCTAGTAGTAATGAAACATGCACGTCCGATATTTTCTCGTAGATCTGCAAACATTTGGCAGTTTTAACTGTTTGTAACACTGGTCAACAATTTTTTACAAAAGTCATGTTACCAAAAATTACTCATTTCTTATCAATTTTATGTGCTAAACACGGAATTGACAATCAAAATGCAAAATTGGTTCTAGAGTTTTGTAATTTGTAATAATTATTGTACATTATAAATGCATGCTAATAGTAATTGACCTCTCGTTACTCTGGTTAATACCTGTATCAAATCAAGTCACGGACTATATCTAAGACTTCTTTGTCTGTCTCTTGTACAGCTGTTCGGGAGCATCTGTGGGGAATGTCCAGCAGTAATCAGCCAGCATGGTAGTGGACAATGTTTCTGGTATCTTGTTCCATTGTTGCGATATCTTGATGAAAACGTTCGCCATGTTCATTACTAACCATACCACAGTTGTCCGGAAAGAAATCCAGAAGGGAATGAAGGAAGTGGATCTTTAGAGACATATTGCAGCCAAGTTTCTGATACTGCGTAAGCATGTCTTCTACTAGATCCTTGTAGTTTTCTGCCCTAACATTCCTGAGAAAGTTTGTAGACACTAGGAGAAAAACATTCCATGAATGTTTCACATCACCCTGCAACAAGTTCTAGAACCGGTCATCTCTAAAAACTCTTGAATCTGAGGACTCATAAACTCGTTCCTTAATCCTTTCGTTGCTGAGTCGAAGAAATTTTTCGTGCAGGTTTCTGATATTCACGAAATTCTTCATCAAACCTACTTTGATGTGAAGGGGGTGGTAGCAGGATTTTGTGAGCCTCGACCAGAGCTGGGTGCTGGGTATTCTTCACCCCAACTGCTACATTTTGTTTGTGAGTCCATTTCTTCCGCAAGAAACATGTATTTTTGTATATCCCTTCTGTGTCCTGTTAAAGGGGTAACTATCTTCAAATCACCACAGAGGTGCCAGCTGTAGTTGTTATACTCAATGCAATTCAGAAAGTTGCTGCAAGTTCTCGTACATCTCTTTCATGTGGACAGCATATGCTACTGGAATAGATGGAAGACGGTTTCTGTTGTGCAAAAGCATGGCATTTAGACTCAGTTTAGAAGAGTCTACAAATAGTCTTATTCTTGTTGGTCATGAGTGATTTCATTCAGCCATTCATGAGGTCCTTAATATCAGAGCAGATACCAGATTACCTTCCTTTCTGAAGAAAGGCTCCAGGTGCTGGTGGCGCTTTCCATATGAAGTAATTGTGACATCTTCTAGAAGATTCCATAGTTGGAGTACTGAACCTAGCAATTTTGCCTTTCTTTTTGGATAAGTCCAAATCCCAAACCAGGTCATTTAGTTTTTCCTGTGTTATTCTGTTAGGGGGTGATGATTTGGATCATTTCATGCTGATCAGGAGAAGAACAGGTTGGCTCACCCTCGTCCTCATTAGTTGAATCAAAAGAATATTATGCTGGAGGTTTTAGGAAGTCCCTCACCATGAGGAACTGGTCTTAATGTAGACGGAATGTTGTGGTAGACACTTCTCGACCTCGTTTGCTTCGTTATCTCGCAAGAAAGAGTAAGAACGAAGCAGAAGGAGCAGTCATTTGTGTGGTTGCTTGGTTTTCTCCACACCACTGGGTTGCAAACGGTATTGATTGTCTTTTGCCATTCAACCCCTGTGTAAAACTGTGTTGCACATGTAGCACACCATATATGGGGAGGGATGTCCAAGGCTTGTCTTGGTCGCTAATCTTGCATCCGAAGTAAAGATGATTTGCCTTCATCATTTGAGAAGTGATACTTTTCTTCTGGTTGGCAAATGCCACTTCCCCACAAAAAATAGCAAAAATTGTCCACGGTATTAGCACACTTTTGAGACATTAGTGTTCTGTATTGTAACTAAATGGATAAAACAATAACAGTTTTAGGTAACAGTAACTTAAACTGTATCCCACGAAGTATAAAATATTTTAAATGATCAACCTTTCTGATTGAGTATTACATATAGTACACTGCTGACGTCAGCTAACTTCAGCAGGCGCCTGGTAGCAGTTCTACATGCATCAGAAAACTATACAATAAACTGTGGATGACGTGTGCATGATAGTATTCTGCAATGTGATGCAATATAACATCAATTTAGGCTTATTTAGGAAGTTATTACAGTTCTACTGGATAAAATTACACGGTGAACATTTGAAAATGAACTATATCAAGGAGAGCCTATAAAAAAATTTCATTGTCATGTTCGTGTTCAGCACATCGAGATACTATAAAATAGGATCTATTTAAGTAAGTAATAATTTCAGTGTCAACCACATGTATGTTCTCTTTAATAAGCTTTCTTAAGCTGAAATTTTATCGCGTGGGATTTTTAACGAACATGAAACATTAAAAATATTGTGTATACAGCATTTTCTTTGCTCCTACAAACATATTTACCTTATTTTTTGACTATTTTTTTCTGAAATACAAGCATATGACAAAATGTTTCTGTCTTGTAAACACATAATATACACTAACGCATGTATATGATGAGTCACTAGTTTACCAAAAATGTGTTCTGCCCACTCACTTATGTATCAAGTTGCTATAATATATGTGGGCAAAAGAAGTAGGTAGTGGTTGGATTCGATCGCATTTAAACATACTGTTTACGAGTTCTGCGATCTAGTATATTTGAAGTTTTGTTGAAATTCCTTTTATATATTGAAAAGGAGTAAGAGAATGGTTACTCTATGAAAGCCCCTACAAATGTATAAAGAATGATACCTTAATTTAATAGACTGACACGTCAGATCCTCCCAAAACAGAACTTGACAATATTACCTCTGAGTCGGGAATCATCCCTAGAGGGTCAGATTGATTACTGTCGACTGTATGTGAAGCTTTGTCTTCAGACAAGGCTTTGAAGACCCACCACATTAGCCGGCCGAAACAAAAGACATCAGAGGCGAGAGAATAGACTCCCTTCTTTACAACTTCTGGTGCCGCCCTGTTGACATTTTCGTTGGAAAGTATACTCAAATAACTCTGACTATATCTTTTTCTCGTTTTACTTCATGTGAGTTTGTCTAATCTGTTCACTTCTTTGTCCCACACTTTAGCATACATTTGGAAATATATGTGGATAAGTGTGTGCATGCAGGTTTCCGTGAGCGTGTTTTTATGAAATAGAATGATACAAATCGCCAGCCCTAATGCTATTTTTATTCAAATCCACGCTTTAACCACTTCATTCTCTAGAATTCATTTTAAAAATGTCATAAATCAACTTTTAAATTGTTTCTTTCTCAGCAATATTCCTTATAATTGCAAAATAAGAAACTTGCAAGAGAACTGCACCTGCGACGAATGTCACTTTGTTGGGCTGGAGACATTTGTATGTGACGATCGTCCTCGCTGCTGCTGGAAGGAATAATGCGTATGTTCGCGATCGACACCAACCAGATCTGCATAACAAACTCAAAGTTGCAGCCCTGTTTTCTTTTGATTAGAGGTGTTTTATGAGATATTCGGGATGGATGATTCTACTATAATCTGCATTGTCGTTGTCATCGCTAAAATTAAATAATATGGAGTTCTTTTAACTCCAGATATTATTTGACTTTTAATTGTGCTATACTCTCATCTACTATTCGAGATATCAAGTAAATCTGTGTATGTTGGTCATAGGCTTATTTTAAAGACGACATGGATCTTTCAGTTATATGTAAACTACATATCTTGTCAAACCAGATCAAGTCCTACTTTATCTTCCGGGCCTGTTTGGGTTGAACTATGTTCGATGTAGATCGTATCGGCGGAGAAGTTGCACAAGACGAGATTATGTGAGTGGAGATCGGCGATGATTTTTGCAATCTTTCCTAGAATCTCGATGTAGTCGCTAACGTTGTCTCCCAGTAATTTCCACAGAACGGCATTTGAAAGGGAACAGATGCTGTGAGTTGCAGGGACGAGACACGACTGCGGGAAAAGAAAAAAAGTACTAAAAAATAAAATGTAGACCCAAATAGTGCATCCACACACACACACACACACACACACACGCACACGCACACACACACACGCACAAGCACACGCACACGCACATACACAGACACAGACACACATATATTCTCCAGAAAAGCTTTAGTTAATTAATTACACTTGTTGGTTATTTACTATCCTTAATTAGTACGGTAACGAAGATAATAAAGGTAAAAGTAACTATGATAATAATGGTAATGTGATGAGTTGTAAAAATAGAGAACACAACACTTACGATCTCATGCCTTCCCTCTGAATTTATCTTTGGCCGAGTAATCAGTGGAGGAATTCCAGGCAGGTTATTACTGGTTAGCAGCGACCAAACTTCAGCAGAAAAGTCTTCTGGGCATGACTCCGTGCTCTCAGAAAATCCTGTCTACAAATGAGAGTGCAGCAGGTGGATTATTTTAAAAAGATTTTTCAAAAAAAGTCTGGCACCAGTGATTAGTTGATCCCAATATCTAGGAACTGTACAACACGTCAAGAAGTGAATGCGGAAATGAGTATGCAGATATTATCCGGTGACGAATGTAAAGGCATCTACATTAGTGCCAACTAACATAAAAGACTTATTTTGCAAATGGAATTTTCAATTGGCAGACAGCAACCACAAACTTCGACCTATTTTTTTTAAATTCTTAATTCAACAGGTTTTAAAAGAAAAATGAGACCAGCACTAAAAAATTAAGTGAAAACAATGTAGACTTCTATAAATTCACTAACAATTAAACATTTTGACAGAAGTGTAACAACACTGTCCAAAGATAAAATAGTACGGTCAATATGACCAGCCAACACGAAATGAGTCTTCATTGCGGGCGCTAGAGGAAGAACTAGCTTACAAACGTCAAAAACTGGACTAGTCGTTCTAATAGGACCTGCTCACTTGTCACCAAAGATAGGCAAGAGTGTTCTTCCCCTAACGTTAGGTACTGTTCACAAACACACACACACACACACACACACACACACATACAGAGACAAACACACAAACACACACACGCACACACACTCACGGATGCCACTGAATAAACACCAAATGGTCACTGCCTTTCAACCAATCATCAACTAGCCAGTAAAAACAAACGGATATCTTTCTACTTCACTTCGTCTTCCTGTATATGTGCACTGCTGTCACTGATTCCTTGTGTACAGTCTGTACAGTCTGTCGCCGTGTTGCCACTGCTTTCCCGCACCGATGCATCTTCCATTCACGTCGACCGTTTCCTCCTGGCTTGCTTTTTTTGGATGAGCCTAACAGGCGATACTCTCTGAAGCATTGTCGCATGCATTGTTGGTAGTCTACCTCAACTGTTAATCTGAACGGTACAAAACTTCTCCCGGTAACGACGCTCAAAGAGTTCCACTACTCGTGGCTTCTATGCCGCAATGTTTTGCACATTGGGATTTTTCGTTTGCCTGCATCACCAAGTTCTTTCCTTGCTGTCTCCATTGGCTGTGTCCTGGTGCGCGGTCCTCCCTCCTGTCGCATCTATACTGAGCTCCCTCGCAAAATTTACGCTACAGAAACATTATTTATTTTAATGCGAAAGAAATATACTTGTTGGAAGATTTCTACAAAATTCACTTACCAGAGTTTCTTGATTTTTAAAGAGAGAAGAGTTTAAATGACCTGAAAACAGAAATATAAGCACAAGAAGTTAGCTATTTACATAAATTTTTTTATCAATTTTAAAATGGTCCTAGGAAATAACCATAAGAAAGCAAGGCCTCCCAAAGGAAACCTGGAGAAGAACAGTGGAAAAGGAGATGAAAGAATAAGGCTGGACATGGGGTCGCCTGGAGCGAGTTTCAGCCGATCACCAGTGGTGGGCTCTGGTTGAGGCCTTATGTGCAACTAGGACGAAGAGAATTAATTGATTGATAATAAATAACCATACTAATAAAGATAACATTTAGGCCAGTTTCGTCAGTTTTACTTACTAATGCTTCCAAAGTATTTGTGAAGCACTGAAGGAACAAGACTCTGCAAATGACCAAAGAAACGATAAATTTCAGGATTGTTTTTCTAAACAAGTATGCACATGTCTTTTTTTCTTTTTCATTTATGGTGTGCAAAGATAATACTTTTCTACCTTGTAGCTTATTCTCGCCTTATAAAATTACGCGTCCCGCTCAGTCTGTTTGAATGTAGGCTATGTGACATATTTTCGACTTATTTACACCTAATTTGTACAATAGTATTGTGAATGATGAACAAAAATATACAGGGTAGAAAGCAAAAGGAAAAGTGTCCTTTTTCCCTTTTTCTGGCATTAAGTACGTTCTTAAATAATTTAGAGCAAAGACTAAACAATAGTAAGAATAAGATTGTTAGTTCTCCATTTTATAGCATCTGCTACAACGTAAGAAAAATATTTCTAAAAATAAATTATTAAACGCTATGAAATTCTTATCAATGTACTCTAATTGGAGTCGAATAAAAGTGTTTTAATTTAAATGTAACTGTTAAATGTTCTTTTGAATGGATACCTGCGCAATATAAATCGACATCATCATCATCATCATCATCATCATCATCATCATCATCATCATCATCATCATCATCATCATCATCATCATCATCATCATCATCATCATCATCATCAGAAGAAGAAGAAGAAGAAGAAGAAGAAGCAGAAGAAGAAGAAAACATTATACAGATGAATGGATGGAAGGATAGACAGATTTAAGGGTATTCTGTCTTTTAAGAAAAATTCTACCTCTACTTACTATGTGAATTTAAAAAAACAAAAACAAAAAACAAAAGAAAATAGAATTATTACATTGAACATGATTTTTAATCCGTTTTGAAGGACGTATGTCAGAAATACAGCTAAAATAGTTTACTATTTCCAGACCATTCAAAGAAAATGTCGTCTTAGTTACCTTGTTATGGTCGGCTGCTGATTCACCTTTCTGTATGTCTGGAAATGGTTTGTTCACCATTTCTGAAACATAATACATATCATCACATGATGACAAAGAAGACAATCCTATTGCATAGTTATACTTGCAGTTGCAGTAGCATATGGATCTCCCGTTTATGTTTCCGCCATTCGGTAGCTGTTATGAATCTTCGTTGTAAGATAAGTAAAATACAGAAACTTAGCATAGGTATTAAAATAAAATTTGAGAGTGATGTGTCATGATTTTTTTATTTTTTTTTACTTTTCACATTTACTGGTGAAACATCTCGGCATAAATAGGAAAGCCCGATAGTCTCGATTTATGTTTTTAATCTGCTGGGAATTACCGATGGACCACAAAGTTTATTCCTTTTTTTAGGGATCTTTGCAGAAAAATTGTGGGCAGGTCGTCTACTTTGAGACTTTTCCAGTGAAGTAATTACGTTTATCTCATTATTTCATAGAATTTTAAGATCTCAGAGTGTGCCTGTACCCGCGTGCTATATCAAAAGTTAGGTATAAATATGCTTTAGCGATTACGTCAGTAAAGAGTGCTTCCTTATTTTTGTTTTATAGTTGGATACTTGCATTTTATTAAACACTAACTCGATCTATACTGAACACCACGGAAGTCTAAGGGCGATTCCGAACCCTTGGACGGATGTATTTACCCCTTTTTCAAAAAATCATAAACAATTAACTAAAAGAGGGAGAAAAACAACTCAAATTGATGATGATAGATCAAAATGTAGAAAAAAGGAAGAGCCTAACCTTGTGTTTGCTTGAAAACACACTTTTATAGTATTCCCAACAGAAAATACCATGATAAAGAGCTAAAAAAAAAACTCCCGCAACGTAAATGAAAATAACATAAGGGAAGAAACTACTGAAATCTTTTGGAAATAGTCCACAATGATTCCCTCCCTTTAAAAACTAGTCCAGCCAATCAAAAATTTTCGATTGTAAGAGGGGAAAATGTAAACAAATGGTCAAGCGCCATTTTGAATTATCGAAAGTACGTTGCGGTTTACTCAATTTGACATGGATTTGTACTTCAACAACCGCAAAAGAGAAGAAAATAGTAGGTAATATTAAAATTCTAATGTATATTCTAATAAAACATATGTTTCTTTATACTTTATGTCTGTATATATTGAGTAAATAATTTTTTTATTATTTTCTGAAATTTACGTTCGTGTTCTAAAACACGTACAGTTCATTTGATTTTAGTACTCAAAGAGTAAACCTAGGTATTTTAAAATTTACACCAAGTGGATGTTTTAAAAAAGCTCTTTAAAACGGTGTATTACAGATGGTTATCTTTAAAGTAGATAAATAAATATAAATTTTCAAAGCTGCCGGTCGAAATTTCAATACCGGTAATTCGATTGCCATTTTCAACATAAAGACAGGTAGCGTGGGAAACTGCAAAGACTTCCTGTTAAAACTTACTTCCTACATTTTTTAAGAAAGACAATTGTGTTCAGAAGTAAATAAGCTATCTTATTTATTAAGTGTTTCTTCTAAAAAAACGATGTTTAAGAGTAACAACATTTAAAAACTGCATCACACCATAGGGTGCGAACCGGGTGCAGGCGAAGATCACGTGATCGCCCCTATGAGGGCGATCGGTAAGAAACAAGCTAACCTATAACACTAAGTTGCATTTAAATTTAAAATATCAAAATTCACGGAATTACAGTGCTTATCAAAGTTCGTTCCAAAAAGATCAGAAAAGACTCAGACTACAGCGTGATTTGTGCAACAACCTTCAGTCATCTGCTCAACGAAACGTCGCAAGACATCACTGACATCCTTGACGTTTAAAGCACGTAACTTGGAATCTGTTTTTGTGAGCTGGAGAATGACTTTGTGAATGGGATTTGGAATGCACACTTCTTCAAACAGTGTCCTTCTGCCGGTAACCACCTGAGCATGACAAAAAATGTCTAAACGTTATTTTCATCAATAGCTAAAAAATAAGGATTTAAATGTGCCAAATAAAGACAAAGAGAGATGATTATCCGCTTGAAACCATATACCAAACTGTTTTTGTAAACGCGAATGATACCCTTGATACTGTGATTCCCTCTTTTGCTATGGAACGTTCTGTCCCTAATTCACATAATTTATTCCTTGTTTTTATCTCCCCTTACATTTCCTGTCTTTCCATGCAGTATGATACGCTAGAATTTGGAATATCGTAACTAACTAAACATTATATCTTTGATATTCAGTGAAACTGAAAAAAATAAAAAATGCCTATGCTGATACAGAAAACTAATCGTCACTCCAAACATTGTGGTACATATTTATACGGATACGAGTACTTTTATATTGCATTCCCAACTAGGCAGGAACAAATGCGCTTTGCATGAGGTTGTGTTTGTTTTAATATCTGAGATAGATAAATAGATACATGTTCCTGTTATATCGCTGACCGTTTGCATCAGAACATCGTCACTTAGCTGCATATCCCCATATGGCAGCCTTCCGTGTGTGAGCACCTCATAGATAAGATGGCCAACCATCCACATGTCAGACATTTTGGAGAACTGACATTGTGTGAGAGACTCAGGGGCAGTCCATCTCGTAGGAACGAAAAAACAGTTGAAATCTGCAAGAATATCCAACTATTTTTCTTAAATCAGTGTGTGGAAAAGAATGTAAAATACATTATTTTGTTCAATAGTTTGTGCATGCTGAAAGAGCGGATACAGATTAGCTGCAGAAGAAAAAGTTAACTGGAAAACTAATATCTAATTGATCAAAATTGGATGCAAATGTTCATGTAGTCAAACCTATATTTAACCTAAATTGGTAATCGTACCTCTGATTGTTTCCCCTGAAAGTTTTCGAGCATTTTTAAGTCCACTCAGTTTCACCTTGCCGTTGGCGCTAATAAATAAGTTTGCGGCCGTCAGATCTCTGTGCACAATGTTGTTGCCATGAAGATAATGGAGTCCTTCCATTGCGTCGATCAGAAATATTAACAGCCTGTGAAATGTAGACTTAAATCCGTGTGAATTTAATATTTACAGTATGTTGATTCTTTGGCTTAGAGGAGTACAAAACATGAAATTTTACGAGCACTGTTAGGCTATTGCATACAAGTAAAGAAATTACGAACGAACAAATCTCATCTGCTAAAATGTGCATTCCTTTTAAAAAAGAGAACCTTAGTTTCAGTTAATTTTTTTCATGAACCATTACGGAAAATAAAGGCTTTTTTCAAGTTAATTCGACATGAGAAAATAAAGAAAGCTCAGTTTTAAAATAATAAGCAATTAAAACTAAACATGGATTGTATTGTTTTTGTAAATTAATATTTACGTTTTTAGGGAGAAACAGTCGTCATGTCTGCTTTTGTTGACAAGGACTCTCTGTAAAGCATTATTCAGGTAGTCCTCGGTAATATAGAACTGAGGCCAACAGGCATCGTTAAAAGCTTGGAGCTGAACAACGTGATCGTGTTGAAGCTCTTTCAGAAGTCGAAGTTCATTAAATCTCTCGTTCGATATGTTACAGCCGATTCTCTCCTCGTGTTCTTTAATCGAAGGACACAACACTTTAGTCAGAACGTGGTTGTCATGATCACCGAAAGTGTGCCTAAACACTCCCCAGCCGTCACACACATTTTCATGGTTTGGACATGATTCCTCTACAGTTTCACAATTTTGTACAAGTGGATTTAACATATCCTCCGTATCCAAGATCAGCCTTTCCCTCAGAATTGCTGCCGTGTCTTTTTTCCTTTTAGTCAAGGAACAATATAGTATTGTATAATAATTTTTTTATATAAACCGCGTAAACATTAAGTTTACGTAAGTATGGTAGGTTACAAATGCATCACACGATATTATTCCAGTATGTGCACTCTTTATGACTTTTAAGAATTAGTACATCCACGTGAAATACCGAATTATTTTAGTTTTCAGGTTTCCTTTAAGCTATTGTAAAATTGTATTACTGCTGCAATTAGTGTTGCCCGCTTAGGGCTCCAACTCATGAACATAGGCAACTTAACAATAGGTGAAATAACTGTAAAAAAAAGTGTGCTATTCCGCATCCGTTTTTGAGTTGAAGAAAGAATTTGAAGATTAACAGCTAAAACGATGATTTCATACGATAAAAATTATAATTCGTTTTATGACTCCTAATACCCTCAGGTTATTAATTAGTGAACACGGTATGTATCGAACAGTTCAGTGCCACTATAAAAGCAGTTACCTATTACCAATGACGATCTCCACCATATTTAACCTATATGGGAATGGGCTATTGAAAGGTAGAATTTTCGATAAAGTCCCTGCTAGTAAAACGATGTAAACTGGCCAACACACTTTCGTAAATACGGGGGTAGTAATAATAATAAAAGTGTTCTTTACACAGCGTATAATCATGTTCACAAAGGGGCATGAGCTCAGCGCCTTTTAGATGCTGTCTATGGTAAGTTGATTTTCCAGCTAAAGTAACAGCCTGTGAAACTTTCTTCATAAATACAAGCATTTCTTTCTGTTTTATATATCAGTATGATAACGAATGCAATATGTACACACCTTAAAGGGAATCTAAGGTAATTCCAGGTTTGCGTGTTTGAGTGTGTGCGTGGGGAGGGGATGCATCTATATTCTTTTTTTTTGTGTGTTTTATTATAATCTTTTTTACTTATTTTTATTTGGATTTTCACCTGTTCTCTAACCCTTCTACTTTTAATATAAATGTCACAGCCTTAATAACATTGCGCTCTCTTAAATATTATCAAGCAATGTGTTTACTCCACGTTGTCTTTCTTACATGCTATTATGGTCGTACAAGATTGACGATTGCATCCTTATAAATTTGTTGTGATGAAACAGAAGCGTTGCTAGCTGTCCAAGTGCCCAACATTGGTTATTGTCATCTAAATTTGAAACTGATTTAGACAACAGATCCATTACTTCTTTCACAAGCTGAATGAAGTTTGGACTGGGCGTTATTTTTTCTGCAAAAAATGTCAGTTAATCATTGCGTTTTGAAAACTTACAAAAGAGTCACTTATTCTTTTCAAAACTTACAATCAAATATCCAAATGCCATAGAAAAAGGGAGGGAGACGGAATTGAAGAGACCAATTATACACTGTAAAAACTTTAAAATTGTTTACCATATGGTAAGAAGAATAAATTTAACTATAAATCACTTGCGTAGTAAAAGTTACCAGCTCACTGCATTTTCAGGGAAAGAGAAGAAAATATAGTGTAAGAGCAAGGCCTTTATATTCCTTGGAAATGCAGGTACACCTCAGTGCTGAGTGGACATTTTTTTCCAAACTCGTTTCTCATGAACCTTTCACCCTTCACGTTTTACTAGAAAATCTAAGGAAAAGTATCAAGCTGCTGTGCCTCCCTAATTTATGGAAATAAAGACCTAAAATACAAAACAAGCATTCTCTAAAATATTGCAAGGCTAGGACATGTTACAAACATAGAAACAGTGAGGAAAAAAGAAACAGTTACCATGAAATATAATAAGACCTATATCATACTTGTTTGTCTCGCGGGACTAATAATAATAGTAGAAGGTCATGAGGGAAGGCGTTTTAAGATTTCAACACTCTTTATTCCTCGTCTAATACTTCTTCTTCTTATTCCTTTTCGACCCCAGTGGAGCATAGGGCTGCAACTACTCCACGCAAGTGAACCCGGTTCTGGGCCTCCCTCCCCAGTTGGGTCCATGTCATTCCAGCTGCCTCCGCCTCGCCGTGGACCGATCTTCTCCACGTCTGTCTGGGTCTCCCAACCCTGCGTCTCCCCTGTGGGTTCCAGTCCAGAGCTTGTCGTGTTAGATTTTCGGCCGGCTTTCGCAGGGTGTGGCCGATCCAGCCCCACTTTCGCTTCTTGATGTCTTGGCTGGCAGGTTTCTGGTTGGCTCTCTCCCACAGGTATGCATTGGAGATTCTCTCGGGCCATCTGATGTTGAAAATGTGCCGCAGACATCTGTTTATGAATGTTTGAATCTTCCTGGTGATGTTGTTTGTTACACGCCATGTCTCAGACCCATATAGAAGGACAGATTTTACGTTCGTATGAAAGATGCGGATCTTGGTATGTTGAGATAGTGCCTTGGAATTCCAGATGGGTCGCAGGATGTGGAATGCTTGCCTGGCTTTATTTATTCTGCTTCTTACATCTTCATCAGCACCTCCATCTTTGGTGACTATGCTGCCTAGGTAGGTGAAGCGGTCAGTCTCTGTGATACATTCCCCGTGTAGTTGAAGTGGGGCTTCTTGCTTGTTGTTGATCCGCATTACCTCTGTCTTCTTGATGTTGATTGTCAGGCCAGTTGTCGCTGCTTCTTCTGAGAGCCGAGTGAGCTTTGTCTGTGCATGTTGTTGCTTGTGGGACAGCAGGCTGATGTCGTCTGCAAAGTCGAGATCTTCAAGTTGCATGGCAAAGGTCCATTGAATGCCTGTGTTGCTGTTAGAGGTTGTTCTTCTCATGATCCAGTCTATGACGATCAGGAAGATTGTCGGCGAGAGCATGCAACCTTGCCTTACTCCAGTCCTCACTGCAAAGGGGTCCGTCAGCTTCCCATTGTGGATCACCTGGCATGTCGAGTCCTCATGCAGCTGTTGGATGATGGCAATGAACTTTGGTGGAAATCCGTAGTGCTGCATCAACTTCCAGATGGTCTCTCTGTCTACGGAGTCAAATGCCTTCTCAAAGTCCACAAATGTCATGTATAGTGGGGACTGCCATTCGATGGACTGTTCAATAATGATTCGCAGTGTAGCAATATGGTCTGTGCATGATCTACCCTGCCGAAAGCCTGCCTGTTCTTGCCGCAGTCTCTTGTCTAGGGCATTCTTCAGTCTGTCCAGCATGATTCTGGTCAGCACCTTGCTGGGAATGGACAGTAGCATAATCCCACGCCAGTTGCTGCACTGGGTAAGGTCACCTTTCTTGGGTAGCTTTACCAGATAGCCAGGTTTCCAGTCTGCTGTAACTTGCTCCTGCGTCCAAATTTTCTGCAGCAGGGGGTGTAGCATCTCTGCTGCGGCTGTTAGATCCGCCTTGAGTGCCTCTGCAGGAATGCCATCTGGGCCTGCCGCCTTACCAGTTTTCAGAGACTTGATGGTTTTGATGATTTCTGCCTTGGTTGGTGGGTTGGTGTTCACCTGGAGTTGCTCGGTGACTGGGGCAATGTCCAAAATTGTTGCTGGTGGTGGCCGGTTCAGTATTTCTTTAAAATGTTCTGCCCAGCGAGATCTTTGTTCTGCATCCCCAGTAATGACGTTGCCATTTTTATTTTTTTACCCGCCTGCATGCATTGATGTTTTTCCGTCCTGACAGAGTTCTTGTAATTTCGTATAGTCTTTTCATGTTATTTTGCCCAGCTGCTTGTTCTGCCTCTTCTGTCATCCTGTGTGCGAACTGTCTCTTGTCGCCTCTTGCACTCTTCTTCACTTCTCGGTTCATCTCCCAGTACTTTGCTCTGAGCTCTTCTTTTTCCTGCTGGTCTTGACACTGGCTGATCTTCTGCTTCAGCTCTTTCCTTTCCTCTATCTTTTTCCAGGTCCCTATGCTCAGCCATTCCTTGTGTTGTTTCTGTTTCTTTCCCAGAACCCGTTTGCAGGCGGCCTTCCAGGTCTCCTGTAATCCTGTCCAGTGGTTGGCCACTGTTTCTTCAAAGAGTCCCTCCAGTGCCTCAAACCTGTTTTTGACTTCACAGTTGAACTCTTCTTGCTTCCTGCGATCTCTAAGAAACTGCACGTTGAATTTGTGGTGTGGTCTGTCTGATGACTCATGGAAGGACCTCAGCTTTATCTTCAAAGTTGCTACAAGCAGGTGGCGGTCTGAGGCTGCATCTGCACCACGCCTTACCCTGACATCCAGCAGACTTCTTCTAAACTGTCGATTAATGGTGATGTGATCGATCTGGTTTTCTGTCTTTCCATCTGGTGAAGTCCAGGTGGTCTTGTGGATGGTTTTGTGAGGAAAGACTGTGCCTCCGATTACAAGGTCATTAAACAAGCAGAAGTCTGTGAACAGCTCACCATTCTCATTGCAGTTGCCCACACCGTGCTTTCCCATTATGTGTTCTTTATCAGTGTTTTCATCTCCAACTTTGGCAATTATGTCGCCCATGATGATCTTCAGGTCTCGTCTTGGAGTACGATCAACCAGCGCTTGTAGGGAGTTGTAAAAGTCCTCCTTCTCCTCTTCTTTTGCTGCGTTGGTAGGTGCATAGCACTGGATGATGGTCATCTTTCTTCCTTTGGAGTTGAACCGAGCTGCCATGAGTCGTGGCGAAACTGGTTCCCATGATATTAGTGCCCTTGCAGCCTCCTGTGTCATCAGTACTGCTACTCCTTGTGAGTGGTCATGGTCAGGGTCTTCATGTCCAGAGTAGATGATAGTCTCTCCTGACGAGAGTCTGGTCTGACCGCTACCATTCCATCGGGTCTCGCACAGGCCAAGGAGCTTGATGCCATAGTTCTTCATCTCCTGTGCTACCTGAGCTGATTTTCCTCTCTCGTATAGGGTTCTGATGTTCCAGGTCCCTATCCTGGTTTTTGCCTTGGCCGTAAGAAGATAGGTCGGCGAGCTGACTTCCCGAAGGCTTTCGCCAGCACGCGTCATAGGCCCCTCCAAATAGGGATCTTCCCGTCCAGGCTCTCGTTGTGATAGTGTTGTAGTTGTAGTTTCTGTAGCAAGGGTTGTTTTACAGGGTGTGGTTGCTAACCCCACGCCCAACCCTCCTCCTTCATCCGGGCTTGGGACCGGCAGGTTACCCGGGGGGTTTCCAGGCGGAGTTCGTCTAATACTAATAGCATGTAAACGTAGTCGAAATGGGGATAAACCAGCTAATATTTTTTTAACAAAAACAATCGTTAAGGGCCTTTCGAATTTGTAAATTATCTAATGTTTCTCTGTATTGAGCAGGTTTACGCATATCGGCTTGCAGTTTTACATACATTTCTTCTCCCATTCTTATTTCATTTAAACTTTAATCTTCATATAGTTTTGTTCTACAACAACTAGGGATATATATATATAGTTCTCTAGATATATTCTGTTATTTCTTACTTGTGTTGTGCTCTAGGAAGGAAGTAAGCCCAGAGATTGTGACGTTTGCTATTAAAATTTTAAATGATTTCTCCTCAGCGTCCTTTGCTTTGAACACCTGGTCCATATGCCGCAAGGTCTGTAGCCATGTTGTCAAGGAACAATCTGTGTGCAGCTGTAAAAAAATAAGTGTTGAAAGACTTAATTACGCAGCGTAAGGAGCGATTTCTGTGTCCATAAAAATAGTTAATTTACTGAACTGTAAACTATAACTTGAGCATTTAAACTCATAACATTAAGGACTTTTAAAAAAAAAAAGTGCTGAGCTGTTTACTGACCTGAACAATAACTGAAATATAAAGCAGTAGCTGCAGTTCTTTAGTCGGTTGTCGAGCAGTTTTGTCTTGTAAATGGCCTGGGAAGCTAGTGACAGTCTTGATTTTGGAATTGAGTTCCTTGCATGTTTGTCTCTTCCAGTGTGATACGCAGAGGCTAAGGACTGTGCAAAGTGTTTCTTCATTCTTTGGTGATCCTCTCTCCATAAGATTTCGGCCTTCGATGCCACTGAGGTGACGATCGCATTCTTCATCGTTTCCCTCATTGTGACACACCATTATGTAACTAACTAGCGTCATAAGGTAGGTCACAATGATGTTCACTACATTCTCCTTTTGTGATTTCAAGGCGTCTAAAAGCAGATTGAACAGTGCGCTCTCGGTTTCTCGCAGGATTTTGCTAGAATAAGGGTTCTGATTAAGAAGCATCAACTGAATGAAGCGTAAGGCACGATCTCGAAGAATGGTGTGCTGAGTTCTTGCCACATTAGCAAGGAGAACAATTTGCCTCTGACTGTACATGTTTGGCATTACTTCGTTGAGAACAGAAAACAATGCTAGTGGACTTGCTTTGTCAACCCAGGCCAGCCACTGCTCCATATCTAAAAGTTCTCCTGAAAATATTCTCTTAGAGACTATCCAAATAATCAACAAGTCAACTAACCAACTAGACACTATAACTATTTCACGCATTATGTGTAACATTTTGCGACTCGAATAGTTGGTATTTTTCTTGTGATTTTAAATAAAGGGTTTCTTTTTACTCATTAATGGCAAGTAGTTGAGAGTACAACGACGACAATCACCACCGTTAGCGAACATGAAACATTCACCCTAATTCACATCTGTCTGAAAGTTATAGCTTAATTTTCACAATTAAATGAGTTACAGTGTGTGTGTGCGTGCGTGCGTGCGTGCGTGCGTGTGTTGGAAAAGCTTTGGGCTAGGCGTGAGCGAGGTCTTCCATTCATGTACACGCCCGCTCCGCAAAAGTTCACCAAATCTCATCTTAGAAACACTAAAGGTTATAAGCAATCTACTATATCCATCAAGCATACGCTACTCTCACAAAAATGTCACAAATCTGCGGAAGGAGACGAGAGTGTATGGGCAGGTAACAAGGAAGAAAATGAGTTGAAAGAGGGAAAAGAGGATGAGGACTTTCTCATTATAAAGCAGCTTACTGATATCTATTTCATCATATTTCAGGAGAACTGCCTTGTGTATATACACAACTGGATGTTCTGCACCTCGATGTTGAAAGGAAACACACTTGAAGACCGCTGAGCTGACTCCACGAACATCCTTAGACGATTTATCGGAGGTAATCCCAGAACCAGCAGACGTGCTCTTTAGCGCTAGCGTGGTGTCAGTATTGTAAGCCATATCTTTCGTCTGTTGTGATCAAAATTTTCTGAAGAAATAATATACATTCAGCGCATATTATTATACAATTTGTGATAGAGTGGCAGGTTTAAAAGCTCGCGAAGAATTTGTGCTGACTAAAGATATATACACACAAACAGACATACTGTAAAAATCTCCTTTTCTCGCAGCATCCTTACTTGAAGTAATCAACAGCTGCCTGTTTGGTTTTTGTGCACAATTCACGTAATGTAAGTTTGGTTTAGAACAGCATTCAGCAAAACATGAAGGACAGGTCATTTTATTACTAGATGTAGAAGCCAAAGGAACATATCACGAAGGTCATTGCAAATGGCAAAATCAAAAGTGTGTTGGTTGAAAGTAACTCGAATCGACAATAGCGAGTAGTTAAAAGGCAGCCATAGGTTTCATATGATAAATTAATCTGAGTGGCTATCGCAAGGTTACTTTCAGCGAACTTGCATGTCGACGAGAGATAATATTACTTATCTACGAGTGTTAGTGAACATGTTTATTGGTGTTCACTGATAATTTTGATGCAAGAGCATTAAATAGATAGGACCCTGCGTCAGAGATAAAGGTAGAGTTGAAGTGAGAGTACATGTTAAGGCTGATTTCAACTATAGCCGATATATTATTTGCGAATACACGAATTACGTGTGAGAACTGGGATGCATTCACCTATGATAAAGAATATTTTCTCTTCATCATTTCTTTAAGTTCATAGTAAGTAAGGTATGAATAAATTTACGCATAGAGTAAACACACTGGTGTTGAAATGTCTGTATATTTGGTGTATTTCAAATGGACTAAAGGGAGAAAACGACATGGATTCACAAGACCCACACTGAAATAAATATATCAAATGTAGCACTACATACATTAAGGTATCGTACATAAAGTGTACAATTATGATCTCATATCAACTGCATAAATTAACCTTGTTCCAAAAGCAAAAAAAAAATTTAGAAAGTGTTTGCAAAAACTAATGGATTAATAAAAAAAGACCTTCCAAAAAATGTTTTCCTACCATAAAGACTTTTAAAACGACGTTTTCTGGCATCTTTTCTAAATCGCTTTAAAATATATACTTTTTTAAATAAGTGCAGAAAGTAACGTCAACATGAATAAGCACAGATAAAAATATTGACTAATCTATAACATTTTTACATATTTACTGTTTAAATATTAGTGTTTGTAGGCAGACTATTGCACTAACGACTGTGATAGGATAATTTTTTGCATGACATGATTCTTGTGTGCAGGAAATGACAACGATCCTCCCGACGTGAAAGATAAGGCGTTACTAACAAAACAGGCTAGAACCAGCTGTATAGAAAAAGCAGCTGTATAGAGAAATATAGCGCAGCTTACCCGTACATTTACATCAACCTTCTAAGTTTTCGTCAGATGGGAGAGACATTTCTCTTCTCTTAAATCATTGCTGTAATTAGTTAAGAAAGGATAATAAATCTAATTTCCAAATGAATCCCACACGTAATCCTCAGACACGTAATCCCCGACACTTAATACCCGACACTTTATTCCCTAGACTTTAAATTTCTAAATTTTAGTACCATTGAATTTGATAACGAGAGAGCATGTATGGATTAATGCCTGTATCAAAAAATGTGCGTACTCTATAACACAAATTATATGTGAACTTTTTCTAAAAATAAGCCAAATAAATTAGGGAGAACATAATTTAAATGTTTACGAGCTATATACATCAAACAAAAACTTGTATGTACTCTTAATATGCTTTTTGCGTTCATTTTGAGCATCCACCATTTTACAAATCACACAAGCTAGCTGTACAGTTCAAACAAAAATTAAGCTAGTAGTAATTCTCCCCGGCATCTCTGACTCGTTTCTTGCCCACTAACGCTTCATGTCGTATTGGAAAATACTTACAAGTCTTTTCTTCATTCCACAAAAGGATAACGAAACTTGGTGTGAAGTCACTTGATTAAACTGAAAAAAACCCACAGCATATGCTCCCGCGCCATACCAAGAGAGAATCATTGTCCACCTGTGGACGAAACGATTCTCTCTGTACAGGGATGAATAAAGATTAGCAAAAGAGCCTCCCCGTTTGCGACCTCTGCTTCCATCATGCTCAAAAACTTCATTCATATCATGTGATAGGCACTATCTGTCCTAGAGGTTATCCAAAAATTTAGTTATCAGTGTATTTAGTTTCAAGATATCAGTGTTTGAAGACTGGTGAAGTTATGGCTTGGTCTATTTTGCCCTTGAAGTATAGCGAGATAATGGCGTTTTGCGTTAATACAGTTATTGTGGTAGTATAGTCGAAAAAAATAAAGTTCTCGTGAGAATGTATATTGCATATAACAGTCAGAGAAAGATATTTCTATGTTTGTATTCTTTAGTCCCCTAATAATGTTAGACTATTTAAATATGAAATGAGTGAGCTTAGTAGAAAATTTGCTTTTGTATTTTTTTTACACAAATGGTTCTTAGTGAGCTCACCAAAGCGAGACTAAATTTAATTATTGTGTTGGTGTCAGTGTAGTACTAGAAAATTGAAACTCTACGCAGTCGTACGACTTGCGCAACCAATACCGAACGATAAAACAACATTGGTAATTTTTTAAAGTCATATTTTGTCTTTATTCAGTACTGCAATAACTTCTCGTGAAATATTTCCCAAAAATGAAAACCAGATCTAATCGATTATGTTTACCGAATCGTTTACATGTTTGTTTTTTTCTATGTTGTTTAATGTATTGTGTGTCAGTTTTAAATATGATTAACGATGAACCTTAAACTTTACGTTTATTGTTTAACAAATAGTTTTGTCTTAATAAGTTAACGAGAGAACACTACATGCACTTCTAGTTAAGCCTCCGCTTTGCATAGGTACAATCTTTACTAGTGGTTAAGATCACCTCTTATTACTGGGTCATATGACACTGTGACATCACCCGCCAAGTTTTATGCCTTCGGGGATCCCCGTAATTTGTAGTTCCTAAACACAGTGTTGTCACATTAAAGGAAGGGTCCTTGAGCTTAAGCAAGCAGAGTCCGGTAACACTCATCTGCAACTTTGTCAGACTTGTGTGGCAGACATAATTAACTTTTAAGATCAGCAGTGATATCTCTATAATTGGGGCTGATTTTGAAGAGTGCAAAACGCGTTAGGGGTTTACCGCTTATCGCTCAATGCCATTAGAAGAAGAACTTGCAATTAACAACAATGTTAATAAAAGATGCTTTGGTCCTGTTGGAAAGCGAATTTTGTTACTCAAACCCTTCGATGTAAGCGAACCCACCCCGAGTACGGTACAAGTGCCATTTTCCGCAAAGTGCTATGGTCCCTCTGGAAAGCGACTCACGTCACCCAACCCCCTCTTTCCACAGCCCAGGGAGTTAGGTGCTAGGTTTTTGTAGATTACATAGGTTAGCTAGATTAAAAGTAGTAGTTGTATGTATTTGAATTGATTTACCTGTGTAAGCGTCTTAGTGCCCACGCATGCTAGCTTGATGTACGTGTGTCCTCGTTGTGTGAACGAGATGAATGAAAATCACTAGAGCGAAAGAAATTGTGTTGTCCGTAATTGTGACACAGCAGAATACACACACGAAGATCCGTGAAGCTGATTCATACACCGGAGAAAACAGACTTTTGTGTCGGAAAAAGCAGGTCTTTTGTGGATTCCAAGGTCAGCTAAGTGCGGGTATAAAGTAGTTAAGAAAAAAAAAACAACGCGAGGTATCACATTAGACAACGCACCAACCGAACGATAGCAAGGATTTTAGAAGAAAATTCTCCTCGGGAACTTCCGTCCTCTTCCCTGGAACCCTAAAGAGGAACGGACTTACTTGGCGCTAAGGCCGTAGTGTCTTCAGTCCGGCTACAGATAAATTGGTGCCGTGACCCGTAGTTTGCCTAGAATTGTTTTCTATCGCGTATGTTCTCTTCAGTATTCTATGTTCGCCAGAGAGCGAGTTGCTGTGTCAGATTCCTGTAGAGGCAGTAGCGTTTTCTTTACGCACATTGTGTGCTCATCATGTAAACAGTCGCTTTGTGTGCTCTTTAGTTTGCGCTGTGTCCATAGGTATCTATGCGCATGTGTAAGGGTCAGTATCAGTTTAAAGTATAATAAGACAACTACCATCATCGCTTTAAGCCAGCAGCTTGTTTACCGTAACCCAGACCACATCATCCACAGAAACTCGGTACGAGCTCAACATCAACGTAAGCAAATATGAAACAGATCAAACACAAAATGTTTGAATTTACACTGTTTTAATTAAATCAACTGATCACTAATCTCGTTAGACAAAGCTTATTACATTGTAAGCTTTAATCTTTGATACAGTTAGGGAAGAAAACCCATCGTATTTCACAATGTTTATAATGATGTTGTTAATCAACAAAGACATTCAAACATAGCTTCACTAGTAGCACAGAACACTTACAGCATGTAAGATTGTGGGGATACAGTCGTGTCACACCATCCCTGAGTACAGTAAGCGCAATGTACCTAAACTTGCAGACGGACCACCCGTAAAGCGCCTCTTTCATCGACCTGAGAAGCATTCGTGCCAAAGAGTTGAAGACTGGGAAGTTTGTGGGGAAGAGGTGGCTAGATACCTATGTAGTGTTCTGAACCTGCCTTCTGCTTGTGAGTATTATCATAAGATTTTAACATAATTAAGGAACAATTTAAAGATTGAAATATACCAGTAAACCACTTTCAAAAGTATCATACTTTGTTTCATGGAACGATAAAATACTCCAGACATGAGTTAGGGCTGCAACTGTAAAATTATTAAGGTTATAACATGTAGCAAAGCATAACGATGCGCTTGACAAACTGTTTGTTTGTATCTCATAACCAGTTTTTTTTTCGTATTAATATTGTGAATAGGTACTACATGTATATTATATATTCATCGTTGATATATATATATATATATAAATTATTGATATAAATCAAATTTTCTGTATCATTTTTTCAGAGAATTGAACTATGCTTTATTAGATCTTTCTTTCTATCTTTGCTTTAATAATAATAATAATAATAATAATAATAATTTATATAGCGCATTTTGATACTGTACTGTGGACTCAATACACTTGACAAACATTTTCTGAAAACAAAACACTAAAAGCACAAGTTCAACCGATACAATATATATATATATATATATATATATAACACATACTGACTATACAGACCAAAACGTGGCACCAAGCAACCGGCTAGAGACAAAACCACAGACAAAAAGACGGAAAAATTTGCACATTAAGCATACCATGAGTTCGGCATAGGAAAGGGCTGGTAGACTGCGAGTGGGAAAAGATGATTTTGGGAACAAAACTGTTCAAATATCTGACCTGAGGTGACACAGCAATCCCAGTAGAAAATATGAAGCAGTAACAGTTCACACTATCTGGACACCAGAGATCTGTACATTGCCCGAGACCAAGTATTTTATATCAAACATCGTAGATTGAGTATAATCGTTCTATGTTCTGTAATATAAAAAAACCAAAGCGATTACTACTTGTGGTTTTGTCAACAGCCAGTGATAGTGTACGACTGACCACTTATGAGTCTACTACTAGCACCAGACCCGCCCCCAGTCTGCAGTATAAAGACGTGTTCATTTTGTCGTGGGTGGAGCTTCGAGAAGACGCCGCCATACTGAAGGCTCTGTTCGAAGCTGGAGTTCCAGTGCGGCTGATGTTAGACTCGGACATCGAGGACGTAGTCAAAGCCCACAGTGACGTTGTGTGGGCAGCAAAGGAGGAAATGGTTCGCGGTTTAAAGAGAAAAGTCGTCGTCGTTTTAGATAACAATGACAACAGCAAAGACGAGTACGTAGAGGGGCGACAGAGGGCCATGTCCAGGTGTACATCACAGCTGGTGCTCGTGTGCCTTTCTGACGATAACCTGAATTAATGTATTAGTGGGTGCAGTCGCTGTGGTCTCATGTGCAGCTAAAGTGAAGTTATAAACGAACCGCTACACATAAATTTAGCAGCCTGATTAACCCTTTTACTCAAATCAGTATATGAATATTGATGCCATCAAAGCTGTCATAGGTCAAAACATTCATTGAGAGTGAATTAGCAAGTGAATAAGAAGTACCTAGTACAGTGCATTTTAAAAAAAATCAGAGTTCTAGGCACCGTTGTATTGTCTGATGCTGCTTGATGAATGCTGGAACACTGGGGCTAAAAGTCAGCTGACCACATTTTTAATACCCAGTGACATCAATGAACTCTTTCCTATTCGAAAACTGTGATCTTTTCCTGCATCTTTTTTTGATTTTAGGGGTTACATAAAAAGCACGCTACTCTTAGTAAATCGTTTAAAGATAAATTTAACTACAAAAGTATTATATGTATATTGTAACACACACATTGATCCAATAAACTTTTATTGTAGAAACGTTAATTCCTGAAAGTTTGATGTTAATATTGCTAAAGCCAGTAACTTTTGTTTGCATTTAAATATATCTTTTTGTGTGTTTATCTTATAAACAACTATTAAAGATATTTATATAGACGATTCTTTCCCCATATGTACACACACTTTGCACAGTGCAAAGTAACAAAGATAATACTGAGAAAGAGTGATGTCCCCTCATGTAGCAAGTGACAGATAAATATATTTTCTGCGTTGCAGTCAATGATTTTTTTTTTGACTTTATGTAAAGTTTTAGACCCGCTTTTTTCTTCTCTAGGTAATACTTATTTTACAGTATTCAAATATTGCTGTATTGTGGACTTTTTCATGTTTATTATTTTTGTCTTATTATATTTTCCTCTATTTGAGGTTATACGGTGTTTATGTTCCTTTTATTTTTCTGAAAGCCCCATTTATCACCAGTCATTATAATGCAGGTTGCACAACACGTTTCTAATTTTAAACACTTTTTTGTTATAAATCTTTTTAGATAATCATTTTAAAGCAACAAAGCGCACAACACATTTTTAGAACTAAAGTTCTTTTAAATAAGATAACATTGTTTAATGAAGCTTTTTGTTCCCGTCAGCACACGACATAGAAGCAATTTTGGAAATAAAACCATTTCAAGTTTGGCTCTTTAAAAAAGCTTTAAGCTTTAGACACATGTTGTGCAATTAGCCCCTGGGCCTTTTACTGTGATCGATTTTGAATTGATCACAGTTGTTTGTAATAGTACTGTAAATTATCTACCGTTTACAAATAATTTAAAACAAATCTTCGAAACTAAAATCTTGGGGTTTGTCACGGATCGATCCGTAGCAGTAAGGAATGTAAGAATTTGAGTTAGTTTCCTTTATGTACTAAGACGCAGGGCTAGTCCCCCTTTAACAAAAGTACGAAAAATGCAGGAATGTGAGTACGGTTTAGGAGGAAGCGTGCGCCTGAGTAAAGTAGTAACGGTAGCCCATGTAAGTGAGGTGACCTGATTTTATTCATTCCCAGAACAGACGTCAAAAGAGAAAGACGTAGGAGTAAAAGTTCTGTGTGAAATAGTGGGAATCAGTAATTCCTTGCCTAGTCAAGGTATGGAATGGTTTTTTTTATTGATGGATCTTGGTAATAGTCATTTTCTTTATTGAGTGGTCTTTGTAATAGGCCTGGAGAGAATGACAAGCGCTTATGGTATTTGATGGTTCTTAGAAAGAAGTATGATAGTTGTGAAGATATAATGTGGTAGTGCAGTTGGTATGAGTATTCATGGAGGCACAAGTATTTGCAGGAATTACTTGGGGAAGAAGAACAATGAGTTTTGGAGTATACCAAGAATTTTTTGGTGGTCAAGAAGATATCGTGGACCAAGGAGTATACTGTCTCCAACGTACTGTGTGAAGTTACTAACAGGGTGTATACCGTCTTCAACGAGCTGTATGAATTACGACCCAGGAGTATATTGTCGTCAACGAGCTGTTTGCCCTACGACCAAATGAGTATGTTATCTTCAAAGAGCTGTGAGCATGACATGAGGGGAGTACTGTCTTCATCATGCTGATTACGCCACGTCTAACGGAGAACTAGAATTGGATAATCGGTGATCCACGAGAAGCGCCGACAACTAGTTGAACGAAGCGTATCAAGGGAGATAATTTATAGGCGTGGTTATGTCAGTGAGTGTATGAATTCTAATCGGACTTGGAACAGTGAGTTGTGTCATTTTCTAGTTGAAATAAGACTATCGTTTCGGGACTTTTTATTTGTCCCATTCTGAATCCCTGTCGGAGAGCTGATTGATTTGAACATTGAAGAAGGGACTGACTAGTAGTGAGAGGAGCTGTTTGTTAAAGAAGAATAATTGGACGTTCGGTAGTGATGTTAAATTGAATCATGTTTAAATATGGCCGTTTATTGATTCATGCTTGATGGTTGCCATACATTGATTTTTGCTGGATTACTGACGTATATTGATTCATGCTGGTTAGAATCACGTATGTCATTGAAAGGGTATATGTAGACCTTAATTTGTTGCGAGATATGTTTGATGGGAAACTGTTTGAAATTCTGTGAAAATGGAAAAAGTAAATGGAAATTTTGAAGTGGGCAGCCACCCCCATACTTATTAGTAGAACCCCCAATAATTATAGGACATTAGGAACCCACAGACAGATCTTTGTGTTTTGTTGAACGAAAGAGCACGTAAGGAACGCCGTGTGGTCAGTGTGTGGTGTATGTGACCTGTCTGCACGTTGCTTGGCCCTAACAGGGTTTCCCGGCATGTACATTTTTACTGGTTTCTACATTCAGATTTGTTTGATTAGTCTATATTATTATTAATCTTCCTTTGTGCACCTGTGTTTAGGAAAATTTTACCATTTGATAAATAATTTGAAATAAAGGTTAGAAAATACTTGTTTTAGAGTCTTCTTTTTTCTACTATCTTTCTGTATTTTTTGGTTGAGTGAATAAATAAGAAGGCGTGCAATAATAACAATAATAACACCTTTTATATAAGCTATCAATGTTCTTTATATCATTGTAAAACTAAAATGACAGGAAAAAATAGAAATCAGTATCAGTGCCAAGCAAATCTTAGGCCTTTGGGCTAAAAGAATAGCTTAGCTACTTTTTATTTTCTCGATGTTGAGAAAAAATAATTTGTCAGAATATATCCTCTAATCACGTTTCATTTGTAGCATCTTCCTCGTCTGTCCTTTATTTCCTCCTCCTAAGTTCCTTAAGATTTTCCTTTTATTATTTTTAGTATCTCCACTGTATTAATGGAAAATGTCACGTCATGCATGGCCTTGCACTCAGGGAGTAAATCATTTTTATTACTTGCTTCGAGAAATTCCTGGACAAGATGCATATGCGGTATGATGTCTAGCGGTATAGGTGGAGTTAAACATTCATTACAGTCATGGAAACATGTGCATAATAATAACACAGCTTGTGACATAAGCTAGTCTTTCTTACGCATATAAAGTACTGGAACAGAAAACATACAGAAAATAACATTTGAATTCTGGTTTTCCTATTTGACATCAAACATTATTTTCATTTTTGGATAAACAGTCACGCAGATTGTTTGGTTTGTGCCTTTAAAGACTCATCAAACTATAAGATTCATATAATGAAGTCTGTGGAGTTAACTTGTATTAAAAAAACCAAGAAATTTTTACTTTACGTTTTAAAGTCAAACATTTGAGGCTTATTGTTTTACATACTGAAACGCTTTAGCATTAAATACTTTTTCCATATCAGCCTATAAATAACCAAATTACGTCCCAATAAAGTTTGCATGTGCATTAGACCTCCCGTTTTGCTGATTATATGAAAGGTGTTTTCGTATAATTTGTATATAATTCTTTGAATCTTCGGATAACAGCGTGTGTTATTAATTTAATTTCTTGTCTTTCATGAAATCGAAATAAGAAAGACAGCATACCTGCAGCCCGAAATACACATTAGCAGAGGTATAATTCTTTCCTTTCAGTTTATTGCAAACTCCATTTTATACTCCTTCTGTTATTTCGAAGGTAAAAGGGAGACGCACAGATCGAAAATGTTCGTCGGAAATGAGTAAAATGAGTTGCTATAATCAAGGAGCCTGTGTTCGTTAAAAAAAATTGAATTAATAGAATTGTTGAAATTAAAAGGTGCTCGTGGTGTCCATGTGATTGTTTCGATATCAAAACATTGCTGTTGAAAAGAAAACAACACAGACGAGGAAATCCCCATCCATTTACAGCTCTAGTGTAGCTAGTAGAACTCAGAATATCGCCTAGTATTGGTCATGTTTGTATGGGTTATTTCACAATGAACACGAAAACGGTTTGAAGTCTATGGGTTACTGTATTCTGGTTGTTGACGATAGAGCTCATTCGTTTAACTGAAGGTTATAGGTTTGTGTAAAGCAGGTGTTAAAGCAAATCGATAATGCCTGAAATTTGCTATAAGTATTTGCTGTTTATTTCTGTTTGAGTTATATTGACAGTGGTCTACATAGACCGCGCCAATGCACGCGATTAAAAATAAATTTTCAGTACCTCCTTTCCCAAATTTTTAATTATTTATACTCATGTCAGAACATGTTATCTTTTTAAATTAACCAAAAAGATTCAGTTTATTTTAAAGTGTATTTACAAAAATGCGATTTTTTTTTATTAAACATATGTAGAAATTAGGCGTGTGTATCAGTAATGTATTGCTATTGTCCATGATTTTCTTATAATTATCTAAGAATATAATTTTTGGTTATAACGGTAGTTAACCTATAATTTTTTTATCAGTCAATTTCTTTTGCAAACAGACTTCAGCTTATTCAAGCTTGTGTGGAAACGCATACTCCCTCCGTCTGCTGCGGTCTCGTTGGCGTGTATAGACGGCTGAGGTTCAGTATAGTTTGTTATTTTTAAGAAACCCGTCAAATGTTTTTCTCAAAACGTAACCTTCAGGACTAAATCGACCGCATTCGCTGGTTTAAGTTCTACAACTGTTGGCTTAAGCCTTTACCGAGTACGCAGCTTGAGCCCATCTTCGGGTACTTGATTGGTAAACACCGATTGTCACACTTTGCAGAGAACCTATTTAAAGCATTTAAGTAAAATAAAAGAAACGAAAAAGAAAGGAAGAAGAGGCAAACAGAAAAATCAATACAGCCAGATAAAAAAACTCAGATTTTCTGATCCCATGCTAATTTTAGAGTAATATTTTTGGAAAAGACATGCCACTATTTTCTCTTTGCATTCGTTGTCACCTCTTAGTCTTTCTCTTTCTCTCTTGCTCCTCTTTCTCTTTCACCCTCTCTCTTTCACTTCTCCCACACTTATGAATGTGTATGCCTACAAAACAAGTCGCATGCTACAGCAATGCTTAAAAGACGATCTTAATTAAAGGCATTTCAGCTAAGATATACTCCACCTTTCAAAAGAAGTTTGTGTGTACCAAGTCCTGACTTGCACTACACCATTCACTGGAGTATGTGTCAGTCTTTTCTCTCTAATGCAGTACTTGTGTACCAGGGCTTAGCGACACTGTATACTTCACGTTTGCTCCTTAGGAACGACCTCGGGTGACATGTACCTTGCAATCTCTTACTCGTCGCTAGAAGGAAGAGACTCGCCACCCGCTTCAAAACTCATTCGCTAGAGAAGCCGTTATTGTTAGTAGTTACACTTGTCTGGGGGTTTACAGACTTCGTGCGTACAAGACTGTGCAGTCGGTTTGACTGTGTCTGTACTTGTGTGTGCACTCACTTGCGCTCCAGCTTCTGATTAAGAAACAAGATATTTCTTTTTTGCTTCCTTAAAGTTCTATTGAGATTGTTACATTCATGATCTATTCAATACATTATACAAATTTTATATAATATCCAATGTTCATATACCGATTTTATTCAAAATATGTACATTTACAATAGAGCAATAACGTCTGCGTCTTGAGTACGTGGGACCGTAGTCTCGCAGCAACATTCAGGCTTTGCCACCTGCTACGGGTCATACTTAAAATACAGCAAAAAGACGAAGACACGTCAGGGCGTTTTATATTCATAAATAAGAACTTTAGACAGAAGGCTGGCGTGGAGGCAGCTTTGAATGAACTCGAGCGGGTGGACCGTTGTACGTGATCGCCGACGAAGTGGGGCCCGACTTGATGTAAGTTCTTATGTACGCGCGCACTCACGAGCACACACACACACACACTAACACAAGTGATTAGCTCATGCACACATAATAATGTATTACATACACACACACATGCAACATTTTATCTCTATCACACAGAAACACTTATCTTTTCATTTGTGTACTCATTATATGATAACAAAAGATTAAATAGACAGCATTGGTTCTTAAGATATTATCAGATAAAAGTTTTCTCACGATGTTTGCAGATGACGTGTTTCATTTAGCATCAACTGTCGTTTCTTTGCAAAGTCATTTGAGCACTATGCATCGGCCAGTCCTGCGAATTCGTCTGAAGTTCAAACTTAATAATAATCATAATAATAAAACAAAGCGTTATTCATATAGCTCACATTGCCTTTCATAAGGAAACAAGAATGAGACAAAGACACCATATTAAGAATGATGAAGAGCAGCACTGAGGACTAATAAAAGACAAATATAGACAACTCAAAGAGGAATCGGATAACAAGTACTGGGGGTATCTTGATTCTGTAGACGAAGAAGAGTAGGGAAACAGCCAATGGATGAAAAATGGGGGTGGGGAAGATGGACTAGCGTTGTGTGCACTGTTAGTAGGAGTAATGCTCAAGGAAGAGGTGTGTTTATAGTGCAGTAGGTGGCGGATATGGAAAGGTAGAGAGTTTCGTTATTTTGCTGTACAGTAACAAACAATCCTGTGGCCGTATTTTGTTGTTCTGGTGACAAGAATATTTGGGATATGGTTATGCAGGGGAAGAGAAGTTCAGAAAAATAGTCACACCAGGATCCTGCAATGAAACTAAAACACAGCACGGACATTTTCTACTAATTGCAAGAACGGATGGGTAGCTATTAATGAAAACAGATTAATTTTCAAATTATAGTAAAATTAAATTGTTGCTTTTCTTAAATGAGCTTCTCCCTTACCTAGAAACTAGTTAACAGCGGTGAATGCCTTAAAATAGCAGTCAGAAGAGTGACCATTGAAATACAAAACGCAATACAGAAGCTAAGTTGTAAGTCTGCTGAAATAATTTGAAAACCTGGTGATAGTATGCATTTGAGATATGGGGACATAAAAAAGTAGCTACAGCAGGATAGGATAATAATTTTACTTCCAAAACGGATCCTAAGTGGTTTACTAAAAACATCAAACAGACGCGTATTTGTGCTACTAAGTATGTTTTGTGTTCCTTGAAATTGATTTTACTCCCAAATACTCCCAAGACAATGACTGATACAGGATGTTCTTGTCCCACCTCGATAGGTCGCAGTACTACATCTTCCAATATTTCTGGGCCAATCTGTTGAGACGAATTCAGAGTAGAAATGGTGATCTCCATTTTTGGGCTGCCAGTTGCCAGGACCACCTCGCGCCAGAAGAGCTACTCGAAGAGGAAACAAACGCTTTGGAACTGGTTTGTTTCACCAGATCACTCCGCTCACCTCCATCGGTGACCCGTGAAGTAAAACTGGCTGTCGAATTCAGAAATCGCACCGTTCATGAGTATAGCGAACGGAATGTCCCAGATCACTCAGACGGTCCACCCGTTGAGTGGGTCTATCATTCAGCTCGGGACCATGGGTGTCTGAGAGTTGAAGACTGTGCTGCTTGCGGGAAAAACGTTGCAAGATTCTTGTGCACAGAACTCCGACTAGGGGTGTCTGCTTCTGGTAGGTGTTATTATTAGTAGTAGTAATGTTAGTAGTAGAATCCAGTTTTCTTTATATAATTACAGTATAAGTTTACACAGTGATAGTGAGCCAGTTACAATATGCAGTAAATTTTACCATAGGACCGGTAAAAATGTAAGCGTTCCATGGTCTACTAATTGTTTGCACAGTGAACATTCATGACTGTCACGTGCACTCTACAGTGACTTTCAGACGAGATCATAACATAACACCAGTTAAATTTAAAAGATAAATGTAATTTGTAAGAATTCAAGGCAAACACCAAAACCCAGTTCCCTTTCCAGTCAGGAATCCGATATGTTTATTCATAGTTCCATCTCCAGTCAAGAGTCCAATGTTCCTTCACTCCTGAAGGCGCAGTCCTCCGCGAACCAGTCTCTCCAAAAGAAAACAATACACAAACCACACACAACAGTCTCTGGTCCTGTCGATCTTTCCAATTCTAGGTACATTCCAACCCGACAGCCGACGGACACGCAGTAGATATCCAGAAGAACGAATAAAACAAAACCCAAAACAAACCTAGACAGAAAATAACCATCTTTAACCAACGGTATATCAATGTCTAAACATTCCCCCCACAAACAATAACATGCCTTCATATATTTATCTCATACAAAAAATTATATAATCACTCTCTCAAACTCCACCATTTAAATTTACAGCAGTCAAAAAATATCAACCACAAAAATTGACATAGACATGCACTCACCTCAACAGGTTCAACATGACAAATTTCTGGTCAGGACTTGTTACACAAATCAAGTCTGGTCAGGACTTTCCAACACACCGAGGAGAATGTCGCGTTCCCAGCTCCAGTCAAGGAGGAGACCAGCGCACTAATAAAATCAAAAACACAACAAAACACTCTTTTCAGCGTTCTCCACTCTTTCCATCCCATCCTTTCAACAGCCCTTAATTAACCTGTCAGCCATCTCATGACTCACACGCCGACACACGCGCCGACCGCTCGCCTTTCGCACCTCCCCCCTCCTTCTCCATGGCCATCCTTTTCTCAGTAAAAACAAACATCAGGTTTGTGACAATGACATAATGTCCAGAGCTAGAGAATTTAAAGAAAAGTCTGCCCTTCCGCTGCCTTTACTACCCATGATAATTCTGGTATCAATTTCCTCTTAAATACTCTTTTGTAAGCAATGAGGATATTTTTCAGCTATGGACCAAAAGGGAAACCTTTTAATGTTTAGAAATCACAAGCTATGATAAATATTATATCTTACTTTTACTTTATTTGCTGTTGCCCTAATAAATAATGTCAAACTATACAAGCCGCAGCTCACTTTGTCTGTGTAATGAATGACTTTAAAAAAACCTGTAATAACATATTTTATGATCATACACCTTGATTCAGAACCAGTCAACACTGATGTTACTACTGCTAGCAAAAGACCCAGCCTAAAGAACAGAGACGTAATGATTCTGTCTTGGGTTAAACTTCGAGAGGCCGCCCCTCTGTTGACGGCGTTGTCAGAAGCTGGAGTTCCTGTACGTGTGATGAGTGATACAGACATCGAGGACGTGGCTACAGCCCGCAGTGACGTCGTGTGGGCGGCACAACAGCAATTAGTCTACGGTTTAATGAGAAAAGTCGTTGTTGTTCTGAATAACTACGACGACAGTAAAGGTGTGTATGTCTTGACGCGACTACGCGCCATGTCGAGGTGTTCCTCACAACTCGTGGTCGTATGCCCTCCATCTGGATATGAATGGGACTAATAGATTGCAGGAAATATATGAAACACTTTTACCGCCATCTTGCGCTCCCTATCAAAAAGTCAATAGCGCAAAGTCAAAGGACAAACATAAGCTGTTCAAAATCTATTTTGCCAACATAAAAGAAGAAACGTTTCGAGGCACGTAGGAAAGTACGATTAAGATTTATTTGTTGAAAACTCTATAAACATATGATGGTTGTTGTACCCGTGTTACTGATTGTTTCAGCAGCGATGTTTTGATAACCTTGTCACACGGATATCCCAACTTTCAAACTTTGTCTTTTCGGGAGATCTAAACTATCTTTCAGTACCAGAATTTCGCTCCCATTTTTCTCTAAGCCTGATCAGTGTAAGCACACAATACAACACTGACGACCCTTAACTCGCCTGGGATACAAAACTTTCTGGGTTAATCTTCGTAATGACACCTTAGCTTTTAAAGGCACTAAAGGATGGTAAACGTCCGAAGCAAACTAGTAAGGACGTCAAGAATATGGTTGTTGCCCACAGTGATATCATATGAGGTGTTTGGTGCCAGATGACTTGCGGCTTCATAATAAAAGTCATTAATATTCTAAATAACTACGGCAACAGGTCTGGAGAGTACGTTTCCACACGACTACGCACTATGGTCAAATGCATATCAGAGCTCGTCGTCGTTAGTCCTAAGCTCAAATATAAACCGGCTGATTTTATATATATATATATATAGCAGAATTTGCTTTGTGCCAGGACTCCATTATTTCACGCTGTGATGTCGATGATGAACAATATACCGAAGAATATAAAAACATTACACCTTTAATTTTCAATTCTTGAATTTTTTTAATACTTGCTTGGCAATATAGTAACTGATATAGGCACTCTCAAGGTGGAAATAAATTATTCTAAAATACTTATTATAAAGAATGATTAAAACAGTTTCGTAAATGCTGTATCCGTGATGTTGGCCCTTGCAGCAGGGGTGTTTTGACAACGACCTAATAAACAATTAAAGTTAGTTTTTCATGGCATATGAAGTCTGTTTCCAGTAAGATTATTAGTATATTTCAAGACCTCATTTTATTTTTAATTCCTCTCGAGATATATGTACATAAAACATAAATGTTTAGAAGTACAGAGTATGCATATTTATAGTATCAATATAATTACTGTTACTGAAGTTTTACTTCGAACTTGTGTGAATTGGATTAACAGGTGTAAACGTGAATTTATATTAATGTACAATACATATTTATATCTCAAATGTATACCTTAGATTGACAATTACTTCTGTGGTTTATTTCGTTCAATTTTGTTTGTTATAACTAAAAATTAGTGCAGATTTATTAAATGGAATATGTCAGTTTTAAAAAAGAAAATAAAATTGTAAAAAAAAAACGAAAAATTGAAATGTATAAAAGCAAGGAAGAGAGAAAGAATGAATACAAGAATATTAAGCAATGATAAAGAACAAAGAACAAAGAAAAGTTTCAAAAAATCCAAAAGGAAAAGAAAGATCAAAAAAAACAAACAAACAACAAAACAAAGTAAATCATAACTACAGTAAAAGGGATTCCATTAGAATTTAAACATTTCCATGAAAACAAACGATGTGTGTGGAATGTCGATGAATATTGCTTAAAATTGCATCGATGTTTTAGTCTACGAGGTTATGAATTTGTAAGTGCTAAGACGTGATCAAAAAGTTTACAGAACAAAGTAATGTTGTGTCAGTTATGTGAAGATCTTTCCTATGTTGCTTCTAAGGGGAGCTTTGGGAGTCGTGGTGTTAAAAGTAACGGCTCTTGTTACTACATTCGTGCCAAGTCTGCTTGACCTCTCACCCCTAGCACTGTGTTTATAGATTAGTTCCCATGAGGACGGCTGAACAATGAAGGCAGTATTTAGTACTGTTGTACAATGTGGTGTGGAAACACGAACAGCCCCTGCAATAAATTTAATAAAAGACACAATCGTGCTTAACTTGACCTTGCACCCTTCTTTGACCTATTTTTCAAGAAATGAACGTAAACTCTGTGTGCACTTGTAAAATAAAACACACAAGAAGAAGAAAGAAAGGCCATCTTGAACTGACGCTTTAGAGCATTATGATCTGTTCGTTCATATGTCAGTCAGAAATGTCGAAACGTAAATTTCTAAGTTGTATTTAAAAAGTGTTTAATGTTTGTGGTAAAAGCTGGATCTGGACGAATTGTTTTTTATAAGCATTAGTGGATTTTCCCCTTTATTTCCAATTTTACAAATAAACGCCAGGGCCCAAAGCTTTCTTAGTGTTTCAAAATTGTTTTATAATAAATGTTCCACGTAATATATCGAACACAAGTGGAAGACCTTGCACGTTGTAATTATAAAACAAAAAATCATCCCTACCACAAAAAAATGTTTTAGCAGGTGTTTCGGTACAGCTATCTTTCTGGAGATCACATGCGACTCAATGTTGTGTTTGAAAAAAGGTACCGGGTACGAGCCCATTACACGGAAAGAAGTTGTGAGAAGAGAGAAAAATGAACAGACTGGGGTATCGAGCTCTGTGCCTTTAATGATTTGCTTTTAAATTATTAAACAGGTGATCCGATTTTAATTTTCATCTGTAAAACAAAATTAGATTCGAATCCCAGACACTTAATCCCCAGACACTTAATCCCCAGACACTTAATCCTCAAAATGAAATTTCAACTAAAAAAATTATGAAGTGAATGAAAAATTTAATTCAAATTCAAATAATTATTTTCATGTAAACATCAAAATAAGTTTAACAGTTAAAATAATACTTAATTTCAACATTTATAACATTAGTTAAAGTTCATGTGAGCTATTAAAGTCGATGTTTTTCAACATTAAGATATGAAAAGTGTTGTTAATCAATATGACAGGTAAGCTAATGATCGAAGGTACAGAAGACGATCATATCGCTGTACAATGTTGCTAATTCTCATGGCCAATTCAGCCGACTTCTTCTTTGGACGTTTCTCTGTGCCGCGCATGAGACGATGGGGCGGTCTGCTCCTGGTCAGTATGGCCTTGGAACTGGCTGCTTAAGTTAGGGAGTCTGGCCATTGACGCGTCGATTACCCTGCAAGGTGTATTTAGCGACAATCTTTGTCAAAGTGTCGCGCCGAGGCACATGCACAACCCAGATCAACTTACTTCACTTGACTGCTGCAAGCAGAAATTCCTTATGTCCTACGACTGTGGCTACTATGATTTGTACGAAGTCATTGGTAATATTTTCTCTGTACAAGATCTGGAGCAGCGGTCTCGGTCATTTATTCTCAATACCGGCATTCTCCTCTCTGTATTGTCAAGTAGGTTTCACGTTTCACCTCTGTCAATCCCGATCCTTTTTACAAGTGTTCGTATTTTAGAGTAAACCTGGTGTTATGGCTGTGCCAGACCCTGTCTAGCCTAGCTATTGCTGATGTTGATGTTGCAATCTGATGTGGATATACTTCATGGAGTTGTCGTCACTTGAGAGGGCTGCTCCCAAATACGTAAAGCTCCTTACCACGTTGGGCTTTACTTCGTTTATTTAGATATCTGCTTTTTTATCGCCAATGATCATGACTATACTTTTTTCAGTACTGGTCTCTTTTCCATATGCGTTTGAAATGTTAGTCTGTAAAGTTTTGCAGGTCTCTGTTAGTGTCTGCTCTCATATCGATAGCGTCTGAAAAGCATAGGCTGCAAATCGGCCTTCTACAAACGGAAATGGAAGTGTGATGGTTTTAAAGGGTTTCATGGATATGTTCTCCAGAAAGCAGCACAGGAAATAGAGGTAATGCTAGAACATGTTTATTTTTATATTAATAAGATAGTTCGCGGGCCGTAAAAAATTATCTACTGAAAAAATTAGTCTGCTTTATTTTATGTTGCTGTAGTTTCGCCGCATTGTCTTAAAAATAACAGTAATGAACATGACAATTTGGTATCTCCTTTTGAGGGAGAAATTTATGTTATTTACAGTGTCTAAACTTTTTCATTTACTCGTCCCTGAAAATTCATGAAAGGATAATTTTAGACCTGAGTTGTAAACTAAAGTACACAGCAATGTCGATGATCATTGTTTTTGTTGCTTGAGCCGACAAGGCTACGCGTATCAATAACCAATAACAAACCGTAAGTGGTTTACCGTTGGCTTAGGGTATAGGTCACATGCATGCATAATTCTTTTATACAGCACTTAAATAACTTGGACGAGACCACCTTTGATATTTAATTTTCGCATCACATACCATCACAAATCATAACCCCTCGACTCTATATAATAATAATAATAAATGAAGATTTGTATAGCGCATATTCACACTCATAGAGAGCATGCTCTTAGCGCTTAAAAAGGGGAAGAGACATGGACTACATGGATAGAATACGAGGGGCGGAAGAATAAACAACAGTACTGACGACAAACAGAAAACAAAGATGAGCACAAAAGACACCAAGTAACAGGAACAGAGAATATAGTGATTCTGCAGAGAAAGATGGTAGAAAAGTAGCAAGAGCAGAAGGGGGGGAGTAAGAAGGACGAGCATTGTGTGGACTGTGTTAGGAGTAATGCTCAAGGAAGAGGTGCGTTTTCAGTGCAGACTCGAAGGATTGCCTTGGCAGGCCGGATTAAATTAGTTCTCGAGCCGGACGTTCACCAGCACTGCCCTAAAAGGACGCAGACTGACAGGTAATACAACACAATACAGCTTCATTTATCCACAAGATAGATCCTTGTTTCGTTATTTAGAAGTAATGCAATGGCTTTAATACAGCACTTATATAAGTTTATCACATGCTATCACCTATCTTAGCCTCTCGTCTCTTTATAAATCTATGAAGTTGTGATACAGATCCCAGTGATGCTGCAGTTGCTTTTTTTTATCAGGATGCGACAGTTACAGATCTTCACAACTGTGATCCTACCTAGTCTGAAAACCAGCCTGTTTCTCAGCTTATAGTTTTCATTGGTAGGGCTGATAGGATTCTGTATTACTTTCATGAAGACTTTGCTTGTTTGTCTGATTGGTCTTACTGTTCGGTAGTTCTAGTTAAAGTAGTATGCCTAGTGACTGCGTTCATTTTGGGGGACATATTTGCGTTTCCAGTCAAGTTTTTTTGTCTTAGGATGTTAACTGTTCTCCTAGGCTTCGGATATTGCTCTTTGATTGTGTCTTGACCAAACTTGGTGAGGGTCTTTAGTATTTGGTAGGCCTTCTTGCTGCCATCCTGTATTATTTCCTCTTCAATAGTCTAGCACTAGGCCTCGATCCAGTTCTTCCATGCTGTCTTTATCCATTCCCTGGTGGCACAATTCATTTCTTTACACTTAAAATCTGCTTCTTATTTTCTTGTTTATTTCTCTCCGCACAGAGATTCACAGGATGTCATTGGTGACTCCAAGTTCTTTTCTGATGCCCTTGCACACGCTAGGCTGTTGACAATAACACCTCTTTGATGTTTGATGCTTTTCTCCACATTCCTCCAAGTTTAATGCAACAAATTTACCTCCAACGTTGGCCATGCAAATTTCAGCAAAATTTGGGTTTTGAAGCTTCTCTAAAACAAAAAGAATTATGGGACGCTTTAGTGGCGCTTCATCCTTAGGTTCATTTAAGACAAAGTGATGGGCGATTTCCGCATCATCTCGGCTTTGCTGATGCTGTATTTGAAGTATCTAGAAAGCAGGATGAAGTCGAACTGGTTACTCAAAAAATCTCTCGAGTGACACGTTGCCGTCGAGTGGCTCAGCCAAAACACTAGGAGCCTAATACCCATGTCGCTGATTTTGCTATGGCCAGATTGTTTTTTTTTAATTGGTGTTTTACGCCGAGCCAGCAACTAAGGCTATATCACGGCAAGGCAGCCAGCCCTGTAAACAGATGCCACATGCAGAGAAAGAACAGCGTGCCCGAGACCAAAACTGAACCCAGGACAGCCAACATTCACTGTATTGGTGACAGGCGCTAACCGTTGCGTCACTGGACCGACCGCCTTAGGCCAGATTGCAGGTCAGAATGTGTTCATACTGAGAACAGAGGAAGCACAGAGTAATAATCTAAAAAGAAGACGGGTACACGTTTATTGACGGTTTTCTTGTAGTTTAACACATTTTTGCTACGTTTGTCAACCTTTATGAAAAGGATCCATCAACAGTCGTTTCCCTATCCAGTCACTATACCTGTAAAAACATTTAGCTGTGTAACATGCTATGCGATCAACGAGTATTACGTTCAATCTTCTAGCACCGAATAATATAAATACAAAATAAACAATAATAACACCCTATATATAAACTATCAATGTTAGTGATTTCGTTGTAAAACAAAAATGACAGGAAAAACATAAAGCATTATCAGTACCAAGCAAATATTAGGCCTTTACGCTAGTTTAGCCAATTCTTCTTTTATTTCCTCTATAATAATTTGTCAAAATATATTCTTCAGGTCTCCTTTGTAGCGTCTTTCTCGTCTGTCCTCTATTTTTCTCCTAAGATCAATCAGATTATTTTTAGTATCTCGACTATATTTAAAGAAAATGTCATTTCATGCATGGCCTTGCACTCAGAGAGAAAACCATTTTTATTCCTTGCTACGAAAAAATGCTGGACAAGATGCATATGCAGTAGGATGTCTAACGGGTTAGGTCGAGTTTAACGAAAAATTATTCATTACAGTGATGAAAACATGTGTATGATAATAACATAGCATGTGACATAAACTTCTTTAATCCGCGTATAAAGTTGAAAACATAAAACATACAGGAAATAACATTTCATTTCTGGCTTTCCAATTTTACATCAAACATAATTTTTAACTTTAGATAATAATCAATCACGCAAATCAAATCGTTTTGTTTGAGCCTTTAAAATGTCATCAAACTATAAGTTTTATAGTGTGAAGTCTGTGAATTAAAGTTGTATTAAAAAAAAGAATATTATACATTACTTCGTAAAATCAAACCTCCCTTTGCGCTGATTATACACCTTTTGTACCAGGTACACATATTTCGGCTTGAGCCCAACTTCGAATACTTGCTTAGTAAACACCTATTGTCACACTTTGCAGAGAACCTATTTAAAGCATTTAAGTAACATGAAAGAAACAAAAAAGAAAGAAAGAAGAGGTAAACAGAAAGACCAGTGAAGCCAGAAAAAAACAGATTTGTTTTATCCTATGCTTATTTTAGAGTAATATTTTTGACAGTGACATGCCACTATCTTCTCTTTGTTTTCTTTGTCACAACTTTCTTTCTGTCACTCTCTTGCTCTTTTTGCTCATTCTCACTCTCTTTCTTTCACTCCTCACACAGGAATGTGCATGCATACAAACCAAGTCGCATGCTACAGCACGATCGAAATTAAACATATTTCAGCTAAGATATAGATGACCTGTCAAAACAGGTTTGTTTGTGCCAAGTCCTGACTTGCATTACACCATTCACGGGAGTATGATTGTGCCAGTCTTTTCTCTCTAATGGAGTACTTGTGTACCAGGGCTCCTTAGGAATCACCTCGGGTGACATGTACCTTGCAATCTATTACTCGTCGCTGCAGGAAGGGACTCACCACCCAATTCAGAACTCGTCCGCTAAAGAAGCCGTTATTGTTAGTAGTTATACTTGTCTGGAGGTTTATAGACTTCATGCGTGCGTATCTGTGAGCGTTTGTGTGTGTGTGCACTCTCTTGCACTCCAGCTCCTGATTAAGGTACAGGATATTTCTTTTTGCTCCCTTAAACTTGCATCGATATTGTTATATTTAGGATCTATCTATAATACATTATACAGATTTTATATAACATCCAATGCACATATACACATTTTTATTCAAAATATACATTTCTGTACACACATACATACAAAAATTTACCAATAAAAATCAATATTATATTATCACCTAGTACTTTGTCTTTATGTCTATAAACGTTTTTAATGGATAGGATTTATTTGATATTTAGGATACTACACATAGAACTACGCATTTTAAATGACAGTGAATTGACTAAATAGTTACTTATTTCCTTTAACTGTTTGATCGTGTATTCTGATGAGTAAACAATGTGTTATTCTTATTTTATGCCTTAGTTCTGTTCAACTAGTAGTTCGAAATAATTTATGGTTGATAATACTTCTATTTCTGTCTCTGCCCGCCACACAGGCAGCTCTCACAGCTACGTCACGTTACACCGCAACGTTTATTAGTCTTCGTCTTTGGGGAAACCCGTTGAGTATTTTAATAGTTGCTCCTAAGCAACGTCCTTCAAATGATCAATTCGGATATTAAATTGGCAGACTATGGATTATGTAAGTGTTATTACAGAACTAATCTTCTATTGTTCTCTCTCTCTCGCTTTCCACTTTTCTTTCATTATCTTAGTGTCCTTTTGAGAAGGTCTATGCAAGCTTTAACCCTGTGATCTGCGTTTGTCTCTATCTCTCTGTGTATATATATATATATATTGTGTGTTTGCGTGTGTGCGCATGTGTGTGTGTGTGTGTGTGTGTGTGTGTGTGTTCGAGCTTGCGTGCAGGCGCCATAGTTTCAGTTCTTTATATACCAGTTTGTTAATATGGAATTAAAATGATCAGTGTGGTGTAAATTCGACAGACAGATTGATTGATTGATTTTCATTCCTCTTTCAGTACATTGTAACACATACTGAGATTTCGTTTTGTTAAACACAGGAAGACAGGTGTGTCCAAGGCTGCTTTTATCGCAGGGCGGACAATCGTAGTAAAAGAGCTCTTCACCTAATCGAAACTTTTACTCGCGAAAAGGTTGGCATCATCATCATCATCATCATCATCATCATCATCATCATCATCATCATCATCATCATCATCATCATCATCATCATCATCATCATCATCATCATCATCATCATCATCATCATCGTCATCATCATCATCATCATTTCCCGACCTTTCCTGTATTTTATCTTTTCTCTGACTATCTCTTTCTAATTCTCCACGTTTTTTCTTATTTTACCTGCTCAACAGCTGTCCGAATGTTACCTAAAAGGTATTGATCCCTCTCTCTCTCCCTCGTTGTATCACTTTTTACCAAACTTGTCGCTGATTTCGATTTTCGTGTGATGTGTCTAGGGTAAACGTGTACAGATCGCAAAAGGTGTGATATAACAAATCACGAGTATATGCATGTGGTATAAACTAAGATTGATCGACGAAGAAGGATTTAAGGATGTACTACTAAATAATCAGTTTTCTTTTTGCCATAAATTGTATCTAGAATGACAGATACTACGAAGAGTGTTGGTACTCGATACTGACGAATAAAGAACAAAGGTCAGATGCCATTAAAGAACACTGCGTATCTTTCATAGGTAAGATCACTGCCTAAGTTTGCATATTATGAATTTTATGATGTATACTTAAACATCGAATATACTTCTTTGGAATATAATAACCAGTTTACTTTAGATTTAAATTTACTAACAATTGTCATTATGCAATGACTCATAAGACGTATAATCGTCAGGAGCCAAACTGCATACGAAGTCATTTCAAGGGGGCAAGACGACTTTCGTAATCAACGGAAACCGTGGACAAATTCCAATCATCACCACTTTGACGGGAGAAAAAGGTTTGATGTTCACTTATTTACATCTACTGCTCCATCCATCCATCCATCCATCCATCCATCCATCCATCCATCCATCCATCCATCCATCCATCCATCCATCCATCCATCCATCCATCCATCCATCCAAATATTCCGCACAAAAATGAAAAAATTAATTAAAGTTAGTTTTTCATGGCATTTGGCATATGTTTCAAGCAAGATTAATAGTATATTACATAATGTAAATAAAAGACATTTTATTCAAATTTTTCTTGATATATATATATATATATGTAAGATAACACTGTTTAGAACCACTGTTTACGCACATGTATAATTGAATTACTGTTTCTGAAGTTTTACTTCAAACTTGTGTGTCTGAGTAACAGGTGTGAACGTACATTTAAATTAAACTATAATACATATGTATACTTGAAATGTATGCCTTAGATTGACAATTACTTCTGTTTTTTCTTTTAATTCTGTATGTAATAACTAGAAATTAATGCAGATTTATTAAATGGAATAGGTAAGTCTGAACAATTAACATAAAATAGTGAAAACTGAAAAGGTAAAAAGCAAGAGAGAAAAAAAAGAATAAATACAAGAAAATCAAGCAAAGAGAGAGAATAAGGAAATCTTTAAAAAAAATCAAATAAGAAAAAGAAAGAACGAAATGAAGAAAAAAGTAACAAAAAAAGCAGAACTACAGTAAAAGGGAAGCCAGAGTATTCCCAACACCCCAAAGATTAAACTGTTTGTTGCGTCAGTTATGTGAGGATTTTTCCTATGTTGCATCTAAGGGGAGCTTTGGTAAAGTCGTGGTGTCTAAAGTTACGGCTCTTGTTACAACATTCGTGCGACGTCTGCTTGACCTTTCACTCCTACCACTGTGTTCACAGATTATTTTCGATGTAGACGGCTGAACATTGAAGGCAGTATCTAGTACTACGGTAGAGTGTAGTTTGGAAACATGCCCAGCCAATGCAATAAAGTTGATAAATAACAAACTTGCTTTACTTGACCTTGCACCCTTCTTTGACCTATTTTTCAAGAAATGAACGTAAACTCTGTGTGCACTTGTCAAATGAAACACATAAGAAGGAGAAATCCTTTTCCTAAAGAGGTCATCTTGAGCTGACGCTATAGAGCATTATAATCTGTCCATCATATGTCAGTCAGCATTGTTGTAACGCAAATTTTTCTCATTTAGTAAGTGTATTGCTATTTATAAAAAGCTATGATAGTCAAATGATAGAGAAATTTTATTACATTTTATTTTTCAAAGAATCTAGTAAAATGATTAACCTGAAAAAGAACATAAATAAATAAATTTAAAGGTGTATTACAGCTTTACACAGTATTTCATTTCTGAGGTGAAAAGCTGGATCTGGGTAATTTGTTTTTTTTCTAAACATAAGTGGCAATTTTCCCCTCCATTTCCACTTCACAAATAAAGCCCAGGGCCTCAAGCTTTCTAGGTGGTTCAGAATTGTTTTCCCATAAATGCTCTTGCACGTTGTACTTACAGAACAATAAAAAAAATCCCTACAACAAAAATGTTTTAGCAGGTGTTATTTCAGTACAGCTGTCTTTCTGGAAGGCTTAAAAACTCATTTCTTACCGCTCGCCCTCATAGGGGCGATCACGTGATCTTCGCCGGAACCCGGTTCGCACCCTATGGTGTGATGAAGTTTTTAAATTTTGTTACTCTTAAACATCGTTCTTTTTAGAAGAAAAACTTAATAAATAAGATAGCTTATTAATTTCTAAACACAATTGGTTTTCTTAAAAGATGTAGGCAGTAAGTTTTAACAGGAAGTCTTTGCATTTTCCCATGCTACCTGTCTCTCTGTTTGGAAAATGGCTAGCAAATTCCCGTATTGAAATTTCGACCGGCAGCTTAACTATTTATATTTATTAACCTATATAAAGACAACCATCTATAATACACCGTTTTAAAGAGCTTTTTTAAAACATTCACTTGGTGTAAATTTTAAGATACATAGGTGTTGTCTCTGAGTACTAAAATCAAATGAACTGTATGTGTTTCAGAACACTTGAACGTAAATTTCAGAAATTAACAAAAAAATTATTTACACAATATATACAGACATAAAGTTCCAAACAAACATATGTTTTATTACAATATATATTAGAATTTAAATATTACTTTCTATTTTCTTCTCTTTTGCGGTTGTTGAAGTACAAATCCATGTCAAATTGAGTAAACCGCAACATACATTTCGATAATTCAAAATGCGCTCGACCATTTGTTTACATCTTTCCCTCTTACAAACGAAATTTTTTGATTGGCTGGACCAGTTTTTAAAGGGAGGGAATCAAGGTGGACTATTTCCTAACCGTTTTAGTAGTTTCTTCCCTTTTGTTATTTTCATTTACGATGTGGGAGTTTTGTTTGAGCTCATTATCATGGCATTTTCTGTTGGGAATACTATAAAAGTGCGTTTTCAAGCAAACACAAGGTTAATCCGTTCCTTTTCTGTACATTGTGATCTATCATTATTGAATTGTTCTTCTACCTCTTTTAGTTAATTTTTTATGATTTTTTTTTAAAAAGGGGAAAATTCATCCTTCCAAAGGGTCGGAACCCCCGCTTAGACTTCAGTAAAGATCGAGTTAAATTGTTTGGGTGATAAGATTTTAGCTTTGATCTGTAAAAAAATTAGGTTCGCCATTTACAGCTAGAGACATGATTCCAATACATAAGCAAAGCTGTTTATGTCTTTCGGTGGAGAATTACGTAGGAAGTCTTCCTGCTTTTATTAATCACTTTGTTATTTGAACAAAGCATTTCAGTCTTCACAGGTACTATTTGAGAAAAGCCTATATAGATGAGTGACGTGTTTAAGTGCATTTGTTTCTAGGGCGTCTTCAGGTAATTTCTGATTTTATAGTCAGAGAGGGAATGTGAAACGATAACTCGGACAATGAAGTAAATTTTTTTTAATTGAAGGTATTATTTAACTCCTTGACCTACGTGGTCGTAAAGAGATACTAGGCAGTTTATGAGGTGTCATAATCAAGGTTTATGATCTATTGTGACTGGTCTATAGTGTGACTGGTCTAATCATCATCATCATCATCATCATCATCATCATCATCATCATCATCATCATCATCATCATCATCATCATCATCATCATCATCATCATCATCATCATCATCATCATCATCATCATCATCATCATCATCATCATCATCATTATCCATTTCCCGACCTTTCCTGTATTTTATCTTTTCTCTGACTATCTCTTTCTAATTCTCCACGTTTTTTCTTATTTTACCTGCTCAACAGCTGTCCGAATGTTACCTAAAAGGTATTGATCCCTCTCTCTCTCCCTCGTTGTATCACTTTTTACCAAACTTGTCGCTGATTTCGATTTTCGTGTGATGTGTCTAGGGTAAACGTGTACAGATCGCAAAAGGTGTGATATAACAAATCACGAGTATATGCATGTGGTATAAACTAAGATTGATCGACGAAGAAGGATTTAAGGATGTACTACTAAATAATCAGTTTTCTTTTTGCCATAAATTGTATCTAGAATGACAGATACTACGAAGAGTGTTGGTACTCGATACTGAAGAATAAAGAACAAAGGTCAGATGCCATTAAAGAACACTGCGTATCTTTCATAGGTAAGATCACTGCCTAAGTTTGCATATTATGAATTTTATGATGTATACTTAAACATCGAATATACTTCTTTGGAATATAATAACCAGTTTACTTTAGTTTTAAATTTACTAACAATTGTCATTATGCAATGACTCATAAGACGTATAATCGTCAGGAGCCAAACTGCATACGAAGTCATTTCAAGGGGGCAAGACGACTTTCGTAATCAACGGAAACCGTGGACAAATTCCAATCATCACCACTTTGACGGGAGAAAAGGTTTGATGTTCACTTATTTACATCTACTGCTCCATCCATCCATCCATCCATCCATCCATCCATCCATCCATCCATCCATCCATCCATCCATCCATCCATCCATCCATCCATCCATCCATCCATCCAAATATTCCGCACAAAAATGAAAAAATTAATTAAAGTTAGTTTTTCATGGCATTTGGCATATGTTTCAAGCAAGATTAATAGTATATTACATAATGTAAATAAAAGACATTTTATTCAAATTTTTCTTGATATATATATATATATATGTAAGATAACACTGTTTAGAACCACTGTTTACGCACATGTATAATTGAATTACTGTTTCTGAAGTTTTACTTCAAACTTGTGTGTCTGAGTAACAGGTGTGAACGTACATTTAAATTAAACTATAATACATATGTATACTTGAAATGTATGCCTTAGATTGACAATTACTTCTGTTTTTTCTTTTAATTCTGTATGTAATAACTAGAAATTAATGCAGATTTATTAAATGGAATAGGTAAGTCTGAACAATTAACATAAAATAGTGAAAACTGAAAAGGTAAAAAGCAAGAGAGAAAAAAAAGAATAAATACAAGAAAATCAAGCAAAGAGAGAGAATAAGGAAATCTTTAAAAAAAATCAAATAAGAAAAAGAAAGAACGAAATGAAGAAAAAAGTAACAAAAAAAGCAGAACTACAGTAAAAGGGAAGCCAGAGTATTCCCAACACCCCAAAGATTAAACTGTTTGTTGCGTCAGTTATGTGAGGATTTTTCCTATGTTGCATCTAAGGGGAGCTTTGGTAAAGTCGTGGTGTCTAAAGTTACGGCTCTTGTTACAACATTCGTGCGACGTCTGCTTGACCTTTCACTCCTACCACTGTGTTCACAGATTATTTTCGATGTAGACGGCTGAACATTGAAGGCAGTATCTAGTACTACGGTAGAGTGTAGTTTGGAAACATGCCCAGCCAATGCAATAAAGTTGATAAATAACAAACTTGCTTTACTTGACCTTGCACCCTTCTTTGACCTATTTTTCAAGAAATGAACGTAAACTCTGTGTGCACTTGTCAAATGAAACACATAAGAAGGAGAAATCCTTTTCCTAAAGAGGTCATCTTGAGCTGACGCTATAGAGCATTATAATCTGTCCATCATATGTCAGTCAGCATTGTTGTAACGCAAATTTTTCTCATTTAGTAAGTGTATTGCTATTTATAAAAAGCTATGATAGTCAAATGATAGAGAAATTTTATTACATTTTATTTTTCAAAGAATCTAGTAAAATGATTAACCTGAAAAAGAACATAAATAAATAAATTTAAAGGTGTATTACACCTTTACACAGTATTTCATTTCTGAAGTGAAAAGCTGGATCTGGGTAATTTGTTTTTTTTCTAAACATAAGTGGCAATTTTCCTCTCCATTTCCACTTCACAAATAAAGCCCAGGGCCTCAAGCTTTCTAGGTGGTTCAGAATTGTTTTCCCATAAATGCTCTTGCACGTTGTACTTACAGAACAATAAAAAAAATCCCTACAACAAAAATGTTTTAGCAGGTGTTTCAGTACAGCTGTCTTTCTGGAAGGCTTAAAAACTCATTTCTTACCGTTCGCCCTCATAGGGGCGATCACGTGATCTTCGCCGGAACCCGGTTCGCACCCTATGGTGTGATGAAGTTTTTAAATTTTGTTACTCTTAAACATCGTTCTTTTTAGAAGAAAAACTTAATAAATAAGATAGCTTATTAATTTCTAAACACAATTGTCTTTCTTAAAAGATGTAGGCAGTAAGTTTTAACAGGAAGTCTTTGCATTTTCCCACGCTACCTGTCTCTCTGTTTGGAAAATGGCTAGCAAATTCCCGTATTGAATTTTCGACCGGCAGCTTAACTATTTATATTTATTAACCTACATTAAAGACAACCATCTATAATACACCGTTTTAAAGAGCTTTTTTAAAACATTCACTTGGTGTAAATTTTAAGATACATAGGTTTTGTCTCCGAGTACTAAAATCAAATGAACTGTATGTGTTTCAGAACACTTGAACGTAAATTTCAGAAATTAACAAAAAAATTATTTACACAATATATACAGACATAAAGTTCCAAACAAACATATGTTTTATTACAATATATATTAGAATTTAAATATTACTTTCTATTTTCTTCTCTTTTGCGGTTGTTGAAGTACAAATCCATGTCAAATTGAGTAAACCGCAACATACATTTCGATAATTCAAAATGCGCTCGACCATTTGTTTACATCTTTCCCTCTTACAAACGAAATTTTTTGATTGGCTGGACCAGTTTTTAAAGGGAGGGAATCAAGGTGGACTATTTCCTAACCGTTTTAGTAGTTTCTTCCCTTATGTTATTTTCATTTACGATGTGGGAGTTTTGTTTGAGCTCATTATCATGGCATTTTCTGTTGGGAATACTATAAAAGTGCGTTTTCAAGCAAACACAAGGTTAATCCGTTCCTTTTCTGTACATTGTGATCTATCATTATTGAATTGTTCTTCTACCTCTTTTAGTTAATTTTTTATGATTTTTTTTTTAAAAAGGGGAAAATTCATCCTTCCAAAGGGTCGGAACCCCCGCTTAGACTTCAGTAAAGATCGAGTTAAATTGTTTGGGTGATAAGATTTTAGCTTTGATCTGTAAAAAAATTAGGTTCGCCATTTACAGCTAGAGACATGATTCCAATACATAAGCAAAGCTGTTTATGTCTTTCGGTGGAGAATTACGTAGGAAGTCTTCCTGCTTTTATTAATCACTTTGTTATTTGAACAAAGCATTTCAGTCTTCACAGGTACTATTTGAGAAAAGCCTATATAGATGAGTGACGTGTTTAAGTGCATTTGTTTCTAGGGCGTCTTCAGGTAATTTCTGATTTTATAGTCAGAGAGGGAATGTGAAACGATAACTCGGACAATGAAGTAAATTTTTTTTAATTGAAGGTATTATTTAACTCCTTGACCTACGTGGTCGTAAAGAGATACTAGGCAGTTTATGAGGTGTCATAATCAAGGTTTATGATCTATTGTGACTGGTCTATAGTGTGACTGGTCTACTCTTTCATGCAATTAGAGAGTGTAAGGTTTCGAGGACAATAAATAGTATTGCATTTAATGGATCGGTTATTCAAAAAAACAATTTATTGACTAAATAAGGTAGGTTTTTCACTTGTCTGTGCAAAGCTTATAAATTGACTATCGTCATTCGATGCTGAGAGTTATATTTACAGAGCTGACTACTCGAATGCCAAAAACAGTCATGCTCAAACAATGTACATATTTGAATATTTATGGCACGGGACACGCCGACACTTGTACTTGCTACGTGAGGCTTCACTACTTCCCAGCCTTTTATTACACTACGAGCTTTGTCTACCTAAAGTCTAGTCATAAGCTGAAACCGACAATTTCTGGTCGGAATACGGTGCACACGAAATTGGTTGCCACAAACAGCAACATTGAACTAGATCGCCACAAATGCCAAGGACACCGGGTTAAATGAATATAATAGAAAATGGTGTTTCTCTTCCGTCTCTGGAACGGATTTACGGACCACACTAACGACGAATTTAAAGACCATCAGTTTGGTAAGTGCAGCAGTCGCGCAGTTATCAGTTATCAAAGGTGAATAAGGCATAGCACCAACCATTCTATTTTTAGCGAATGCAAAGTGCATGTTCTATGATAACTAGTAATAATAAAACCACCTACACGTTTGTATGTTATTTTGTGGGTGAGTGTGTAAATATGTGTGCATATACTATTGACGAGGCCCGCCATTCACGCCTGACTTAGGCAATAGTGATCAAGTCCTCAACAAGACGAAACATCTTCCTCTGGCCGTCGACACGTCGATTACCCTACAAGGTGAATTTAGTGACAATCTTCGACAAAGTGTCGTTCCGAGCCACACGGACAACCCAGATCAACTTACTTCCCTTGACTGTTGCAAGTAGGGATTCCTTGTTTCCTACTACTGTGGCTGCCGTGATTTGTAGGAAGTCATTGGTAATATTTTCTCTGTACGAGTTCTGTAGCAGCGATCTCGGTAATTTGTTCTTAATACCTCGATTCTCCTCTCTGTATTGTCAAGTAGGTCTCACGTTTCCCGTCTGTAAATTCAGATCCGTATTACAAATGTTTGTATTTTATAGTAAACCTTGTGTTATGGCGCCGCCGCCATTGCTTATCACAGCCGCTCGACTCTATACAAGTCTATAAAGTTGTGATACAGTTCTCAGTGATGCTGAAGCTGGTAGGGCTGATGTGATTCTGTATAACTTTCAGGAAGACTTCGCTTGGGTGGTCGATCGGGCTTTGTTCAGTGTTTCTAACACTTTTTTGTTTTCTTTTTTGAAGTGGTATGCCTAGTGACCACCTTCATTTTAGCGGCCATGTTTGTTTTCCCAGTCCGGTTTTTTTCTTAGGATGTTAGCTTTCGTTTTTAGCTTCAGATATTGCTCTTTGATTTTGTGTTGACCAGACGTGGTAAGGGTCTTTAGTATTTGGTAGGCCTTCTTACTGCCATCCTGTGTCATTTCCTCTTCCATAATCCAGCACTGAGCCTCGATCCATTTCTCCCTTGCTATCTTCATCCCATGCCTGGTGGCACAATTCACTTTTTTGCACTTAAAATCTGCTTTTTATTTGCTTTTTTATTTCTCAATACAAGGCATTTTTGGACACTATGCAGATTTTAGCATCGTTTGGGATTTGCAGCTTCTCTAAATAAAAACGAATTATGGGATGCTTAGGCGGCGCTTCATCCTTAGGTTCATTTTAGACAAAACCATGGGCGATTCCGGAATCAACTTGGATTTGCTGATGCTGGATTTGAAGTATCTAGACAGCAGAATGAAGTCCAACTGGTTACGTAAACAAATATCGCGAGTGACACGTTGCCGTCTTGATTTCATGCGTGGGTGCAGGGTGTTAACTGATTGGCTTGGCCTAAACTCTCGGAGTCTGATGCCCCTACGAGTACAACGAGGATGTTCTTTTCCGGTGCTGCTCTTATAACCTTTTCTACGTGTTGGAAACTCCTCCCCATCTTTGTTTGGAGTAGGAGAAATTGTAGCAGAGTTTCTTTTGCAGTGAATATCCATGGGGCTGTTTGTAAATGTATACACTTGGTGCCTACCGTCTTCCTCTCCAATTAAGCCGATGCGTCGACCTAGTTGCAAACATGTAGGCAATGTCCTTGGCCTTTAGTGTCCTCATTGCCCTCCAAAATTTTTTTTGTAAGGGTTTTCTTTTAACCTTCACTTTTTGTAACATTTCCCACAATGTAGTGAGACCCCTTCCTTTTACTTGGCTAAAGGTTTGGTAGGGTGGATAATTGTACCATTTCCGTTTAAAATGGCTCAAAATGGAAAAAAACCCAAAGAGGTATAGAAAAAATTCTCTTATTTAAAAAGCAAAAATCATGTCTAAAACAAAACCAAGACCTGTAAAATAGATATGCGTCACCCGGATTTTCTGCGTTATGCTCGAGGTCTGTCATCTTCTCCGCACAAGAGGCAACACAAAAAGTTTAGTTCAAAAGGCGGGAGCGGAAACCACAAGACGACCACATGGCTTCTAAAACTAACTCAGTATAAATGAAAACAAAATAGGCATCTAAAAATTATGTTATGTTTTGTGTAATATACGTTTGTTTTAGCCGTCGCCACTGGGATGTTCTGTTGATCTTTGATTTATCTTCCAGTTCCGACAGAATGGATTACAGAAGTCTTTGTAACCACAATCTTTGTCTCTTTATCTTTGTGGGGTTTTTTATTCGTCTTATTTGTCGTCTCATCTTCTTTTATTTACTCCCTACTTTCTTTTTGCATCTATATCCTCTTTGTAACCTGGCTGTCAATTGTTCATATCTCGACTCGGGCACGCTGTTTTTTCTCTGCACGTGGCACACGTTTAGAGGGCTGGCTGCTTTGCCGTGATTTAGGCTTATTTGCTGGCTCGGCGTAACAGACAAACCGCTTATTCTTTACACTTCTCATTTTCTTGCTTTTTCTTTCTTATCCTGTCAATTGATTTTTATTTCCGTGCTCCACGGTTGTTCGTTTTATATCTGAACGCATCCTCTCTCTCCCTTTACCTATACTTTTCGTTACTTGTGTGGTTTGTCCGCAGTTTATGGAATATAACAAAAATCAAGGTACATGCCTATGTTATAAAGTAGAATTGATTTATTCATGAAGTAACATTTAAGGAGTAATGTAGTACTAAATACTGAATATTTTGGCCACATATTGTACCCAGGATGGCAGGTACGCTGAAGAGTGTTATCATGCCAGACTAAAGAAAACAAGACGAAAGAAAGATGCCATTAAAGAATATGTCTACGATGTCCCGGACGCATTATGCAGCAGCAAATCTTTCAAGGGTAAAATTACAGCAATTAGAACATAGGTTTATTTCGCTAGTAATTGAAGATAATAGGAAAAGAAATTATGTTTCTTTAAATTTATACTTAAATAAAAGAAACACTTTTGTTTAAAGATATCAATCAGTTGAGCATATTTTACTACCAAAGGCCATTAAGCTGTGGCTCCAACTTCACAAGTGGTAATGAGGTGTCTTAATGTTTTAAATCATTGATGTGCTAAATTCAGAAATCAAGGCAAAGTCAGGTGCCAGACTGCATACGATTTCATCTAAAATCGGGATGACAACTATTGTAATCCAAGGAACTCGTTGGCAAATTCGAGCAGCCCTTCAAATGATCACCACTTTTACAGGGCAGAAGGTTTGTTGCACCTGTGTTTTTATTTCTCCATGTCTGTCTGTTTATCCATCCATTATTATTTATGAGAAAAAAATGCCCGCTTCTTCTGTACAAATTTTGCAAACAATGTAAGTATTCGTCTCCTTCCACAGGAAAACGAGCTGGAAAAAGCAAAAAGACATTGGCTTCACTGGGTTCAACAAGCGTTTCCTGATCTTGAACAGCACGCTTATTTCCTTCCTCCAGTTTGCATCACTCGAGTGCCGAAGTCCAGTGAAACTATTGCCGGTCAGAATGTGTTCATACTGAGAGCAGAAGAAGCACAGGGTAATGATCTAAAGGAATCCGTGACGACATCATCGGCTAGACCACTGCCTACAAGTTCTAATGCACCTTTTGTACAGGAGAGTGACATAATTTACGCTAAAGCGTTGCAGTGTGTACTTTACAGTCTGAAGAAGTTGTCAAAGGCAAGAAAAGAAGTGTTCATGTGTTTGAGTCAGTTTTCGTTCGGCTCGTATCTTGGTGAACTGCGTTTCGCCCCGGCAGTTGCACATCTTCCTGTATCTAGCAATCTGTCCTCAAACAAGCCATGGAACTGGAGGCAAGGTGACTTTGATGTACTCCTCATTCACAAAGACTACGGTTTTGTTATATTCAAAGTAAAAGCTGTTAGTGAAACACAGCAAGGAGAGCAAACCGATCGAGTGATCAAGGTTTTGAAAGAAGCAGCAGCACAGTTAGAGAAGGAAGATGCTATGTTGTCACACCTGGTGTCAGACATTGCTCCCGGTGTGCGTATCACTAAGTTAATTGCCTGCCCAAACCTCATGGCTCAACAGTTAGAAAATGTTATTTCCGGCAATCAGCAGCTTAGACAGGTTCGTAAGTTTTGTGTGTATACTCTGAAGAAGGAAATGTTCATGATAATAACTGCAGGAAAGTTGTACCATGCAAAGATAGATTCATACTTTTTTGCAAACGATAATAATTATCTACTTCTCATACTTCCCATCATTAAAATTGCATATTTCTGGGATAATTTGGTTTAATAATAGATCTTTAATATCAGAAACAGTTTTTAAATACTTATCAAAATGCCTTCTTTGTGCATTAAACATTAGCATAAATAAAATTATTTTTTAAGGTGTATCATTTGTAAACAGTTTTGTACACTCAGCTCTATGTTTAAAAGTAGTGATTGATAAACGCTTCACTGTTTCCTTTTGTTAGAACCTGTGTCGTTGCTTCGATTGTAAATATACCGACGATGTTGCCCATATGCTTCTTTCTTCCAATCATCTGTTTTATTCTGAAACACCAAAATGTGTCAAAGATTGTAAGATAAAGGCACTGGAGCAGTTGTGGGAGGACTTGATAAGTGTGCGAGGTCCAGACACACAATTAAACTTCAGTTTGTACAGGAGCCTAATTGCAAGGTAAAAATAGAAGAACCAATAATAGGTCATGCGGCATATTGGCGGATCGTTTCAGTTCGGCATAAATAACTCACGATGACGACACATTAACCAATTCAAGACTAATATCGTGCATTACCTAACGTTGATCTTTACTGAGTATTTATACTTTTTTATATTTGTTACCTCTGTCAGTGGACAAAGAAATAAATAGTCATGATTTGGGTGTAGATTAAACAAAGTGAACCATGTTACACTGAAAACTGTTTCACAATGTCAGTAAAAGGTAAATGTCTTAATTATCTGGACCAAGTGCTGACGTACGTTGCCTGTTTATATAGGTTCTGTGGACCTGCCTCTACGGTGACAATTTCGTGTATAACTGAACCTCGAGTGTCTATCAAGACTCTTGACCGGGCAGTGCCCACCATGGGAAACTGTTATACTGCGTATGTCACACTGTTCCCGGAACAAATTGAGTTACTCAGCAGAGCCCCTTCCAGGATCTTTATTTCCGGTCCTCCTGGAACAGGTAAATCTACTGTCCTGCTCCGGATGGGCTCACATTGGTTGGAGCAAGGCAGAAATGTTTGTGTCTTGAGCACCTGGGATCGCAGTTTAGCAGCAACTTTCAGGCTTCGCCATCTTTTGGAGGAGACACTTAGGGAGAATTATAAGCACTTCATCACAAAAGGACGTGTGATATTTATAAGGAAAGATTTTAGGAAAAAGGAGGAAGTTGAGAAGACTTTGACTGATCTCGAAGAGCTTGCGTGCCAGGGACCTTTGTTTGTCATTGCTGACGAAGCTGGACCTGCCTTTGAGTAAGTTTTACAGTGATCATACAAATAACCATGCATATATATATATATATATTAATTCAAGTATACATTTATTAACATTCAAAGACGTGTATATTTATATAGTAAATGACAATATTTAATCCAAACAAATATTAATAAACATATTTTTTCGTAAATTAGAGGTCAAAACAGAAATGTTTTGAATGTGCTTGTATGGTGTTCATAGGTCTGAGTACTACATCTTTCCTGACTTCTGCACAAATTTGCTAGAACGTTGTCAATTACGAGGTTATGATCTCCATTTTTGGGTGTCAAGTTGCCATGACAATGTCGCTCCAGAAGAGCTTCACAACGGAGAATCAGAGGGCTGGGAACTTGTTCCCTTCACCAGATCACTCCGCTCCCCTCCATCTGTTGTGCGAGAAATCAGATCAGCGGTGGAGATCACTAAGGACCTTACAGTCCGTGATTACACTGATCTGCCTGATCCGTCACACGGTCCACCAGTACGGTGGATTTATCACCATAGCCGTCAGCATGGGTGCCTAAGAGTTGAAGACTGCGATGTTTGTGGTGAAGAGGTGGCAAGATTCATACGTACAAAACTTCGACTGGATGTGTCTGCTTCTTGTGAGTAATTTTTATTTTCATAATCAAAATACTGCATTTGAATATCAAATTATAGTGCTTTTTAAACCTACTGCAAGAAGTAAAACATTCGTCAGCAAACTTTTACATAAGGTTAAAGTTACTTAAAATCCTGAGCATCAATTACATGACCATAGTTGTGAAGATGAAGCTAAAAATAGTTTCGTTACATATCACGATGGATGCACTTAATTCTCATATCTTTAAATTTACGGTTATGCTATCAGGGTAAGACTCTTCTTTGGGTGCTGTGGTGTTTGTAGGTCTGTATCCACAAAATAAAGAGTAATTTACTCACGAGTTGTGAAGATACTTCCTATTCAGCCTAACCACATAAGAAAAATGCACTGTTTGAACTTAAGGTGTGAATATATTAATATTTCTATCATTATTCAGCTGGAGCTGTAAATATTTCTCTTTTTATGTTGCTTTCCTTGAACTGTGCAATTAAACAATGCCATATTTTCATTGCTATAAAAAATTAGATTTCACAACACAGGTTCTCTTTATCTACAAATGCTTATGATATAGTATTCAATGTTACTTTCGAACTTCTAGTGCTGTTAAATGAACTTTTTGTCGAAATAAATAATCCATTTTACATTCCTAGCCATGGATAGCAACTCCACACCAAACAACACTGATGACTGTCTTGCAAGCAGCAAATCAACGCCACGCCTGCGATACAAAGATGTTCTCATTTTGTCTTGGACTCAACTTCGTGAAGACGCCCCAGTCCTGAAGGCACTATCATCATACAAAGTTCCTGTGCGTGTGATGAAAGACTCGGACATCGAGGACGTTGCTACAGCGCACACTGACGTTGTTTGGGCTGCGAGACATCAATTAATTTTTGGTTTAATGAGGAAAATAGTCGTTGTTCTTAATAACTACGACGACAGTAAAGGCAAGTATATTTCTACCCGACTGCGCGCCATGTCCAGGTGTTCGTCACATTTGGTGGTCGTGTACCCTCCGTCCGAATATGAACCAGACTAATGTCATATACAACGGCACATCAATTCATGCAGGAAATCTCGTTACATTTATGCACATTGACGTACGAAGACGCAGGCGCACATGATGGCTACAAAGTCATTTCATTGTGCATGGACCAAAGTTTGAATACATCCAACACAAATCTCCACGTTCAAAAATAGTGATATCAAGGAATAATACGTATTTTCGTATCGTATTTCAAAGACAAAGCCTTGCGAGGAATATTCTACTTTTGTACATTAAAGTTTATAAAACAGAAAGTCATTCAGCCATATCTCGTCTGCATAAGTTTTTGTCCATCACACATACATATAATACACACAGATGAGATGTAAGATCATCATTTTTGTTTCCTGATATAGTATGTTTATGTTTTATGCTTACAAAACACTGTTCATGAAGCTTATTATCAAAATCAACAACACAGTCAATAGAGTTGATCAAGTGGACGATATGAAGGAGGCCAAACCTTCTTTCAGATGGAAGGGCGGTGGAACATTGTGGAACTTAAATGAAATGAGTTTAGGAAGAATAGGCACAGGCCTAAGTTTTCAGACCTGGCGAGATATAGTCATTGCTTGCCCTTCCATACTGGTATGTAACTGTTGTGCGTTTTGTGTATGTGTCAGTGTGTATGGTTTGTGAATACAGCTAAAACCAGGGATACATTCTGTTGAGCCTGGCCATTGCCGCTATGATCCCGAGACTAAGAGCTGTCACGCAGCTACCGTTCTTCAAAAGAGTCACGCCTAGGTAATTGAAGTACTTTTTCCTCCAGCTGTACTCCGTTTATCCGTATTTCTGCCTTACAAGACCCGATGGTGTTCACCTTACTTTTCTCCATGCTGATTTCTATCCTGTACGCAGTCGCACTGGCAGCAAGTTTGTTCGTGACGGTATGTGACTCGTTGTTGCTGCCTGCCTTCAGATCGTTGTCGTCAGCAGAGTGGAAATTACTGAGTGGGCTCCCCCCGATTGACATTTAAAGGTTTATGATTTCCCCCGATTCCCCGTCACGACCTGACCACGAGAAGCGTCACTAGATAGTTGGATCTCTTGCAATTGCTCCCTAACAGGTCTGTGCTCGTGCCAAGGGAAACAGACTACATTGGGTACTGCCGAGAGATATGTGTTAAGGGATAGAACCCTAACAGAAAACATGTGCTTTACAGGACATCGGGGCGAACACGTCCCACAAAAGAAGTACTGGCCAAGACTCTACCCTTGGTCCGAAGGTATTGTCACGTGTCCGCTGCAAAGAATTGGGTGTGTAATGTTTTGCAGATTTCAGTAATTAATCAGCAGTCCTTAAAATGTTAACTACTCCAACCTAATATGTTTCAAGGCTGTGCTTACTAGTTAGTTTTAGGTTTTTTACAGTTACAAAATGATGAACTTTAGACTGGAATGCCAGCAAACTATATGCATAGTAAGCCAGATAGGGTTGTATCTGGATGCCATTCATTTTCATTTCTTTTGCTCTAAGTGTTGCTAATAAGCACCTATGAACTTTCTGATAATACAATGAAAACAACTGGAAAATTTATTGATAAATAAAAGTAGATTAAACCAAGTACATAACAAAAGTAAAAACAAACTAGCTAAGACACAACCACAATCGTAACTAACACAGTAGGTAAAGATTAGCAGTAATGCTCAAAATATGAGTTGAGGTAGTGCATACTTTTTAGTTGACACTGCAGTGTGACTTTATTGTCAGTTCCTTAGAGGTCATAACTATGGATTACAGGTAAGACGTTGCTTTTAGAGTAATTTATATCTTGGGTCTTTGGATACAAACCTTTGGAACCTTCTGAGGCATATCAATCACAAAGTCACAAGCCAAGATCTCTAAATTATCTGGCCATGAGAATCGGTAATGGTGTGTACCCGACTGTTCCCACACTGCTAAGGGCACTAGGCACTAACTGCATCATAAGCAGGTATGGACTGAAAGCAAAACATAGTTTTCAGGGTGCAGATACCAGGAACAATGTTAAGGTTCTTCCAGGTAATATAAGGGTGGCATACTTATACCTTGGTTAAAACCCAGACTTGCTGGACTACATGTATCACAGGTGCATATCCACAGCCCTACCAGCTTCCATTATATCACAGAGCCTCAGAGCCTATGTCAACATCATGAAAGGAGATAATGATCATTTATAAATCCTACAAATATATGGTATAAAAGAACTTTCAAAAAAGAAAAAAAGAAACCAAAGGACCTATAAAAGCATAAACAAGAAACTGTAGCTAGCTCTGCTTCCACGAATTTGTATTAATGTCAGTGGTCTGTTTGTAACTAGTTTAATCAACTTTGCACACCCATCAACATTTAATTTAATGCATGAAATATAGTACAGTATACTTATGGAAATGTTTATTAACACTCCATACAAATAAAATATGAAGACTTTATTTATGGTATACCCTGTGTTAAATAATCACTTTTAAAAACTTACACAAGTGCAAGTGCATTTTGTGACCAGTCCTTGTTGATTAGACTCATCCTTCTTTTAAAGAATTGACCGGTGAAAAAAGTAAATAAGCCACATTAAGTAATAGTAATGAAAACTGCACAGAAATTGTACTCTACAAATGTAAAAACTATAATTAAGGAGAAATATTAAAAATGGACAAATTTATCCAAGCTGATAGCTCACATAATAACACAAACTGGTGTCTTTAAGATGAAAGTTTAGCTGCACTTCAAATGATCACAGCATATGAACACTCCTAAACGTTAAATCATATGTTTGATTAAACTATCCCCATCCCTAACTTAAGACACTGTATTATCCTGCTATCCATCCGCCCTTCTTCAACACACACAATTTTTATATGCCTAAGTGCAAAACAATCACTGCAAAGGGAAATATTCATTTTAAAAAAAACTGCGACATATATAATCAGTCTGTAAAAAGAATATCATTTAAAAACTCAAATAGCATGGGAGAAAATGTGAAATATTCACTCACCAACATATAAATTATTAATTTTATAGTAAGTCAGCTATCAGTCTATGCTGATTTCTAATTGTTTCTTGATACGCACGAAAAAAAGAGTTATACATGTCTGAAATTTGTATTTTCACATCGGAAAAGCACTTACATTTGAAGAGAAAGCATGGAAGTGAGATGAGTACACTAAAGAAACCAAAGTTGTCTTTATGACTCATTTCTTATGTTTTTTCTTAATCAACATAATCACAATCACATCAACAATGTTTAAAATGAAACACATCTTGCCATCACAGATACGTGTCAACCTCTCAGTAAGTTTCATATCTGTGAATTGTTTTATAGATTCCCTCCCCTGATCTATAAAGTTTTACCATCAAAAGTTATCTTCCCTGTGTTCTTAATTCCTCCCTATTGTGCTGTTTTTAGGCAACCTTTTTTGCCTAAATATTACTATGAAACAGATGCATCTCTATTCAATAATCTTTGTTTATATACTTTGAGTAGACTACGCTACTGAATATATGAAAACACTATTTTTCTTTTATATTTACATTTATCCAAAATGGAAATAAACACAAAAAGAGTCATCTGTTTATACTAAAGACTATTTCAGGTCAGCTACATTTCCTTATATGAAATCTAAAGGTCATCATGACCTTTATTAAGACAGAACAAGTAAAACCGGAAAGAAACTTCTAATTGAACTTCATGAACATAGCCTGACAAAAGTGTTTAGCTCGATGCAATCCGATTAGAAACGAGAACAAAAATCTCAAAATCCGCAATCTATTTCTGGTGTGGCCTTTATTTCCTTTAGTAATAATTTTCTCATGAAGTTGATTTTAGTGTCTGACACTAGTATAGTGAAATATATTTGAAAACTACATATCTCATATATAGTGGACCTGAATGCATAAAATAAAGAGTGGTCCTTTGTTTCCTGTGACTTACATAATACTGCATAACGTAGTTAAATTTAAATACTTTATTAATCTGTGTGAAAATTAATTGACAACAAATTTCATAATTCCAGTACAGTGTAAACTACACCTCAACTTTACACAATCCACACTAATATACCTCATAGAACACACCCAAACACACTATACAACCTAATATGGCACAAATATATAAGTTAACTTTTTTCACTAAAAATTCTGACTGTTGCAAAGATAAAGAAACTATTATAACAATTATCTACCAATAGTTGACACTTTTAAAATAAATAGTTAAGCTTGTTAAAATTTTATTGAACTTTGTATCTGTATGTGTCTATGCATCCATCCATGTATATGAGCAGATATTTATGTGTTTATTCATCTATATCTGTATGTGTTTATGTCTAAATGCATAAATCAAGTCATGTTTGTATGTATTTTAGTATTCTCTGTATGGAACTTTGAGGGAGATGGGATTCGATGTAAAAATGTTCTGTTTTTGTGCTCTTTGTTTTGTTTATAAATGGTTTTCCGATTTTATGGATTTGTGATTATTATGAAAGTGCATAAAAGTTGCTTTATCTTTAAAACCTCTGTCATAGCCATAGTAATCATAAATATGGCTGACAAAGGCTCACTCACTGCTGTCTTCATCTTTTTAATACCTTTATATCAAATTATCATCATCATCATCTATTATTTAATTGCTAAATTCATACTTTATGGCTTGAATAAGTCTTGATTTGGTGAAATGGTATGCTATAGTTTAAAAGCTTCTAGCATAAGCAGCAACATCTATGAATTAATTATTAATGGTATTTAGTGCTGTTTATTTGGTATTTCTCAGTAAACACCTTGTCAACATTAAAAGCAATAACATCATATGATAGTATTTATGGATTTTTTTCCACACATCTTACTTACAAATTAACAAAAAGTAACATCTAAAGAAATACCTAAAAGTGAAGATATTTGAAAGAGGAGGAGCAAAACTAAATTGGAAGGAGTAATCACTTTAAACTAAGTTTACATAAGTACAAATTATCAAAAAATACAACAAATTTGTTAGAGTAATTTAATTTAATTTGTTGGAATAGACAAATTAAATTTGCAAGTTTGAAATATATTCTTAGGGGATTGTTTAAAGCTTATACTTAAACAGGCTCAATATCACAGGTAATGCTGGCTCCTCCTCCCCGCCTAGAAATCTCCACACCTATTTAACCGACACAAAATTTTAAAAAATATAAAAGTACTAATCTTGGATAATATTAATCTATTGGGATATGTATATTTTTAGAAATATATCTAAGATTTTTAAAAGATAAAAAGGGTATGTCATGTGCAAAATACTGTGAATATTTATTAACACGATATTGTTAAGCTTACAAGTCAAGGGACTAAATTGACAGGCATGTTTACACTTTGATATAATTGGCTTTTATGCCAGTTTTCCCCCAAAAAATTACATGAAGATGCAATATAACCATTATCACTATCCTATTTCCCAAAAGATAATAACAATTAAAAATCAGGATTGTTTCTCTTGCATTGTCATTAGTAAGTTTACTTGAATTTAATGATATCTTGATATGCACATTGAAATGTTGAATTTTCAAACAATTTTTTTTAAAATAATTTTGCATTCACATTTGACAAATCATTAATAAAGTTATACCTCAAAATTCAGTGAAATATATTCATTTGTATTGCCTATGCCTTTCTGCATAATCTATCTCCAAAAGTCAGTATCAGCCTTAATAAATATCATAAGACCACTACTGCCATCCTTTTAAGCCTGCATTTTGTCCCCCTAACCCAGATAAGCACATCATCCATAGAAACGCCGAATTGGTAAGAGTTCAACAACACGCACTTCAGCTAATATGAAACAGATAACAGAAAAAGTTTGACATTTAGAGTGTTTTAATCAAATAAAACGAATATGAATCTCTCTCGACACAGTTCATTTTGCAACAGGCGTGTGTGTTGTCCGTGTGGAAGTTAAAATATCCAAACATCACCATCACTGTCGAACAAAACGACCAGCACGAAAGCCACAATTGCCGGCAAACCAAGTGTTGAAAACATTGATCCCATTCCAAAATCGATAAATAGATAAAGAGACGTTGTAAGGCCATCAAGGTATTTAAATGCCAAGTATAAAAACTGTTATAGTAAATAAAAATGTCTCAATCCTTTCTGTTAGTTCATTGTCATAGTGTGTGTTTAATCCAGAATGCTTGAGAGGAGTATTGTCACAACCAGTTTCTAAACCTAAAGAAGCAAAATGTCTTCTTTGCCATTTTGATGCATTGCACGAAAACATACAAAAAATGGTATTAACAGGACGGAAAGTCAGACTTAAACAACTTTATCTTACTTAAAGCGGTTTTAGTTTCAAAAATTCTAAAATTGTGGTGTGCACTTTAAACTGATTATCTAAATAGATTTATGGCATAAAAGTGTTTAAAATTATAAATGAGTTGTGCGACTGTCCCCTGTTCTCTTGACTATGTCAAACGGTAATGTTTAGTACATACGTACCGCGTCGATATCAAAACATTCCTGCTGAGACGACGAGCAAATAGGTGCATGTCACGTGACAACTTCAAAATTATTCGGCTTCTTTTGCTGCTAGTGCATCCTCATTCCTTTACCTTGTGTTTTCCCTGGAGGAAGCAAAATAAGCATCGAACTATGTCCGTATGGTTACACAAAATTAATAATTTTAAGCAACGGCTTCGGTTTGATACTGCAAAAAAGAGATACTGGTTAACTTCCATGATAAAGCCTTTTCTATACTCTCATTATTGAAATTTAATCAAAGCAAATAGCGAAGTACTAGCTGTCTTTACAAAATAGGACAATTGTCGAGCACGCACAGTCTTTTTTGTTATCACTCCTCTGTAAGTGTTTAAGGGTTTGATATGGCTTTTTATACATGAACTATAGTATATCGGTGGCTTTTAGATTATGTGAAAATTTTTTTTAGCGGGTCCCAAAGTAACTGAGGATAATGTAAAATCAAGTTTCAAGCTTAGATTGTGTTAAATTATATTTCAGCGAAAGTTAAACTGTGTCTGTGACTTATAATCAAAAATGTTTCTATTAACTATAATAAAATATTTAAAACTAATTATTATCGATGAGTGTGTAATTTATATGATTATCGTATATGAGATTATCACAATTAATAGTAACAATGATTGCACGTGGTACACCAACCTTTAGCCGCTGTGGGAAGCAGCAAAAACAACCAGAAGCTAAACAGAGCGAAAAGCTCGAGTGTGGTTCAGGTTAGTTCCCTTCGTAGAAAAGTTCTGAAATCCAAATTTACATTAAATTAAACTATTTTATAAACTGATTACAGCTGGATATGAAAACTGCTTTATTTAATTCAGTAAATGATATTTAAGCGATGTTTGATAAAAGCTACAAGTGTAAACTATAATAGTAAAAGTGTCAAATAAGTTGCACAATAATGCTTGTCATTAATGATCGTACCTTCTGGTCCTTACTTTAAGGCACTAGGAGCATAGTAGGGAAAACACTGACGACCAGAAAAGGCTCAGGCTGTTTTTAACTTCCTTCTTAAAGCAGAGGGAAGATGCACGCTCCACCTTGTTAGCCCCTAGTGTAAAGCCTAGCTGTGACTCTCGGCGCGGTTACTGATATTTTGTTTCGCAGCCTTGGCTACCTCGTGACTAGACTGTCCTTGAAATCTACATATTTGGGCTTGAGCCCGTCATGACAAAACTAGTCACATCGGACTCACCAGTTGTGATTACAAGAGGGCTAGATGATAGGTTATCTAAAAAGATAAAAGAAAAAGATGGATAGAGAAAAAGGAGATAGTACAGCACAAGAAAGATAATAGTTTGCACCGTGTCACTGTTTTTCTGTCCATTTAACGACACAATATTTTCCTTATCTGTGCTTGGGCTTTCGACTTTCGATATTTTCTTGGCAACTTGTATTAGCCATGATTCCACTGGTACTGACGTCACACACGGCTTCGGACCCAAATGGAATTTGGAAAAGGCAAGGAAATCTCTTTTCTTTACTTTCTCGAGATTCGTGTTTCTTCTTGCGATTCCATGAGTCAAAAAGTGTAATAAAATTAGTCTTTTGAGCGTGAGAGATGTCACAAGTTGGGTAGGTCTTTAATGTTCGACGTCATTAGAGTTGTAGCCTTCAACAATTTTTTTATTCTGTGAGCAAATAAAAGTAACAACTCGACTGATAAATCTGGTAGGAAAAGGAAAAACCACAGCGTGGCATCGATTATAATTATTGAATGGTCTATCTACTGAAGATAAAACAGTAATCTTGCAGGTTACAGACGCACCAAAGAATTACGTTTTAAGCCATTTGAATATGTGACCCTCCACGACGAAATGAGTCTTAGGTCGGAAATTTGAGATATGGCAATTTGCATATTTTTCAAAAGTACAGATTCTGACCTTCCTTTTGATACCAGCGTTGTTCTTCTAGTCCTAAAATTGAGTGATTTATAAAGGTTTGAAGTGTGCGAGTACGGTGGCGGCCTTTTTGAGAAAAGCGGGTTCAAAGATTTTCAGCGATTCCATTAGGTTTTCCCTTAGCAACGGGTACTTCTAATTGTTCAAACTGTACTAAATTTTGCCTGATGATAAAATACTGCATGCTACATCATTTCAAGTAGCAAAAAAAACATAACAATGAAAATATTTGTGTGACTTTTAGTGCCTTACCCTGTTAGTGAAATAAACGTAAAGAGAAGAAAACTATTACTGCATGCTACTTAGTATGCACACTCACAGAAAAAGCACGATATTCAAAAATTATCTACAAGTGTGCCAAAAATAGGTAGAAGATAAAAAAAATGAAGAAAACTGCATGCTTTGACATACCGGAAAACTTAGAGAACTGGCGGGCCACACAAAAATAAAAATTTCTAGAAGCACAATTTTTATGCCGAATCATGTGTTTGCTCATCCACACGTACTGTGAATTCACACAACACTCAATAAACACTTTCCTCTTTATTAAAAAAACAATGTTCCACTGTCTTCATGGATTAAAAGCTCATAATGCTTCGTCACTCAGATAGAATTCGCGATGCTTTCGCTTTACACAGTACGTATAAACAAAACCTAGCAGAAGGAACGAATTTCGTCCCCTTCAGCCAATCGCTAAGCGCCTTTCGTTTCGTTACCAAGGAAATTTCAGTATCTGATTCTCCCATTGGATAGCGTCGAGATCAACGACGAGATTTGTTTACTTCTAAATTTTAGTAGATAAAGCATCTGATTAATTAATATTTGAATCAGTCATTAAAGAGACTGAAAATACAGACTTTCTGACAAGGTATAACACGATGGGGTACTGACAGGGAAATGGTACCGAAACAGCGTTTGAATTTTGTCATTTTCCTGTGGAAGTCGGGACGGATCGCAGTGGGGTATCTCGATTAAAATGTATTTTAAGACAATTTTTAATTTTTATTTTAGCAAAACCGTGTGTTTTCCTGTTAGTTTAATAACCTAGGAATCCATTTTTAAAGAAAAGTCGAACTGCACAAAATTGACCACAATCACCTTTCGGAGCCTCTAGCGACTTAAGACTCATTTCGTCGTGGAGGGTCACATATCTTCGGTATTCCTATTTTACTCCCGATGCTGGCTACACATGCATATGTTACCTGAACAAACAATTATTATTAATACAATAAGGCGAAATTTTTCAAGCGATTTAAAGTCAGAGACCTTATGCTACTTTTGCATTTTAAGTTCTGCTTATCAATCTTGCTTTATAGATATATCAAGCAAAGAGAAACAATGAACATAAACAATAAATGATTTGTATAGCGCAGACTCACAGTTGTAAGGAGCATGTTCAGCGCTTAAAAGAGGAATGAGACATGGACAGCATACGAATAAACAACAGTCCTGACGACAAACAGAAGATAAATATAGAAAATGCAAAATTCTTACCAGCGATAATTTTCTTACAGCCTCTTCACTCCTTCGATTTCTTTGCTGCTTAGAAGGATTAGATTATGGAGACATATAGACTTATGTAAAGTGATTATGGAGCGTAAATACAGTTATTTTAGATGTTTGTCAACTAACATATATTCGCGTGGCTTGTTTACACATTCAGGTTTAGCCTAGTACCTAATCACATGCTGAGTGACGCTGTAATTCTGTGCTTTTACAAAATTCTTTTTATTGCATCTAGGCGGCTCTTTTGATGTTAGAAATGTGTGAGCTTGGCTTAAACTTCTTCCTTGTATTTCTGTACTGTTTATTCACAATGTGATACTTGAAAGAGGCTAGAGGTAAGGGTGGTTGTGCATGTAGAGATATACATATACATGATTTCTTTCACGTGTGCGCCCTGGATTGGTGTAGCAAGAGTGGGCACATGATAGTGGGCCCATGATACATACTTTAATAATAACTAATATAATTGTCGCGTTTTGCAATCAAGCGCCGCACCTTCCACACTCTCATACACACTTTCAGTCACGCAGACACACGAGCGCTCGATGCATGCGACGTGACCAATCTTTCCTCAGTGGGCAACTACAAAAACTCACGCGGGGACAATATAAAATACAGGTTTATTACTAATACGACAAGGAAGAAAGAAAAAAAAACAATGAGAAAAGTGGAAGGAAAAGAAAAAAAAAGAGAAGGGAACCACCTGTCGCGTGTCGCATGCTGACTCAGTCCGAGCCTTAGTTCTAGAGGGGGGAGGGGGTTTGCTGCGTCATGATAATCTGACGCAATCATTGAGATTTGGTTGGTTTTGACGTCATTGGCGGGGGAAGAAGGGAGAGAGCGGTCAGGAAAGACAGAGGAGCAAAAAAAGGACAGAGGAGTGGAAAAGCCGAGGAGCTGGAAGACAGAGGAGCTGGAAGATAAAGAGGCTGGGAGACAGAGGAGCTGTCACCAAGATAACATTCATCTGTTAGAAATCCGTTGTGTGAACGGAGTAATATTCATCTGTGGTGCTGAGCGGAATAACGCTATCTGCTAGAAGACCATTGTGTGAACGTTCATCTGTAGGGAGTCCAGTGCTGAGCGGAATAACATTCATGTGTTAGAAGTTCGTGGTCCGAGCGGAGTAACTTTCGTCCGTAGTTCTTTCCCGTAGAGGGGTGGTATCTTAGGGTATTTACGGGGAAGGGGAGGTATTGGGCAGATAGGCGTTTTCTTTTGCCCCGCCCCATTATTTTCTTTGTTCTCTTCTACGTTTTTTCTACATTCGTTTTTTTTTTTCTTTTTCTTTTTTGGTTTTGATTAAACGTGTGTTTGTATTGTCCTCTCGTGTGCGTGTCGTTTGTTCTGCACTGGAGAGCGATTGGATTCGTCGCTACACGCGACACCACCCCTAAAAAGACACAAAACAAACAAACATGACCAACCCTGCTCACTAGCCAATAAACAATAACCGGGCCCACGCACACGGCTTAGCGATGCGCTACACGCTTGAGCGGACCAGAACCAAAGCAATCCCAGAACGAGACAGCGTTCCTCTCGCGCTTGGTCTGTCCATTGTCCGAGGCACGCACGCCCGACAGTCAACTTGAGGGGCCTGGCAAGGGCTAAGTACTCAGCGGTAACTAGGGACGGGAGAGGTACACAAAAAGGGGGCACTCAGCGTGTTCTTGATGGGGCCCCAACGCTGTCTGTGACTTCGGTGGCCGCGGTTCTTGGCCTGACTCACGACACCAAGGTCCCTCTGCCGGACCGGAGAAGATAGCGACGACAGCGGCGGCGATGACTGACCTCGAAGACAGGCGCCGACAACGACGGCTTGCAGCAACGTTCCCTGAAGACGTACGTTGGAGGCGTGGCCTGGCAACAATCCGGCGAACTGACGACCCGGCGATTGGGGTTGAGATCGGGTTCAAGTCCACGAATGAATTTTGAGCCTGCGCCAGAGGTGTAACAATACGATTAGGCACCTTCCCGGCCACGAGCAACCTCCCCACCCCCTTGTCTCCCACGTTACCTAGTAATCAACCCTTCCAGTGCCTCTCTTACAAAGTACACTACCAAACATTATACCAAAAAAGAAAAAAAAAGAAAGAAAAGAAAATACCAAGCCCCCGTGACAACAGAGATCAACATTTTAACTCTGCGCATATACACCCGTGAGCACACACCCACACCCATGCACACACGCGCGCATGCATGGATCATGCACTGCACTCGTCTGCATACTGGCCAGGGTAGCCCTCGGCTGGAAAAACAGAGGCAAAGGAGGTCATAGTCCACTCACCCAGGGGCTCGTGTCTCGTGTCCTACTGTCTCTCACAGAAGACACAATTGTACCAGCAGCGAACTCATCAGAATCTGATCCACTCGCAATGTGACTGACACTTGGATTTTCTCCCAGTTGGCCAACTCACGCCCTCCGTCACTGCACGCGACAATGACGTAAAAAAAACGATTACGTAAAAATTGTATCCATCCGGCTGCCTCCTCCCGCCCCCGCCGCTAGACCTGTGCTAAGGCAGCATGCGACACGCGACAATAATCAACTAAATCATGTCTTAACCCGTAGAAGCGCGTTCTCTTTCGGCTGGAGTATTTGCAAAAACGTGTTTATCACATTTGTGTCACATGTTGGCACCTGCCGAGATATTCAGCTAGTGTTCTGTTGTTATCGCAATGGAGGTTGTCTGTAAGGTTAAATACTTGAAAAGTGCGTTGGTGGTTATGTGTTTATAACATGCATGTTTGCGTACGTAGGTGTGTGTGCGCGCTTATTCTACAGCTTCTAACCGAAAGACAATAAGTAAACTTGCCTGACACCTACACTATACAGTATACACTACGCATTTTACATCATACTGAGCTTGCTTTACTTGCTTGCTTATGTATTTCTAACCCGTACATATATTGCAGTATGCTTTGAAACATTGTTTTTAAAAGAATCAGAACTATAGACTGATCATAATACCCTTTAAATTGCTGTGAATTAACTGCAGCATTCTCGCTTCTGTATTTATTACTATATTATTTTTCCACCCAAATACGGGTGTCATTTTTTCTTTGTTGGCTTGAGTAATGTATAGGAAGCCATTCCAAGTTACAGTATTTAGTATCTCGATAGTTTTTTTCTATATTTCTGTTACTGCCTTCCACCACAAGAGGTCTTCACAAACTCATAGGTGTGTAGGTCAGTAAGCTGACGTCTGCGCCTTCGGAAATAGCCGCAAATGTTGAACGACGACCGGTAGGGCTTTCTGTGAAACAGCATTGAAACGACTAACAAGGGTGAAATGCTGACGTGTTACTTGGTAAAATTTTTTGGCTACAGTTCTGTACGAACATGGGTGCCGTAGTGGTGTGGTCTGCAATAAAGCGGAAATTTGCGTTAAAGACCAGCAGGGATGTCAGGGCAGCAGTAAACTGACAGTATTCATAGGCCACTGGTGTCAGCCAAATTAAACAGTAACTATATAACATTTGCTGATTGTACTTTGCGAAAGATATTCGAAATATATATGCATGTGTTTCTGTGTGTATGTGGATGTGTGCTTGTGTGTCTGTGTCTGCGCGTGCGTGCATTTTAGTGAATCGAGCATCGCCGATGGATTGGTCCTCTGACGAATATGAATCTTCTACTTTTCTTACAATAAGAAATGGATAATGTAAGTAAATCCTCATTTTATGGGGGGAGGGGGCAGGCATAATTTGTTTCTGTCTGCTCTATTGATTTGCTTTAAATCGCGTAATATTTTCCCATCTCATCCCTTTCTCTTTGTATTTCCTTTCTAGATCCAACTTCTGCATCTTTCTGTATTTTCCTCTTATGTATTCTTTATTCTTTCTTGTTAATGTACTGTGATTTGCTCTGTTTCTGCTGATTCTGTTTTCTAAATAGCTATCTCGACATTCGTCTGCTTGTTACTTACACATAAAACTATCTTACTATTCGTCTCTCGTTATTCTCTGAGAGCGTACTGATATGTTTTAGTGCATATCTTGTGTGTGTGTGTGTGTGTGTGTGTGTGTGTGTGTGTGTGTGTGTGGACAGCAATGCGACTAAATGTGTTATAAGCTCACGTTTTACTCTTTTCATTGTTAGACTAACATTTTAGATTTTGGACTTTTAAACTATCTAGTATAAGCTATATGAAAACAATTGGATCAGTAATAAGATGATGCACTTTTCTAGCATGAAATTGGATCACAGATGGAAATTCTGTCATAAAATTTATTTAGGACGATCTGGGTTTCCAGAGCTGTTCTTCCGGTAAACGAAAACAACGAAGAAAAAAATCAAAAGCTTCGAAAGAGCAGCCGTATGATGTACCCGAACATGTGTGTGATTGCATAGATATTAAAGGTAATATAATTCGTTTTCTTTGGGGGAAATAGGAGTATTGACCAATAATTAATAAATATTTATCGTGATTTATACCACAAAGCAATTTGTAAAACGTAGAAAGATTTGTCGATTAGGATAATGTGATGGTAAAATCAATATCAAAATGTTATATTTAAATGTTCAAAGAAAAAAATGATTAAACACAAAATAAGGCAAAGAACTCTGGCTTATTTTGTGTTCATAAAATAAGTCCTCTGGCACTGGCTTAAAAAAAACAGAATCAGTGGCTTTAACGTCTTTAGTCTTACTGCCTGAACATAAAATCCTCGGCTGTAAAGAGCTATACAAGTTATGAGGACGTAGGTTTGTAACGTGTCGCCATGACCTGTCACGTGATGTTTGCAGCTGTCGAAAAATCCTCAGGGGCTAGTCTCGACACGCGCACGTCTTCAAAACCTGGACTAAAGACTTTTGTGATTCGTGGCACACGTGCACAAATTCGGAAAGCTCTCGATTATATTACCACTTGTACAGGCGAAAAGGTTGGTTGAACTAGTGTTTCATCTACTATCCAAATAACCAAAAATGATCGAAAAGATATTCAATTTTGTAGAAAAGTTGGAAAGACAATTAGAGTTTTGATATCTACAGACCAAATATATAACTAATCTCATGAGAGGTACAAAGTAAATATTGTAATAAAAAAGTAAACAAACTAAGTTCTAAGTCATATGTATAAATACACAGTAAATACATGTTTATGTAACTAGGTATTACATATTTTTTCCAAAAACTGCACACCAGGTTTAACAATAATAATATTTTAGGGTTGATAATCATTAGAAGAAGGGCAGGGATAGCAAGAAGAATCTTAAAACGCGTGAAGTAACAGCAGAAGTAGAAGAATAAGTTGAATTTTGTTATATTTAGTGTGGAAAAAGATGTTTCGTTTCCATTTTTGTAAACAGTAGACAGTGTTTTTTAAGTTGTCTAAATTTGATTTTTTAGGACAAATGTCTCACACAAGCACAAGTGTGCTGGCTCGATTGGGTTAAAGAAGCTTTCCCCAATTTTGAAATTCGCACTTATTTCCTTCCACCTGCCTACATCAGACGAGTGCCAGTGACCGAAACCACAGTTCATGGTCTTAATCTTTTAGTCCTTGGAACAAATAACGCAACATGCAATGTACAGATGAGCGACATTGTTGAAGACGAAGCCTTGCAGCGTGTCTTGTTTAGTTTCAAGGCATTGTCGAAGATACGAAAAGAAGTTTTTATGTGCTTGAGTCAGTTTCCTTTTGGCTCATATCTGGGTGAGCCATGCTTTGCTCCGGCAGTTGCTCATCTTCCCTCACCGACCAGCTTACCCGAGAAGTATCCATGGAGCTGGAGACAGGGCGACTTCGACGTGCTTATCATTCACATGCAATATGGCTATGTTATATGCGAAGTGAAAGGCGTTGGATACACAGATGAAACACGCCAAGAAGAGCAGACTGAAGCAGTGGTAAAGAAGCTTAATGAAGCTGCAAAACAGTTAGACAAAGAAGAAAACATGTTGTTACATCTAGTGTCTGATATTAATATCGCTCCTCGCATCACTAAGACCATCGCCTGTCCAAATCTCCAGACTAGTCAGGTGGAAGCGATAATTTCGCAAAATGAACAGCTAGCACAGGTTTGTAAAGATGTTTTTACATTTAAAGAATGCGATCTGCATTACGTGTAGACCTGTAAATCTATTAAAAGATAAGTAAAATTATTTCGTTAAAAGCTTTAGTGATACGTTTTCAATGCGCTCCTAATTATCTCTCTTTTCAGACGTACTTCTCATCCTAAACACTTTTAAATAGTACATGCATAAGCTGAATATTTACAGTATCTATATATATATATATATATAGTTTGCTTTTGTGTGTAATTTATCTAAATCTACTTCTTGTAAGCACTTCTAGCAAACACTATTGCACAGCTCCTTGTTGCTGTATATAATGTGTGACTTTCGTTTCTTTTAGACTTTATGTCAGTGTTTAAAAGTAACAAGTCCCGCCAATGTCAGCCGCCGGATTCTTTGTTCTGATCAGCTGAAAAATGTTGGGGACAATGTAACTGAAGCGTTGGAAAAGTGGTGGCAAGAAACTGTAGCTGTATCAGGACCTGACACACAGTTAAATAGTAATCAGTATAGGACATTAATATCGAGGTAAAAGCAAAGAATTATAACATTATGCTAGATGTTTCTGCTTTTTTGTCAGCAAATTCCTTCTCTTTCATTAAGGAACTTTATTTACGCATACATTATCAGGATTCTAGGATGCCATTAGGGATTAAATAGTCTTAATAATAATTGATTATATTTTAATGAAGCAGTTCTATGTTTTTATCTTTTATGTCAATATTCATGAGTTATCGATAAGTCGAGTGTAAAGAATGATTTAAAAATTTATTATATTATTAAATTTATTTTACACTTCGTTGTAATTCAAATGGCAATTCGCATCTTCATTTTGACGAATCAGGTTCTGTGGACCAGCCTCTACCGTAAGGGTACCATGCATATCTGAACCCCGAGTCTGCATCAAAACAATGGAGCAGTTAGTGGCTCACGTTGGTGACTGTTACTCTGCTTTCATGACTCTGTATCCTGAACAAATTAGTCTCCTGATTAGACCTCCCCTCAGGGTTTTTATATCTGGACCCCCCGGCACCGGAAAAACCACCATGCTGCTTCTAATGGCATTGAAATGGTTACGACATGGCAACACCGTTTACGTCTTGAGTACGTGGGACCGCAGTCTTGCCGCAACATCTATGCTGTTCTACCTGCTTGAAAAGGAACTTACATTACAAAAACAAGACCCATACCCTGATAATAATACTAATGAAGATACTGAGAAAATTAAAGTTGGTCGTATTATACACATAAAAAGAAATTTTAGACGCAAGGAAGACATAAAGGAGACTTTGACTGAACTAGAACAAGTGGCCAAGCAGGGACCGCTATACATCATCGCTGACGAAGTGGGACCTGATCTTCTGTAAGTTTTCGAAAATTATACATACGGCAGGCATACGCAAACACGAGTGAACAACAATACATTTACATTTATAAATTGTGTGTGTGAGTGTGTGTGTGTGTGTGTGTGTGTGTGTGTGTGTGTGTGTGTGTGTGTGTGTGTGTGTGTGCAAATTTTGGTGCATGTAGGTGAAAGCATGTTAATCTTTTTATATTTTACGTTCATTGTGTACGACTTTTTACATTCCTAAACAAACAATCACACACACAGATTTATTTTATCACTGAACTTCATATAATATACATGTCCATCATTTACAGGTCGGAGCACTACTTTTTTGCAAAATTCTGCGCAAGTCTTCTCGATCTTCTTGGCGAACTCAGTGATCATCTTCATTTCTGGGCAGCAAGTTGCCAAGATAACGTTGCGCCAATAAAGTTTGACATCGAGGAATCAGATCTTGGCTGGGAAGTGGTACATTTCACCAGGCCACTTCGGTCGCCGCCAGCGGTACTCGAAGAAGTCAAAAAGGCGGTAGAAATCACAAGGGACTATTCCGTACGTGAGTACAGTGAACGAAAAGTACCTGATCATGCAGATGGTCCACCCATAAAGTGGTTTTATCATCAAGCTCAGTCAACAAGGGTTGAAGATTGTAGCAGCTGTGGGAAAAAAGTCGAAAAATTCTTACACAAAAAACTCCGACTGGGTAGACAAGCTGCTTCTTGTAAGTATTATTATATAAAGTCAGCGTCGTTTAAGCAGCGTCTTAGAGTTAATAGAAAATTAATTAAATCAGTTACACTGAACAATACAACACTTAGTAAACATTGCATATGTATTATTAAGTGTAACTACAGCATTCAACATTAGAGAAAAAATTAATTGTCTTTCTCAATACACATGTTTAAGAATACCTGGCCTTTCCTCATATGTAGGGAAAACATTAATTTATATTCTATTTCTTTTATTATTCGTTATGTTATTACTTGGAATAGGGATCATTGATTTAATGTTCTATACCAATGCCTAGCTTAGTGGTATTGAAAGAAAATCAGAGTCTGGGAAACGTTCGAACCTTTAAGTGTTAAAGATATGTCCGTATTCTAATGCCGCTTGTTTAAATAGGGTTTTAATCTTGTAGTCTAATCTACTCTACCGTTTTTTCATTCTAGTAGTTTTACCATAGTTGATTCATATTTTTACACTTTTATTTATTATTTATTCGTGAACCTGTTATTAATCTGACCATCACAAAAGTTGTTATTCAGTAATATAAATGTTTATTTATTTATGCATAATGGGCCATGCCGATAGCTCTGCTATGACTTTTCTTTTCCTAACGCAAGTAATTTAAAGTACTATAGAGTAAAATAAATCCATTTGGATTATTAGTATAGTACTAAATTTTCAATATGAGCTCTTAAATGATATCCATATAAAAATCAATAATAGACAAGTAAAAATTCAATTTGTGACGTTAAAGTACTCTGGAAGATTTAGTATCCCTATTACGACCACGCTGAGCAGACATACAACAGTTACACATTTTCATGCGACAAAAGACAAAATTGTTTAGTAGACTTTTAATCTGTTTTATTTTTAACTAAATTTAATCATAATAGGATTCAATCATTCAGCCTCATATTCTTTGTTACTCCTCACACGTCTAAGTGATTCAAAACCAAGTACTTGTCGAAATAAGAAATACAACTTCATCACATATGTTCAACGCGCAAAAGCATAGTAAGATATAGAATTACCTTTCTCTTTCTTCACCAGTGTACTATAGGCATTGCTTTCTCAAAACGACAACAGCCCACATCAATATAATATATTGATTTCAATGGATATAACAAGTACGCCTACTAAATCTTATCCAATGTTATGCACCAACGGTAAATTATCACAGACACTCCACATAGTATAACTTATTTTTAGAAGACGTGAGAGAAAAGAAACATTGCCTAAGTTCAGTTTATAAACGACTCTGAGACTAGGGCAAAAATGTAATTTATAATACCTTTTGATAAAACGGAGTGAAACGCTTTTGTTCAGGTCTTAAGTTTTTCAAACGCGTAGAATAATCAACAAGCTCGTGGCTAAGACATATTCCTTGTCCAACATCAATAAGAATGTGTGAGTATTTTGCAATGCATTGCTCACAGTTTTAAACATTGTTTTAAAATATTGCTTCTTTTATAATAGCCGATGATCCTTTACAACAGAAGACTGCTGGTTCCACTGTTAGCGGCTGTAAATTTTTGCGGAACAAAGACGTTTTGATTTTGTCCTGGGTTGAGCTTAAAGATGATGCTCCTATAGTGAAGGCCTTGTTAAACGCAAAAATTCCAGTGCGTGTGATGAAGGACTCGGACATCGAGGACGTGGCTACAGCAAGCAGCGACGTCGTGTGGGTAGCGAGGCAACAGCTTGTCTCTGGCTTAAAAAGGAAAGTTGTCGTTATTCTAAATAACTATGACGACAGTAAAGGCGAGTACGTCTCTACAAGACTCCGCGCCATGTCCAGGTGCACGTCACAGCTCGTGGTTGTGTGTCCTCCACCCGGATATGAACCAAAACAATCTGATTAATACGTGTGATCTTTTAAGTTCTCTATCTCATCTTTGCCTTCTCTCTCTCTCCCTCTCTCTGTGTGTGTGTGTGTGTGTGTGTTTGTTTGTTCTGGCAAATATTCTCGAGAAGAATGCTCAATATGTTCTGCAACGATGTTTATGAAGTGCGATGTTCAAAAGCAAAACTGTGAAAAAAACATAATAGCAAATGGTTTTAGCAGTTTTTTTTTGGAGGTCATTAGCGTCTACTCAGTATATTTGTTAATTTCAGATGCAGTGGCATTCATATGTCCAAGATAGAGGTATATTGCTCAGTTTGAAGCAAGAATATCTGGCCAGCCGCTATTTTTGTCTATATATTGATTCCCAGAAGGCAAAGAATTTATCGATTTCAAAACCTGTATTTTAAGATTTTGTTATGTTAAAGCCCAGGTGAATTTGTGCGTCCGTAGGGCTCGTTGTGTCAGCAGCGATGTTTTGATATCAGCTTCGTCGCTCGGATATGCCAAAATGCTGTGGATTTGTAAGCCCTGTCTTTGTTTTTATCAAACACTGAAGCAAGTTTTAGTTTCAAAATGTCTCGATATTAACAGTTTTCTCTTGTCTTTCATTTCTCGCATGTAACAAAATGAACAGGCCTTCATTCTGGAAACTAAGAAACGGCTTAATGTAAATATCTAGAGAGTAAATGTCTAGAGAGCGGTTGACCAGTGAATTGGTAAGGATCTAAACCTCAATGTGCAAAAAAACCTCAGAATAAAACAAGACCAAAAGTGATTGATTTAGGCTAATGAAAGCTGCATTTATTTCTCTTGTAATTAATGGCAAATCGTTCAAAGTTCTTTGCGAAATACTCTCAAATGATTTAAGTTGGATTGAATGTAAAGAAATCTCAGTAGTGACTGCATTTTCTAAAATTTTGTGGAAATTAGAACTGCCTAAGTAGTTCACAAGACGCTTCTTTTATACGGTGATTAAAAAACCCCTTGTTTTTCAACCCTAGTGTGGATGTGTTGTATCGTGTAGCTGCTTATCGCAACTACAGCAACTTCTCAGGAAAGGAACCAGCTTAAACACACTGTTGTCAGCCTTCGTGATTCCTGGCTGTGTTTTTTCTGTCTGTTATCCCTGTTTTCTAGACACGTCAGAATGCTCATATGATCGCTCGCTTTTTTTCAGCCCACGTTTTGAATTTCTGACTAGATAAATATTTATCCTTACCATAGTTCTGGGTCACTGGAACTCTGTAGAAAGGACATTACTTAAAAGACATAAGGGTAAACCATTTCATAACGATTCAGCAAAAAATTGGACAAATCCTATGTCTGCTTAAATAGTCTTCTAGAATAAAGTTAAAAATACTTATTCTATGAGTCATCCTTTTTTGTAATAAAGTTATCTTTTTGTGTAACCAAGCAATTTTGTGTGCGTTTGTGTGTTAAAATATCAAAAATGTTTAGTAAATCGATTATTTCATTCAACACTACTAACATACTGCTCTGATAAATGGAATTATCCTTTTGCTCGTCTAATACTTGTGTTTCAAACTGTGAAGATTTCTTAATTACTCCTTATACCTCACACTAATGACAATGATTAAAATTAATGAAATTACATGGCAAGAACATGTTTATATTGTGATTTTGTGCGAAAGAAAGAGCAGAGCTGATGAGTTGCAGAGTGTGATAGAATCCTAAAAGTTTATTAAGGATGGATGCTAGTTTTTAATACCTATTATAAACCCATCATCTGAATACAGTTTTAAAACTGTTGTCTATCTACCGGCCAAAATCAACCTTCAAGAACGTCTGCAGTATATAATTTAATATTAGAAGTGTATGTCAGGACACGTCCGCTTTTTTCAGGAAGGCGCTCTATTGACCCCATTTTACTCAAAAAGGCTCCGTTCTTAGAACTTTCTCAATCCTGTTTTTCAAACCTTTTGTCATCATGCAAAATATGCTTTAAGTCAGTTAGCGCCATGACGACACAATTTACAAGGGGAGAACACTACGGCCAATTCACGCTTTTGCTACTCATTACTCTCGGCTTGATTACTGCAACTCTTTGCTTGCAGGCTGCTCTGCAAAACCTTCCAGAAAGTACAGAACTCCACTGCACTTCTGGTGCTCAGAGCAAGGAAACCGGACCATGTCAGTCCTCTCATTTGTTTTTTACACTGGCTACCCGTCTGTTCTCACATTCAGCACATGTCTGTGCTGTGTTTTAATTTCTTTGCTGGCTCCTGGCCTGATTGTTTCTCTGAACTTCTCTTACGTTCCGGCCAGACAACTACGCTCTTCGTCTGACGACCATATCCTCACTGTTCCTGTCACCAGAACAAGAACATATGGTCACAAGATTTGTAGTCACTGTGCACCGAACTAATGGTACCTTTTCCCTTTCCATATTCACCACCAACCTACAATTGAATCCTTTAAAAGTGCACTGAAACCGCACCTCTTTCACATTAATACTAGTTTTTTTCACACCTTTCCCCTGTTCCGCTAATTTTTACTTCCCTCCTCGTCTTCTTTTCGCAAAATCATGATACTCTCATCCCTAGTTGGTTGGATCCTCTTTTTTGTATTTGTCTTTATTCATCATTTGTATTGTTGTTTACCCTTCCATCGTTCATATGCTGTTTGTTCTTCTGTCCCTGGTAGGTTTCCAACGTCTTGTTTTTTATTTTAAGCGCCAGGAGCGTGCTCCTTAAGAGTGTGAGTCTGCGCTTTAAAAAATTTGCATTTAGTATTATTATTATTAACATCATCATTCTTGAGATCCGTATTTTAATGTTTTGTCGCGGTGCACACTGTCGCATCGCAAATAACGGCTATAAAAATAAACCAAATGTCGTGTCAAAACGACTAGAACGTACGGCTTTGGGCCTGGCGTGGATATTCGTGGTTCGACACCGAAAAGACAGACCTCTATCACTGATGATATCTCTTTTTTTGACAATGGAGAGCATGCTGACATGTTCATTCAATGTTAAGTGTAATGAAGAGATCGTTTTAAGGTAAGAGATAAAAATACAGGTTAGTAACGGGCTACGTTCAGGAGTAGTGCTCACAAAAACTATTTTAATGCATGATTAAGAGACTCAATGATGGGTTAGTTTACTTCGAACGCCTGAAGCTGTCGCTCCGGTCTTTTGAGCAAGGTTCACGTCTCTCATGTACTTTGCTTGTTGTACATCTTTATGTAATTGTTCAGCTTTTACATCTCCTTTCAAGACAATTGATTTTAGTGCATTAGGAACTTCACTTTTATTGTTAATTTTATTGTATGTAAACTTTTGCTCCCATTATTGTCAGTGTGACGTGAAATGTTTGATGTTACTTGTGAGCTTAGACTAAGGTACAGACATAAACACATACATAGCCACAGATAAGAAAGAGATAAACACACTCCCAACATTTAGTGTTCGGAAATACCCTTATTGACTCGCCTATAGATAGTAACTAATGGCCGCTATTTGCATTGACTTTATTTTCGGCGTAAGAGAAGGCCTAAGCCCAAATTTTTGGAAAGTGGCAGCCACCACAAAGCTTTTGATGCAAAGTAAGGATTTTTTTTTCTACATTTAAAACGTTGTGTCATATTCTTCATTACATATCTGTCAATAGCAGTTGATATTTCTCAATTTCTCTGTTTTAACGTCAGATAGAATGTCTAAGCTACAGTCTGTTGCAGCGTTCTGCGTTGATTTTTTTTCGTGAATCACGCCATTCCTAATTGAAATTTGGGATGTCACCTGTGGGGACAAAATGGCGTACAACATTGTTTTAATTCGTAGCATAAACGTAAAGAAGCACAGTACTGTCCCCAGCTAAGTAGAAGGCATGTAGAAGAAAATTCAGTGTGTAAGTTTGTTGTCTCTCATCATAATTATAGAGAGGACATATGAAACTATTTCTTTTGTTGAACATCAGGGTATCTATTTATAGGTTCTCGTTTTATGAGAAGGTGGATGGCTGAGTGGTTAGGGCAGTAGCATTCAAACTGAGAGGCGCACTGATTTGATGCCCGTGTGGCGCGCAAACGTGGCCCAGTTGACAAGCTGGCGGGAATGGGTACCTGACTGTATGGAGGGTTGAGTAAGTCCTTAACACCTCCCTCGCCAACAACTGAAAAGGTTAGGGACGACTTTACCTTACCTTAAATGAATTAGCAGATTGTTCTTTGTCTGTTTATTTGTGTCACTGCAACCTAATTTGAGTGATTGTTTTTGAAAGACTGTTGTGAGGTGTCACATTGCCACGATCAGGGTTTATTAATAGCCCGAAACTTCGTTCCATATCAGACTCACGCATTCTTTCCCTCCCTCCCTCCCATAAAGTCGCATACCCTCAAACGGAGGTTCTCTCTCTGTGTTGCTAAGCAGTGGAACTCTCTTCCACATCACATTCGCCACTCGGACTCTACGGCTACATTCAAACGCTCTCTGAAAACAAATCTGTTCACAAAGTACTATCCCTGAACTGCTATTCTTAACTATGCTAACCACCATGTACCTTAGTCCATTACTTTATGTTCTACTCTTGCATTTTATCTTTTTTTTCGTGTACCTATACGTTTATTATTCTCCACTGTCTGTTATCTTTCATTTATTATTACTGGTCTGCGCAGAGAGTGCGATCTATCTTGGTCGAGATGCTGCGTATTATGAGTATCTATTATTACTCTTATAGACTTCTGTGATATACAATCTTTTTTGACTGAAGAGTTAAACGACTGAAATGAAAGTGTTTAAAGCTGGCAAGCACTTTAAGTCGTTTTCACACGTGCCAATGCCCCCCCCCAAAAAAAAAAAATGGCGAGAAGGCTATGAATGGAATAACCCCAAAGATGTAATTAAACTGTTGGAATGAACAAACGCTACATGCAGACAAAGAACAATATGCTCAAGAAATCTGGTTTTCACTTTATTGGTGACAGTTTACCAGATTTAAATAATCTGCTTTAAACAGCAGGGTCAAGTTCATTTGTAATTGATAGCTCTAAAAACAATTAGGTGGTAGATAGATAACTGTCTCATATATATATATATATATAGCCTATTCTGTTTCAGGCTGTAGTACACACGTTACGTGCAATGGGCAAATTCAAAATCATTATGATCAAGATGTTTATTACATTACTTTCTTTTTAATAAATTTTTGTTACTGGGTTTTGCAGTCTCATTTCTTCAAGCCCGACAATCGCTGTCAAACGAATCTCATCTTCAATGGCTTTAGCTGCCTCATCATGCCTTTCTTTGTTCCGCACATACGAGAACACAGGTAATCATATTAGATAGCATAATATTTAAGTCAATTTTAAATACAAAAATTAACAACTTCAGTAAATGGCAGTAGGATAACTCATATTCATTTACTATACCAGCGCTTCAAGTGTATGTATACAAACGTTCATTCTATTAATGATTAAGAAAAATGTAGTATTTAACAAATACCCCAGCGGTTTTAATGGTTATGGCGTAGAACTATTTTCAAACAATGATAAACAAAGAGTAAATACATGAGGATGCATTTGGTATAAAACAACCTATAAACAAAAAATGCACGAAACAGTCATAATATTTCTGTAAGTTTTACTTTTAATTTAACCCTGGATGGTTTTTTCTTGTCTTGTGTGGGTTTTGCTATGCTGCTGCTGCTTGTGGTAAGCTTAATTGCTTCTGGAATTGTTTGTGCAGCTGTCCTTTGAACATTTCCACTGCCCTACTGAAAATAAACAAAAACATACAATCATACAATATTTCACTAGGAAAAGTAGAAGTCATTGTCTTGAATGTCTCATAAGTATGTGGAATAAAATAATTCTGCGTAGTCCCTTGCCAGAAAAAGTCGTATCATGTACTTCGATGTGTTTTGAAGGAAGCAAGGACATGCACATTTTGAAAGATACCAGCCAGGACTTTAAGACATAGTATTTAAAACACACACACACACACACACACACACACACACACACACACACACACACACACCCAATTTACTTAATCCTCAAAGAATTAGCCTGGGAAGATTTTATATACACACACACACCTACAGATCACTTAATTTACTTAATCCCCAAAGAAGTAGCCTAGGAAGATTATATATATATATATATACGGAGAGGGAACAAAAGCAAACCTGGAGAAGATAAGTAGAGAGGGAGGCAAAGTCGGAATCACATGGGCCCAACTCAGGGGGGCTGCATATAACCGAGTCCGCTGGCGAGGTGTTGTTGCTGCCCTATGCTCCTCGAGGAGTAACAAGGGATAAACTAAACTAAAACAAAGATAGAAACCCACACTGAGTTTCCTGTAAAGGATCTTCACAGCTTGAGCTGTGAAAGGTTCCTGTAGACTGATCTCCTACCAGCCTTTGACAATGATAAAGACATCCAAAACACTATAGAAATGTGATCGGTTACATTCACTGCTACTGTCGCTACCATGTACCCTTACAGACCCCTTCTAGAAATATGGAGATAAAGCTTGTGGACAAGAAAAATAACTAAATGAACTCGGGCATTATCTTTATAGGTCAAACCTTTGTTTTGAAAGATCGTAGTAAATAGTATAGGCAGATAGCTATTTCATAACCACAAGAGATCTCAAATATTTAATGTCCTATCACAGTAATATCTCTGTGTATGCACTCTCAAATCTCTCTCTAGATATATGTAGATACAGGCGTTGTTGACATTGCAGCTTGTTTGCACTAGATATATCTATTTAGCGTACAAAAGCATGACAGTTTAAACATTAATGCCATTAAATGTTTTTCTTTGCAGATGTTTTCTGTCATCTGAAGATAAAAAACGATCCAGTTACGGTTTTACTACCCTTTTACTATCATATCCGGTAAGTGTCAATCGACTTCCACCCTGGTTTGCACTAACAGACCAACTCTAAACATAGTTTATTGCTTGCTTTACTCACACACACACACACGCGCACACACACGCGCGCGCACGCACGCACGCACACACACACACACACGCGCACACACTGATACCTTTAATTAACCTGGTGAACGGGATATTTTTATTTTTGCATCGGTTGATAATAGCGGTAGGCGTGAAGTAGTGTGCCGTTGACACACTGTCTTTAATAAAACAGTTGATAGTGAAATTCCATTAGCTAGAAGGAGTGTCCGACTGAGGTAACAGACCTCACACGATGAGTAACGTCTAGGTATCTACAAAGCGAATTCTGTTGGCATTCTATATTTAAAAGTAGACAAGCTTCTAGAAGACCAATACGTGCAACAATTTTTATTTTGAGTTCGATGTCAAGTTTATAAAATGTAAAAGAATGTAAACAAAAGTGACCCATTTTGTTGTAACGGGTCACGAAGTATTAGTACTACAAGTATCAGAAGACGTTTCTTGGTAAACACCCCTACATGTCATAAATGTTCTTATTCTATCAACTACTTCTATAAGTGAGCGTGATAATTAAAAAATGTTTATGTTCTTGTTAAAACAACTTTAAAATAAACATAAATGCCTAACTTGAAAGGTTGTTATCTGTAGATTTAGTCTTGATGGCACTATAACAGATGATGTTGAGGCGCAATTCTTGTGGTTTGAATTCGTTGCCATTGACTTGGACTTTTTTGGTTGCGTTCCAAATGGCTGAGCAGCAGTGCTTGTCTGCCTGGAAGGTGTATTGTAGTTGCTGTGTGAACATGTGTGTATGTGTGTTTGAGAAAATGTGTGTATAAGCGTATTTTTGTTTGTTTTGGAGATAAAGAAAAGAAAAGTGTTTTGAGGCCATACGTTTTTCTCTTTTATGTTTCTACGTGCGTGCGTGCGTGTGTGTGTGTGTGTGTCTAAACAAGTATTTTAAAACATATGGAAAGTTTTATTAACATTTATAAAGAATGTTTTCTACTGTGAAGTTGGATTGATGCAAATAGAGGAGCTTATTGATAATGTAATGCAGTCATAAGAAGTGTAAATAAACTATAATACCATTTGTGACACGACAACACGTAATTCCTCGGCTATGAAATCAATATATTTCTTAGCAGGTAATAAAGAGTAAATCTAATATATAGTTTCCTTTAAGTGTTAATGGAGGACTACCAAACACTGGTAGCAAACAAAAATGACATTTCTTCGGTTATCTTCTGGCTAATGCCTTTGCATTACTGCCCCAAATCACAGTTGTTCACATTGAAATCTGGTTTAGCCTTCGGGATATAAAAATTACAATAACAGGGATATAAAGCTCTTCACACCAAACATATAGGAAAAAAAATGAAAAGCAGTTCTCGCAACTCCTAAAAATGTGATTCATCATGCTGCGCAAATATAGATTCGCATTATTATTTTGTTAGATTTTGGGCTCATTTAAAATGAGACACTTTACTACTATTAATAATGAGTCTTGTTTTGTTTTGTTTTGGTTTTTTTTTTTGCAGTCCTTACTGACGGAGACATGGAACAGTCTAGACGCCTTCTCCGAAGAAAAGCCGACGCAACTCAAGAGCTTATTTACAATGTCTCCGATACTTTATTTGAGCGCTTACGTCTGACAGGTATGACTTTGTCTCTTCACTGTGATGTAACATAAACTCTTGAACAGTATGATGTCTGATTTTTGCCTGTGCTTGGTACAATTTTAAGATAATATACACTACAAACAGGCATGGTACTGGGATAAAATACAAACCAAAAGAGTGGGGTTTGTGCCCAGAGAGGCATAGACCCATCTTTATTGTGCTTGGTGTTTTGCAGCTTATTGTAGATTTTAAGTTTAGAGACAGCCAGTACACCACTCTCTTATCTCCTTAAATGTACAATATCATACTTTTCTAGTTTGTTTACAAATGGTTACGACGCTTTTCTCGGATATTACTTTGTATTTGAAGTATTTATTTTTATAAAAAAATATTGATTAATCTGCTTTGCAACTCATTTTCAATTTAGAGGAAAAAATGAATTGCATCTATTTTAGTGATAAACATTAAGCTTCACTAATTGTTCCTCTTTTCTTGTGCCAACATTTTATATGTGTGGTATTCAGATGTCCAACGCTCTTCGGGAGTCCGGATCGAAACTAAATTATCGTCGAATGCCAACAAGTCCTTTATTATCAGGGGAATTCGCGCTCAGATACGAGAAGCTCTTCGGCTGATTACAATTCAGACTGGCGAGCAGGTAAACTACTAAAGAGTGACCAGACAAACTGTTGCTGCCATTTTATATATATGTAAAATTAAGAGATACGATTATAATGAATAATTGCTAATTAATTTTTATAAAATAATTTGACAAACTGGCTATTTGGGATAAACTTAGACAACCATTCAACTATCTTGTAAATTATTTTTACTGGTAGATAGACACATAGATGAAAAAAAGGAGTTACAGTTTTTGGCAAAAAAGGTGTTAAATCAAGTTCTGCGAATGCAACTGAAATAAATTAATTAGATTTTTCTGCTCTGTACGTTGTAAAAAATATTGGAACTGTTGCACAATTTCTAATATGTAATAATTTTGCAGTCTTCAATTCTGAGAAATGCCCAGAAATTTTGGCTTCAATGGATTCAAGAAGCGTTTCCTGATTTTGAGATCCGCACATATTTCCTTCCACCTGTCCACATAAGACGTGTGCCATTGACTAGGAAAACTGTACATGGCCAGAATGTCTTTGCTCTTAGAACCGATAAGCAGGTGGAAGTAGCATCATCTACTGTGTGGAATCCCCCTTCTGTTCAAGAAAGTGATATGATTTTTGACAAAGCCTTAGAAAATGTGCTTTATTCTTTACAGAAACTCTCAGAAATTAATCAAGAAGTTTTTATGTGCCTGAGCCAGTTTCCATTCGGGTCATATCTAGGCGAGTCATGCTTTGCTCCAGCATCTGCGCATCTTCCGCTGCCGACAAACATTCCTTCAGATTGGCCTTGGGAGTTGAGGCAAGGCAGCTTGGACGTGCTTATCATTCACAAGCAATTTGGTTTTGTTATATTCGAAATAAAGGCTGTAAGACTAAATGAAAATGCATCACTAGAAGAGCAAGACCAGCAAGTGAAAAGAAAACTGAAAGAAGCCGCAGAGCAGCTAAAAAAAGCGGAAGTAATGTTATCCCACCTGATATCGGACATCACCCCTAGCGTGCGCATCACAAAAGTAATCGCTTGTCCAAACCTGAAATCTTGTCAGCTACAAAGGATCGTTTCTGACAACCAACTACTAAAGCAGGTTAGTAAAAATATATTGGAGATTTTGATTTTAATTCGGTAGATACGCATATAGCTATGTCTAGGTGATTCAAGTAATGAAAGTTCATATCCATACATTGTTCTTTATGGTTTCTTTGATGTTTTCAAACTTGTTTCAGGATCTTTTCCAGTGTTGCAAATTAAAAGATCCCGCTGACGTCGCACGTTTTGTTATATGTTGTGACCACCTGTGTTCTCCTGAAACCTTGGAGCATGTCGGTAAAGACAAAATTAAGGTGCTGACCGACTGGTGGCAAGAATTTGTCGCTGGGTTAGGATCTGACCCAGTATTAAGCGGAAGTATTGAATCGTACCAGATCCTAATATCCAGGTAAGTTTTTTCCAAAACATATTATATTCATGCTGTTATTAGTTCTTAAAAATGTAAAATTATTTTATGGTTGCATGATATAAACAATACTTTAATGATTCACAATGTAATGTCTAATGTAAATATGGGCGAATGTTTTCCTTTCTTTGCAATAACTTCGCATAATTTATTGGCAATTACTAAACCCATAACAAGTATGAAGAACTGATACACCATTTGTATATAAGTGGGAGTACGCTTACTTTTTACTGTAATAAATTTAGTAAAAACAAGTAGTAATCAAATTAATTTTTATATAATAGGTTCTGTGGACCGGCCTCTACAGTGAGAGTGCCGTGCATAACTGAACCTCGTGTGTCGATAAAGACGTTGGATCAGGCTGTGGCTTTCGTGGGAGATTGTTACACGGCTTACATGACACTTTTTCCCGAACAAATTGAATTGCTGAGCAGAGCTCCCCAAAGGGTTTTCATTTTTGGTCCCCCTGGTTCAGGAAAAACTTGTGCTTTGCTCCTGATGGCCATTCAGTGGTTGCAAGAGGGGAAGAACGTTCATGTCTTGAGTTCATGGGACCGCAGTCTAGCAGCGTCGTTTGTGTTGTACTACTTGTTGGAGCAGATAATTCAAACACAGCTTATTAAAGAAGCAGCCACCCCTGGACGTGTTTATCTGCTACAGAAAAACTTTACAGTGGAAGAGGACATAAAGGCAACGCTAGACGAACTTGCACATACGACTGAGAATGACTCGCTGTACTTAATCTCTGACGAAATTGGGCCTGATGGCAAGTAAGGACAGTATTTTTTCTTCATAATTTAGCTCTAATTATCTGCAGCTCTTTATTTACAATCCTTTCTCTTCTCTCCCATGTTTCTATATGTCTAGTAAAATGCAAAATGTCTATTTCTTAATTTTTGTCTTCTTGATATGACAGGTCAGAGCATCGTGCCTTCACTGAGTTTTGTGTCAAACTACTACATATTTTTCGGAATCAAGGCAAACATCTGTATTTGTGGGCTGTAAGCTGCCACCATGATCTTGGTTTGAGCCCAGAAAAAAGCAGGGATACAGAAGACTGGGAGCAGACATTCTTCACCAGACCACTCCGCTCACCACCGTCAGTCGTCCGGGAAATTAAAAAGGCGTGGGAAATTAAGCAGCGCTCTGTGTGTGAGTACAGTCACCGAAGTATACCCGATCATACCGACGGTCTACCCGTGTTGTGGGTGAATCACCAAAGTCAGGAGCATAAATCCCTCAGAGTTGAAAACTGTCGTGCATGCGGGGAAAGTGTGGCCAGAATTTTACTCACACATCTCAGACTGGGTGAGCCTCTGTTTATTTTTGCTACTTCTTGTTGTTACGATTATCATTATCATTAAAAATTACAGAATCAAAATGACAGTATATGCACCAATTTATATTAACCAAGTAGAAAGAACAGCAAAATGCAAGCTTTAAATATAACTAAACAATTTTTCAGTTCTTGAAAATCTTAACAATTGTGAGATTTAGATACAGTTATAAAAATTATGGACTTAAAGACATGTCAAAAGTTTTTTGTTTTGAACATGGTAGTAGTATTTTTTATTTGGATATAATTAGTAGGTCTTATTGTGAATAAATTCTGACAAAACGTTGCTTGACAATCTCTATCTCTGTGGTTTCAGATCTGAATTGTTTTGTAATTAAAAAAAGAAATTCCTCTTGGCCAAAATATGAACAGCATAGTGATTATATGAGTGGCGTTTATTATAGGAATATATAGCAACTGATCTAAAAGTTGCATGAAAATTCTCATGTAGGTATAGAACTTACGATTTTAATGTCGGCTAGTATATTTATATCTAGGCAATTGGTGCATACTTCTTCCAGTATATTCTTTACAATCACGACTACCTTCGAGCCTGTTTATCTATAGATTTTCTGGCTACAAATAATAAATTTTGAAAACATTCACACATCAAAAGTTTAACATTTTATAATTTTCCAAAACATAAAATATTACAGTTTTCAAGAGACGTGGCAAAAAGGTTTATTACTGTAAACAAAAACCGACTTCATTATCCGGCTATTAGAATCTTATCCTTAAACGATTGTGGTACGAAATAAACTAATAATTTATATGTTAGTACCATTTTATATAGATATATAACATTTATTGTAAAATAAGATCAATATTTAGGGTAGAACTATCAGTTGTATTTACATTTTGTTAACAACAGGTAAAGAGCTGCCACCCACAACTGGCAGTTCATCAGTTGGCTGTACAACTCCACAGCGCCTGCGGTACAAAGATGTTTTGATCTTGTCGAGGGCTGAGTTTCACAAAGATGACGTCTTTATTAAAACTCTGTCAGAAAGGGGACTTCCGGTACGTGTGATGAGTGACTTGGACATCAAAGACATGGCTACAGCCTGCAAGGACGTCATCTGGGCCACGCGACAGCAACTTGTTCGTGGACTAGAGAGAAAGGTTATTGTGTGTTTGGACAATTACGATGACATCAATGGACAGTATCCCTTCTCCAGACTTCATGCCATGTCCAGGTGTACGTCACAGCTGATAGTGGTGTGCCCTCCACTCTAATATAATCCACAGACTTTTTGATCAGTGTCAAGCAGTATATCACTAAACATCATGACTCCTTGTAGTCTGCTATCCCATAACAGATATGCACATACAAGGGAACAGTGTACACAAGCAAAAGTTCATTCATAATTAAGACATGAGATGATTGCCGAATACAATATATTTTATCAAAGGAAACTTAAACACAAAGAACAGTGTGAAAGTGTGGACAGCGTGGAGGTATAAGCAAAACGTTGAGACATTAGAAACGTATGGGTTATAAAGAGAAAGCGACGACTTCCCCAGAATATCGTCTGATTCAGGGCACAGACGAGTTCTGCACGAAATGAGGGAAGGGAAGTAATCAGCTGATAAGGCGTTGCCGGCCAAGTAACCTAGACATGACTGTTCATGAGAATCCACACACATAAATATTTCTATGTTGATCAGAAGAATTTTTCACTGTTAAGTGCTCCGTGATAGCACAGAATGATGTTAACCACTCAGTGAAGTATTTTACAACTGCCGAACGAACTTCTTTGTTGAGCGAAAGCGAAATTGAGTGTGAGGGTCTGTAAGTTAGTGTGATTATTGTCATTTGGATTTAATGTGCTCAAAAAAGATACATTCAAACTGAAATAGTCAAATTCAAATTTACATGTACTTTGACTGCGTGAGTAAAAGTGTTTTTGACAAATTAGTTAACAGGTTGATCCATTTTCTCATATTAGACCCAGCTTTAAAGCTGTTTGTTTTGTATTTAATATTTCTGAATGTTTTACTTCATATTTACATTTGACAGACTCCCTGTAAACGGAAATGATTGATAAAATGAAGACGAAAAGGTAAAACGCTATTTATCAGTTAATGTGATTTAACAACCCATACAGAGTTAGAAATTCTGTAGTTATAAAAATCTAAGAAAGGTTAGGATGGTGCTTATACAAGAGTGTAAAGAAAAAAAATAACGGATAATGATAATTGCAGGGAGGTTATACCTGCCGTTATAAGCCATGTCCAAATTATTTCCTAACAGCAAAAGTAGATACGTATGCATACAGGTCGACATTTACCTGTTTACTATGAAAGTAAGCTTTGTAAAAAAAGTTGATGACACTACATAAGTGTGTCAAAAGGCGAAAAAAGGCCATAATGATGCAGTCATCTTCCATCTGTTTTTCCCACACAATGTAACTGGTCTAGTTTGTGGCTGTTATTTGCACTCACTGAGACAACAGAAGTACTGTGTAACAATGCCAACATAACGTATCATAAAGAGGAGTTAAGGAATTGCAGTAGAAGGAAAAAAGGAAAAACGGTTCCCCATCCCTGACGTAACTGTATCTGTTCATATGTTATGCATTCCTGATATGAGCGTGTTGATCTCTTTCTGTATAAGTTGGTTTTTGTATGCTTAATTGTAATGCTCTTAGCCAATCATGAGCACAAAAACATTTTTCTGCCGGAGTTTTTTTCATTCATATACTTAAATGTATATGTCTGTTCTTATTTCTGTTTTTATTTTGAGCATGCTTATTGAAGATTAAAGGGAGATCATTCTCTTCAGATTCGACAGCAAAAATTCAAACAAAAGAAGGGATTTTTTAAGCAGGAAAAAGGCATATTTTTATCGTAATTCTACTCTATGCAAATTGATCGTTTTCTTCACTTTAATCAAGTTTGTGTTTCTTTTAATTGTGTGAGATTTGTAACGCTTTTGAGCACCATAATACATCATTTACAGAAATATTAGTATGAGTCTTGTCGTTTCAGCATTTCTGAAATTGTTACACGAGTAGGAGACATACTGTTTTTAAAGAAAAAGTTTTGCTTAGAGCTTATATTTACATGTAACATAAGAACTTGCTCAAACTGGCTCACTTACTTGAGTGTACAGATCTTTAGGCAAGCAGGCTGTTGAAATGGAGAAGGAAGAATGAGGTACCTCTACAAAAGGGTCTTTGTAGAAAGAATAATGGTATTTCTACGTCAAATCCTGTTTTGAAAAATCTCGTTTATTTACGGTTTTACATTCCACCAAAGATGAAAAGATATTCGTGCATAGGCACGTTGATTGAGTATAGCGTGTCGGCGGCTTTGTGATCTCCCGCAGTGTCTAATTTATACGGGTTGTTCTTTTAAGGAAAATTAACCAGTAGTATACCGTTTGGAGTACGTTCCTGAAAAAACGGATGTAACATGATTTAACACGCTCCAGTTAGAACTTATGTTCATGTCAGGACTTGTTCACTTCTTTTTTCACCACCACAATACAACCATCCTGAATTCTACAAACAGGGAGACATATCTCTTGTGTTAAAAAGAATTATTACAATTCACGCTTATGTGAAAGAAGAATAACTCCTTGTGTCCATTGCAAGCACAGTCATGGGCGGTATGGTTTTAAATCCCACCACCTTCTTGATTTTTTGGAGAACACGTGGGGGTGAAGCAGGGCTGCATTCAGTCGCCGTTCCTCTTCATCCTGGCCATAGACTGTATCATGACAGAGAGAGGAGAGGGATCAAATTGACCATGACTATGACAGCAGCAACAACTCGGCAAGACTTGGACTTTGTTGATAACATTGCCCTGTTGTCACACCGCCACCAAGACACGCAGGAGAAAACAAATGCCTTCTCAGAAACAGCTGGAAAACGTAGAAGGTCATCGCAAAGAATACAAAAAAGTATAAACGCCAGAGTCCAAGAAAACATCAAACTAAATGGAGAAGAGATTGAGGAAGTCGACAGTTTTACCTATCTTGGATCCAAGATGTCAAACACCGGGGATGCGGAGGTGGAAATTCGAGCCCAACTAGCGAAAGCCAGCCAGGCCTTCGCCTCACTTAGGAGCACGTGGTCGGTAAAAACTTTAGTCAGAAGATCAAGCTGGAAATCTTCAAGTCAAATGTGATCAACACCTTCCTTTATGGATCAGAATCATGGAAGATGACCAAAAGCATCGGTAACAGACTTGGCGTCTTCCCAAAAAACAGATGCCTCTGGCGCATACTTAACATCATTTGGCCAAACACCATCACCAATGAAGAACTCCAGCAAAGAACTGAAACCGAGTCCATTACCACGCTGGTTCAACGAAGGCGTTGGCGATGGATTGGACATGTGCTTCGCCAGCAGACAGCAGACCTCTCCAGAATCGCCCTACGATGGACTCCAGACGGCCGAAGAAAACGAGGCCGCCCAAAGGAAACTTGGAGAAGAACAGTGGAAATGGATATGAAAGGAAAGGGCTGGACATGGGGTCGCCTGGAGCGGGTTTCAGCCGATCGACATCAGTGGCGGGCTCTGGTTGAGGCCTTATATGCAACTAGCACGAAGAGGATTGATTGATTGATTTGATATTGTTTATGCCTTTCTACATTATACATCTGCAAAGGTCAGTATCAGTTTAAAGTATAATAAGACAACCACTATAATCGCTTAAAGCCAGTAGCTTATTGACCGTAACCCAGACCACATCATCCACAGAAACTCAGTACAAGTTCAACACCAACTAAAGCAAATACAAAACATCAAATACAAAATGTTAATATTTAGACTGTTTTAATACAATCAACTGATCGTGAATATCTTTAGACAAAGCCTATTGTTTTGTTAGCTGTAATCTTTGGTACAATTAGAAAAAAATTCCACATTGTTTCACAATATTCACATTTAGCTCTATTGTATGAACACATTGTTGGTGATCTATGTAAATGTGTGTTGTTTTTTCGTCAAAGATCTTCAAACGTAGCTTCACTAGCATCTCAGACCACTAAAACCACATACGTTGCATAGTGAAATAGATGGGTCCCACATCCTTTCTATAGGACCTATATCTTTTGCATTTTTTTGGTGCAAGGGTCTCGCCTAAGCTACGATGTTATAAATATTCTAAGCAGCGAGACCTTCTTTCTCGTGACACAGTTTTTTATACTCACACCAAATACTGCATAAATAACAGGAACATGCTTTTCAATACTTCTTTCGTCTAAGAAGCGTTGAAAATGTTTCTAGTTTTTAGAATTCTGTTCCAGATGTCCACCTTTCTTTAATTCAATAAGCCAATGGTAATTAGTACTTAAAATCAATAGCTCGTATAGTAATATTTTCCAATCTACAGAGATGTAGGAAATCGCAGACGTAGATGTTTGCCCTACCTTGAATGGACCATCCTCAAATTTCCCTCGTTATATAACTAGTAGCATCATTGAAAGTTCTTGAGCTCATCGAAACATGTTTAAAGCAAAACAGTGCTATATTTGCCGAAAAAGCATGAACAATAGTGTTGTCCGTGTGCCCGATAGAATATCAAAACATTGCTGCCGAACTAAACGACCAGCACGAACGCCACAATGTCCGTCAAATCCAGTGATAAAAAGTTAATCCCATTCTAATTCGATAAATAGTTAAAGAGACCTTTTTATCAAGATGCTGCGTTTTTAAAGTGAGTCAAGGTTGTCACGGTACTCAAATGTAAAGTATAACAATTGTTATCTTATGAGGCCAACATTGAAAATTTCACAATAAGGTCTTAACTCTTGGCTAAAGTGTGTAATAAATCCAAATGAGAGAAGTATTTTGTCCAATAATTTTAGCCAGACATCTTGACTAAGTCAGACGGTGATGTGTAGTCCACATGCACTGCGTCGATATCAAAACATTGCTGCTGATGAGACGAGCACAGCGGTGAATGTCAGGTGACAACTTCAAATTTTTCGGTTTCTTCTACTTTTGCATCCTCATTCCTTTTCCTTGTGTTTTTCCTGCAGAAAGAGAAATTAGCATCGATCATATCCACACTGTTTCACAAAGATAATAATTTAAAACATCGGCATCAGTTTGATAATTGGAAATAGATATATTAGGTTAGCTCACATGGGAAACCTTTTGCTCTCCTTATAGGAATTTGATGAAAGCAAATAAACAATAGATGAAGTACTGTCTTAGCAAAACAGCACGTACAGCCTTACTCTGCTACCTTTCCGTATAATCTTTGTAAGTTTTCTGAGAGTTTGTGAAATGCTTTATAGACATGAGATATAGCTTACAGGTGACTGTAACGGTATCTAAATCTCTTTTGTCAACATATCCTACAGTAAATGAAGATAACGTGAGAGCAAGTTTATTTAGTAGATAATAACTATCTGAGGATTTCCCTGCTAAACGGTTTAGTGTCAAGTATTAACCCACCGTCTGATGATGAAAACGATGCCCACTACTGATGCTGCAGAAACTACACCGGTGACCGGTAATATCACTGCAACCACAGGTATTGACGGACCTAAGACAAAGAAATTTAAGCATGCTCTAAGTGAATCACACAGCATACCAAAATGCTGATAGAAGTGGCACACTAAAATATCTAAATTAAATTTAGTTTTCACGTGGTTTACATATTAAAAAATCTCCGTATTTCATGGTTTTACAGTCTTCTTACTGTCAGTCTCTTCGTCCTTAGACACCATGCACCCTTGGCCTTTCAGCTGTGGAAAAGACGAGTCCGGGTGGCAAATATATTCGCCGTGTGGGTAGCCAGTCACATCCAGCTTCACACGGAACATGTCTTGGCTGTCCCCAGGCTGGTGAAGACACTCAGATGAAGATCTTTGACACTCCGACTTAGTGAAGGTGGCTACAATAGCTGAAAACAAATAAATTACATACTGTTTTTACTTAAAAAAATAATCAAATATTTAATTTCTAATTGGTTATTATTACAGAACAGTTTTAAAACTAAAAATAAATAAGCACACGTACACACAAAACTCACGTGTGACTAATATTAAAATAGGAACGCAAGATATCTGTAGATGTGCGCAAGTAAATAGCTCTGCTAAAAAGACACTAATCTTACTTTTATTCTGTTTGACACTAAAGCTGTCCACATTGAATGAAAATCTGCAGTTCAGAATCACCTGAGGACCTTCAGTAGTTGCGTTTGCCTCACAAGCTGAAGAATGCTCCGTAACTAAAAACCAGAGTCTCAAGTAACTCGAAGACATTTTCATCGACAATGCAAGACCATGCACATTTTTCAAACATCCAGGGATAGAAGGACACTTAAAATACTTAAACAATACATTTGTGCCTACTTGTTTGTGTTTGAGGTCGACTGAATTAATTGCCTACATGGATGAACCTCTCTGAATTAATTTTCCCGATTTTCTAGTGCATCGTAGACTGTCTCACATTTGTAAATCAAACGACATTGTCGAAACAAATAATTTATGCGTACCTTGACTTTCATTAAAACGACAGGATGAGATAACTCCTGGCCGGGAGCCGTTCGTGTTACATCTGTAGCTTCCAGTTCTGTTGACAAATCTTGTGGGGACACCGATTATAGCATTTTCTGACACAGGCTGATTGCATTCAAAGCCCTCCTGTCTGATGCAGTGAAGCTGTTCGTTGATCCATGCACAGTCTACCACCTTCTCTGTGTATTTTACAACGGTTCGTTCGTGAGGTACTTACGTTTTTAAAATCTCTTACACATTTTAAAGAGACATTATTTAAATACCAAACACAAAGGGGATATGAGAGAGTAAAGGTATACACAGTGAAATCTTTTTTATGTCTTACACATAGCTACCTACCTACGCAATGGATTTCTACTTTTTTTTTTAATCTGTTAAATTCCGCGTTCTATTTTATGTGAAGGTCCAACCCATCAGTTGTGAAAACCGCTGATGTACTATTGACTCGGAATCGAACGTAGGAGGGGAAATAATTGTAGCAAACATATTCATTGTTCAGAAGTTATCTACCTTCTCCACCAGTTGCAGGATAAAAATAGACTGTAAAATCTTTTCTTGTTGAGTTTATATTTTCTGGAAATTTGCACTGTAGATTCTTCCCATCTATTGCCCTGCACTCTGTGTCCTTGCTTCCTGCAACAAAAATGTTAAGGTAATACGTGATATTTGAATTAATATAGTCATTAAAAAATGTATTATACTTTAGCCTTAGCAGTTGATTTCTTTTTCTCTATTTTGTTTCAAGCACATTACAGAGGAAGAAAATACTTTTTACATATAATAATTGGAAATGATAATCGATGATGGAGTAATTAATGAGACCTACATATCTGTGATCATCGACATTTGAGATGCACGAGCGTGACACTAACCTTTAGCTGCTAAAGAAAGCAAGAAAAGCAACCAGAAGACCCACAACATGTCGAAAGGTTTACGTCTTCTTCAAGATTAGCAAGATCTGTACTGCAATGGTTTATGCAATATAAAGTCACAAAAAAGTTAATTGATATACATAACTGAATATTGCTCCTAATAAAAATCATTTGATAAAAAATGTATATGATATAAACTTGTGATGTATAACTATATTTTATATAAAAATATTAGTTTTAATTAATAACATGTCATTTCTTGTCTGCGTGACACTGAAAATGTGTGTACGACTAACCGCAGAAATTTTACTAATACCTATAACTTTATTGACTGCAATTCCCAGTCAAAGAAGGAGGTTGTTCATGATCATACAGTCTACTACGTACCGAGTGACACACAGAGCACATCACAAGTGTGTTAGAGAGGGTAGCAGCTCCTCTGCACACCTCTGTGGGACGTGGCCCTCACCTGTTCGTCGCGCGCCTGACACCTGACTGTGGCAGGCCTATTTATCTGACTTGGTGACGAATCAACACTAATCTTGAGGCTTACCAATCGTCGCCAAGATGCACTTGTGATCTAGGATAACAGGCACTCCCGTTACACCAAGCTCGTAGGTCACCAAGACCAGTGAACGTGCACTTCTGGTACAAATATAGAGGAGAGAGTAAAAGTTAGTTAGTTAGTTAATTGTTGCTTTATGCAAAGTCAGCAACTAAGGCTATCTCATGGCAAGGAGAGAGTAAAAGAGACTTTGCTTAGAAGGACATGGAATGGAACAACTTGATGAGGGACAAGCAAACAAAAACTGAGAAAATCTTATGTTTGTGATTGTGGTGACATACAAGTCCCTCGCGCACACACAAAACATTCACATACACATAAGCTTTCGCTTATACGAATTAAAATAAAAAGCAAGTCATTATGTCTTTAAGTATATTTCTACTAGTACAGTGAACGTAAAAAACATGTGCGTGAATACACAGCTTCTTGAACTCTTTGTTAGAGAACAAACAAGTGTCTATTTCTATACCATTTTAAATATGACATTGGGAGGTGGCTTTGTGGTGCATTATTGCAGAGCGTTTATTCTTCACATTCGGTCAATTTCGCTTTAATATTTGTTACACCTAAAGATTGGATGAACCCAAAAGTGACCAATCGTATATCAATTAAGAGAAACAAAACTGAAATGTTTCCGAGAGCTGTGTTACCAGTTTGAATATCTGAATAAAAATTTCTAAAAATTAAGGCAGATAAAACTGTCTAATGATCTATAATTACAGTCATGCTTCTTTGTTTGTCAAATCACATCATCCACTCTTCTAACTTACCCGGATACTACAACAGGATTGAGAATAACAGCCGATCCGGGCAACAAGGTACAAGCTACTAACTTCCTAGTTAAGCTATCGCGACAAGATCTGATAAGTACCAGTTATGCATGAGATTAGAGCCAGGAGGTAAATATGCAGGTGTAAAGTAATTTTAGAGATAAGCAAAAGCATTGAGAAGATTTATATTGTCACTAGAGCTGAAATATAAGAGAAGAGCTGTTGATGTGGAGTGGTCAAACAGGCAAGAGTAAAGAATAAAATTTTGACAGTAACCTAGCACTGGTTACCTAGTTTATTCGGGGTGTTTTTTATTGAACTTTCTATCACTCTTTGACAAAGAAATAGAAGAAGTAAGCACAAAATAATAATTAAGGGAATTAAAAGAAGCAAACAGGTTGTGGCAATATTCTTTTTACTGGACTTATTGCGTCCATGGCATAACAGATCTAATTTAACTTGCTTAGGTTTAATGATACCTGGTTGGTACAAGCGCACTCTGTCCCTGTTTTCGAGAAACAATCGACACAACCAATTCAAGAACTTTGGCTAGTAGCCATGGCACGTAGCCAGAACATGTTCCGTACCTTTAAAGCTGGTACGCTAGGTAAACGGCTGATGTCTGTCTGTCTGTCTGTCTGTCTGTCTGTCTGTCTGTCTGTCTGTCTGTGTGTGTGTGTGTGTGTGTGTGTGTGTGTGGTAATGAAACTACCTTCTTCACCGCTCTAGCACCAAACATTGTACAGAGTTGACAAAAGCCAATAAAGTTTTTCATTTATTAGGTTTTCAATTTAAAATAAAAATCTTGCTGACGTTATTTAAATGGGTTAGTATCTTGTACATTTAAAACGTTTGTAGATATCGACGTACTGTAAAAGGATAAATAATCTTTAGCTATTAGCGACTAACTCGCTTTTGTATAAATATCTACTGTGATCAAACAGCATTACTAGCATGAAACTACGGTTGCTTACTGACATAACTTAGCTTGAGGCTGCTGACTTTTATAATATTTTAAAACCATTTCAGTTTCAGTAAACTGTATGAATCAATTAGAATTTGTCTCTAATATTAGTCACCCCAACACACATGTAGCACAGCCTTAAAGCTTCGTGTTAAATGAGTTCATAAAACTGAATGATTTAAGCCTAACGAGTTGAGACACGTCCTTCAGCTCAAGCGCCCACATTCCTAAAATAGAAAATCTTCACTCGTGTCCTGGGTCTGTTGTTATCACGATTCGGGAACACATTACACTGAGTCGTCACAAGATTAGTTCTACACATGATTAGTCACACTTGACTCTGGGTTAAATGTAGAAGAAAAGAACCTTTCACAAAGACAATGGACGTGGGGGACATCTCAATAGGTTCTGGAGAGAAAGAGCAAGGTCAGTGTGTTTGTGGTTTGTCATAAAGCAGAAAAAGGGCATTAGTCCCCGCATAACCGGCTGATATTCAACAATGAAAGTTTGTTGATATGAATTATTGTTTAATATTCTATCTGTTCGCACAGGCCACAGTCGGTAAAAAATAACTTTTGTTCGTCTGCCATTTTCGTTTCCTTCTAATTGAAATACCGTGTTTATTCTTTCTAATAATATTCTTTATAAACACGTATGTAAATATGTCTATTTATTTCTGTACATATGTCGGTCTACATGTCGTACTTTTACTTAGATAGATAGATAGATAGATAGATAGATAGATAGATAGATAGATAGATAGATAGATAGATAGATAGATAGATAGATAGATAGATAGATAGATAGATCTAATGACAGTTTTGTTGCTTAAAGGTGGAATTATGGATGAATGCATAGGTGTACGGAATTAATAGTAATATAATATTCAAAGGTTCTCACTATTTGTAAATACTTTGCAAACCTTATTATCATGAGTGTGAAGATAACAAAAATGTGTAAGTAACAAATCCATATTTTTGTAAATAACTGAAAAAACCATGACAAGTGAAATTGATAATAATCAGGTGTGTGTGTGTGTTTGTGTGTGTGTGTGTGTGTGCTTGCATTTGCGTTTTCTTAGAATAAGACCACACCGCTTTGTATGTTACTTATATAAAAATATATATGTGTAACATGTGCGTGTGTTTGCGTTGTGATTCATGCCAGAACAGGCAGTTTCTTCCCTTCACTACGGTGATGCTTCAACGTCTCTACTCATAGGGAGTGGATTATGTAAGTTTTTAATGCAATACTAAGAAAGTATAATTATAAATCTAAACAAGTTCTATAACTGTCTATCTTTTGTCACTTTTACAAATCTCATAAACCCTTGTCCATTCTCCTTTTTTCCCCTTTCTATTTACTTCCATATCCCCGTTTGTCCAAAGTCATTGTCCGATTTGCTCCTCTCTATTTTCTTATGCTGATTTTTATTCTGCCTCTACACGTTCCTTCTTTCGTTTTACTCAGCTTTCATATCGTACAACAAATCCATCTCTTTTATCTGTCTTATTTTCTTTAGTTCCCAATGCATTTGACTAGTTTATGTCAAGTCAGTGTACAAAAACTGTATTACTAATAATCAGAATGAACTGAAATATGATTATTGGTGGATGAATACATGGACAGACAAACGGCTGGGTAAACTGATCTATTCTTTGTTTACTAATCAAATCTTTTCTAAAGCATTTGCACGCAAATTTTGATTTTGTCCGTTACTTTTTCAGAGCGACTTAGGCCCTCAGGGGAAACCTCATTCCATGGATGACAAAAGAAGGCGAAAATCAAAAGCTATTAAAGAATATCGTTATGATGTTCCCGATAATTTGCGCAATCGTGTACGTCTTACAGGTAATGTAGGATTTGTAGCTTCCTTCCTCTCCCTTTCTCAGATATAGATGGGCGACAAATCTTATTAAGCGGCTCAACAGCCGCAATGTCTCACCCAAAAAACTGGGGAAACTAAACAAGGACACAGTATTGACATAAATATTCATAAGCATCATTGCAAAACAAGGATTAATGTTTTGATGGACGACACACACACAACTAATTTAATAGGCGAATAAAAGAAAAGAAAGAGAAAAACTTAACGAAAAAAGGGTTTTATAAATGAACTAATGAATTTACAAAGCCAATGAATTCACTAATGACGTTCAGTTATATTTTTAAGAAATGCATAAGTTTTCACTGTTTCTAAAAGCACGACCTATATTAAATTGTATTCTTCCAAAACCGTATGTATTCGTAGCACATCGTCATTAACTTATCATCAACAAGTGTATTCTCTTCAGATTGTAAAGAATCATCAGGTGCTTCACTTAAAATGCTCGAGTCTTCTCAATCCGGAATGGTGACTTACGTGATGCGAGGCACTCGTGCGCAAAATCTAGAAGCTTTGCGAATGATCACTACAATGACAGGCAGAAAGGTTGTCGATTATATAAGTTTTTTATTCATCCCTCCATCCATCTATCAATAAATCATTCCAGTGACAGCAATGAGGTAGCTTCAGCTTCATGTTCGTTAGATAAGATAAGGTTCTTTACCAAGTACATGCGGCACAAACCACTGGTAGTACCGATCCTGCTCTACGGATGTGACACGTGGACTCTGCTCGAGGAAACGGAAAGGAGAACAAGTGCATAAGGAGGCTGTCCCGGATCTCATATAAAGAAGATAGAACCAACGACTTTATAAGATACTCGAAGGACACCAAGAACCTCTACTATCAACAGTCAAGCGACGTAAGCTGGTCTTCTTTGGTCATGTGACCCGGCACGACACCCTGTTGGAAGACTGTCTTCAAGGCACCTTGGAGGGAGGCCGACCCGCGGTGGTCAGATGAAGAACTGGCTTACGAACATGAAAGACTGGACTGGTCTTCCTGTACAGGACCTGCTGACTATCCACCTCCCAAAAAGGAAAGAGTAGGGGGCCCTGTCAGCTGCCGCGTCTATCGAATGTTCCACCGAACCCTCTACGACAGGTGCCAGTGAAGGGACTGACTGACTGACTGAATGACTGACTGAGGTAGCAATGCCAAAGGTAAACAATGCAGGATTACCTCTAGTCACAAGCACTCAGTATATATTACAAGGAATTAACTAAGAAATAATAATAATAATAATAATAATAATAATAATAATCATTAATTAACAAATGTTTGGGTAATTTATAACGTGGATTCACGTCAAAGAAATCCTTTTTACACAGATACATAGTTTCATATACGCTTAAGAAAACAGAATAATAATCTGGAGTTAAGGATGACAGAAAAACCCATGAAAAAAGAATGCTTACTAGTTGAAGCTCCAGCAGTAACAGTTGTAGTATTAATAGTCGTAAATAGTATTGTCAGTAAGCTCTATTTTCTGTTTAAATCATGACACCGAGCTTTTTTCCGCAGAAACAAGAGATAGAAAAGGCTAAACAATGCTGGCATGATTGGATTCAAGACCAATTTCCTCATCTTGAAAGTCGCACATATTTCATACCACCAGTCTTCATCAGACATATGCCGGTGGACAAAAAACAATTTGCAGGTCAGACTATTTTAATGATCAGAGCAGAAGAACCTGAAGACACCGACAGTGGAGGATCCTTCACGAATTCATCTGCCACTACCACGTCCAAAATATGTAGCACACCCTCTGTACAGAAAAGTGACATTATTGACGACGAAGCCTTGCACCATGTGCTGTTTACGCTTGAAAAGTTCTCAAAGAGGCAGCAAGAAGTGTTTATGTGTCTGAGTCGGTTTCCTTTCGGCTCCTATCTCGGTGAGCCGCTTTTTGCTCCGGCAGTGGCTCATCTTCCTTTGCCTAGCAACTTGCCCATTGAGTATCCATGGAGCTGGAGGCAAGGTGACTTTGATGTGCTCCTCATTCACAGACACTATGGTTTTGTGATATGCGAGGTAAAATCTGTTAAACTGAGCGCTGAAACATCAAAAGAACAACAGGTGAGAAAGAAACTAAATGCGGCTGTTGACCAATTAAACAAAGCGGAAGCCATGTTGTCACACCTAGTGTCGGACATCGCTCCCGGCGTCCGCGTTACAAAGACAATCGCTTGTCCTAACCTCACGTCACGTGACATACAAGGCATCATTTCTGAGAATCAGCCTTTAATGCAGGTGAGTTTTAGTGCGTTTGTTGACTTGTTTGTCTAGAAATTGATTATAAATCAATAAATAATAGAATATGAATAACAAAATATAACTAATGGCATCTAAATGAATATATTAAACAGACTGTAGCTAATCAGCACTGTTAAAAGTGTGATATACGAGTATACCAATATATTTATTGATCTGAATTAGGACGTGTTTTTGTTTATTTACTGCATACAATATATAAACCATACATATCATTACATCCATCGAAGAACATTTGTTACTCTTAAAACACATTTATTCAGGACACACGGATAGACAAGAGTAGCGCAGGAAATATCAGAAGTGGGAAAAAATAATGAAGAGGAGATAGAACTACTGAGGACATCCCACTCAGCTTCTACTCCTTTGCTCATATTAATAGCTCAGTGTATAGTTTCCATAGAATTTTTTCAAAACTAAAATTCCATTTTATTATTCCTGTGGGTAGAGAATCGAGGCTTCCAAGCGTTAATTTTAAAGATTTATTCCCTTTTGAAATGATCCCCCATACCTTTTTTTCTTTGTTCCGTTTCTTTTATGGTTTTAATATGTAATTTATCTCTAAACCGTTTGATTCCATTTTTAACTCCAGAAAACTGTAGAAAGTTCAGGGTCAGTTTGAGAAAATTTAGCTGAAATTCAGGGTATGGGGAAGCGGATGGTCGAGTGGTTAGAGCTCTGGCGTCCGACCCGAGAGCGCGCTGTTTCAATTCCCGATAAGCGCAGCATACTTTTCCCAGTCGACCCCGCTGACGGGAATGGGTACCTGACTCCATAGACGTTGGGGAAGGTAAGGCAGCGAGGGAGAGGAGATGGACACCACTCTCATGTAAAAGCTGGCCCCGAGAAAAGTGAGGTCTCTAACACCTCACTCCCCAACGACCTGAAAAGGTTATGGGATGACCTTTACCTTTTACTTTTCTACCTGGTATATAGTGTAAATACCATAATCCATAAGTGCATAATTCCTTGCAGCCATTCACTCAAATAAATTGTGTGGTTCACGATAATGATATTTATGTTGTAGAAAAGACATTCTGCATTTAATGCATCAAAAATCTTAGGTGTGCATTTACAAATTTACTCCCTTAGAAGTGTAATTTATCCAGTTCAGGGTACAATAATGGGATTTCTTTGATGCTGCTTGGTTTTGGAGCAATCTAGTTAGCCAACTGATTTTTATTGCAGAAAAATAGTGGTAAACGTTTTCAGGCCACTGGTTATGTAAGGTTGACATACACCTTTCTTACTAATCTTTTTTATATCTGTTAATTTATAAGCATATTTTAAACTAACAATGCGACCCGCATTAAGCGATAAAGTGATACCTGGGTATCTGAAAATTCTTAGATCCCAGCCCTTATCTGGTAGTTTTTAATATTATAGCTTGGGTTTTATCATAGTTTTTCTCTAAGCACGTATTTTCTTTAGCAAATGACCCCATTTGATGCTGAATTGAGTATCAAATGCCATAGCTTCTCATACTAAAGTAATGATTCTTTAGAAGAAGATCCTCTGGTGTTGCATATGTTTTATATCAGGAGGCGACTGTTTGATTGTTAAATTCTTCTGTGAATTTAATTCAGCAGCAAACAACAAGTTATTAAATGATGTTTTTAACTTTTCCATTAGAGTCTAAGTGAATGTTTCAAAGTAAACGATTCCGCTGATGTCATCAACCTGATTCTATGTTGTGATCACTTGTGTTCTCCTGAAACTCCACAACGTGACAGAGGTGGAAAATTCCAAGCGCTGAAGCAGTGGTGGGGAAAATGGCTTGCACAGACAGAGTTACAGTTTAACACTGACTTGTACAGAACAGTAATAGCAAGGTAACAATAGGTCTTATGTTTGTATCTGTGTTTTGTTCAGCCATTTATAAGTATAGATTTCTAAGTGAATTCAGCTTAATTCTTACTGATTAAAGTCTAAATTATTCTTATATCATAACTGACAACAAGATGGTAGCACGTTGGGTGGTATCTGTTATCGACCTGCAATAGAAACAAGTTGTATTTATCTTATATTTATATACATATGTATATGTTAGTAACTTTTAGATATATATTTATCTGTAATATTTTCAGCAGAAATTAAACAATTCTAACAAATTACAAATGAATGAATAAATAAAAAATATGTTAATTAAAACCCGGGTTAGGACACTATTAAAACAGATTTTCTTATGTACAAGAAATGTGCACGTTAGCCATATGTCTCGAGTATTAGTAGTATGAATGTGATAAGATGCAGTCATATTTTGTCTTTACAGGTTCTGTGGCCCGGCTTCTACAGTGACAGTGCCGTGCGTAAACAATCCTGGAGTGTGTATCAAAACCCTAGAGCAGACTGTCGCGCATGTGGGGCACTGTTATGCAGATCCTAATACACTCCTACACGAGCACATGGAGCTGCTTGAGAGATCTCCTCCCAGGGTATTCATGGCTGGTCCTCCTGGAACAGGTAGATCTACTGTGCTGCGTCAGATGGCCACGAAATGGTTAAAAGACAACAACAACGTCCGCGTTTTGAGCACGTGGGATTGTAGTCTTGCAGCTTCGTATAAGCTGTACTATCATCTGCAGGAGGAATCAAATCCGCAATGTACGGATTTGCAAGTGACAGGAGAAGTTAAACTTGTAAAGACAAATTTAGGAGCGAGGGAGGATATGGAGAAAACAATTACTGATTTTGCTCAGGTTGCCAAGTGTGGACCATTGTACATAATAGCTGATGAAGTGGGTCCTGATAACACGTAAGTGTTACAGAGTGGTATATATGTAATTACATATTTGTGTCAGGCATATTAAAATACTTTACCCTACACACAAAAAGTGATCATAAACATTTATACGCGCACATTCAAAACGAGTGTACAAAGCGTGCTAATATCATCCTTTTTTGCTTTTTCTGTCAAGCAATAATTTTCTTCCCATAAAAATAAGTAGTAATTTATTCGTACGCACTCGTTTGTACAAGGACGCGCGCGCACACACACACACACACACACCCACACACCCACCCACCCACCCACACACACACACACACACACACACACACACACACACACACACACACACACACACACACACAAACTCCTTTGATAAAATAGGAGTGATGATGAATTACCTTCTTGTTCTCTTTCAACAGATCAGAGCAGAACGTTTTCCCAGAATTCTGCGCTCGTCTCCTAAACTGTTACCAAGGTCAAGACGATGGTCTTTATTTCTGGGCTGCAAGTTGTCATGCTCACCTCGCACCAAAAGAGACTGGAGGCGGTCGAATAAAGGGTTGGGACATTGCACATTTCAGCAGTCCAATCCGCTCCCCGCGATCTGTGATCCATGAAATAAAAAAGGCAGTGGAGATACAGCCAAGCCAAACTATACCTGAATACAGTGAGCGCAAGGTACCCGCCCATTCAGATGGCCCACCCATCAAGCGGTTTTGTCATAGACCTGAGGAGCATTTGAAGCAAAGAGTTGAAGACTGTGACGTTTGTGGGGGGGAGGTAGCGAGATTCCTTTGTGAAGAACTGGGCCTTTCTGCTGCTTGTAAGTATTATCACAGTAAGCTTTCAAAATAATTCAGGAGCAGTTTGAAGATTTAAATATTTTAGTTCAACCAATTTCAAAATCAGTATACTCTTAAGTTAGTGTTTAGTTGAAAGATCAAATTTTACTGGGTTGAGAAAGACGGGAACCGAAATTGTGACATCATTAAAGTACGATCGCGATTGGATACTGTATATTATTATTATGTATATATTTACCGTTTAATATATTTTTTCAGTGAAATGAACTACACATTTTAATTGATGACATGTAACTTTTAAAACCTATTTTTTGTCAACCAGTCACAGATTAAGTTGTTTCTTGTTTTGTTCTATAAAAAATTAACTAATATAAATGTAATTAATACTTGTGATTATATCATCAGCCAGTGATAGTGTTCCCCTAACCACTGATGAGTCTACTACTGGCGGCAGACCCGCTCCCAGTCTGCAGTATAAAGACGTGTTCATTTTGTCGTGGGTGGAGCTTCAAGAAGACGCCCCCATCCTGAAGGCGCTCTCGGAAGCTGGAGTTCCAGTTCGGCTGATGAGCAGTTCAGACTCGGACATCGATGACGTAGTGAGAGCCCGCAGTGACGTCGTATGGGTAGCCAGAGAGCAGATGGTTCGCGGTTTAAAGAGAAAAGTCGTCGTCCTTTTAGATAACAATGATGACAACAAAGACGAGTACGTAGAGGCGCGACAGAGGGCCATGTCCAGGTGTACGTCACAGCTGGTGCTCGTGTGTCTTTCTGGCGATGACTCAGACTAACTTATTATTCAGTGCATTGTTAAAGAAGTCTCGGTTGTCTCCCATGCAGGTAAAAATTAACGTCTCATGAAACCCTCTCGCAAAAATGGCAGGATTGCAGCCTGATTGACCGTTTTACTGAAATCGGTATATGAAAATGAATGTCATCAAAGATGAAAAATTACATTTTTTTTAGATATGGGCTAAAATTGACTTAAAATTCTTTTTGAGTGAATAAACCAGTGAATAAGAAGAAGTACCTAGTACAGTACAATTCTGCTTTATTTTTCCCTCCTTTTCTTAATAAATCAGAGAGGTACAAAAGAAGATCTAAATTTTAGGAGAAAAGTTTTTAAAATGTCTCTGGGACTTAAAAATGCAGTCATCCGTTTATCAACCCCAGGACAAGTTTCATGTTCTAGATGTTGCATACTTCGGGCAGCATCAGACAATAAAACCTTCCCTACAACTCTGTATTTCTTTGACCTCTTTCATTAGCTATACGCAGTGAAATTAAGTTTCCATAGTAGGAAGTAAGCGTCTTCATCAATAGTTTTGTTATGATAGTCGCATTTGTATAACTACAGCGTTCGTGGGCTCACTGTTTCAACAGAAATGTTTTGATAACAAATGTCACACGACACCACGATATAAGTTTGCTTAGACAATGATTTAGAGATAAATTTAGTAACAAAAAATATTATATATATCACATGTGTACGCGTATCGTTGTATCACGCTGGAAGTGACAGCACAAACTAATCAAACAATTATTTTTTATGTATCTGTTTATGTAATTTAACAGCAGATATTAACGGTATTGATGATTATCTAGCGCACTATATATATATATAATATACTTGAAACAGTGTGTAGGAAGGGAGATAATGCTGAATAAGAGTCATGTCCCTTTGTTTAGCATGTAGCTGGTTTTAGTCAATAATTTATTTTTTGCTATTTAAATAAATGTTTCAGACCTAAGTCTTTCTTTAGTAGGTAATACTTATTTTTTCAGAATTAAAATATTGATATTATATTGACGTTTTCATGTTTATAATTACTGTTTGTTTAGGTCGCAGGCACAAGCCATAATGTAAATTAATATAAATCGTATATGTGCCAGCGAATATCTGTATTGTGATTATCTTGGGAGATGTTTTTAATGTTGTATTTTGTCTATATTCCTATATGTGTTTGTACCCTCTACATTTTCTGTAAGCCACATTAATTACTAGTCTTTGAAGGTTTTGGTGTGATAAATGAATATCTGATCTCTTACAAGTGTCAGTAACAGTATTGTAAATTGTCTACCGTTTACAAATTATTTATAAGAAACCGTTAAAATTGAGATTTTATGATTTTTTAGCGTATATTTTTATAATGATAGAATTTTGAAGGCGCCCAGACTTGTTATTTGTTTATGTATGTGTTACTGTGCCTTACTGCATTTGAAGAACTTTACAATTTGATATAAGTAAATACGGCTTATTTAAGTCTTCTATTTCCTACTCTCTTTTTTTGAGCGAGTGAATAAATGGAAAACGTGTGAGGGAGGGATGGAGGAAGTAGACGGGTGCACGTTTATTAACGGGTAATTTGGAGTTGACTAACTCATTGCTAAGAGAGTGACTCAGGTTTTGCGCTTCTCTGGAGACGGAGGTTCCGCAGCGTTTACATTTGTCAACCTTAGAGAAAACAAAGCTATCAACAGTCCTTGCAAACCTAGCATTTCATAATACCTTCTTCATTTGCTTCCCCTTTCATAAGTTATATTAAATTAAGCGCAGAAAATGTAATCAAATTCAAGGGTATAAAACAGACACTTGTGAAAAATCCAATTTGTAAGTGTACTTTCTTTGTGCCTTTCTTTGCTTAAACACACGTTTCCTATCCAGTCATAATACCTGCAAAAGCATTTAGTTGTATAGTACGCAATGTAATTAATGTGTTTTGCTTTAAATCCTCTAGCACATATAAATATTATTATAGTATAATAACATTAATAAACATGTTATTTTTAAACTATCGGTGCTCGTTTTATTGTTATATTTTTGTCAAAAGAAGATGACAAGAAACCCATAAGGCAGCATCAAGCCTAAACTAAAAGTACAGTTTTTGTCATAAAAGCGGTATGAATAACTTAGGTAAGACTCCTTTTAAGATTAAAGATTAAAATTGAAATATATAGTGAGATAAAATAAATATGTCATATCCTTTATTCAGGTTTCTTATATTGTCTTTTTCTTTTATCTTTCCTTTTCTTCTACTGATATTCATTTTTCATTACTTTTGGAATACTGAATGTATTTGTGAAAATTGTTTTCCTTATGCCATGCACGGCTTTCCACTCATAAAAGAATATTTTTAAGTACTTGCTTCTAAAAATTGCTGGCCAAGGTGCATATGACGAAGGATATCTCAAGGTTCAGGTAGAGTTTAACGAAAGATTATTCATTACTGCATGATAATAAAAACGACTGTGACATAATCTAGGCTTCTTTTCACGCATTAAATCAAAAGCAGAAAACATGAAATAAATTTTTTTTTCTAGTTTTGTAATTTTACACCAAGCATTATGTTTATTTTTGGACAATGATCACGCAAAATTCTGCAGTCTGTTGGTCAGTTTGTTCATTCAAAGCGTCAACATCAGTCTTTTAAATTCATATTATAATACATATCTTCACATATCTGTGGAATTAAAAATGACAAGCATATTACACTTAACGTTGAAAAGCTTTGAGGCTTATCGTTTTACATATATGAATACTATAGCATGAATTTATTTTTATTTCCATCAGCGTATAAATCTCCAGATTACCTCCCAGTAAAATTTGCGGGTACATTAAACCTGACTACTTGTCTTTCGTGAAATCGAAATTAGCATATTTCTAACCAAGAATACATGTTAACACGAGTATACATCTTCTCCATTCAGCTTACACAAACTCTGTTTTATATCCCTTATCTCATAAAGCAAGAGTGAGATGCAAAGATCAAAGATGTTCATCGTGAATGACTAAAACAATTGCTATAGTCACACAATCCTGTGTTCATTGAAAAGATTTAAAAAATATATTGAAATAATAGCACTATTAAATAATAATTGCTTGTGGTGTCCGTGTGATTTTTTTTATATCAAAACATTGCTGTCGAAAAGAAAAGGATCAACACAGACAAGACAATGAGCATTCATTTACAGCGCTAGTGTAAATCCCCTACCAATGACTATGACTGTATTAGTTATTTCAAGAAACTATGTTTGCATTGTACTGGTTACTGCATTCTGTTAGTCGACGATACAAACTAGTGAGTGCAATGTGCAATCACTTTGTGAGAGGGTTCACAGAGGTCTCCCGAGACCGTAAAAAGTGTGTAAATGCAACAGTAAGTAAATTTGAATTAACTCACTTCCGTCTCCCTCGTCTCTCTTCCTTCCTCTTTTTTCATATAAACATATCCACAGACTAGTAAAGGTTTTGTAAAGTTTCTGGTACGTCGTTTATCAAACTTAAAGTCGCTTAACATTGATTTTCTTGATAAAAGCAAACAAATGCATTTAAAGCAATACTTGGTAAGACTCAGATTCATGTTCCTTAAACTATACAAATATTGGAACATTTGTGGCGTCGAAAGAAAACAACAAAGGTCATGCCTAAATATAAGCAAGAAAAACAATATCTCTTTCTCCAAAAAGTTATATGGAATTTTCTTTTCAGCCGTACCTAAAAATAACAGTCAGCACAAACAAAACAGAGCTTGTTTATCCATGTGACAAAGTTCATATCAAAGCATTGCTGCTGAATCAACCTGTCACAACGGACGCGGACAATCCCATTCAGTTTGGTAGCACTATTCGTGACAGGTTAAAGTGGTTCTATTTCTTGTCTGTCTTCGACTTCTCTTTGTCTTTGCAGTTTTAACCTGCTAAAAACGGAAAACAAAAAAGTCTTCATATTTGTACTGTTATGTAATTTTTAGATCTTTAAAATAATTTTGTAAATCAATTTTTTTCTTTAATTCTTAGAACGAAATTTAGAACCTTTATCAAATGCGCTAGAATTACATACTACTTCTTACCGCTGTCTTCGGATAATTACAACAACAGTCGCTGCTGCTACCAAAGTTAACCCACAAATGGCAGACAGAACCACAGCGACTACGGGGAAGGTTGATTCTGAAGAAAAATTAAAAAAAAATCAAACGTTTCAAAATATTTCTGTTGCATATAAGTACCTCTTTAGTTTGCAAGATTGGAATGGGATGATAACTCTCGTTTTAAATCATTAAAAATATTATTATTAAGAATTAGTACTAAAAACAAATATGGTTTTCTGATCTTAAAGGCAGTATAGGACACTTTTATTTACTTTCTCGTAAATGCTACGTGCCAACATGTTGACGCACCTCAGGTATGAAAGGCATGCCAAAGTGAACAAGAGATTCAAGTGAAACCAAGTGTCCAGCAAAAATAAAGTATAATATTCTTAAAAGGTATAAGATACTGCAATAAAACTCACATTTATATTGATTAAAATTTTTCTCTTTACAGTACAAAGAACTAATTCGCAGTTCTCTTACTTTCGGTTTGTTCAGTATTGTCTTTATGCACACTGCATCTTTTGACCTGAAGCTGAAGAGAGGGAGAGTCTGGGAGACACATGTACTCTTCCCGGGGCACATTTTCAGCTTTTTGCTGCACCGTGAAGATATCATCATTGTCCCCAGGCTGGTAAAGACACACAGTGGCGCTCTGGCAGTCTGATTTTTTGAAGCTGGCAACAACAGCTGGAAAAATACTACACATTATTCTGTATTCCGCTGCAACTTTAATAAACTAGTATCTGCAATACTGATTATTCTTAGCAGGGGCGCAATTTATAGTCGAAAACACTCTAAGGTTTGCAGGCACACAAAAAAAATAACAAATAACGAAATAATTCATGCAAATAGCTATAAGCAATAAAAAAAGCACGGAGTAAATCTCCTAAACACAGCGTAGTGCTCACTCTTGTTTTGTTTGATGCTGAAGCTTTCCACTCTTGAGGAAAATTTGCAGTTCAAAGTAACTTGAGATTTCTCAATACTTCCTTCTGCCTCACAATCAGCAAAAACTTCCTTATCTGCGAAAAGAAATTTTAATTTAAGTCTTTAATTACCTTACTACATGACGTGTAAGTGGCTCACCCTGCCAATGATTCAGTCTGTTACAGGAGGAGTCCAACCCTCTCATTTTGAAACCCTTGTCCTTTAATCAGTGACCTTGAATTTCATGCAAAACGCAAAATAACATTGTTGGCTCTGAACATCCGAAGACAGTGTTTATTCATATGTGGCTTTATTTCATATTTTACCATTTAATTGTGAAACTATTTCACATTCGTTTTACAACTAAAAGATTCTAATATAGTCTTCTATACTAGCATCAACACATCCACTCCAAGGTTTTTACCTCCCTTGTATTAAAGAACGTGTATCTCATCCAAAGACTTTTCTTGAAAGAAACAGTTTGTTGTTATCTCGCAAGACTCTAGAAATTTGTGTTACATTGCCCATGCAAAAAAGCAAGATTTAAAAGCCGATGATTTATGTTTACCTTTCTTGGCAGGAAAACGACAGGATGATGATGTCTCCGGTCTGTATCCATTTAAGCTACATCTGTAGGTTCCAGTTCTGTTGAGAAACCTTATTGGTACAGCGATTACAGCATTGTCTGACACGGGTTGCTTGCATTCAAAGCCTTCTTGTCTGATGCAGTGTAGCTGTTCATTGATCCATGCACAGTCTACCAGTTTCTCTGCTTACTTACAAATAATTAGTGTAAGTTTGATCAGTGAAAAGAGTTTTGATAGTGGTGTTTGTTGTAAAATCAATCAGATATTTTTACACAATAGGAATTCAAGTCGATTCTGTTTTTACTTTGCGTTTTTAGTCAAGCTTATAAAAATGACTACAATTAATTATTCAATCAAAATAATATACCAAAATTACGCTTAGAACAAAAATATAGAAAACAATGAGCTTGATATTAATATGTATTAGGTTAAAATTAATATGTATAGACATAAAATAAATGCCCTAAAGCAAGTAAGGCCAGCAGAACGCATATATTCGGGTCCACAAAATGTGCACGTCTTTCCTCAGTTTACTCTAAAGAAAATATTTCCAGCTTCTGTAATCGAAATGCCTCTAGTTTGTTAACTACTTTCACCAATGACCCTTAGGTATGACACTTAAAATGAAACTTAAAGTACAAGGCAAATGAGTTGTAAAAAATATTTCTATACTTCGGTGTTACCTTCTCCGCCAGTTTCGGGAAGAAAATAGACCCCAAAATCTTTTCGCGTGAAGTTAATATTTTCTGGAAATTTGCACTGAAGTTGATTCTCATCCATTGCGGCACATAATGTTTCTCTGCTCCCTATAACATAAGAGTTCACGCAAGATACTGTATGTAAAATATGCAAAGATAAAAGATTAAATCAGAAAAAATTAACAGTTAACTTAAAGTTATGTGTATAATTCTTGTCATCCTATAACAGGCAAATTTACACTCAAATAAAAGTAATATTAATATATAAATAATAATTAAAACGTATGAAGAGGTGTGTTAACAAACATAACGACTGTCACAGATTACATGAATAAAACTGACAAACCAACCTTTTGCCACTAAAGGAAGCAGAACAACACAAGGCAAGATCATGAACATAATTCGTGTGATTCGCAGCGGCCCAAAGTAGTGACTGGAAATCAAAGTTATATTGACTAAAATTACTTTACTAACAAACATAACCTTTAACATTAAACATATGCATAAATTAAACACGCAGAAAAGTATTGCTCCTTTTCAGTAATAATGTTGCTTAAGAGTATACTGTGGAATTAAGCTCGTGAAAGGCATGCTCACTGTGTGTTCACCTGGCGCTCCTTAGCCGTTGGGAGATGACCTAAGATTTGTTTTAGCTTCTATCTTATTCTTCAGGAGATATGAATTCGTCATCTGTTCTGTCGAAATGGCATCACAATAAGCCCGCGCATCAATATTAAGGCTGGTGTCATCTACAAATTTCGGCTTAAGCCCTACCCGGTAGAATTACCTTTTCCGATAAAGAAACCGTCCGTCAATAGCACAAAAGTTCAGTTTAACCCCATTTTTGAGTACTTGCATGGTAAACACCTCTTAACGAATTTTTGAAGGGTAAAGACAAGCTTTAAAAAAAATGAAACATAAGGGAAGAAGAAGTCGTAAACAGAAAAAAGTAAACCAAGCTACAAGACAAGAAGTTCTTTGTGAACCCGTGCTAAATATTATTTGGGACATAAGCACGCAACACTCTTTTCCTTGCACACTCACCCTTCTCCTGTATATTTTGTTTTTTTCTTATTATTCTTTCATTCTTTGACTCTTTCATTTTTTCATTCTAGATTCTAAACATTATGCAGTTTAATATGTAGGCAGCAAAAGTAGTGAATTATATTTCTGTATGTATTTACAGAGTAGCATATGTAAGCGCTCTTATCTTTGGAAAGTCGTAACTCGGTTGCTATTTGTAATAACCATTTAAATGAAGGACACCTTTATTTAAATAAAGATAATTTGTGGACAGGTTTATTATATTATACTTTTTGTAACTAAGACAAAATAATAGCAAAATGTTAAGCATCAGTGTAATCTCATGTGCTCAAAACATGCCGAATGCCACATTTCTGCATAAAAGACGATCCGATTTAAACTAGTTTCGGTTGAGTTGCAGCTGACAAACAGGTTCGTTCTTACCGAGTCCTGACTTGCCATGGACCACGCGCGGGAGCACTTCATTGTTCCAGTATTTTCCTTCTGCTGGCGTGCATGTGCACCGTGTTTATTGACACTGTATTTTCAACAACATGTTTACTCGTCAAGGGTGACTTTGGATGACATTCACCTTGCAGACTTACGATCGTCGACAACAACTAAGGAACCTAGAGGGGATTTAGGACGAGGTAAGTCGTTCCTGTTAGTAGTCGTTGTTGTCTAGGAAATCAAAGACTTAGTGCGTGCGTTAATGCACACGCGTGTGGGTATATGTGTTTGACTGTCGCAACAGATCTTTACGAATGGAGTGTACATTCCATGCATCTTCAGCTAAATACTCAGCCTTCATGACTCGCTACGCCTTTAATATCAAACGTACTACGACGCAAAAGATTCTACGCCTTCGGGAATCCCCGTTATTGTTACATTTATTTACGGTAACCATGAGAATTCAACCGATAGTCACGTGTTCTACATTGTGCACTTACTTGATGAAGCAAAGATGACAGGCGACGTCGTTACAGCTCCACACTTATATTAGAACCCAATTTGTGTGGTATGTGGTGTAAGGAACACTTCATTGGAAATTTGACACCGGCGACGTAGCCATATTAAGCTTTCAATGAGGTCAGTGCAGTAGTAAATACGGTCAAGCTTTCATAACCCGTTAGCGCCAGGCCGTCACTGTAAATCAGAAAAATGAGAAATAGTTTGTGTAAGGCTTATGGTATATGTGTATGTTAAACGCTGCTATGTCGGCAGTAAAGCTGTGAAAGATAAAGTGAAAGTGTCTTGTTCCTGTGGTGACTTTGTTTGCTCAAATAATTGTACCTTTGTCGTTTTACACTACCCCTATCGCTCTTAAATGCTGTTCTCTTTCCATGCTCTGTATTTCTGTATTTCCTTTTATATTCTAGACGATTTTGGGTCTGTGCTTCTGTCTCTGTCTCCACTAGCGTTTTCCATTTTGTAATATTTTGTTTTGTTAGGGGAAGCGGATGGCCGAGTGGTTAGAGCGGTGGCGTTCGATCCGAGAGCGCGTTGGTTCCTTATCCCGATAAGCGCAGCCCAGTCGACCAAACTGACGGGAATGGGTACCTAACTCCATAGCGGGTTGGGGAAGGTAAGGCAGCAAGGGAGAGGAGATTGGCACCACCCTCATGTAAAAAAAGCTGGCCCTGAGAAAAGTGGGGTCTCTAACACCTCACTCCCCAACGACCTGAAAAGGTTATGAGATGACCTTTACCTTTACTTTTTTAATAATTTGTTTTAATATTTTTCCTATGCACCCCTGTTTTTCTACCTAATTCTGTAAAGAGTACTTTCGTACTTGCGTGCTTTGTATACTCGAGAGCATGTGTGAGTGTATACAAGAATGAGTGTGTGGTTGTGTGGTTTGTGCATGTGTGTCAGCCCATGTTTCACCCCCTTATGCAACACGTTTTTTTAGTCTCAACGTTTTCGTATGCAAAATTACAAATAATCATGATTGATTGATTGATTGATTGATTGAGAAAGTGAGAGAATGTTTCAAAATAAATTTCCAATAAATACTTAAATTTTATTCTGTCACAAACTTCTGCTCACTGTTTCGAAGGCAGCTTTAATGACAAACATGGAAAAAAGAAGACATAAAGAAGATGCCACAAAGGAATTTTCCTATGATGTTTCCGACAGTTTGAGTGATCGCCTACCCATTAAAGGTAATTCCACAAGGATAGCTACACTGTTTAATTTTTTAAGTCAGCACAATATTCAACACAAACATGACATTTACCACAGACATATAATTCAAAGACTCTTTTCAGTCTTAAAACACATTCATTCAGTACAGAAGTTTGGATATCCACTTTCCACTATTTGTGCTTATATTAATAGCTGATTGTATAGTTTCCACATTAAAGCACACGGGTCTAACTTATTTACTTAATAAACTATGATATCTTTGTATGTTGTATCTATATTTCACAGTCTTCAGAAAAACTTATACATAAAGAATATTTTGAATAGCTAGAACATTTTTTTTAGTTTTGTTCTTGGATCAGAAAAGAACAGTTAATATGTCTATCATCGTTGACAGCACTCTGTATTATAATGTAAAATCTAAAATTAAGAAAAAATCGATCAAAGTAAATTTAGAGTAATAAAGTTCGTATAAATGGCATTATTGCTAGAATAACATATAGCAATAAAATAATAAACGAAGAAAATCTCCACAAAATATCATTTTTGAGACAAGCACTTGCTTACTCGCTTGGCGTAAACATACTACATGTACTATAATTACCTTGCAAACCATATACAGCAAATCGTATTGGCACATCCTAACATCAGTCAGATGATGTTCCTTTTGCAGATGTCAAAAAATGGTCACATGCTCACCTGGATACACGCCCTTCTTCTGAACCAGGCAAGACAACATTTGTTATCCGAGGCACACGTGGGCAAATTCGAGAAGCTCTCCGGCTTATCACCATTTATACAGGAGAAAAGGTGAGTTGTACAAGTCTCTTATCTATCTAGCTAGCTATTGCCCATATCGAATAAAATACAATTACGACGAATCCAAGTGTTAAAAGTAATGGAAAACAACTGCCACATATCTCTTACAGTCAGAGTTATAAAATGTTTTAAAATTAAAGAATCATTACTTAAGGAAAACGAATACTACGAATATTGGTGCTGATCATCAGAAAAAGGAGAGAATAAACAAAAATTATGCATTACGAGAAAAACGGTTGTGATAAAAATGAAAGTATATTTTCGCAATTTAGTGCATAAAGTTAATACTCTATGCCTCCTCGTCTTTTAACGGTAGGTAAATTATTATATTTTCCAGGAGAAGTGTCTCAAACACGCCCAAAACTGCTGGCTTGACTGGGTTAAAGAGGCTTTTCCTGGTCTTGAATATCGTACCTATTTCCTCCCTCCTGTCTTCATCAGGCGAGTGCCAGTCACGAAGAAAACTGTTGCAGGTCAGAGTGTTTTCATGCTCGGAAAAGCCGATTCACAGATGAGTTATAACAAGAAACATGTTAGGACTTTGTCATCCGCAGCACTGTCTCAACCTTCTGGCACGCCCTCTGTACAGAAGAGCGACGTGGCTGACGATGAAGCCTTTCAACGTGTGATGTTTAGTCTAAAAAAATTCTTAAAGGAACAGCAAGAAATGATTATGTGTCTGAGTCAGTTTCCGTTTGGTTCGTATATGGGTGAACCATGCTACACTCCTGCAGTTGCCCATCTTCCGTTGCCGACCAACCTGTCATCAGGCCTGCCCTGGAAATGGCGGCAAGGTGACTTTGATGTGCTCATTCACAGACAGTACGGCTTTGTTATAGTTGAAGTAAAGGCTCTTACAAGCGACAGCGGAATGCCATTAGAAAAGAGAATTAAGCAGGCGACAAAAAAACTGAGCGAAGCTGTGGAGCAGCTGAACAAAGCGGAAGCCATGGTGTCACACCTGACTTCAGACATCGCTCACAATGTACGCATCACCAAGTCAATCGCTTGTCCTAACCTTTCGTCAAAGGATTTAAAAAAACTCATTTATCCGAATGAGCGGCTGGTAGAGGTTAGTAAAAGTTCGTACAAGGCTTTCTTAGGAAGAGAACCTCTGGTGTCTTTTCCAGTTTCCGCTTAAGTGATTAGCTTAGTATTAAATGGTAAGTACAGGACTAATATTGAAATATACACTGCAACGTATTACACATTAGACTGTATGCTTTTTATAATTTACGTATAAAATGACGGCTAACAATTAATTCTTTCAGCATTTTCCTAATGATAGAGTAAATTAAGTAAATATTGTATATTACATACAAGTTTATTACGCCGACAGAAATATAACATTTCACTAGTCTTTTAGTAATTACAAGTAAATAAGTGATTGATTTTTCTCTTAGGATCTCCGCGAGTGTTTCAAAATAAAAAGTCCCGCAGATGTCGTCAGCTTGATCCTCGGTTCCGATCACCTGTGTTCTCCTGAAACACCACCACACGAGAGAGATATAAAGATACAGACATTGAAGCGGTGGTGGCAAGAGCGGGTGTGTGGCCCAGGGCAAGACTCACAGTTTAGTTTTGACTCCTACAGAAGCATAATAGCAAGGTGAGACTAAAGGGTCAGCTACAATGCACTGACATGTACTGACTATTATTAGAAGTATATAATATGCGAATGATATTTTCACATAGCCCATGTCTTAGCGCAATATCTGCTATCTACCATTGATTTAAACTATGTATTCAGATTATATTTATCATATAGTATAATAAGATTTCCTACTCCCTTTCTGTACGAAGATGTTGATGATTTCAGTTGTCAAACACGTTATAAATCATTTCTTCTCGACTAGTGCTGTACCCCCTTTATTTAATCTTGCTGTCATCAACCTACTTCTGAAGAAACCTAGCTTATATCTTAATACCTTCCAAACTATCACATTCTGTCCAATCTTCTATTTTTGTCCAAATTACCAAACACAAGTGTAATAGTCCAGCTCCTTAACAATTTTCCAGCCACAATCTAATTAAAATCCTTTCGGTTAACCTTTCGCTTGAGTCGTTTGACTGAGACTCAGTTTTTCTTATTGGTGAATGACTGTTTGTGACATGGATCACATCTCGTTCCTGTCCATATTGGATCTGTCGGCTGTCGACCATGACCTCTTTAACGCGTTAATGTTACTTTTGGTCTCTGTTTTGAGCTGGTTCCGGTCGTACCTGACCGGCTGCTATTGTAGTCGTAGGCACCAAATTATCGCCATCTTCTTTGAAGTACAGGGTGCGGTGGCTCTTTTTTGGGACCTATGTTCTTGTGTACATATAACCACTTCCTGCTCGATTTGGGTCTACATTATCCTTAGTACGCTAATGATGTACAGTTGCTAGCGTCTGATCTTACATACCAGTGCCAGCAGGTTTGCAGCATCACTCAATACACGGCAGACTATCAAAACGAGGTTGTCAATCAACAAAATGAAAAGGAATGTCGGCAATAGCCTCTGCAAATAAATTGAAGTGTGTGCATGTACTTTCTCCAGACCTAGGGTTAGCATTTCTCTAGAGCATCCGGTATCAAAGGGTTACGCATCATTATCTCTCAATGAAAGTTAATCTCCCTTGAGCTTGGATGGATCAGACACAGACTTCCATTCCTGTCAGTTTTGCAGCCACAAAAGGCTCAAGAATGCTTTTAGCGTTGTCCCGGCTGAATAAGTGCAATTTCTACTTGTTGATGTAAATCGTCTGCTGGTTAAATTAACCCTCTTAGCCAGGGATACAAATATTTCTACGTTCAAAAACATGGGTTTAAAATTTATGATTTTGAAGACGATAGTGAAACTGCAAAGCCACGATCGTGGAGCACGAGCCACGTTAGTAAACGTATCGTGCTGTGCCGGTAGGGCCACAATCGTGGCCCATCGTGCAAAAACAGAATCACGATCGTGGAGCAGAGCCACGGTCATCGCGCTCTGCCGAATAAGCAAGTAAACTGGCTCTACAGGCTCAGCGGGTTAAACTATAGTTGGCCCTGAATAATGCTGCTCGTATTGTCTCCCGTAGGCAAAAAGCAGACCATGGTACACCTCTTCTCCGTGACCTTCATTGACTTTTAAGTCCGAGCTCGCATCGATTACAAGGTCGCCACATTGTTCAATACTTGTTTTTATGACCTTGCATACACCTCTGAACAACTAACTACTTACGACGCGGGTTTGTTTCTTCGGTCTTCTTGTGTTGTCCTCTTCCCTATGCCACACATTAGACGAGAGCATGTCTGCAGACGGTCCTTCTCCTTCTAAAGCTCCGCTGTTTGGATTTGTTTTTGTTTTTTTTTTTCATTTCTCTTCAAATTATGTCTACTTTTGAAGCCATCAAATCCGGAATAAAAATCAATCTCTTGTAAAAATCCATAATCAACAGTACTGTTTCGCTCACTCCTTTTTCTACTGTGCAGTTAGTCATAATTTTGTCATGATATCATCTGTTTGCTGATGCTTAGTTGTTTTTGTACGGATTGTTGGTTCGTCTGCAGTCTTTCGTATAAAATGTATTTAACTCGCATCCACACGGGGAAAGTAAATAATGATTCACGATTTGATAATCAATAAAAATCACCTGCATTGAGGCTAAAAAGGTTTCATTTTGTTTTGTAGTAATTTAGATTGGAAAATACTATTGAACATTTACATTCCAGGTTCTGTGGTCCAGCCTCTACAGTGACGGTGCCCTGCACAACCAAACCTCGCGTCTGCATCAAGACAATAAACCAGGCAGTTGCTCACGTGGGAGACTGCTATACTGCTTACATGATACTTTTTCCCGAACAAATTGAGCTGCTGACCAGAGCGCCTCCTAGGGTTTTTATTGGTGGTCCTCCTGGTTCAGGTAAAACCACTGTGCTGATCCTGCTTGCTTTGAAATGGCTACAAGACGGCAATAACGTCTACGTCTTGAGTACGTGGGACCGTAGTCTCGCTTCAACATTGAGGTTTCGCCCCCTGCTTCAGATGACAATCAAGACACAACAAATAGATGAAAACACGACAGGACGTGTTATACTGGTAAATAAAAATTTTAGACAGAAGGAGGACGTGGAGGGAGTTTTAAATGACCTCGCACAGGAGGCAAGACGTGGACCATTGTACGTCATTGCCGATGAAGTGGGGCCTGATTTTGAGTAAGTCATCATGTATGAGCCCCCCTCCCCCGACACACAAGTTTTGTTTTTCTCTCTCTAAAAGAATAAGTGAAACGTAAACGTTGGCATAGCTCAATATTACATTTAAAGCATACACTGAAACCAACACGCTTACAAGTAGTTTTTATTGTAATACAATGGGTATAGTGTCACTGTGTATTTTTCTTCCAGTGTTCAAGAAATGCGTTAATTCTAAAGCGTATACATAAAAATACAACTTCTTTGTGACAACGGAAGCGTAGGCAAAACAATGATTCGGAATATATTTGTTCCTCTTTGACAGGTCAGAGTATTACATCTTCCCAGAATTCTGTGCCATCCTGCTGGAACGTTGTCGGGATAACAATGATGGTCTCCATTTTTGGGCTGCAAGTGACCAGGACAACGTTGCACCAGAAGAGCTACACGACGAGGAAACAGAAGGGTGGGAACCGATCTTTTTCACCAGACCACTCCGCTCACCCCCATCTGTGATCCATGAAGTGAAACTAGCAGTGGAGATAAGAAATGCTACCGTTCATGAGTATAGCGAGCGGAATGTACCTGACTACTCAGAAGATCTACCCGTGCAGTGGATCTATCATTATTGTCACGAGCATGGGTATCCTAGAGTTGAAGACTATGTTGTTTGCGGGGAACATGTGGCTTCGTTTTTACGTACAGAACTTCGACTTGGGATGTCTGGTAGGTATTTTTATTAGAGGTAGAAGTAGTATTCAGAGCTCTTTGTATAATTATTAGCTCACTTGAGAAAATGTTTGAGAAATCCAGCTACAATAAACAGTGAATTTTACCATATGACTGACAAAAAGGTAAAGAACTCCATAGCCTACTAATTGTTAGGACCGTTAGCAGAGATGGCATCGTGTCTAAAGCCAGAGCACGTGTGTTGAGAAGACGCCTGTTCTTCTGCTACATTTACTATTTTAGATAATAGCCACTGAAAAGCCACTTCTGTGGGCATTGGTTTCACTATATGACGAAATGGAAATGTTTTTGCTTTCAGAAATAACACGTTGAGATATAATAAAGGCTATATCGTTTGCTTCAACTTTCTTTCTTAAATTTTAATGTGAAACCATAATAGATGCAGTTAACTTTCTGCCTGTGTAATACATGACCTTTTGAAAGGAAAGTAATAAATTATACTTTTACATTCCTTGATTCAGCACCAGACAATACTGATAATCCATCTGCTAGCAACAGACCCAGCCTGAAGTACAAAGACGTAATGATTCTGTCTTGGGTTAAACTTCGAGAGGCCGCCCCTGTGTTGAAGTCGTTGTCAGAAGCTGAAGTTCCTGTGCGCGTGATGAGCGATACAAACATCGAGGACGTGGCTACAGCCCGCAGTGACGTCGTGTGGGCGGCACAACAACATCTAGTCTGCGGCTTAATGAGAAAAGTCGTTGTTGTTCTGAGTAACTACGACGACAGTAAAGGCCAGTATGTCTTCACACGACTACGCGCCATGTCCAGGTGTTCTTCACAGCTCGTGGTCGTCTGCCCTCCACCTGGCTATGAACCGGACTAATTTGACTTTTATAGGGCATTTATGAAACACTTTTTGGAAAGTTAATTCTAAAAGGTATGAAGATCAAATCTGAAAACTCTATTTTACTTAGATTATGGACACAATGCCCCCAGGCACCCACAGGTATGAAAAAACGATTTTTAAGTTATTATTTAAATATAAAAGGCCTATTAATGTGTGGTGGTTGTTGTGTCCGCGTTACTACATGTTTCAACAGCAATGTTTTGAGAACAACTCTGCAACACGGATATTTCAACACAACACTTTTTGGCTTAGTAAGTTTCTGATTTTATCTCTGCGAGACATCTGAGCTACTTTAAGCACCAGAATTTTACTCTCATTTCTGTCCCGAATTTATCATTGTAGGTACACAGTACAACACTGAAGAGTTAACTGCTAGCAGCAGGTCGATACCTTACTTGTGATACAAACATGTTAAGATTAAGACTGGTAAAAATAGCTTAGCTTATTAAAGCACTTTAAGGCCAGTAAAAGTCAAAAGAAAATTATGAAGGACTCAGTCGGACATCAAAGACATGGCTGCAGTGCGCAGTGATATAAAATGGGTTGTTCGACGCCAGCTAGCTTGCGGCTTGATAGGACAAGTCATCGATGTGTTGAATAACTACGCAATAGTAAGTCTCCACACGACAACGCGCCATGACCATCACAGCTAGTCGACGTATGTCCTCCAGCTCGATATGAACCGGCCCGATCTTAGATGTAACGGAACATGCTCTGAACACTGGGGCAATCGCTTAAAGCTGTGAATATGTCATTAAAAATGTATTGAAGAGTATAAAAACATTACTCCTTTAATATTTCATTTTTGAAAATCTCTAATTTCTGCTATGGAAACTAGTAACTGACAGGCATCATCGTTGTAAAGTATTTTTTAAATACTTATTATAATAATAAAGATTATAATAAAAATGCTGTTGTGTCCTTGATGATTGCTTTTGAAGAAGTATCATAACGACGTAATCAACATTTTTAAAATTAGTTTTTCATGGCATCTGACGTATGTTTCAAACGATATTAAATAGTACTTTAATGCTGTAATTAACACACTTTATTTTAAGTTAATTATCATATTGATCAAAACAATGGAAAGGCCAGTTGTAAAGTTAGTCACTGTTTCTGGCCGATACACAGACAATAACATTAAATCAATGCGCAATGAGCATTCTTCTGAATGGATACCTGCCAATTATAAATGGACATCATCATCATCATCATCATCATCATCATCATCATCATCATCATCATCATCATCAAATCAGAGTATTTCTTTACTCCTTAAACGAAACATCTTCGGCTAATTTCATTAAAAAAAAACATTTTTAACAACCAGAATTCGAGCTTCGACTGACATAACCCATGTTTTCAAAATTATAAAAGTGATATCAGAGAAAGCGAGAGTCAACATTGTGTGTGCCGTTGGCCTAAATGCAGGGAAAGCACCGTTGTGTCATGCACTAAGCCAGTGTTTTTAGAGTGCTTTGGGCAATCTTGCTGAAGAACCTGGTACAGCTGTTTGAGGTCAACTGCTATGGGAATAGTTTGCTCTAAACCGCTTTCCCATGACACCCCACTGAGACTCACATCTAGACAAAAGGCCGTCCAGTCCATGCGGTTGAATTGGTGCTGCTGCAGGCAGTCACTGACGGCTTTGACCCCGTGCAGTCTGGTGTTGTCGTTATGAAGAGCGGCGCCTGGTCAAAGGCGTGCAGTGCTGGCAGTATTACAGGCTGTAAAATGTTACGTCTGTATGCTCCGTCTGTCAGGTTGCCTTGCACCAGACAAAGAAGAGTTCTGTAGTTCCTTCCCACACCACCCAACCCCATGATGGATTCATCACCATTGCGATCACGCGCTACTCAGTAGAATCGTATTAACGCTCTCCCTGTCGTCTCCAGACGTGGATTCGGCCATCGTCGAAGGACCTTGGAAAGCGAGATTCATCAACGAAGAGGACTGCGGCCAACTATTTCCTTGTCCATGCCACACGGCGTCGTGCCCATGCAAGACGAGCAGCGCGCTGTGCAGGTGTCAGGACGGGGTTGACAACGGGTCGCCTTGACCAATGATCGCTCTTCCTGAGCCGGCTGCAAACCGTCTAGTCACTGACAGTTACTTTGGCGGCTGCTTTCAGATGTCTCCTGAGTATGTTGGCAGTTGCATTCTCTGTCTTACAGCCGACAGAACAATGAACTGTCCTTCTGTTTGGACTTTGGGCGTCTAAATGTGTCTTCGCTTTCCAACACTTCCCGTTACATTGTAGCAGTTTCGTAGAGTTTGAATGACAGAGTGGGTAAATTCCGATCGGCGGCCAATTTCTCGAACACCTATGCCCTTTTACAGGTATGCAATGACCCTTCCTTGGTCGACAGTACTTAATAGTCGTCTATGGTGCATACTTAAAATGGCTAACTAAAGCCAGCAATCAATACCGTACCGGGGATACTAAAATTACTGAGTTGTGTTGACAATAATCAGGGCTTGCAAGATGTATTTGTTCTCCATACTTAAAAATCAAAATCATGCTTTTGCTCAGGAAAGCGATGTGGTTTTTGACGAAGCCTTACAGCAAGAGACATTGCCGATAAAACAAGGCGTAAAATCAATTTCCTAAATACGTATATCAAAATTTGCTTCTGCAAAGTAATTTTGAGGCGCAGAATCTAGAAATTATAAATCCAAGAAACCAAGCCCCAAAGTGGATTTATTTCAGCTAGAAACCATAGATCATAGAAATCATAAATTCAATGCATTGAACAAGAACATGAAAATGGTATCGTCAACTGCACCATGCACACATACACACGGCAACTTAATATCATCAGCAAGGTAAAAAAAATCCACAAGCCATGTATGGTGGACAGCCTTAACAAGTCCTACACAAATTCAGCAGTGGCAAATGACAAACAACAGGTATAACACTGTTTTGTGGGATAAAACAGATGATTTAAACCTATGGAGTAAAAAGAAATGCAAAAGTAACAGACTGTCATTTTGACCCAACCCTGTCCAATGCTAAAGCAACATTAGTTTTACTTAAATCTGTATATCACATTTTTGACCTTATATGTTCCCACAATATCTGAATGGACAGAAAAGTGATGAAGTATGATCAGACTAATCACTTTAGTAGAAAAAGATAAGTAGCAACAATAAATATATAATCCAACACTGTTAATAATTTGTGTCAAAAGTTAGAGGAGTACCTTTATCTCCCAAATTTACTTTTATTTCAAACGTCTTTCTAACTGGTATACATCATCAGATGGCAAATATTTCAAGTATTAATTAATTATTCTACTCAAGCTAAGATGCTATAAAGTATAAAGAACAATGATTTGGCTAGCAAACAGTGCTAAATCTTTTTCAATACATTTTATTTAAACAAGTAAGTACATTGACAGACATTTTAATATTTTTATAATCATGGTTTCCCATTTGTGTTATAATTCATAGATGTTGTACGTAAATCAATACTAAAACTATACAGAAAAAGCATAATGAGACCAATATTAGTATGCTAATATATATGCTCTAAAAAGACATTTGTAGATCTATTAAAAGAAAATGTACTGTAACCTTTTAGTCATAAGGAGAGAGGTACTACCAGACATTTTGCACATCTTGCTGCAAATCTCAGTCTTGCTGTCTTCCATTCTGCAATATTAGGCAACCATTCAAGAAAGTTGATATAGTGGGTGATGAAACCGACTATAATGTGTGCACCTCAGGCCTCACTTTCCGTACTCCACAAAAAGTAACGAGGCTGTTACAATGTGACACACACAAATGAGATGTAAAATTTATTGTCCCTGAATTTTGACACTGCTCTACAAATATTTTATGTACATCAGCAGTAATTTCAAGACTGGGAATCGTGAAAGATATTAAGACAGTTCCTTGGCAGGTACATATGTGCTTAAAAGCATGCGTAATTTCCCATTTTTCTTTGGAAGCCTGTATCCTGTTCCACTACAACCACATCATTGACATATACTGCATCTGCTAGATACGCACCATATTATTCTGTAACAGCAGAAGAGGAATCTGGCAATATTAAAACTATACACTCAGAAATAGAAAGCCTTTAAGCTAACTTTACAGTGTATATCAGTATAATAAAATCAATATTATTACCAAACTAAATATCATATGTACCAGGCTTTTATTATTCTTAATTATATTAAGAAAGGAAATAAAAAAGACCAAAAACTAACCAAAGTTCTGTCCTGAATTTCCAGTAACAGACAAAGCTTACTTGAAATATTGTCAACACAAAGTGCCAATATATCTTGGAAAGCATAATCTCAGCATCATGATTGACTTGTAATAAGAAATACATTAGAAATACTTGAAACCTTTTGGCAACATACGTTCATTTAGGTTTGGCAAGGGAAAAAAATTGTCACAATGTGTTTAACACTTAAAAATCTAAAATAAAATTTTATCGCAGACTACATCGCAGCAAGGCAGCCATCCCTAAAACACATGCCACATTCAGAGAAAGAACAACGTGCTCCAGAAAAGAGCTAAACCCAAGACAGCCAACCCTCACTGTATTGGTGACAGGGGCTAACTGTTGTGCCACCGGACTGCCTCCCCAGTAAGGAAAAACTTGCATTATATACAAACATCACTTATGAACATTAATAGCTGCCTTTCAAAACCTGCTTCAGGAGTATTAATATCTTGAAAAGTGAGATCACTTTGTTGGTTACTTTAATGATGAATTCTTAGATATGATTCATGCAAATTTTATAAATGTGTTTATAATGCCCTTGTGAACTGATATATGGTAGCCATTGCACGAGTATAGGTGTGATATTACCAAAATGAACAGCACTAAAAATATATGCTTATAAGGTCCCTGAGTAAGTAAAGGACGGAATGGGTGGACAAGTAGGTGAGCGATAACAATAATACTCGTTTTATCTGCCCAAAATTAAAGGAACAAAAAAATGTAGTATAACATTTTTCAGTTTTAAAAGTTTAATGGAAAGACTTCGTAGCCTGATACTTAATGCACTTGCCCATAACCAGAAGGTCACTAGCTTGAGTCTCGCTTGTTTCTGTAGCTCTAAAACACTGCTGCCAACCTCCCACCACTACCACCAGCCAGTGATTGACGAAACAGGAAAGGCTTATGCTGTCACTAGGCCATTAGAAGCTTGCTTCATAACAAGTTGATTATATGTACACACACATATCTTTAGTCTCTGAAATTAATGTTAACTCTAAGCATGGAGGTGACGGTTGAAAAGTAATTTGTTAATGACATAAACAAAATACAATGAAAATAAAGTACAATGACTACAATGAAAATAAAAACGACAATGATAATGAAGGTAATGTCAACAATATGATAATATTTTTTCTGTAAACTACATCTGACCATAACTATAGAAGTTGCATGCACAGTACACTGTCAAAAAATTAAAAGCAAAGAAATAACAAACGCAAAACTAAACTAAGAAGAGAATCCAAGCAATGTTTGTATTAAGCGATCAAGCATTCATTCCATTCATTCAAGCCTGCTTCAAACTCGTTTTTGCTTCTAAAATCTTCACCAATGCTAGTATCCACAAATGAGGTGGAAGAACAAAAATTTTGTTTTTCGCCGAGCCAGTAACTAAAAGTATATTCAAGCAAGTGGCATTGCGAGCAGGATCCATCCACAGAGAAGGAAAGGCGAACCCAAGACATTGTGTACTCAGCTTAACCGCTCTTTTACTGGAACGCCTCATAAAAACTATTGTGATTGACAGTCACCAATGTTTCGACATTTTTCTGACCTCCAAAAGATTGCATTATATCAAGAGGGTGGGCACACGACTACTAGCTGTGAAGAACATCTGGACATAGCAAAAAGACGGGTGAAAGCGTACGGGTTCTTCTCGTCAGTTTCGTTCACTAAACAAACAACAACTTTCCTCTCCAAACCCCGAACCAAATGTTGTCTGGCCGCCCACACGACATCACTTTCGGCTGTAGCGACGTCCTCGATGTCCCGGGCACTCATTACTCGCACTGGAATGTTAGCGTTTGACAGCGCCCTCAGTATTGGGGCATCTTCACGAAGCTCGAGCAAAGACAAAATGAACACGTCCCTGTACTTTAGGCTTTCTGCTGTCCTGCTGGCGCTGAAGGAATGAAATGTTCCAGACGTCATAGTATCTGCTGCAAACATTTTGAAAAAAAGTAAACAATGAATGAAAATGATAAATGGTAACAAATGATAAATAATAATCAATGATAGTAAGCAATTAAAGTCATTTAATTTAAAACGAATTTATAAATCATTATGTATTTGCTGTGTGATTCACTAACATACTATACATAAATGTCTAAGATTGAGAGGAAAAAAGGTTATTTTACTAATTAAAAGCTAGTTAGACTCAAAGAAACCAGCCACAGAAAGTATTACAGCTCATCTTGGACTTCTTTGAATTTCATCAGTAAAGTTTGTGAAAATTTTCATTTGTATGCCAGTTCCATTCCAAGATTTGTTCAGGCATCCCAGAATCCAAACGTCACAGTAACTATCAATGCAATTGAAAACAGTCAAATATTGTCTTTTGAACATTTGTCTTAGTTCAGTTTTTATCCCCCCAAAATACGTTTTTCCTGCTATACAATTTTTCAGACTATCCATGGCCTGCAGATGTATAATGCACACTTTGAGCGGTGACAGATTTGCTTCTTCGGTACACTTTCGTTCTTCTGTTCCCTTTACTAGTTTAAAACATTGTGAGACACTGTCAAATAATAGCAGTCATAGCAAAGCAAGAAAGTGGTCATTCAAGTACAGTTTTTTAGGAATGGACTATTTGTGTAAAAGTTAGTACTGATTGTGTAGTCAGAATTTCATCTCTTCCTGAAATATTAAATGTTGTGCATGTGACACGTGCTAAATTTTTAGTAAACGCTGAAAAAAAATCTGACAGTCAAACCAGATAAACGTATGTAGTGCGTCACGAGAAAGGAATTTAAACAGTCCGTGCCAATATAACTTTCTGTTATAACTGTATGCGTAGTAAAAACCTTTTGCTGGAAATTAGACTTTTTCTTTTACGTTTCTAACTTAAATTTTGGATGAAAAGTTTTTCTACATGTTCCAGGATGATCAGAGTCCTTTAACGTTTGAGCTACTGGTGAACTGAATATACGTGTCTGTGGTCGAGCCTAAGCGCTTAATTTGAAGATACAATGTTGTTTACCCGAGGAAATGAGCCTGTGCTTTAGTAATTTGTTTTTTACTCCAGGGTAGATATTGTGCATTACTGCGATCTGAATCTGCAACTGATTTAGTAAAATCTTTTAGTTAAATATTTTATTGTATTCCTGGTTTAGTTACTCAACTGTGTATTTGATTTGTTTTTATTTTTAGAAAAAGAAAAAAGGATCAAGAAGAGATGTACAATTGTAGTATTAGAGCAAGCATAAAGTAAAGGGAAGCCATCCGACATGTCTTTGTCTTTTGCTGTGTAAGACAACACGGACTGTCATACTTTCTGTCTGCAGGGCAGAATGAGTCATGAAATACCGCAACACTTTTTGATTTTTTGTTCATTTCACACCGATTTAGCTCATTACATGCTTTATATAATCTGTTGTATTCAAAAACTACTACTCGCCTCGATCTTGACTTTTTGTGAGTAGCAAATGAAACCATAGAAAAAGTAAAATATAATATAAAATTTTAAAAAGTCGTCGACATGTACCCGTAAAGCTTCTTAATTGGGAAGAACTTTTAGTTACTTCATAATGGTACACAGAAAACCCATTATAATGTCAAAAATGCTATGCAAATCATCAACATAATGCAAAGACCATCGCGCTGAAGACATCTCATTATTTTAATTATCTCAATTAAGATTCAAGCCTTCAACGTCTATTTTGTGTTTTTGTCTGTAGTTGTCTCCTTATCCAAAACAACTATTGTACTAAAATGTCCACTGCTTATCACAACTCGTATTTTTTTATAAATCGTATAAAATAAATATAACACTACTTACAAGTGGAAGAGACGCCCAGAAGGAGTTCATTATGTAGGAACTTTGCCACCACTTTCCCACAAATGTTACAGTCCTCAACATTTTGACAGGAATGTGTTTGACTGTGATGAATTATCCAGTGTACAGCTGGACCATCTGTAAAATTGGGCACACCGCGCTCAGTGTATTCCTGAACAGTTTGGTTCTTGATCTCTACCGCCTTCTTGATTTCCTGGATTACGGATGGTGGAGAGCGAAGTGGTCTGGTAAAAGATTGCAGTTCCCATCCTACCTTGTGGTCTTGCTGTGCGAGAGCCTGTTTATGGAAGCAGCTTGCAGCCCACAGATTAAGAACCGCATTTTGATTTCGAAAACGATCTGTCAACTGAGTGCAGAATTCTAGGAAGATATGAGACTCAGGCCTGCAACAAAAATGTGATACAGCAAATACAAATTCACAGGCTACAATCTCCATTGTTTTAATACGAGTTTGAGTGCCGGCATTTGTGTGTATCTAGTCAACTTTCTTTAATTAGCCATACAACTAAACACTGTTTATGTTTGAAGATCTGATGTGCCAAAGACCTGTTTTGAACAATTGGATACTTTCAAAGTATATAATGAAATAAATGTGTTTTTTGCGGACACTGACATTAAGAGACATGCAAATGATTATCATAACCACTGTGATGGCGATAAAACCATAGAGGGATTGCTCTTTACTACGACAACAGTGATTCTAGTCACGTGTTATTTATTTGTTTTTTTTTTCGTGTATATTATTACTTGAAGTGCTGTTAAGAACGCTGTTTCCTTTTAGCATTCTTCTTAGTTTGCTTAAATGGAGATCAACCGTTATTGTGCTATATGATAGCTATTTAACGATTCAACTATTAAATTATTTGACCAATGTACTGAGTAGATTTAACCAATCTATTATTCATTCGACAAAATGTAAGTAAGCGTTGTGGTATTCCCGAATTCTTCTTCTTCAGATGTTGAAAATCGTCCACGCGTAGTGTTTTGTAACGTACCTGGGTGTAATTAAGACAGAGTCAGATTAAAACTTTCACTTTCTGTTTATCAAGGCATAACACTGTTCACTTACCCGTGGTCAGGTCCAACTTCATCGGCGATGATATACACACATCCTTTGCTTGCCACCTGCGTGAGGTCGTCCAGGACTAAAATGTGGTCGTCCTTACCCTTTAATATTTTTATGAATATCTGTCCAGGTGTGGGCACGTTTACTAGGTGTTTCTTAAGTATTTCCTGCAGTAGGCGGTACAACATGAATGTTGCTGCTAGGCTTGCATCCCACGTACTCAAGACGTAGACATCGTTGCCATGCCGTAGCCATTCTGCGGCCATCAGGAGCAGTACAGTAGTTTTTCCCGTACCGGGGGGACCAGCAATAAAAACTCTAGGGGGAACTCTGTTCAGCAACTCAATTTGCTCGGGAAACAGTGTGATATGAGCAGTGTAACAATCCCCGACATGTGACACCGCCTGGCCCAATGTCTTGATGGACACACGGGGTTCGGTTATACACGGTACTGTTACTGTAGAGGCTGGTCCACAGAACCTATTAGCAACCATTTAAAAAAAAAGTTTTATTTTACACTTTCATGTAATTGACTTTAAAGTAAACGTGTAGCTCGCTTGTAAACAATCTTTACTTAGCCAGGTTTAAAACATTTATGACAACAAACATTTTGTTACAAATCATTTGCAAAGTGGTTTATCAAATATTTACAATATTATTTTAATCTGTAAATTTTTAAATACGCTTGATTTTATAAGCACACATTTAATTCTCTTTGTTACTCATTATTAATTCAGCACTGATGCAGTCATGATTAAGTAATAAAATAGCAACAATCATTTGACGCCAAATATGACACAGTTTAGTCCTAATATTGCTTACCTGGCTATTACATTTTTGTACACGTCAGGAGAGGTGTTCATACGAGTATCATATCCTGGCTCAGCTACAAAGGCTTTCCACCATTCAGACAACTTCTTGACCTTTTCAGCTGTTACGCTTCTCCACGGTTCAAGGTCAGACAGATGATCGGAACAAATAATCATACCGGCGACATCAGCAGATTTCTTCAATTTAAAACACTGAAACAAATCCTATAAAGCAACAAAATGATTTAAGTTCTTCACATATATCATTTTAAAACAGTGAAAACAGCAAAGAAAACCATTTTAGGTACAATTTCAAATTATGTCCTTTGAATATTCAAGGCGTATAAGCTGTTTTTCAATGTGCTTCACTAATGTCTCTGCTGCCGAAAAGAAAATAAAAGGAATGAAATAAAAATTGAGAAAGGCAGAAGCTGCATTAGTCCATGCTAATGGCTCATAGATTCCAATACACAATGAACCCTATGATTCCTAGCTACCCATTGTTTCCACACCCGTTTTATCTCCTTGACTATAAAATACATTAAATATTTGAGTCTCGCACATTTGACACATTTTGCCGAGTAACATCCTTACTAACCTGCTGCAGTTGTTGGTTATCATTTATGATTTCTTGTATCTCACGTGACGTAAGGTTTGGACAAATGATTGTCTTGGTTATGCGCATGTTGGCAATGACATCTGACACCAGGTGTGACAACATGGCTTCCGCTTTGTCTAACTGCACTCTGGCGTTGTTTAGTGTTTTAGTTATTTGTTTGCCTCGGTCTTCTTTTGATGTTTCAGTATTGTAAGCCATTGCTTTTACTTCGCATACAACAAAACCATATTGTTTGTGAATGAGGAGCACGTCAAAGTCACCTTGTCTCCAGCTTATGGGCCATGTCTCAGGCAGATTATTCGGCAGGGGAAGATGAGCAGTAGCCGGGAAAAACCTCGGATTTCCCAGATACGACCCAAAAGGAAGCTGACTCAGACACATAAAGATTTCTTGATAAACTTTTGAGAATGTCTTGAGAGTAAAGAGCACGCGCTGAAAAGCATCATCGTCGAGAACGTCACTCCTCTGTATACAAGCTTGTTTGAGATCTTGTGCTACTGCGTTGTCTTGAGTATTTCCTTGTACAAGCATAAACATCTCAAGGCCTGCAAACGTTTTCTTGACCATCGGCACTCGTGCCATCCAAATTGGTGGGACGAAGTAGGTACGTTTTTCAAGGTCAGGAAACGCTTTTTCAACCCATTCGACCCAAAATGCTTTCGTCGTGTTGATTATCTCCTCCTGTGAAATGAAGATATCCTTTGTTTAAATGAACTAATGAGTATATTAATTATAAAACAAGTATTTAAAAAATGTAACCATCAATAGAGATGCTTCTTATAACAGAGTTTGCTATCACTGAGCTTTTCTAGTTCAATCTGTCTTATGAAAAGGTTTTGTAAGAAATTCATTCCCTTAAAAAGTCATTAGCCCTCTCAAATATGGGAGCGCACTCCTCCCACGCATTTATAAATACATACATACACATACACGCATATTTAAGAAAAACCTGAACAATCACAGTAACTATACTTGTCCTCTGCATATCAGCAAAACATTAGAGAAAAATAATGTAAACATGGGACCATCATTAACCACTCTCTTTATTTTGATCATAGAAGAACAAGACAAAAACGTGGCAACACATAAGTTACATAATTTCATAATGTAACTGCATTCTTTAATCCATAGTTTCCAAATCTAACTCTAAATAGCCTATAAAAACACGAATTACATGTTTTGATAGTGGCTTAAATTATGAAGATGTATATTTTTTTAGGTGCTACTTTATGCTTATTAGGGAAATGATTACTTTTAGTTAGGAACGATAACTGTTTTTAAAGGTAGATTTATATTTTCAACTTTTAATATATCGGTCTGTATTTTTAAGGCAAAATGTAGGATTACTAGGGAAAAGCGAGCGCTTGCAATTAATGTTATCAGATATATTGTCATGAAGAATTTTCGCCTCTTATGAAGCTACTATTTGATTTTTATCTTTCTGTTCATTTACATCATCTACATAGGTGCATCAAATGGGTTTCTTATTAATCATATTTTAGATATTCATTTGCTGTGTGATTGAAATTATCTTCAACAGGTTCTAAAATCTATTCCAGTTATTTTGACCATGAGTTTCTTTCTAATAGTAAAGGGTATTTGTTATACTGTGTCTCTTTTTTATAGGCTTACATTAATCTGATAAGAACTATAACATAGAATCGCAAAAACTGTGCACGCGCACACGCACGCACACACACACGCACACACACAGACACAGATATATACATATATGCACAGAGACAGAGCAATAGAGAGACGCACACAGTTACCTTACCTTTTTTCCTTTACGAATGGTAATTATTCGGAGAGCTTCTTGAATTTGACCACGTGTTCCTCGGAGCACCAAAGACTTCATGCCCGGATCAAAAGATGTTTGCATCTTCAAAGTTGCACCAGACCTTTCTGCGATATCTAAGTATGACGGAATAATTACTTGTAATATTTTAAAGACTTGCATAAACCATTTTTAATAAACGGTCTTAAAGGCTTTAGAATAAATAAGCTTCGGTCTAATTCCAATTTCCTTTTGTTTGAGTCGTGATTTATTTGATACTTCTTCCAGTGTTATTGTATGCGTTAAGGAGCAATAAGTAATAAAAAGGAGAGGGAATTTTAGTACTGAGAACAATCTCCCGCCCTGTGACAGAACATGTCATCTTCAGGTAATGTTTCCTGAGATTAGACAATCCAGGGTTGGGCAATACCAACTGTATGTGTCAAGCGAGTGATTTACCACTATGCTTATGACAAACGCCTGGTATATATTGCTACAGATACAAAAGTTATGCACTCATTTTGTAAGCAAATCATGATGTTAACTGCTTTCTAAATGTATAAGAGTTCAGATAGTGCTTTTTCGATGTCAAATACTGTGAAAGTGTGTCGCTTTTTTTGTCCCGTAACAAAACAATTATTACTGCAATTAGTCGTTACGACAGAAAGCTCACTGTGTTTGTCGAGCAAAAATGTTTTAGTATTTTTGTATCACAATAACTTAAGTTAATGATAATAAAATTTCAAAAAACTTTTTAAGTAATATAGTCTTCAAAATCTTACCCTTAACATGTATGGTGTCACAAGTGGAATCGGCCACATCGTAGGTGAACTCTTTAATGGAGTCTAATTTGCTTCTAGTTTTTCTCCGAATTTTTCGAGAAGAATTCTCTGAAATTTCCGTCTCGCTGAGCCTAGTTGGTAAGAATATAAATACATTTTTTAGCCTATGCTGGGACGGTACAAAGCATCATTATTTTATTTTCTATCAACAGTAGATACTCTTGGCTACTTTTAAGACTGAAAGAACAATATAAAATGCTAGAAGAATAAAGTATATCTAAAGATGCTTATTCATAATTTTTTTTACTAGTTTCGTCGGGATCTTTAGGATACAAATTAGAGAAAAGATGAAAAAGTATTTATACCATTTTCTTTCTAGATTTTCGTTTTTGCATGATGGAAGCGTTCCTGGCCAACTTGAGGAATCAGGGTCTTCCACAACACTTGATGACGGTGTTACTGAAAGTGCCTGTAGAGAGCTGGGTGACAATGGAGCTTCAAGATTTTTAGATGATAGTTGTTGAGCATGAGCTGACGATGGTTCATCTAATGCCCTTTCAAGCAAAGAAGGGAGAGAACTAGATTGAAAGACAGCTTTTTTTCTGGGTGGCAATGGCGGAGGAGATTGGTCTGTCTGAGATAATTGACGTGTGGTTGGTATACCAGGTGGGGTCGACAGACGAGGTGAAAGACTGCGTCTAGGTATTGTGGATAATGTTCGACGTGGCGGACGTGGTGGAGGACTTGGCGGCGAAGAAAAAGGTGTGGTCGATTCCTTAAGTCGAGGTGGTGGGTAAGGTGGCGGACTGAACTCTGGAGATAGGTGTGCATTCATTTCTTGAGAACTACGAGGTGAAAGAGATGAAGTCACCCTGCGGCGAGAAGGCAAAGGTGGAGGTTCAGAAGAAAGGCGCGGAAGGAACAGTTGCGGCGAAGTCATCGAAGATATTGATTCAGCTGAGCCGTCCTCGCTCTCTGTAATAGTGCGGTAAGAAGAGGCGTAACCACTGGAGTTTGAACTATGTTTGTCTTTGTCCTCATATTGAACAATGTCATCACCTTCAGCATTTTCGTGGCCAATTTCGGTGAAAAGCTGCCCTTCCGTACTGTTGTAAGATATTTCATCAAAATAAATTGTTTAGTAACCGACTTTATGATTATTTTAATTGAGCAAACACAATAGAACAAAAATAAGTGGAACATCATAAACTAAATGTATTAAAAAATTATATGTCTACAGAGATATAAACACCTTTATGATGTACTCATTAGCACTCGTGTATACGTGCATGTATCTATGAATGCATAAGCGATTAAACACACCCGTTAATGTATGGATACACTCATAATAGCACGTACATTGTGTCCCGGGTATATGCATTTGCATAAATGCATTTATACAAAGATACAAACACGTGCATGACTTCAATGATTCACTCACCAAGTAAGATGCTTTTCGACAACGTGAATTGAGGGTCGCTCACATTTTTCTGGATTACAGCACCACTTGATCAGACTGTAAATGTGACCAGCAGTAGCCTGAGGTCTCTCTTTTAATGACGAATAGGGAATGTCTTCTATTTTATGGTATATCTGCGCACAATTCGTAAAAAGGGGTACAACAAAACAACTTTAACTCCTAATCGCCACTAATACGTTTAATTAATGAAGTACTGTTGGTAGAAATGAAGACAGACAAGCACTTTTACAGTCTTAGTTGGAAAAGCTAAAAGATTGTACTCTAAAGGCAAATTTGCGAAAAAACAAATTGCATAAAAAAAATTTCTGTTTACATTATGTCACAAGTTTGTACCTCGCGCTCACGTTTTTTTAAAGATTTGTATGCTTATATGAACCTAGAAAATGACATTGGTTGGAACTTCTACGTAGTCTTAAAAGCACCAAAGAATTTTAATTTTCTACCTCCGAGTCAGGCTGGGTGAATGGATCTTCAGCTTTGGTTTCACAAAATGTATTGATGACCCAAAACATCAGACGGCCAAAACAAAACACATCCGAGCCTTGGGTGTATAGGCCATCCTTTAGAACTTCTGGTGCCGCCCTTTAGACAAATCCAATTAGAAGAGCCACTGACTTATTGTTGTTTGACGTGTTTAAGCTTTTTTACGTTTGTTTTCGTAGGGATGTGTGTGTTGGTTTTTATGTTTATTAAGTTGTGTGTATATATATGTCTGCAAATCTGAGGAAAATGTAAACGTCGGACTGTGCACTCTGCTATTTAAATTAGAGAATAAGACATCAGTTTTAACGGAGTCTTTGTTAAATATTAAGAAAAAAGTTCACTGAAAAGAGTTTAAGACAAAAAAGACCTTCTGCAGAGTTCGCTGTCTCTAGGAGGAGAAATTTTAATATGCTGATCCTCCTTTTCAACACCAGGCTGCAGGATGCGTATGTTCGCCAGTGACCCAAGCCACACCTTCACGACAAATTCATAATGACTGACGTTTTCAAACTGAAAATATTTTGCAACCATTTACTTTAATGATGTAGTAACGCTTTGACTACACGTTTGTGTCAAATCCTATTATACTTAAGGGGTCTTCTTTTTATTCTCAACTTTAATAATGCAAAACTAGCTAGAAATTGGAACACACAGATGTCGGTTAAAGTAACACACATATATATATATGTATATATATATATTAAATTATAGTTTATTATAGCTAATGAAAATTGCTTCTCAATTCACTTTAGTTATCTGCCCTGTATGAGTGGGTTCTTTTTCAATGTAGATGGTGTCAGCGCAGAAGTCACACAGGACAAGTCCGTGTGAGTGGAGATCTGTGATGGCTGCCGCTATATTTCCGAGGCACTGGATGTACTGTTTGATGTCATTTCCCAGCCACATCAGATGGACAGCATTTGCAAGCGAGCGGATGTCGTGCTCTGAAGGAAGCCAAAAGGACTGAGGACAAAATAAAGAGAATTGTATACATTTTCTGCAGTTTAGGTTTCTTTGACTAGATATCTGTCAGTCCGTCTATCTGATCGTCTGTCTCATATATATATATATATATAATAGAATATATAAATTACATTGTATTTGTAAGTCAGTAAACTATTTCATTATTTATTAGTTGTTATTTTTACCTGTCTCATAGTTCTTTTCATTTTTAGTATTGTTATATCATTCATGAATGGGAGAACGAAACTTGTAAACGCAAAATCATTATTATGGCCCCTCAGAACCATACTTATGTTTAAAACAGTCATATTAGAATTTTCATGTAAAATCTTTGATAGATTATCACACAAACTACTATTAAATAAAACTAGTAATAATATTAGCAGCAGCTGTATTAGAACTAATGCGTGTGAATGAAGTTAGTTTAATGGTCTGAATGTGTATTAATTGTGTGTGTGTGTGTGTGCGTGCGTGTGTGTGTGTGTGTGTGTGTGTGTGTGATAATTTCTTTTGACATAAAAGAAGAAAGTGTTAAAGAAACAAAAGGGAAAAAAGAACGAAAAATAAGGAAATTATTTCTGCTGAGTAGGCGGCATTAACACCCGAAAGTCAGCTACATTGCACCACCTGACAGGGAGGTGAAGCTGTTACAAAAGAAAGATATTTCCCCGGTACAAACCATTGCTGTACTAGTGTCGGAGAGCAGCCGTCTTCAGCCCCGATAGTGAGAAATATCTCACCAACTCAAGAAAAGTCCTATTCCGTTTGACATAATTATTTAAGTGAGGTAAGTGATATTTCTTTATTTCTTTACCTGAAAGACAGTGTTTAGATATTATCTGACAGAATCATATAAAACATTTTTATGAAAAAAAGAAACTACCATGGCTCCCCGTCTCTAAAAAGAGAGAAAATGGTTTACCATGAGTGTCATTACTAAACTAGATGGGTCTATAGGTGTGCGTTTGAGAGGGATTGTTTTAATGAAAATGTTGATTATCTTTGATGGCCTCCCCTGGTTCGGTAAAGGATTTATTTGTTTATTTGATAATCGTTGGAATAATAGCTAAAACCTAGTCGCAGGTCGTTTGTATTATGTTGAAAGAAAAGAACGTATAATGGCCTCAACCCTTAGTTTGAGGATGAGGCACTCTTAAAGTTTATCTAAATATTTGAACACTCCTCTCTCTCTCTTTCTTTCTTTTTTTCTTTTTATATCTCTAGACATATAAACAGAGAGATTAATTTTTCAAGAAAACAAGTAAACAAATGTGAACGAGAGACTCATCCGATACATCTAAAGTCCTTATCTTGTTACAATGACTTATGATACTGAGGAGGTGGAAGATAAGGAAGCTACAAAGTTACAATTAAGAAAGACAAATGGAGAAGTATGAACTTACAACTTCCCTCTTTCCCTCTGAAGTTGTTCTTGGGTGACTGATAAGTGGTGAGATTCCAGAGAGATGACAAGTGGTTAGAAATGAAAAGACACAAGTAGAAAAATCTTCTTGACAAACTTCTCGAATGTGCCTTAGGCCTCTCTGCGTAAAGAACATAAATAAATCGAGTAATGACAAGTATTATGCAATACTAGCTTTATACATATCCTTTCAATAAATTTATACTTGATTGAAAAAAAGGAAGTAAACGTATGAGAAAAAGAAATCCGGACAGGAACAGCATACGTAACACGAAATTAAAGTGGAAGGAAAAAGCTACGAATTTGGAGTAGGACAGAACGAGAATGTAAGGACGAATAGGGATAACAGAAGAAAGAAGAGGTATAACCAAACAGAAAAGTTTAATTTAAAACGTTTGTAGCCTTTTAATTACTCAATAGAGATGGAAAACCCACAACCATATGCCACGTACAGTCCAACTATTCAATGATTAAACAAAAACTGTTTTAAAATTCACAAATAATTAACAGAAATAACTCAAAATAACCTTCGCTGGATTTTTAAATCCCTTTATTTTGAAGGATATCCTAGAGTTAAGGAAAAAGATTATTACTTTTGTTAAACTAAGAACTAGTAAACTTAAGAGAACATATCATTATATATCTGTATGCTATCAAAAACCATTTTTCTATATGCTGTCTAAATTATATCGGCTATTCACGAAACAAGTATTTGTGTGCAAGAACCGCTTACCGAATGACCCTGACGGTTAGGGCTTACTATCTTTAAAACCACATTATCTTCATTGCCATATAAGCCACCTGGAAGTAAAAAATGACAAAATGAACGATTATTGTGTGTGTTCTTGGCTTCAATTGTACATCTTTAGGTTAATAATAATAATAAGCATAATAAGCAGTTTATTTAGCACATTTCTCTACAATGCGTTTTGCACAAAAAACAAATAACACTGAAATATATAGTCAAAGCATATACAGATCTTATGTGTGCCATTCACAGTCGAGAGAAATGTAAACCCAAAGACACAGTATTAAATTGTCATGAAACTATTAATATCATATTAGCTCTATCTCTATGATTCACTAAAATATAAAATTAGCGATAACCTAAAGAGTATATGTATTTACTTACCAGAGGCACCAAAATAAGTATTAAGCACTGAAGCTATAGGACCCTGTATACCAGACAAAAAACAGAACTTAAAAGATATTGTAACTACACTTATGTGTACGAGAATGCTTAAGTTTCTAATTAAATAAATGAATGTGGTTTTGTGCGTGTTTGTATGTGAGAGAGAGAGAGACAGAAAACGTATTGGTCAGTCTTTTTACTTTTACATGTGTGCTTGTGTGTGTGTGTGTGTGTGTGTGTGTGTGTGTGTGCTTGCGTGTGCGTGCAAGTGCTTAGATATGTTTTATGCTAGACTTAAACATACCGACATCAGATGGATCACTACTAAAGTTACTGAACGAGAAGATGTTAGCAGTCTCTGGCTAGCTATCCAGAACGTATAACAAATCGTGGACTTTCTTTCATTATGAACTATTCATAATTGTAAAAAAAATTACAACATATAATAAAAGCAATTCAATATTCTAACGATTTACAAGAGCATAACAATATTTGGAGTAGTTTTTTATTTCACTTAGACTAATCGAAGAATGAGTTGCTGCATTAAAATGACCTTTCCATGTTCTGTTGCTGCTTGTCCTTCCCCTCGAATGTCTGGAAATCTCATAATCTTCTCGACTGCAAGAAATCGATTGCCAAGGAATTTATAAACGGACGGTATAAAAAGGAATGTGGCATAAACAAGCTCGTCATAGTTATATTCCTTCATTATTGTACTCATTCCTGTAGCTTCTCTGCGTACGGTAAAAAACACATGCATTCTATTATTACATTATGCAAATTAAATTAGCATTAATATTGTTCGCCTACTGCAAAGTAATTTTTGATATAATTGATTAATAGTGGTCGAACAAACAAAGAATAATTTAGAAATGCTAAATGAAACTTCACAGTTCAATTTTTTAACAAAGTTCACTTTAGTCCATAGTAAGTAAGTTTCTGCCAAAGTAGCGCCTTAGGATGATTGTGTTCACTTTCTGTTGATTTTTCTAAGTTTCATGTAGAAAAGGAAATGTTTGCGAATGCAGAGTGCACACTTGAAGTTTCTCTCTAAACTTCCATATGCACTCGAGAAAAAAACTGTCGCCCGGTCAAAAAAAAAATCAGCGAAATAAGAACAGGAAATTTAAGAAAAGTTGTTTATTACCCGAAACACCAACGTATACATTATATTCCGTTAAGATGAGATACCACGACCATACAAGATTTTTTTCAGCAGACTACAAATCCTCCCCCTCCTCCTCATCATCATAGTACCTAAGCCTTGATTGGCATGACAATTTTTGGATGTTGTTTCCTTCATACCTACCTTTACTGTTGTGTTCATGATGATCTTTCCAAGACAAGATGATCTTTGAGATGCGCACACATCACTTTAGCTTAATATTTAAATTAAGATGTTTGTAACTTCTTTCATTTGCCTCTGATTTATCACTGATTCGTAAGATAGACAAAATTCAGCAGAAAAATAGCTATGAATAAGGCTAGATTTACATACTAACCTTCATGTATCTGCTCCACCTGACTTTGGAGTACATCAATGACGGCCTTGACCTCTGACAGGCGTGACGAAGGCTGTGTTCTCGTAAGCTGTGAAATAACTTGATAGACGCTTTTAGGAATGCACGCTTCTTTGCATAGTGTCCTCTTACCGTCCACGACCTGGAAAAGTAACAAAATAATTGTATTCTAAATGTTCACTTAGTTTAACCAGCATCATGTCATGTTCTGATTCAGCAATAATTCAGATATATACAATCTGCTTAAGTCTATTACAGGTGGTTTTCATCGTTGGTGCCTGAGAATAGTGAATGCCTTTAATTATTGATGTATTTACTGTGTAAGATAAATAGATATTCCGTCACAAAGACAAAAGTAATGTGAGCTTTTCTGAGACCAATTCATTTTCTCACAAGGGTGGAGAACATCCAAAGGCTTGGGGTAGAAACGAGCTTTCGAGAATAAATTATTTCTACTACTAGAGAATTCTTTGTATCACATTATGTTACTTACCCCTGGGATAACTTCAGTGTCATCCAGCCCTATGTCGGCATATGGCAGTCTGCCGTGCGTTAGAATCTCATAAATAACATGACCGACCATCCACATGTCACTCATTTTGGAGAACAGGCATTCTTTCAATGACTCAGGAGCACTCCATCTCGTAGGAATCAACGAACAATTAAAATCTGAAGATATGAAGGAATATTATACCACATACAGTATTGGACAATGTACAGGCAACTCTTGCACATTATGTTGCTCAAGGGCCGTATTGTGTAGTGACGCCTCTTATCGATTGTCTTATGGAAAGAAAAATTTTAATGTGCACATGGGACAAGACACAAACGTTTGCAAATCTAATTTGTGTTACAACATCTGACCTTACTAAGAAAATACATATTTGAGTGCATAATGCACACACTTTTAGTCTATTTCCGCTATAAAGTGCATCTTGAGAAGTTTTGTAAGAATCACGTCAAGGTAAATATATTGATCAGCAGAATTGAAATTTCAGTTTTTTTCTAGCCTTTTCAATAGAAAGTGTCTTTTTAATTAGCAACAAATATTGCACAAAATGTCTGTGGTAATTGAACTTGCACTTTGTTGCAAGAGGTCTATAAAAGACTACAGCTAGGAGTAAGCACTTAAGACAAGAAAGTGTGAGCAAATCGAACGCATGATTGAATTATAAAGCTGAATTGCGCTTTAGAAAGATTGTAAATTAGAAATTCCACGTCTAAGCGGAAACAACTCATCAAGGGACGAGGTGCTTATGTATATTTTGTGTTTTTATTTCATATAATTTATCACTGCCTTTTTTAGATAATGTCCAATGGAAGCTGAACAAGGGCGGGGAATTGTGTTGTTAATAGAAGATGGACTAGCCAGGACCATCTGAAAACCTACGGTCGACTTCCAAGACCGGTTTTCATGTTCTCTAATTTGTTTAGGGAGTTACCTGTTAGTCGTGAGGAAAGACAGAAGTTTAACAAGTGGTAGAGGATGAGTAGTCCATGGTGCTAAATTCGGTTTTTTCAATCGTAGACGAATTGGGCTCTTTATGAGCTAACATTATTGTCTTTGAGAATGGCTTCCGGTCTCGTAGCCGAAGGAATTGCCAGTAAATGCCGCATACTTTCGTGTTTGTAGCAAACTCCAGTAAGATTGTTTTGCTGCGCAATGGGATCCCAAAGAAGGTGATTAGATTAACACACACACTGATGTCATGACGCTTCATGACACGAATAAAGACGGATACTGCCATTGACACCACCATCTGTTTCCTTTGAGTTGTAAAACCAACTATTCGACAAACTTCTTGTAGAAGTCGACCCTGGACGTATAGGTTTGGTTGCCCACTTCACATTTGAACAGGAAATAAAGTGTATAAACAAAAAACACAAAAATTAATACAATTCACTAATTCTTTGTTTAAAAAGGAGGGGCTAACTTACCTCTAATTGTGTCTTCTGATAGTTTACGAGCGTGCATCAGTCCACTCAGCTTGATCTGCCCGCTGGTGCTGATGAATAAGTGTGCGGCCGTCAGATGTCTGTGAACAATGTTGTTGCTATGGAGATACCGGACCCCTTCTATTGCGTCGACTAAGAACATCAATAACCTGTCGCAATGCACCATAATACCATTTAAAATTTGCTACAATGGGTCATTAATTTTAAAAGTTATGGGTAAAAAGTGTTTATGTCTCTTAATGTCGAGTAATGACCAAAATTTAGGCAGGTAAACTCTAATAAGAGCAAACTTGGATTACAGAAAAAATACCATTTCAATTTAGTGACAGTCTGCAAGATGTTGGCTGCTATTTCAAAAAAGAAGTGTACTAAAATCCTGTAATTTTCGAGTTTTCAACCATATAAGGCAATACTTACTTTTTTAGAGAATAAAAGTTGTTTTTGCGGCTTTTGTTGACGAGAAGGGTTTGCAATGCTTCGATCATGTAGTCCTCGGTGATATAAAACTGTGGCCATAAGATTTCGCTGTAGGCTTGCAGCTGTACAACGTGAGGATGCTGAAGGTCCTTTAATAGTCTAAGTTCATTAAATCTCTCGTCTTTCGGATTACATCTGACTCCTTCGTCATGCTCTTTGTTTGTAGGACACAGCACATGCATCAGAACACGATTACCTTCATAACTTAAGTCTTGCTTGATCACTGTCCAGCCCCAGTGAACGTGGAATGGAAACGAGTAATCAGTGCTGGCATTTTTCATCAGTGGACTAAGAAGATCTTCTGATGTCATTAACAGATTTTTCCACAAAATATACGTCATGGGGATAGTCCTTGAGGTAACACAAACAAAAGTCATTATTATTGAAGAAAAAATAGTTTTTTAAGTACTAAGTATTGTGTGTACTATTTATATAACATTGCACAACATAAAAAGTACGAATAGTGAAAAGTATCCACTAACATAATTAAAATTATTTATTTATGAAGTTAGAGGAGAAATAGGTTTGTGAAAAGAAGCAGCTGCTTTTGTCCCCTGACTTTAATGCACTTATTCTAGCCGAATTCCGTTTTATTTTTTTCGACAAAAAGATGCATTGTTTGATTTGACTCGGTTCCCATAGCTTCAAATGGAATATTCTTTAGCGCGTGAACACAAAAAAATGTACCGTATTTAGAATTACAAAAATCAACGTGGATTATGGCGGTGGCGATTATTGGATTCACAAATAAATATCTGTATACATAAATATGTTCTCGTTTTTACAAACGACGCATATGCTTTCAATTACCTAAAGCAATTAATAGGGTCAAACACAATTCTGCAAAGATAAAAAGCAAAATCCAATTCCAAGCTTACTTGTTTTCGTTGTACAACTTAGTGGACTCTTTTCTTATATCACTGTTGTGATGAAAAAACAGGGTCGTTAGTTGTCTAAGCAACTGCGGTCTGTCATATTCATCGAGAATTAAAAGTGATTCAGACAAAATATTCATTGCCTGGTTGCAACATTCAGAAATGTTGGAAGTAGTTGCCAGTTCCTCTGAAAAAAAATTGAACGAATTATTCACAAAGTTTTTCCTATTACAGTAAAACTGTTTGTGCAGATCTAAAATAATTGTTTCTGTGAGATGAGCAAAATGATCCTTAATTGCTTTTGTGCTCTTGCAATCTTTCATTTCAGTAAAACGTTCGCGCAAAGAATATCAACAATTAATTTCTGCCAGATACAGCAAATTAATATCTTATTGCTGTCGTGTTTTTATAACAGTCTAGGTTGTTTGTGTGCTTTAATGTTGTGCATGCGTGTAAGATTAAATATGTGTGCTCAACTGCATGTGTGCAGATGTGGATATGTATTTTGTAGATGATGGATAGATGGAAAGGTTCTGGATGGGAAGTGACAATTGTTCTCATGTTTCATTTTTGAATGTTAGCTGCGTTTGTGTTACTTTTTTGTATTTGCATGATATTATAACATTAAAGTATTTTGATATTAGCGAAGATTGTCAGTTTCATATATATGGGGATTCTTTGTTGTATTTTCATGTTCCCCTCTGTCTTTCTCTCTAACACTTTTATTTCTCTATTTTTTATCTTTCGTGTCGGTTCAGGCACCTATCTACCGTCTATATAAATTCGTATTCAGATAAATAAATAGAGATATCTGATGTGAACATTCTGTTTTATTCTTACTTGTTCTGTTTTCCAGGAAGGTTCTCATTCCACAAATACTGATATTTGCTAACAGAATTTCGAAAGGTTTTGATTGGGAACCGCGTGTTCTGTACTCGAGGCTCAGCTGCGGAAGGTGGTGGCTGTACGAAGCGAAGTTACCGTCCTTGTTTATCTGGGGGAATATGTAAAAAATATGTTTAAGAAGTAGAATAATAAAACGCAATGTTTGAACATTTTCCAATTTCTCGGTGCCTTTTAATGTTATGTTTGCTTGAATGAACGAGTGCAATCGAGAAATTGTGTCAACTTCCTTTAAATGCTATGAATGGACGTGAATGAACCTTATGACATGCCTATACTGTCAAAATAACAAAATGCTTGCTTCTTCTAACGAAGTAACTAATTTGTGAACTTATAGATTTATGTTATTACCTGAATGAGACTTGAAACTAAAAGAAGCAGTTGAAGTTCTTTTGATGGCGGCTGCTTTGTTTTGCTGCTTGAGCAGCTTGCTGTGCTTATGATTTTAGAGTTAAGCTCCTTACAGTTCTGTCTCTGCCAGCATCGCACACAGCTTTGCATAACTTCGACCAATACGCCACTTCCTTGGATGGCATATTTTCTTTTAAGTTTCTTGGATCTTGCCTTCTTAAAAAGTTCTCGGTGAGTGATGACATTGAGGTGACGGTCACACTCATCGTCATTGCCTTCTGAATGGCAGGCCATGATGTAGCTGACTAGTGCCATGAGGTAAGTCACAATTACACTAACAAGTGCACCATCCACATGTAAGGTCTCCGCATCTGAAAACAGATTGAACAAGCTACTTTCGGTTTCTCTCATGTCACTGACAGAAAAAGGTTGTTCCCTATTAAGAAGAACCAGCAGCTGTACGTAACGCAGGGCGCGATCTCGAAGCAGAGGCTGATGTGATCTTGTCAACTGTGCGAGGCGAGTGATTTGCCCTTGATTGTAGAGGTCTGGCATCACTTCGTTGAGAATAAAGAACAGAACATCAGGATTTTCTTTGCTATAATCTAGACAACTCTCTGGATTAGCGTTTTCTTGGATAGATTTTCCTGGAAACACACGAGAAAATAAAAATTAGATATCCCGCTCTTAAAGCAGAAAAAAGTAAGTTAAAGACAATAAAAAGCCAACCAGCTAAAGACTGTGATTACTGTTTTACACAGGAGAATCAGATATGACTAGCTACATTTTTAAGGATGACGTTAAAAGGGAACGAGAAGAGCCTCATGTGATTTAACCGACTTACTGATATATTCTTCAGCTGATGATAGAAGAAGAAAAGACTCGTCCACATACATTACTGGATACGCTGCTCCACGGTGTATAAAGGATACAGCCTTGAAGGCTTTGGGGCTGACCCTGTAACGATCCTGTGATGAGAGAGGCAAGGGAAGCTCAGAATATGCTTCCGGTAGATTTAGGCTGTGACTTTCTTTTCTTGAAATTTCTTTGATGAACCTTTTTAAGACAGGTTCGTCAGAAAGATCCCAAACGTTAAACTGCTTGATAAATCTGGAGTAATCGGAAGGAGAGGATGGGATGCGAAAGAAGGATGTCTTCTCTGCGGCATCAAGCAAAACTTGTTCGAAGTCATTAACCTTAAACACATCAAAAACCAAAACTGATTAGTCGAAGAATACCCACATTTTTTCGTTTCAATCGTCAGTTCTACATTGAATTGGAACCACACAACAAGCTTAAAGCCTTATATGATTACTTACTGTATTGTATACATGATAAGTACATCACATTATCTTAAGAATAAATAAAGCAATTCTTATTCCAATGTATAGAATATGATCAATTTGTTCATTTACTGGAAAGTAAATAAGGACAACGTTAGCACATAAGGTTCGTAGAGGAATTTTTAAGCCAAATACATAAAATGCGGGTGCATGTAAAGCATCTTTCACTAATTCGTAACATGACCAGGTAAAGAAATGTAGGTAGTATCTCAGTCAGGTTTAAAAAATCAGTGTACAAATTAAATTTACTATATCGTTTTACAACTTCGATCACCATAACCAGGCATAAACTAATATCATGTGGGACTGGTTTTGTTTTACTGCTTTACGAGGAATGTTTAAGTTATCAAAATGATGTGATTAATTTGTTGATAAATAGAGCTTATTTATTTCATATAACCTAGTTAATGTCTTTCTAGAAACAAACATTTAAATACATTTAATTACCCCATGCCAAATTTATTAATTGCGACAGATTGTAAAAAATACCCCTACATTATCAGTGGAATCTTTCCTACATCTTCATCGACCTTTTACAAAATTTAGCGCCAAGAGATATCCAAAAATTTAACATCAAAATCGCGTCGTTGAAGCTCCAGAAGAGCTCAGTAAGGGAATTTGTTTCAACAGCAGCGAGTGACCGTCAAGGTTCCATGTTGTCACTTCTACTGTCTTGAAAAGAAATTACGGAGAGACTGAAAGGGCAAATATATGGAGACCACCGCTTATAAAAGTGAAGTAATGGTAAACACAAACGTCAACAGGAAAGCAGAAAACAACATTAAGTTTATAGGATACATCTTATCAAAGACGGCAACACAGCTGGACAGCAGGAATAAAAAAGGCTAAAAAATGAAAACAGAGTAAACAAAACTAGCGCTACTCTACCATCATGATTCTCTTGTATAATCCCTAATTGTTCTCATGCTGTTGAAATGCCGGACTCTGCTTGCTGGTCCAGATTCGCACACTATGTGTTCTGTATCTATCCTATGAACATTTAGGTAAACAGTACTAAAAAAAAACATTGAACTAAAATCCACCTATTAAGTCGGTGACCACTATTGAGCCAATTTGACATTTAGTATATTTGAAAATATTTTCGATTAACACACACACATGGGTATAGATAAATATTTTCGATGAACAAAAGACTTTGAACTTTTATAGGGCATGCTTTCTTTAACAGAACGTCTTTCACACACAGTCATTTAGATGTTAAAATATAAATTGTAAATATAATCACAAACCATTTCAATGCTTTCTGGACATATGTGGATGATGGTTCTCCCGCAGCTCGTGAAGAAGTGTGTGAAGCGATCAGCGAAGAGTCCTCCAAGGCCATAGTCTCCCCTCGCCTGAGAGATACATTTGACGCCTCTCTCCTCGAGCAGCTGGACAAGACGATCCAAGTAACGCTTGCATTCGCCATTCCAACAAGAAAGCACGTGCACTGCGTGCTTCAGCTCCTCCTGATGCGCACTGGCCATCCTGTTAAACTGAAGTAGAATACTCTCATCAAATACTTTAATTTCAACCTTCAAAACTTTAGAGACGTGATTTTCTGTGTAATTACCAGTTGTGCGACCTCAGCGAAGACATTGCCCTGAAGCTTTTGCTCGGTAGTTTAACAGAATATAGGCTCCTTGTGTCTAACCTAACTTTTTTGCAACCACTATTTGTTAAAATGTATGGCTGATTTATTCATGGTTAAAAAGTGCAGTTTGCATATGTTTTGAGATATCATATTTTCAGCAATTTCTGAAAAAAGTCAGAGGTTTATTCTATTTACATACGTTTGTACGTATTGCTCAAGACATTCCTCCAGGGATGGATGAAGGTGGAGAACACTGACGAGGCAAGCAGAACAAATGGTGGTTGAACAACAGGTGTAACATTACTGCCAATTAGGTGACCCACTGAACTCATGATGGTCGGGCCAACGACTGGAAACAGAGAAAGAGAGTATTTATTTCCTTAAATATCTAGTATTTCTTTATCACGACTTTATCACAAGCAGGGCTTGTATTTATGAAGCAAAGGAGACCCGTTACCTTAAAGAAAAAGAGAAATCATGGAAAATTATTGAATCTGTAGTTCTGACTTTCCACAAGCTTAACTTCATGTTTCTTTACTCTCGGGAATATCTGCCACTTATTTATATCTACAGTTCTAGAGGTTAGGCAACATTCACTGACCCTATACACCACTTTATGGCTTTGAAGACAAAAGGTTTACGCTTGATTTACTTGGGACAAAAACTCCATGAATACGGTACAAGTAATGGTTTAGGTGAAGGCTACTCCCCACGCAAAGGAAAGCTCCATGCCTTATACAGGAGAAGGGTAGCAGGTAATGACGCCGTGACTATAATCCAACACACACATATATATATATAGTGAGCATTTCCACAAACATGAAGGAACGCAGAGCTATGACTAAGTTGGAGAAAGTATCAGTAAGGGTAACTGAAAGTGATTTGGTTTTAACTCCAGACCAGAAAGCACGTAGCATGCCTAATGTACAAAGAGAAAAAGGGTGTGCATTCCAAATACTGGAGCCAGCGAAAGAGAATGAGCGACGACCGAACCTCTCCAGTTTGATAAGTAGGACAGTGAGAAAACTGATAAGTACAGTGCGAAGTGATCTGCCAGGCTTGTAGGGCGACACAAGCTTAGACTGGGCGAGGCTTTGAGCAACACGATAGCAAAGTATGGCTGTCTTGAATTAGACATAGCAACTATGGCAGATCACACAGTAACGATGTGATATAATCAGTCTTTTCTACGCAGAATTCTACGCAAGTAGCAGTGTGTGTGTTTTGCGTGCTTGTATTCATGTAGGTACACCTGCGTGTTTTTGAATTCACATAAATAGACACGCAAGCACGCAAGATTACAATCTGCAGAGCTATACTAAAACATTATTAACAGTGACAACGTACAGTTTTTTTGCTGTTCAGGTCTGGAGAGACACTGTTGACACCAGCACGGGTTCTAACTTGTTACTAATGTGCTCACCTGTCTACATGTCTTCTGTCTGTGAATCGTCACTGATCTCGATAAAGTGACCCCAAAGCTCCCAAAACCCAGCAGCCATTTTGACTTTCCTCGCCAGTCTACACGATGAACCTACTAACGCTAAGTCTCACCTGTTACTGTGCGGGAAAACCCGAACAGATAGATTTCTTTACTTCTTTAATTTATCTAGCATACACTCACGAAGGTTCCCTGAATGGATATACATTTCTATAGTGGCCGCCTGTATGCAAGGTGAACATATAAACAGCAAAATCACTGACACAGTATTCGAGCAAAATTAGCGTACAGACGACGGCAACGGATTACGTGATTCGGTCTTTTGCCTAGAAAAGTAGCACAAAAGATGATCATATAAATAAATTTGTTAATTCCTATATTTTTATGAATCGTTCTAAAATTATCAGCACATTGAATTTATTCTAGAACAAGTAATTGCGAAAAGTAAATTCACCGTCATAGCTGACAAGAAAAGATACTAAAATTATCTGAGAATCAATTTGTGGAAAGGAAAACAAAAAAGACTACTGTGTAAAGTCATGTTGCTTCAGAAAATTAGCAGATTATATCCACTTTCTGTGGCTTACAATTAGACAACACAGTGCGTAGAAGGTAGAACATCTTTATCTTTTGGTGTGAGGCTGATATTTTAAACACATTTCCGTTTACCTTTGTTACTTTAGTTTCGCTTTAATGTTAACGAGAAATAAAGAGGAGGGGGGGGGCTTATTCAGCGTTATCTCAGAGACACATATCAGCAGAAAAGGCCTAGGCCGAAATTTGTGGTCGTGCCTCAACACTTAAGCCTATGCACTCCTTCCTGATTTCAGATAGAAGTGGGCAACCAACGAAGGGTAAAGCCTACACCTAGGTATGTAGATGTATAAAACAATTGTCACATATTGTACTAACATTTCTCAGCACACAAAACATGTTTCAGATTACACCTCTGTACATAATTACAATTATTTTTAGGTTGCAATTTTTTGTTTGCTTTTCATTTAGTATTTGACATGTAGTGCTGATCTAAAATCGTCTAAAATGTCCAGTGACTACATATATGAGACCTGCAAAATTTGCATTGTTTGTCTTCAGTTAACGTTACGTCTTTATTATCGAGATTTAGTTAATATTATTTAAACACCAATAAGACGTTTGCAACCGTCTATATGAGCTTTATTAATTAAGGATTCAAAGTTTATTTTCAAAATAAAATTTAATACCCTCAAAAAGTCTTTAAAATGTTCAAATTTGCTGATGTGGTGAAGCTGACAGACTGAAATTCTTTAATTAAAACCATTACTTTTTTCAAAACCTTAGCTGGCCACTTTTGAATTCTTCCAGAAGATAAAATGGACTAAAATGACGTTTTTTTTTCAAAAGTAGGACAAGTCGTTCGGTTGACATTTTCAAGGTGATCTTTTATCAAACTTAAAGGGCCTAGGCCGAAATCTGAAGTCTAGTCATTGCAGGTAAACCTCGCAATGTCTAGTCATAGATGTTACCCCAGACAACCACCACGTAGGCTGGAGGCACTCTTTAGAAAGAAAAAAATGCAGGTCTAGATTTCTCTAAGGCGTACTTTTCTGTGTTGTGTGACCAATATGGTAAGAAACACAGAAAATCTTAGCACTTTTTTCATCAATTTGAACTCAATAACATTTAATTTTAGCTATTAAATAATCCAGGCTACTTTTACTTAAAGTATATACTTTGGAAGATTTGGAAAAGAATTTGGATTTGATTTATAAACTTTTGTTTCAGTGAATGCATCGTGGCTGTTCCCAAGCAAAAATGGCATGCTTGAACATGAACAGATCCGCCTTTAGTTGTTTGCTACTCGCTTTCACTGCAAACGGTTAGTGTTAGCACAAGTTTTGATTATATAGGAAACAATTTTTTTAAATAGTCAAACTGTTTTAAATATTAAAAAATACTTTAAAAACTATTTTATTGCCACTTTGAATAAACTTTATTTAAATGATTTTATGCAACTCTGTAAAGAATTAAAAGTGATTTCCTGGTTAATTTTGTTTTAGTTTTTTTTCTATTTAGACAGTTTTAAATCAATCACAAAAGTTTTAGTGTTTTAGGGTTTTTTGTTAGAGTTTTCTTTTGGTCATTGGCTATTTTCGTTTGCAATGATTATTATTACTATTTTTTTTACATTGCAGCCTTAAAAGAAACGAAGTGTACAGCATTGGAAGATAATAAATTGACATTTACATTCCCAGTAAATATTAACTCAACACAAACGGATTTCTCAATCTATTTTTACCCTGATAGCGGAGGAGAAGGTATCTTATTCTACCAATTTCTATACTGTGTGCCTTTATTTTCATTCTTGAAACGTATAAAAAGGTCAAGTGAAGATTGAGACAGTGTTATTAAAACAGGTACCAAATAAACAATTCAATAATTTGTATCTCTATGAGAAGGGTAGATACAAACTTTTATAAGAAAAAATAATGTGATAGCAGCATGATTTTCCCCCTGCCACGTATGATAACAACATGATTCGCTACCCAACCGCAACACTCTCTGGTCAATAAATGTTTTCTTAGACTGTCATTTTCTAGACTGTCCTAGAAATTTAGCTATAAAATAATTAGCTGAAAAAGCTCTCGATAGGGATAATTAAACCAAAAGCATTTTGCTTCACTTTCTAACAGGTGGATCAATCATATTTTATTCGAAATCAAAGATTTGTATACTTTTGAAGGTCTGATCATTTATTACATACTGTATATACATTATATTAAAATATTCAAAATAATCCAAATCAGATTTACTAATAATCATTTAATATTTGACCCTTCTTTTTCCAACTTAAGGTTCATGAAGAAAACATACAGCAAACATAATGAATCAATATAAAATCTACGAATGGCACTTTTTTCTTTGGCATCAGAATTGTGTTATGCTTATTTGAATGCTACCTGAGAACACAATGTCAACAAATCTCTCATTTTTTGTAATACCTAGAGAAACTGATTGACTGTGCATGGATAGATCATCAGCTTTACTGCATCGGACAAGAAGGCTTTGAGTGCAAACAGCCTGTAGCAGACATTGTTGTAATCAGTGTACCAGTCCGATTTGTCAGCAGACAGGGAAGTTACGGATGCAGCACTAACGGGTTTTTGCCTCACGCCATCACCTGTCGTTTTTCAGGAAGGCAAGGTAATAATTAATCAGTTAACTGCTTTAATTCATTGGCGCTGATCAAATTTTCTCGGATTCTAAGTAAAACAGTATTTTTTAAGGATAGACAATATAAACTTTGCATATAGACTCGATGAATCCATTTCTAGATGGACGGATGGAAATAAATGTATAGACAGATTTGCAGAGAAAGAACAAAGGAAGAGATCTTTATAAACAGTAATAATTACAAACAGTAAAACAAAGAGAGTAAATAGTCACCTCGTATAATTAGAAATGCAAGGGTACTCTGAATGTAATTTGCTAAGTAGTCAAGTACTTGTACATGAAAAGTGCTACATATGTATGTATTTTTTTCTGGAAAAATACAGCTGTTACTTCTGCATAACTTTGTTGTTTGCAGATAACTCAACTTGTGAGGCTATACAGCCTAGAGACGGCGCTCAAGTAATGTTCAACTGCAGATTCTCGTTCAGCGTGGACAGCTTCAGTATAGAGAAAAACAAGAGTAAGCGTTAGCGTTCACCTAATTTTATGGACTGAAAGAAGACAACAACTTTAATGACAATAATCATATAATGAGTATAAAACCCTTTATTATATTATTATGTTATAACAACACTGAAACAGAAAAACATTCATTGTGATTATTTCCAGGTGTCTTGGCCAGCTTCATCAAATCGGAATGTCAAGGCTCCAGTGTATGTCTTTATGACACTGAGGGGGGTGATGATTTGTTTCGTGTGACTCTCCCTGTGGAAGACGACGCAGGTGGCGAGTATGTTTGTCGGCCTAACACTTTTTACCCTCATCTTCAAGCCCAAGTGTGCAGCTTGTCTCTGGTCAAAGAAACCGAAAGTAAGGAACAGTTGAAATAGTTGTCAGTTTTGTTTCAAAAAAAGTCTATAAAGATTGTGTTTCTTTCCAAAGCATTTTTACCTTTATCTGTAAAGTGTATACTTGCGTGTCGTAAATGCTCCCCCCCTAAAAAAAAGTATTTCTTCGTTGTATTCAAGTCATTACACATTCCTGAGATCAAGCCAGTAGAGTGTATTATTTCAACAACCGCATGCTTATTAAGCTTACAGTCCGTGATATCAGGATGAGGAAGCACCCGAAAGTTGGATCATAGATGTGATTATACGTAAACCTTTCTTCTACCATCTGGAAAGTGCTTGAATGATTCTGAATAAGAAAATACACAATTTAAAAGAAACAAAATCCATCGTGTTGTCAACAGGGATTGATTTTTAAAAGTTTTTTTTAATTTAAGAGCCTTCTGTTACAATGTTTATCCTGATATCGCTAATTCGTTGCTTTGTTTATGTTAGTCCTATATTTTAATTTGTAGGTTCATCTGTGTCGGTGGTTGCTGTGGTTTTGCCAATTCTTGGTGTGCTGGCTGTGGCTTTGGCTATGGCAGCTGGCTTTGTTTTTGTTAAAAAGCGAAGGTGAGTTGTAACATGAATCCGACACACACCCAGGATTCCTTACTGTGGTGTAAACTTTGAAAAAAAGTAAATACTTAACATTAGACGTTTACTTGATACTACAGTATATTCTTAATCACTTCTAAGAAGTCCCTTGTTGTTCTAATAAGTGACACTGATTGTTTCTGCAGGTCTGAAGTGCGTAAGAAAAGGGACAACATGGAAGAGGCGGAATTTAAGAAACTTAATGCGCAGTTAATAACAAATGGTCGATGTTGTGACAACGAACAGAAGGCATTAAGAATAGCCGCTGCAACCACTTGTGTGGTGGAAAGCAGCTACCCTTAAGCCTAAGTGGTTGTTGATATTTTGCCCTAGTTGTTAACAGCAGAAATGTTTAGACAACAACTCGGACTTACATCAGCAACAAACACTTGGCAGTGTGGTCGGCGTTTAACTACTATCGTTGCGCAATGAAATGCTACAATGAGCACATATTGTACATCTAAGCTATTTTTTAAATTTATTTATTTAATTTAGTTTTAGTAACTATTGCATTAACATTTGTCACATTCAAAATAAACCTACGTTCCTAGGCAGGGTTTCTGTTCAGCAATCTCTTAGTAAAAGTGTCCGTATTTTTACTTGATCGAAACAGTTTAAACAATTTAAAATAATACAAAGAAACATCTTAAAATTGGTATCTCTTCAACGGAAATATTCGAATTATTATTCTATATGGAACAGCATCCTAACTTCTTAACATTTTTAGAAATGCTGAATTTAGGGGTGACATATTTCCGACATTTAAAAAAAAGAGGGAAGAGAAAAGCGTGCAAGGAAAAAACATCATGTAATAGTTATTATTCAGTCAGTTGTCCCTTGACCAGCACCTGTCGCTGGGAGGAGGGAGCACATGGATAGACGCAGCAGCTGATAGGGCCACCACTTGTGGGTGATAGTGAGCAGGTCCTGTACAGGACGACCAGTCCAGTCTTTGATGTTCGTAAGCCAGTTCTTTCTCTGACCACCACGGCGTCGGCCGCCCTCCAAGGTGCCTTAAAGGATAGTCGTCGACAAGGTGTCCTATCGGGTCACATGGCCAAAGAAGAGCAGCCTACGTCACTTGACTATTGATAGTAGAGGTTCCTGGTGTCCTACGAGTGTTGCCATCTTGTTTCGTACAAAGTTGTTGGTTTATGTTCTTTGTATGAGATCCGGAGCAGCCTACTCAGGCACTTGTTCTCGAATGCTTGGATTCTCGTTTTCGTTTCGACAGAGTCCATGTGTCGCATCCGTAAAGCAGGATCGGCACTACCAGGGATTTGTATAGCTTGTACTTGGTAGTGAACCTTATCATGCGGCTATACCAGATCCTATCTAATCTATAATTGCCGCTGTTGCTGTCACGATCTTGATACGGATATCTGGCGTGAAGCTGGCGTCCTATATTTTATTTTTTGTGTTAAATCTTTATATATATATATATATATGGACATTTTGTTTACACGAAGAACTGACATTGGCAATTTTGGTTTGTTTAATCAAATGTACATTCTATATATGAAGAATTTATTTCAGTAAAAAAGTATCTAATATATTGTTTATTTGAAACTTTTGAATGTGTTATTATCTTCAAGACTAATGTATTTCGTGAGATAAAGGAATGTTTTTGGTATTAGTTATTCCTTAATTTTTTTAAAAATGTGTTTTACTAATGTATTTATCCGGCGTCTTAGGGAATTGAGCTTCAAAGACATATTTTGTTGGTAATATATTAAATTTTCTGCTGTAAAGGAGATGGCATAGCAGATGTTTATAATGGAACTGGTTTCTTCTTTAGGAAATTTCAGCTATGGCATGAAAGAGTACAGCATACCAATATTAAAAGACGAAATTTTAGTAATTACATGAGGTACTTACACAAAATCGCTCTGTTAACAAACAACATTTTAAATATGACACGCCCATCCTTATTTTAGATTGTATAAGCTTCAATACGAATTATGTAGCTAAGCATCTATAGTACGCATAGATTTTAAATATTGAACAAATCGAAACGATATTTGAACTACCTATAAATACTCCGTTATACCTAGTTATATCCCGCTACGCCTGAAAGTAAAAACAACCTGTATGAATCGAAATGTTCAGTTACGATAATGTGGCTCTCGCTTAGCACTAATTTAAAACGAAGGTATATTCTCTTAAAATCATGAAAAATTTGCTGAAATAAAAAATATTGGCCCAAAAGAGGTATTACATTTACTGACAAAGTGACTGTATTAATATACTGGTTTTTCATTTCTTTTCCTCTGGACCAAGGGCTTTAGACGTGACAAAACAAGAATTCCTTTTTTTAATACTAAGTGATTTGAACAGTACACTATTCACAGTTCATACCCACGAAGTCTTGCGTGGCACCAACACACCTATAGTATGACAATATGTAGAATTTACCATACAAAACTGAAAAAACGATGAAGCAGCAAAGGGTTTTTGGGGCAAGACTGGAAGATGTCGCACGCTCCTGGAAAGTAAAAAGAAAAATTAATGGAATGAAGCCATAGTAGACCTTTATACAGGCTTAAGTTTACGGCAAAAACCTGTTTGCATAATAATTTTCATCATTCACCCACAACTTATGTTTTAGCTTATTTAAGTACTTTGTACATGATGGCAAAGAGCTAAGTCATTATGACGTAAAGGAGTATTGTTTACATACACAATAAAACACACACAAGTGCAAACGACTTATTTATAAATGTTTATCTTCAAAAAGAAAATAATCTTTAAATAAATAATTAGTTACAGACGTGTTTACTACCTTCAGAAAGCAGATACTAACATTACGATGATGCAGACTGTTAACAAAGATCAGAGTGGAATCTGCGATGTCATGTTGGATACTTCTAGAGGTATTTATGTTCCCCGTCATCATTATTACGCTAGCACATTAAACTTATTTAGAAAGCAACATCAATAAATAAGACCATTTAGTTTGATTCATTTATGGCATACTTAAAGGTCTTATAAGGAAAACATTATCTATTCGTTTATTTTGTTCTTCAATTTCTGTGAATTAGTCCGACAAGGTAAACAAAACCTATAGAAATTTGCTAGCAGTACTTTAATTTTATTTTTACCCATCATGAACAATGGACAAAACTTTTTTGTTTTAACCTCTTACTTATTTTAAACTACAAAGCGATACTCGTGGTACGCACACTTTGTAACCAACAAAGCTAGTTACAAGTAAAAGTGCGTTTTGTTTAGATTTTTCCGATGATAATTAAGCTGTTGGTCTTTTTAATGATGAAAACTGGCTGGCTGTACCTTTGGTCGACATCGCAAACACATAACCGCGTTACATGTTGACCTCTGCCCAGCTCTTAACTTCCCTGTCCCATTTGACCACTCCTTATTAACCTATATCTCGACTGTGAACTTCCTTTGGATGTTATTGCTATTTCAGCTGACTACGCGGAAATATTCCCAACCGCACTGATACCCACGTTTAAAGTTGGCTTTCTATGATAGAGGCTGTCCTACATTATTTGAATGTCATATATTAGCACTGACCTCAACATCTAGGCTCTGTTATTTTATGTTTGTTTGGGATAACCCGATAGCGCAGTGGTTAATGTTCATCTCTCTACGGCAATGAGAATCGGGTATTGTGGGTAAAGAGCTGCCTGTCATTAGTTTAGAGACTCAATCGTAGTTTTGAGAAATGCGCAAGAGTTTGTTTTTTAATAGTCAGATTAGTTGTTTTATGTAGTGTGAAAGAACATGCGTCTGTTTGTACGGCTGTGGCAAGAGTCTGAGATGCTTTTAGAAGCTTTAATTGTTCCAGTAACTTCCTTGTCGTCAAGAGTCGCTGATGTTCCAGCCCCCCTATCGCCCCTCTAACGCTGATTCTAAGGCCCTTAAAACATCTCCATTCCGTAACCAAGGTATGCGGGCTTTTGCTGCCACCACATCAGGTTAAACTAGTTAACATTTGTTTTGTTAAATTTCTAAACGTTGTCGGTCGATCATAGGTAACAGTCCCTGACATCGATAAAGTAATGCATAATCTGAAAAGCTGACTATTAATTACTCGAAAAATCTTCAAAATCATTTATATAGCTTACTTTCCTATGCATAAAGACAAAGTTTAAAAGGAAATATATCCCATAGGCGTGTTGCCACGTTCACTTTGTATGTAATATATGACCCCTGGATGGAAGGGCGTGTTTTTTTATCGCCACAGTAAACTTCTGGAGTGCATGTATACGAGAGTTTAATGATTTTCAAAATAAATTAAGCCGCATTCATTTAAAATAATTCGAAGCATTTAGTACCCAGCATTAACTTCCTCGAGCTTAGTCTCGCGCTGACTGTGAATCAAGAACCAGCGATGCGCAAGATCAGACTTTTGTGTTTGTGTTTGATGATTTTTTGGAGCTCCCTACACAAGAATGAAGAAATTTTGGTTGATGCCTGTGAGTGCAGCACTTATCCATCTTAAAGACTCAAGCTTTTTATAGCTTTTCGTTTTGAGGGTGTTCATTTTTTCTTTGTTTATTTCTTTAATTCATACATTTTTAAAAAATTTCTTTTCCTCTTGATATTACCATTTACGGTAACGGGTTATTTTACTTTGTAATGGTTGTAAGTTCTTTAGTTTCAGCTTTTTTCTGATTTTGCTTAGTATTTCATAAATTTTCTTTGTATTTGCAAATGAACTCTAATATCATAAAGTTTTATGTCAAATATTTTTATATCCTATACAATAATACAATAGGAACATATTCTATTTTTTAATTACTAATTAAAAGTCAAATCCCACTATGTTTGGTTTTTGCAGGTAGGATCATTTATGCAAATCAAACACTTTCTGAAAAATTAGTAGTCAAGGAGAACACGGAATCCAGTTTTATTTATCCACTCGCAGCAAGAGCCAGCGTGACTTCTCAATCAGCGGCCTTTGTCATAGAAGTTAAGATGTGTGAAAATGGAGTGTCCCACAGTGCATGCAACTGCCGATGGCTGCATGATAAAGGCGCCGTGTGCAAAAGTCAAAGATACAATGCTACCTGTTGGGCAGACAACTCCGAAATGCATTTTTTGCTACTCATCAAAAAAGCATATAGTGATGTTATGTGGGAGCTTTTACGACAGAATTATACGCCACTTGTTTTGAAGCACTCTAGCTTGCAAGTAACCTGTAAGTATAACTGTATTTGTGAATTGTTATGCTTATCTTCAGAGGTAATAAGACATTTTAAATACAATCACGCTTAAAATGTCTCTCATACAATCTGAATATAGTAATAAAAAGTAAAAACATTTTTTAATAAAAATTGTTGATACGGACTACTAATATATTTTCCACATTATGTTTTATTTACTGGTATTTATGTTATTCGCCACTGTCCTGAAAAATTAAAGTAAGAAATAATTGGAAAATGTAAGGATTCTTTAAAAGCGTCTGACATGCTTCAACTCCTACAGACCCGCCGATTGTCATGAGCCTGCATGTAAATGGACAAGAAGCTCATGGAACACACCTTGTTGAGGAGAACCATGAAGTACATTTCTCTTGTTTCTTTATAAATGGAAATCCTCCAGTCACCATTCGGATGGTTGATGATGGTGGACACACATTAAGTTCTACTAGAAACCGAGAAGGCCCTCTCACTCTCTCTCGAGATATTCGATGCAACGAAGTGTGGCCCACCATCAGGTGTGAGGCACCAGGCTCAGAACTTAACAAATCGGTGGCCACCATTGTCAGATGTAAGTTTTGTAACAAAGGAAAAGTGCATCTAAAATTTTAAGCTTGGTCATCATCATCATCATCATCATCATCATCATCATCATCATCATCATCATCATCATCATCATCATCATCATCATCATCATCATCTTTGTTTTGTTTTGTTTTGTTTTGTTTCGGTTTTTTACGCGGTCCGGTGGCACAACGGTTAGCGCCTGTCACCAATTCAGTGAGGGTTGACTGTCTTGGGTTCAATTCTCGTCTCGGTCACGTTGTTCTTTCTCTGCATGTGGCATCTGTTTGCAGGGTTGACTGCCTTGCCGTGATATAGCCTTAGTTGCTGGCTCGGCTTGAAACGCTAATTTTCTTCTTTTTTTCTTCTTCTTTTTCTTCATTGCTATCACCTACAAAAATTAACTGGCTTCCTTTCTTGTTTCAGGTTTGCCTCAGTTCTTCCCAATGTCCAGTCATTTCTTAGATCTGACTAAAGCTTTACACAAAGGCCTAACACTTAGACTGAAGTCCTACACAAGTAATATCAGTAAATGTCTAATGACCACGTTACCTCTGCTGTCTCCCATCAAGGAAGTGGCGTGCAAAGTTAGCGGAAGTGTCCCGGAATTCAACTTGACCCTTGTCTTTGCTGGCAATTCTACGATTGGAGAGGGGATTTGGACATTACATGTCTTATCAGAGCTAGGGTTTTCCAACATAACGCTTGGACTGGTCAACAGCACATCCCAATGTTGGTATCATAATATAGTTTGCTATCATTTACTGTCTATAGTATCTACGTAATGCAATTAGTATTAGTTTCTCTAATTAATCTATCTAGTGATCCCGACTCCACACCAGCTTCATTAAAAATACAAGGCTCTGATACAAGGAAATTCTTAGGCTCAAATAATGTTTATTATAGAAACCTATTTTTCTTATTATTTATTCTGTATACCCTGTATATTTTAGCCATAAGTAAAGATAACTTTTATGATTATTTATATTTGTATTATTTTATATCTGAAAAAAATAGATATTTTAGCCGTGTTGTTTGTAATCCGCAGTTAATGGTCGGCGGCCTGAACTAGGCAGTAATGGAAACTGGCTAAAGACAAGTGAGTTTACATTCAAAACAATAATTGAATCAATAATAATCTTAATAATTAAAATTCATTTTATTAAATATAAGTAATATTAATAAAGCTGTAGAGCACAGTTCTAAATGTGCTTTACACGAAAGATGGCAAAATACTTTCACACTAATCCATTGTGTGGAGAATGATTAACAGGTAGCGTTTAAAGCTGAAGTAAATACATTTCTAAATGCGTTCAAATACGAAAAAAACCGTCGTAGGTAGTCATGTCGTAAAAATAGTTAAGATCTTTGTTCAGGAGAGGTCAAGTAAATAAAAAACTCATTTTCAATCAGTTCTTTATTGCCTTTTAAACTACAAGAAACTTCGAAACTAGAGCGGTGTTAAGTCATTGAGTCGTGCGTCCATTCCAAGCCCATGGGGTGCAGCGATCTTCAAACAGAATGGAAATCTGTTACCATTGCAGACACGTGCATCATGACGCTTTCTTTTCTAAGTTTTGCGATGCGAGTGTTACCGGGCGGAGATCATTTTGTTGGTGTGAGGAGGTGGCGAGCACTGCAGGATATATTTTTGGGCCTGGGAAAGTATTTTTTCGGTTTTCTGCAAAACCTAAGCTTGGTGAGTATTTTGTTGCTTAAATTTTAGAACGGATAACGCCTAATTTTTACCTGAGGCAGCCTGATCTACTTTCAGTCAAATCTTAATTTTATTGAATGAAAACCTATTGCACAATACTTTCAAACAATCAAATAACATCTTACAAAATAGAGCACATAAATCAGTGCTTGTAATAATGCCTATGGATATAGAGCGTTTTTGAGGGAAATCCGTTTTGCGCCTATATCTGGCAAAAGATGTGAATATAACTATATCTCTGACTGTCTGTGTACCCGTGCTTTCCTGACATATAACATTACTTCTACAGTGTCTTTCAAAATGTTTCTACTTTTCAGACTTCAGTCTTCAAAAAAGCCGAGGCATTTCGGCTACAGTGAGTTGCAAAAGCATGCTGTGATTGTGAGAGCTGCACCTGCTTCCTTGTCTCCCGTTTCAGTGCCAATCAAAGAGAAGTTAATTGGTCAAGAGGTCTTTGTGATCAGGAACTGCAAGCAAAGTCAAGTAGCCTCATAAGCCCCAGCTTCCTTGTCTAGTTCACCGTCTGGGTGAGACATGATTTTTCACTCAGCTTTACAGCGCGTTCTCTGTTCTCGAAAGAAAATGTCAGAGGTACAAAAACATTGATCTAAATAACATTGGGGGTGAATACAAAGTGATTTTTGGCATGGTTTACATTCGCAGAGACATAAGCTCTGCTATCGCAAGATTTAAGCTATTGGTTACAACTAATAACTAGAAAATCATATGGCAAAGAAGTGGTAAGAAGTGCTAGCTCAGTTTGAAAAGAAGAATCCGTCTTGTTACCCTAATATATGAGATATTGCCATCACGACAAAGGTTATCGTCTGTATTAATCGTATACCTGTTAAAGTGAAAGAAATTGTTTATGTGGACAGATTAAAAGAAGACTGGTAAATATGCATGTCTATAGAGCGTTGTCCTTTCTTAATTAATTTTTAAGTAATTTTTATTTTTTTATTTTATCCAAACACTGAGATATTACAACGAAAATCAGCACTTTTTTCGGCAGCGCAGTTTTTATGCAATATCTGTACAAAAACCCTTTTCATAAAGGATACATATATCTTCCTTCGAGTCAAATCTACATCTACATAATTAAATGAAAATATGGGTCCCATTTTATATCTCTATTTTTTTAAACTTCTCTAGACGAAGGTATGAATCTTCAGTTACTTACTAATAGCCATAATATAACAGCTAACACAGATGGTCAGAGAGAAAATACTGTTCACCATTCCTGGAAAAGTGGGACTTGACTGTAACTTATATAATGTTTGAATGTCCTTGGTAGTATACACATGCTTGTGTATGTGTGTGTGTGTGTGTGTGTGTGTGTGTGTGTGTGTGTGTGTGTGTGTGTGTGTGTGTGTGTGTGTGTGTGTGTGGCATACCTAAAAGTATTTATGGGTGTCTGCTTCTCTAATAAAGATTTCCACCGATACAAGTCACAGTGGACGTTCAGGATACATTTCGTCATTCTAACGATTTTTCATGATCACAGGTCGCAAGGGCGTGTTTTACCTTATTTCTTCAACAGACCTCTTTATCTTCTATTAAAGGGAGACAATCTGCTTTGCTGGACTCAAACCGCCCTCGTAATCCTTCAGATGTACGCAAATATGATGAGATGAGAGTTACGTCCTTTCGCCTAACAGGCTGAGAGGATCGGCTGTCCTTGATTTTGTTTATATTTTGTGGTCTTGTTTCGATTTGGATAAAAGTGTTCGACCTTCATGTTTACATATGCTTCTGCTGCATTTTCTTCCTGTTCTGGTTTACAGCTGGATTTAATATAATGTTATTTTGATGTGCAAATTGTTTGGCAGACTAGGGTAAAATGGTTTAATAACTCGTCAGTGCCATGAATGTTTCAGATAAAGACTTTTGTCACTTACAAGGAAGATGAGGGACGATTAATAAACTTGACGAAACTTTGCCAATCTTTCGACATTCTGTCATATAAAGAAAGCCTAATTTTGCTGAATCAATGTTTTTGACTGTACTTTATTATTTGCTAACCAAATTGTTAGATCGAGTGCTCTTCAATAAGCGAACAACCAGAGATTATAGTGTGTGAGGTTACTTATATATATATATATTAAATGTTAGTCGCCAGTCATGAAATGGTGGCGCTAACATGTTTATCTAGAAACATCGCATGCTTCTCGAACTGAAAAGCTGTCCTTGTGACTAAGTATCAGGACTGTATTTAAATTGCTGTAAGTTAATAGCGGCGTTTGAAACCCAAAATGTGGAAACAAGAAAGGATAGTACCCGAGTGTCCGAGTCAGAAGTGGATCATTTGCAAACAGAAAGGTGAGAGAATTTTGCTAAAAAATATGATCGTAGAGTTTAGAACCGAATCTTTTCACACTCGCTTGATTTTCTTAAGCTAATTACGGCTTCGAACGTTTCAGGATTTTTATTGTGATAAGGGAAACAACTCGGCTAGAGGGGCGTAGGATTACGCCCGGACCGTCCACAAGTCACTGCAAGACAGAGCGACCTGTCAAAGCTGTCTTTTCCAGCATCAAGTCTTAGTGGAAGAGAGTGTTAGCATGATATCGCTGACCTGAGGACAACAATGTTGTTAAAAGACACAATTGCATCGTCAGAATAACTGAAGCATCTAACAATTGAGGTAGCAATAAACTTGATCCTTTTAGTTAGACTACCAATGCTTAACGAAATGCTTGTTAAACACGTTAGAAATTTGTATAAACTTTTATGTACCGGTGTAACAAACTTGGTAGTCATGCTTTATTTGGACACGCTCGACTCCATGTTAAAATGTTTGAACTATCACATCGAACAACAGAAAGCTGGCTGAACAGTGGTAAGTGAGGAGGATGAGTGTGCCGTTACTTAACAGCCTCTCAAGAGAAAGTGATATGAATTTTTTAGCTTTTTTTGCTGATTAAGTTGACCCGTCATTGCGTGCCATTTTTTCCACGAACTTGTTTTTATTGATAAAATTCTTTCATTCAACTCGGTTGCTACACATTTGTTCTACAAACATTTACTTATTATTACATTTCTGTAATTTCCTAGTTATTGCACTTTAGGTCAAGATTTATAAGAATGCTTGCTTTTAACACTATAATAGACTCTTGAACATGTATACTGCGACATTTTAATTTTGTATGCATAGGTATTTTTCTTGAGTTTCACTCTATTGTGACTTTTTATTGAGTATCAAAACTGAAACAATTGCGTTCTACTTTTAGCTACTATACATGTGGGGTTTGGGTGGGTATATAGTTGACATTTTAGTGTTTGTATAATCTACATTTTGTAATTTCGTTCTTGTCGATAAAAGAGCACTTATGTATGCTGTGGAAGGCCTCAAGCAATAATCGTCAATTGTCTTTGTCTAACACTTGTTTATGTTTACAGAGAGTCGGATGCTATGTATGATCACTAAATTTCCAGATTTTTAGCAGTCATCAGTGACGTTTATGTCAGCGCACTACTATTTTATATGGTTTTAGTTTTATGTATATATATATATGTATAGGGTGCAATGTTCTGTGTATCGACCGTTTGCAAAGCGTATTAAGAAAATAACACTTGCTAGAGCTTTTGATTTTCGTTTCGAACATACGTGTGTTTCAAGTAAGTCCCTCATTATGAGTATAATTAAAGTTTAATACTTAACGTACGTAGTTTGTGAATAAATCAAAACTGAACTCTACTTGAACTTACATTGTTAATATTTGCAGAAGTAGCATGATGTAGAAGTCGCGGATTATGTCTTCTAGTCAATAATGGGCTGAAATAAAAGAATTAAGCTTGGGAGGACAAGAATCACAAAACTGGTAAACGTGGAACAGTATTAAGTAATAAGCTTTGACAGACAAGATAAGAGACAAATCATTTTCCCAATCACCTGTCTGTGCTAATAAAATCGGTTTTAAAGTGTCGTGCTGACACACACACACACACACACACACACACACACACACACACACACACACACACACACAGAGCTCTAAATAGAATAATCATCGAAATCATGCAAAGACTTAAAGTGAGCGACATCGGGCTAGTATCAAGTTAAGTAAAGTTGCATTTTTTCATTTTTCCACTTTCTCCCTATTCTGTTTTCTCTCTGCTTGTGTTTGTTGTGTGTGAGAAAAAGATGAGTAAAAGGGAAACAACTCCTAGTTGTTGTGACTAAACGTATTCCTTTCATTGCCTGGGTGGTCTTTTGTTCACTAAAGACGCTTTGTAGAATCCTAACAGGCAGGCTGGTAGACGCTTGACGACAAGAAGTCCACTGCCTACCCTAAACTTTTGGTGTGAGTTTAGACAACATTCTTTGATATGTGAACGCTGTAACAAGTTTGCCTTGTATGCTGTACCGTTGACATCGTGGCAATGGCTATGCTCAAGTTAGCAACAGTCTATCCACATGCCTCAATGTTGCTTTGGTATTTTAATTAAGAGTTTTACTTCTCGGAATACAATTCTCTTATACAACTTTCAGCTAGGTGTCTTTAACCCTAACCTTCATGTCTGCGCCACCTGTGGATCCTTTTATACTTTAGGGAGCTTATATATTATCTAGCCTATCTTCCTTCTCCGTTACTAGAATGTCTTTGAAATAAATGGGGCAAACAGATACATAAGAAATAGAGACACTCGAAAATAAAGGAGGAAGACTTTGTTATGGGCCAAAATGAAACAATGAGATAATTGGGAGCTTGTAACTAATTATGTGGTTCATGTCTAGTAGAAATATTTCCTTGCATGTTCGTATGAGACTCGGAAGTACTCGATGAAATAGGTCTCTTCAAAAGCAAAAGCAATCACATTAAACGAGTTTAAGGCCCATTACATCTGTAGAATCATCCATTATCTTCAAGCATAAGTTAAGCACTAATGATTAAAACGAACCTACTACGGCGGTCGGAGTTAGGGTTGGGAAGCAATTATAACAACCTGATGTAAACTGTTAGTAATAACAAATGTGTAACAAGTTTCTAATATTTTATTCAAATTTCCTTTTACAATGTTCCATTAGGATTTCAACAAACTGTACAGCAACAATTCTAAAATCGTAGTGTTAGTGCTGCGTATAGTGCCACAAACAATTTAACAAAAAATGTTCAGTGTACGCGTGTGTGTGTGAACTAGATGCGCTTGAGTCGAAACAAACAAGTGTACACCTTCAGAAAACTGTAATAAGATGATAAGTATCAAACGCTGCAAAAATAGCAGCATTTACATCAAATGTAACATTTACAAAAGAAAGATGCTCGGGCTAACTATAGAGCTGGTCACTTAAATGTAACCCACCTTGTCCGAGCGTACTACAGAAAGTAAAGTACTTTGAAGTATTCCTCTTTATATACATAGCTAACCAAACAAAACTATGGCAGTTTGGTCAGAAGAATGTAACCAGTGACTACTTAAGTAAATAAAGAAACTAGTTATTTTAATTTTAGGTGCCAGGTTATTAAAACTTAGCAATTAAAAAAAACTGAGTGAAAACGTCACTTTGAACTAACAGTATACATCCTTTAAAGCAATCTCCTTTATTAAAACTTTGGCATGCTTTTGTTTGCATCCTCAGAAAAAACGTTTTAATAAAAAGGAATATGGCTTTTTCCACTCTAGGTTTGCGTAGTGATTTATATTTTTAAAAACTTGAAAAATAAGTATGGCAGGAAAACAAACTTGACCAGAACACTCTGGAAAAATGATTGCATTAGATGGAATAAAATAATGTATTTGACCTTTTTCTAAACGATAGCATAATTATCTATTGGAAACTATTTGCTAGACTATATACAAGTAGCATAGCATTTATTGTTACTCAATTCAAGAAGGTACTTGATGCAAGACAAAATAACAATTGCCAGAGTGAAGTATAGTTGACAATCAATAACCATTTCAACTTTATCGCTGATAATTATTCGTGAGATGGATGAACCAAAGATGCAAAATTGATCTGAGCATATTGTGAATTGGGCAGGGAGCGGATGATAACATCAGGTGAAGTTCTGTCAGCGAAGTCTAGCTCTCCATATATCAACCCATCGGCATGACGATAACTCGAAGACGATATCTGATGATGTTATTAAAAATATTTTTTAAAGAAGGTCTTTTTTATTACTTCACTCTTTCATTCATTCCCACATACAGGCAGCTAAAGATAAAAACACAGGACTTTCATAAACAAAGCTCTAAACCCAGTAAAAGGTTGTCTTTTCCTAAGACGTTAGCTACGTATTCCACACGAATAAGTATTATTCATTTTAGATTTTGCTTATAGAAAGGTATGCATGGAACATAGCCAACAACATAAGAATTCCCTTTACGTTTAAGATTTATATGATATTCTTATTTATACTGAACTGTAAACAAATTTGAAAAAAAATTCTTCGCTACGTCACCTCAGTTTCAGGACTGAAAGCAGCAGTACCAGTCCTTGAGTTACCTAAAAATAAAATAATCAAAAACCTTTAATTTTATATACGTACATACTTCTGTCTTTGCCTTTAGTCAAAAATCTACTCTTTACAATTTACAAACAGTTAAATCTCACGGGCTACGTTGCCGTAAATCCCTGCTATTGAAATGTTGACCGGTATTTTTGAAAATTTATATCTATTAACCTGTGACAGACCATTCTAATTAAAGAACATTTTAAAATCCTTTACGTGGATTGAATTTTAAGACATATATGTTTTGTTTCCTTTTACTAAAATCATATGAAAGATTGTAACTGTACGGATAACTCACAAATCGGAAAGAAGGAAAACATAAATGAACAAAAAATTGTTTACACAATATATACAAGCATAAAGTGCCCAACAAACATCCATTTGATTAGAATATAAATTAGAATTTAAATATTACTTACTGTTTTCTTATTATTTTCGGTAGTTGGAATACAAATCCATGTCAAATTTAGTAACCGGCAACGAGTTTGACATGGCGCTTGATCAAGTAAGACGTTTCCTTCTTTTGAACATAACAAAATACCCGATTGGTTGACGTTTTAAGCTGTTAAAGGGAAGTAATCAAAAGTGGAACACTTTGTAAAGGTTCCACTAGTTTTCTCCCTTTTGTATTCATTTATTTGCAAAAAGAGCGATGTTTTGTATGATGCTGCTCTACTTGTGAACACGTAGTAACTGGGGTTACGACGCGAACGCCATTAGCACTAATTACAGGCATTTGACTTATCACATAAGAAAAGAAAACGGATTCCCTCTTTTTAAAATCTTAATTCGGTTAAACGATAAAAACGTACAGTACAAGCAACACAGGAAGAAAACTAAGAGTAAAACGAACAAACAGAAATCAACGAAATAGTTTACCGACTCCAAAAAAAGCAAATTGAAAAATTGAGATGATTACTGTACTGCAGCAAAAAACATTACCACAAGATCAACAGACCATTACCACAAAATTAACATAAACATAGTCCATTAGGATATATCCTTTGTTGCCTATTTTTATATTTAATTTTACCATTACTAAGCAAGTGTGTTTCCTACAGGGACAAGTGATTAGTCAATGCTAAAAGACGAGTTTCAATCATTATTTAGTTAAACAGACTTTTTCGTTAAAAACTGTAAGTGATCATGAAGATATTATAAAGTAAATGTTATTAACAAACATAAAACTGACCCATGTTGCGCCTCTTGACCAGTTTGAGGACACAACAAATGAAGACGACAGTGATGAAGGATGAGACACTCAGCAAGCATCCAGAGAGGATTAAAATGTGGTGATCATCTTGTGAACTTCCCGTAGGTTGTGCTATGCGAAAGACAAACAAAAGGAAAGAAAGAAAGAAAATTAAAGTCTCACCAGGTACTGAAACGAGCTTGTAGAAATCCATTTGCAGCAAAGATGATATTCGTTTGCCACCCTGTATTTCGATGCAGACAAGTTTTGAAGACTTGTTACTTACTAGTCGAGCTAATTGAATCGTGTTAGAAGGTCGTCAGATACTTTTTAAGCTTCGTCATGCTAGTGTTTCTAGGTTTGTGTTAGATAAATAAATGTTATTTTGGTTTTGAAATATTTTTTATGTTCTTATCGCACGTTCTTTTTGTATGGAAATTACAGAGACAAAAAACAACAAAAAAATCTATTTTTTGATGCGCACGTGTCAACGATTACTGAAACAGTGCTAGCTACTTGACAGCCTAAAGGCATGTATTTGGAATATATTATAATTACTGATCTTTTGATGCTTCACCTGCACACACAAGTACTACAATTAACAAACAGTAGTCGAGCTTGCGACAGACCTGCAAATGCATGTGGATGAACAGCGGAAGGGACAACCTGGGGAGTTAATATATCAATCATCTAGTGGCTTACATGTAGCACACAGTTTTACTTGTACAGGCAAAAATGAAGTGAGTAACATGCTTATAATGAGCATAAATAAAGCTAATTTAGCTGTTAATGTAGACGTGGCGTGCTTAATGGTTTGATGCTTTGTTTCCTCCTCCTCCTCTCCCTCATCATCATCATGGTCATTGTTGTCGTTATGCTTCATCGGCTAGAAGTTGGCTTTTATCTTTTTTTCTTTTAAAACCATCATTGCTAAATTCGTCCTCCAAACTACAATGAACAAAAATCATGCTTACCGATAATACTTCTATTACAAAAAATCTTTTTATTTGTTGCAAACACCAATCGATAACTGAGACAAACAAATTAGAGACGAACAGTGCTGAAAAATTTTCTTGTCTTTTTTGATTTGACAAATTTTACAAATTTGCGGGTTAATAGTTACTGCTTAACAACGTGTTTAATTGCTAAATGAATGGTAACGCATTTATTACATGAGCCATATATTTTTATATATTAGCAGTACTCACTCTGAACCATGCTGTTGGTGACATTTACAGTGATGTTTGAATCTCCTAGCTCCGTTATGACATGGATCATCCAAATCCCTTCTTCTATCCATGATTCTTCAGACACGTGTAGGGTCAAGTTGAATACCGGTGCACTTCCACTGAGTTCACAAATCACTTCTCTGGGGATCGGCTGACCATGTAGGCTAGTCATCAGACAGCTCTTGATATTGTTTGTATAGGATTTCAACCCAAGAGTCAAACCTGCAGCGTTAGTTGTCAGGTCTACGAATTCAGTTGACACGTAAGAAAGCTGAGGTAGACCTGTAAAAGGTTAATGACTGTCACTGCTATTAGCAGAACCTAAGAATTTCATCATTATTTTCGCCATTGTTGTCGCATCTAAAGGAGCGTATATTTTCATTTATTAGATAGACGTAGCCATTTGTAAATCAACGAATGTATTGGGCAATTAAGATATAACGCTTACTGAGGAAAAAACATAAAAGATAAAAAGATAAAACTAAAAAGCAAAACCCTCACATTTGACAAGAATGGTGACAGATCTGTTTAGTTTTGAACCTGGCGCCTCACACCTGACGGTCGGCGACATGTCGCGACAGCGAACAGCTAGAAAGACCTTAAGAGAACCTTCTCTATCATTTGTTGAACGAAACGTGTGTCCAGTGTTATTAAACAGACGAATGTAGACGGGAGGATTTCCATTGATGTAGGGACAAGAAATGATGAACTGAAGTTTCTCTCTAGTAATGAATGTCCCGTTAACATGTTTTCCGTTCACGCTGAGCCCTGTAATTTCTGGAGGATCTGAGGACAAATATAACTTGTACAGTTAGCTGAAAATGATGAGCTGGTTTGTTTATTTGTTTTTGAAGTAAATGTCAATAATAACTAAATACTTGATTACAATTTATCTTTAAAAATGATGAATTACAAAGATAACCTAAGTATATGCTTATTATCATACTTTAATAGTTTACCCACTCTGAACAAGAAAATTATTAATGACGAATAATTTTTACTCTTGACATGAAAAAAATATTTGGTTACATGCATTAATGCTAAGTGTTAGTTCTGATGACAAGCTGATTGTTATCCACTAAATGTAGTCGCTATTCATGACGTCACTATTTTCCACGAAACATTGTCGTCAGCAATGACGTCATCATTCAACCTGGAAACTTTCTGGCTACTTGCTGTCGTCATTTTCTACAAACATTTTCCCTAGAAACATTTTCAGTGGCGATGACGTCATCATTTGAGATATATTTCATGCCTTGGACTGCGTCATTATTTTCATCAAAATATTATTGCTAGTAAGAATATGATCATGTTGGATAAAAAACAGTCGCTATTGGTGAAATATATGATGCACTTCATACTAATACTATAATATAAATATTATTATTTTAACATTGTAATGTTAGCTAGTGTGATTTTTGTTCTTGTTTCGTCTACAGTTTTACTGTCGATCTACCTACTATTCTGATTCTGGATGTATAACTCACAGTTACTACATCTGCTTCCTCTTCACTCTTTATGTGTCTGCTCCTACAATTCTTTGCTTCAGCTCTATTTGCGTCTACGTTTTGTTGCCTTTCTGTCATTCTGTAATCTTCACTGGCTTCGTTGTCATCTTGGATTCTGAGAGCATCCTTGATTACTCTTGCACGTGCTGACGATCAACTTCTGTTGACTGCTGCACCACTGGTAGTGGGTGTATTAACCTCCGTGTCCAGTGATGGAGGTCCGTCTGCATCACTTCTGCTTCGTGTGATCGGCGCTGATCTCGAAGTGAACTCATGCTATGTCGACCGAAGGCCCTGGCCCCATGTTTACCCTCTACCTATAGCACCGTGGTATTGGTATCACCTTCCAAGACCCGATCCAGTAGAGGAAGTCGACACAGGCAGCGGGGGATTTTTGTGGTGACTCGTGGTCTCTCCTCTATGTTACAGCCTCGATTACATCGTCCAGTGCTGCTCATCTGGTATGTTTGTTGCTCTTTGCAACAGCGTAGACATCCTGACAACAATTTGTCACTGCGTGTCTAGAATCTGTATTTCAACGTTTAGCTCTGTCATAAGTAGGCTTGGACATTCATGATTTTAGATCATGAAGTTGATATTCTGACAATGATGTTGACCTGGCTACATGCTCAGAGGGATGATGTGTATATCGCTGAATCGAGGTTTGCTGGTTGTCCCTTCATAATAATAATAATGCGAACTTATAGCGCGCAGAACCACGAATAAGGTGGATCGCACTCTCTGCGCAGAACAGTTTGATAGAAAGAAACATAACAACCAATAGACAGGGAGGTACACATAGGGACACTGAACAACATAAAGATGAGGTACAAGTCAGGAATAGTACTTTGTAAAAAGATATGTTTTAAGGGAGCGTTTGAATGCGGCCTTAGAAGTGGAGTGGCGAATGTGATGTGGTAGAGAGTTCCACTGCTGAGCAGCACAAAGGGAGAACATCCGTTGTCCATATGTGACTGTCTTAGTGAGAGGGAAGATAAAATGCGGGAGTCTGATGAGGAGCGAAGGTTTCGGGCAGGAGTTTTGACAGACAAGATTTCGTTAAAGTAGATGGGGGAGTGACCTTCGAAGAAACCATAGCAGAGAGTTGAGAGCTTGTAGTCTATTCTAGCTCTAACTGGTAGCCAATGAAGAGAGCGAAGAAGTGGTGAGAAATGATCACGTTTGCGAGTCCGGAAAACGAGACGAGCAGCTGAGTTCTTGACTTTCTGAAGCTTATCAATGAGGTGCTGAGAACAGCCAGAAAGAAGAGAGTTGCAGTAGTCTAGTTTAGAAAAAATAAACGAGCAGATAAGAATTTTGGTGGTTGAGACGTACAGAGTATGGCGAATGGAGCTGACCAACTTGTTGCATGGCGATGACTCGCGTGGTGGTGATATGTTGATTGTTGTAAAAAACACATTGTCACAGTTCGTGTTATGCCAGCCTATTTCATTAGTTTCTGTTGATGATAAGGACTATTTTTATTGTTGCTGTTGCTGTAAAGGAGTGAGTCACTAGGAAATACGCTTTATCCTTATCAATAAATTATATATAAATACAAATATAATATTAATTCTAACGAATTATCATACGTGACAGAAGAGTTAGTGATGTTTAGTGATGTTTTACCAATGAGTTCTTCATGATACAGTGTCGTATTTTACAAGGAAAAATGAATTCAATATCTGCTCGCAGCATTATGGTTCAAACGCTTTATAAGTCAATTTCATTAATATTATTATTTTTTATAATCGGTATCAGATGCCGCCGGATTACATAGTGACACGACGTTAGACCCGATTATCGTGTCTTTTGTTCTGCGCCTTTTTTCATCATCAATTCAAAGTCCTAGTGCAATGTCATTTGGCTAATAAACCAGTCCTTATTTTATGGCATAATTTTTTTCCTAAAATGATTTTCTTTAGCAATGAAGTCGTTATTTAATAATACTCTTGCTAGCGGGGGAGTCATCATTTAGATTACATTAGATTAGATAGAATGGACAGCACAGACAATAAAGCAGTCAAAAGGAAACGTACAGTTAACTTGTAGGTGAGTGTGTTTCAGTACAACTGGAAAAGATTCCTGTTGTAAGAGCTCCCATACGACATCACTGAAGGTCCGTCTAACAAACATCGATATGCGCATTTCCGTGTTGTCAGCTTCACACGTCGAAACGTTTCTTAAATTTGCGCATTTGGAGCCATTAGAGAACCATCGGCACACGCAGACTGGGTGGAAATTACCCGCTTCGCAAATCTTTACTTCAATTCGACATTTTTCCTTGTTTTCTGTTTTCAATTCACAGGTAAAATCAGCACTTTTATTTTCCATCAGTGTCAGATTCTCGAAATGTGTGTATATTTTATTACGATCTGTTACTAAACCTGCAAAAAATCATAAATAACATCAGGGCTTATCTCTACTAATGAGATAACATTTTGAAAACTAACTCAAACACTATCCAAGAGAAACGTGTACTTTGAATGAGCTATAAATTCACATCGCTTTATAATAAAATAGAAGCTTGGGGATCTGTTAATTTTTTAAAAATTAAACCAATACTACATGATAAAGAGTAGGGGAGGGAAATCGTTAATTACCCTTGATGCCACATGGCGCATCATGATTAGTTTATAATTAAAATTATTTAATATCCGTATTTATCGAGTCATGTATCAACATTATTTTAATAATATATTTTTATATTGTAAAGTATGATTTATACTTTAATAAGTATACTTACAGCTTGAAGTCATGCAGAGTACACAGGGCAGCATGAAAATTAGAATACCAAGGCTGCACACAATAAAACCCACCACCATGGTTGCAGCGTCTGGTCAAAGGTTGCCACTTACAAGAACTTTACTGCCAAGCATGAGCTTATTATCATTCTAGTCTATACCGAAACATGCACTTCCGTATCCTATCTCGGATCAACACATTATTTACACATACATCTAGAATAAACAGACAGCCCTGGAGGGTACATTTTTCTAATGACTAGGTAAAGCTCAGTGCAAAATGCTATTTTCTAAAATATGGTGAATACTGCTCCCTTCATATTTCCTGCTCAAGATATACTACCACAAACACCACCATTCACTGAAAACGGTAAAAAACCTGACGTTTGTAACGTTTGTGATGATAATTATGTCTCAATACCATATGGCCCCATATCTCTCACTGGTTAAAGCCTTCACATTCCACATGCACAATCCTGATATCATAACTGCTGACCTCTCCCCATGGATGGTGATAATTAAGGCGTATAGCTCAGAACGGAGCAAATGAAGGTAGTCTCTTTTCACTCACTTTTTAAAATCGAGTCATTAGAGGAAAATAGCACCATAGTAGACCTTTAAGTAACGCTTCTAGGAAATGACTAGACACGGAAGGGCAGCAAATAGTTTGACTGGATTTGGTAGGAAGCGGACGGGATCTTGTAAGCTTTATAATCATTCCTAATTATCGTAGCTTGCTGCACTTCCATATACTTACACTACATTTAGCATAGGGTTAGACGGCAAATCTGCTAAATATAAAAAATTAACACCTGGTCAGTTTAGCTGTTTTTTATTTTTCATCCAACTCGGTCGAGCGGCAGGTTCTTCTTGTTCTAGCTCACGTTTACTACTAAGTAAATTTATTCCAGAGCTACTTACTTGATATGCCTCATATCTCCATGAGCCATAGCTATAAACATTGTACTATAATATCACACAACCTATAATACGAAACTCTCTTTCTTAGGAGCAAAACAAATTCTCAGCATTACTTGTGAATATACTCAAACGGCTCACCAGCCTCTCAATCATTATGAAGAATCACCGATGTAGACAGTTTGATGACTCTAGTGAGTCGTTTTTCTCTATTTAATCAAATGTAGTGCTAGGATAAATACACCTAAAGCTTTATTACAGATTGAGATTCTAATGTTTTTCCTGTCATCGCGTACCGCAACTGGTGTATTATTTTCCTGTATCTATCTATTTACACATAAAAAATTAGAAAGTTCAATTGCTATTGAGTAAAAATAAAGAAGTTAGCTAGACAATATATTTAGTTTACATTGTTAGAGATTACTTGTATTTATTTGTTTAAAGAAACCAAAATAAATTAACGTAAAGGACAAAAAAACTGTAACTTTTTCAAAGCAGAAAAGAATAACAACATGCAAGAAAATAGCATTTGGGTCGGCTGCTGTGATACTCTAGATGGAACACTTGCCTAAAGTGAGTGATCCAGTGCGACATTTGCAAGACCATGGTAGATAACCAGAACCAACCTGGTAACGCGCAAATGGGGATTTGTTCCCCTTGTAGCTAGCGAAATGTTTCCTTAGTAAAAACTTCCAATTAGCTAAACATAAGCTCTGAACGTTTCTCGAAAAAGATCGGCCCTTGTTTCAACTTCCGAAACATAGTTTCGAATTTCTGGAAAACACACACAAAAAGGCAAACACTACCATCAGCGAGAGACACAAGCTCATGTTGGAATATGTCTCAATGTTAATGATCGGAACAGTTTTGACAATAATAATAATAATAACGGAAATTTATATAGCGCATTTCCCTGCTTTACAGAAGGCTCAATGCGCTTTACAAGGAAATTCAAAGACACAAATTCAGTCAACCGACAAAGTGAAACAGACTAAAACATGTCCACAAACAATGGTACAGAGATATATCAACAAAATTAATACACACACACACAAACACACACACACACACACACACAAAAGAAAAACCTCTGGACAATAATAAAAACACGTACATGGACCCACACAAAGTAACATGCAAATGTAATGTCTATACAAGGACGAATGGGACGAAGAAACACATGAAGCCAGTAGTTGGTAACAGTTTGCTCAACCCCATTGAAAATCTGTAAGCGAGGCTGCAAATAATAATGAAATAACGATGTTGGCTTGTATAGCGCCATATCCTGGCCTGTGGACAGCTCAAGGCGCTGACGTCAAAAGAAGATGACGACAAAATGTGGGTGTGTAGCGGGCCGTCACCTCCACGTCACAGGGCAGCGTCACACACAGCAAGAACACAGTCCTCAGCACAAATATCCAACATGTCATACAAGCCGGAATACACTCCATACAACAAATATCCAACACGTCATACAAGCTGGAATACACTCCATACAACAAATATCCAACATGTCATACAAGCCGGAATACACTCCATACAACAAATATCCAACATGTCATACAAGCCGGAATACACTCCATACAACAAATATCCAACATGTCATACAAGCCCGAATACACTCCATACAACAAATATCCAACATGTCATACAAACCGGAATACACTCCATACAACAAATATCCAACATGTCATACAAGCCGGAATATACTCCATACAACAAATATCAAACATGTCATACAAGCCGGAATACACTCCATACAACAAATATCCAACACGTCATACAAGCCGGAATACACTCCATACAACAAATATCCAACATGTCATACAAGCCGGAATACACTCCATACAACAAATATCCAACATGTCATACAAGCCGGAATATACTCCATACAACAAATATCAAACATGTCATACAAACCGGAATACACTCCATACAACAAATATCACACATGTCATACAAACCGGAATATACTCCATACAACAAATATCAAACATGTCATACAAACCGGAAAACACTCCATACAACAAATATCAAGCATGTCAGACACTCCACAGAAAATGCAACATCCAACACAAGGCACAAGTTTCACTGGAACGCCAGCACACGCTCAAGTTCACTGATGAACAAAAGTCAAGCGGACATGAATCCCACACCATTGCGCCAGTCATGAAGTCTACATTCAACAAGACAGTATCAAAGGCCATCATCGACTAGCACATTGTCCAAGCCAGTTGTCTGCACGCATATTTCCAGTTCCTGAAATACTTTCTTCAGCCGTCTGTCCAGTGCCGGGAAATGGCTGTCTATCAAGACCGGGCAAATAGACAAATAGAGAAGAAGAGCAGAAAAACTGTGTATCAACACTGCATACCCTAAGCAATGCGGACAAGTAAAAATACCAAATATAGCTTTGATTATATTTTTACCTGGTTGAAAAATGCCAAAGCCTAAGCTGCTTTAGAGTCAACAGGAAAAAAAGTGGGGTTTAACATCTGGTTTTGTGTGTGCGTGGGCAGGTGCACGTTTTTTGAGTCAGACGGATAATTTTTCGTTTCTAAATTTACCTTTTGTAATCTCTAACTATTTAAATATGATTAGTTGTATTACGAAAATGCTGTTTTGCGTATTTGTGCGCTTATGCTTTTTTGATGTTATTTAATAAATTTGCATGTTCGTCTGCAGTTTCATGTTAATATCGTCGTCGGAATCAGAATATGCGCAAGACAATGCTTTACCAGCACCGATTTAAAATAAAGAAAACCTATGCATATGTGCAACGTGTATTTACAACAATCAGTTTCTTAACATAATTTTATTAAATAAACATAGCGTTAAAATTAATGTAAATCCTTAGTTTTTCTACAAGTTTGAATGACACCTCTCTACCTCTGCTTACTGCTTTACAATAAAATATTTTCTACAGACATGAATATCCCAGTATGTGGTTAAGCAAGTTTGGAAAATCATTATCAAGACGTAGATGTGTTTCATCTTAAGCTCCACTAGAAAAAATTCTTACTTAAATTACAGATATTTTAAACACGACGCTTTCTTTCAAAGCAAACGGTAATTTTCATACACGAGCCTTGATTCCAATAACTCGTAGCTCAACCCCAAATTACTAAAGTCAGATGTGAGCTGCTTTTCCTTCTCTTCCTGCTACTTGCAAGGTATCTCGGATACAGCACAAGGGAAATTATTGTCGAAGAGACCGCAAATTATTTCTGAGACGGATGAATCGAAGCCGCAAAGTTGATCTGTGCATACTGTGTATCGGGCAAAAAGCCGATGATAACATCTGATGGTGCTTTGTCTCCAAAGTCTAACTCTACGTATATCACCTTGTCGGCATTACGATGATCAAAGGTTTGTAAATGGCGCTGTTAGAAAAAACAAAAAAAAAATTAATCTTAGCGTTATCCTTCCTTTCTTCTTGTTCCTTTAATCCATCCATCAATCGTTTTTCGTTTCATCTGACCTTTTCACTCACTCACTCACTCACTCACTCACTCACTCACTCACTCACTCACTCACTCACTCACTCACTCACTCACTCACTCACTCACTCACTCACTCACTCACTCACTCACTCACTCACTCACTGACTGGGCAGCTAATTAAGTTGGAAAGACGTTCTGAATCTCGTCTTGTCTTCCTCGTTGTCGGTCGGTAAAACAGGAAATCACTCATTTTGACTCTATTAAATTTTGATTTAAATTGGATTTAACTTCCGTCTGTTGTGCTTCAACAAGAATAAAAGAAGCTTCCCTATAGAAACTTCTCTGCATGTGGCATCGGTTCACACAGCTGGCTGCCTTGCTGTGATATAAAATAAGTTGCTGGATTGGCGTAGAACACCAATGCCCCTCCTCCTTAAAGAAACAATCAAAGTGTTCCTTTTGCTGTTGCTACAGCTAATTGAAAAGCACATTTTTTCCGAATTCGCCCTTTAAAATCACATAAATGAGTAACAATTAATGTAAGCTTCCAACGTCTTATATAATCATACTTTCACAAATTAACTAATTAAAAAATTAGGCAGCATCACCTCTGTTCCAGAAGAGCAAACAGCAACAACACGACCAATCGTTCCATTTCCTAAGGAACAGTATTAATTTAATATTAATATTAAAATAAACAGCTTCTCCCTTATACGCTGGATTAAAACATTCAACTAAGCACGCCTATAGTAAACAAAGAAAACGTCTGGAAGCAAACATATAGCCTTAACATACTAATTGACAGATTGTAGCCTGTTTCTTGAGGTTTCAGAATAAATAACTCAAATCGAGCAATGAGAGCCCTGCAGACTAATTGTTAACACACAACACTAAAAAGCGACACTTAGCAAAAAAATCGAATAAAAACCCTTTTGTTTTAAACATGCGATACATGCAATGTGTATTTTGAGACAAAAATAACAGGCGAGAGAGTTCCCTACCACAATTTTCATTTAGTACATCGTCTTGGTGTTCTTCGGTGTTGTCTCTTGCACGCACAAGATGGCTAAAGAAAGAACAAAAGCACAAATCTAAAAAAAAAACTAAAGCATTTAGCGACTACACAAATATATCTTCATTATTGCATTTGTTTGCAACATCCGCACTATATTGTTTAAATAAATTTATTCTACTTTTTTTAATTTTTAAGGAAAATCCCACATTTTTCATCTACTTCATTTGACCTCTTTTAACAATTCGAAAACATTATTGTTATTTGTGTCACGGACACACACACACACACAAACACACATACACACACATACACACACACACACACACTCACACAGATAAGCACGTCACACTGTGTCCACACGTGTTCTTTCTCTCAACAAAGCACAAAAACCTGTCTATGGTCTTCTCGTCTTCTATTATCTGGTTTGGGAAACTATCTTTAAGGCATTCAGCATAAAACTTCATAAACACACATAAACGCTTATTCAAAGACCACCGATCAAACTAGAATTATCCCCTTGACATGAGTTATTCTCCAATATCTAGTGACATAAAATACTTAAAAAGTCAATTGCTCAATCACTACATGAGTTCACCATCTTCTAAATAATGCAATCACTTCTCCTATCTACGTATATATATATATAAATTACTTTCTACAATAAATCTCCCGATGGTAGTCTCAGTATAAACATGTAGTAGCGCAAAGAAAGAGATATCAAACTTACGTTCAATAAAGTCTTTTCCCATAGATTTTTAAATTAAGATAACAGAAGTGTCATACCTTTGTTATATATCATGCAAATTGTCTGTTTATAGATTATAGAAACGTAACATTATTATCATTAGCATGGTTTAGTCCCCCACCAATGCGCAATGAGCATTCTTCTGAATGGATACCTGCGCATTAAAAATGGACATCATCATCATCATCATCATCACCAACAGACACGGAAAAAACGTACATAGATTAAAAAAATTTGCATATTTAGATTTAATACAAGGTGAAACTACATACCCAGGTCGTCTACCTGGTGAAACACAAAGAAAGAACATAAAAACATGATGTATTCTTTCCTTTCGTCCTCATACACAGCAATAAACCACCTACTCATGTTCGTCTTTACTACTGCAATTGCGCTCGCACATATACTTTAACACACACGCACACCTACACTACATTGATTTTGCATTAAGCATGTGAAGAAAATATAAGGAGCGCAATAAAAAGTAATGATGTACAATCATAGATAAAAAACAAGAACAAAATAGCCAAGGAATCTGAAGAAAATGGTAGGGAAACATGGAGAAAAAAAGAGAGAATGGTTGTCAAAGAGACCGGAAAACGTGATCTGTACACAGGGACAACATCAAATTGTTTTAATCGAATTCCTGAACACGTGAATTAGGAAAATATTTTATTTGTTCAAAGCTTGATAAAACAGCTTTATTAAGGCGTTACAAACTGTTCTCAAAATGTTAAACGGAAATGTATAAAACTTACCCTGTACGCCATGTTTGGCAAGCTTTACAACGCAAAGGAACAAAAGACCAGCACCGAAGGCAATGGCACTCAACAGACATCCAGATACTACTAGGAATATAGTGCTTTCTGCTTGTTGTCCAGGAACTTGGGAACTGAGTGAGGTGTCGGCTCGTAAGAACAAATAAGTTTATTTGAAAAAAATAAAACTGGAACATATTTTTATTAAAAAACAACTCACAACACTCAAACAATATTTGGTTGCATATTCAAACATAATAATATTGAAATATTCAAGCATCATCAATCAGTTGAAAACTCATTTGGGCATTAATTAATTAAAACTAAACTTATGCGAATACCCTCAACCGTTTTCAGTCCCGTTAATTATATATTTGTTAATCAATAAAAAGTAAATTGTTTTAAACTAAATAAAAGATTCTGGAATATCGTCAAACGGTTCCCGGTCGTTTCGACTAACGGTCGTTTCGACTAGGGTCAGTTCGACTAACGGTCGTTTCGACTAGGGTCAGTTCGACTAAGGTCGGTCGACTAAAACGTTTCGTCTGACGGTCGGGTCATCTATAGGACGCATGAAACGTAAAAAATTGAAGGGGTTTGAATGTTAATAAACGATTTAGATCTATCATGTAAGTAGTGCTCATGTCACACAGACTCAACAAACACTCAAACGCCTGATACCGGTGACGTATCCAACCGTCCCTTGGTTTAAAAATTGACGATCACACGAAGGAACAGTAAAAAATACACGTGTCAAAATAACACATGCAAATAAATGTCCCTGCAGAATGAACAAATTAATGGAAACCCACGCATCGCCGTACAGGGGTGCAACCCACGTAGGGCGGTACAACATAAGACAACCCCCCTCCCCGATGGTCCTTATAACGAAAGTTGAAATGAGAGTTGTGAGGAGGCAGGCTGTCATCAAGTGGCCCGCGTCCTATAGCATTTCATGCGTCATATAGACGACTCGACCGTTAGACGAAACGACTTAGTCGAACCGACCTAAGTCGAACTGACCTTAGTCAAAACGACCGTTAGTCGAACTGACCCTAGTCGAAACGACCGGTTACCCGTCAAACAGTTAATCAGATGCATCAAGAATTAAATGAAAATATAATTTAATAGTTTGAAGACAATGACTCACCTCAGTTTAGGTTCCTGGATTAATTATAAGCAACACTAAGCCGGCGTTACCAATGTGGCTATTTTCTTCAGCATAACAATTGAATAAAATCGCAGTACACCAAATTCCACAAATAGTCAATAGTCAAGAGTCTTTCTTCTACCCATAAACTGCCCTTATCAGATTTTAAGTTTTTTTTTTTCTTCAAGGTAAATTTGCTGTATATTCTCATGCGACATTTTTTTAATTTTCAGAAAGCTTTTCATATATTGTGTTAGTCAAACAGTTTGATTCCGACCTTAATGACAGCCTTATTTGTTTGTTAAACTGTGTGTTGCAAGCATGCCATTATCTACTTATTTTTGAATAGAAAATGTTGAAGAACTAAACTACATTTTCAAAGAAGACAAATAAATAATGGTATTTCCTGCAAGTGATCGTCTGTATCTAACTAAGGACCGCAAGACAAAGAAAAAAGTCAATGGTTTAATAGTGACCATTGTGAAGATAACAGCCGAAAAGGAGGTATACGATATTTTCCCCTTATCATGAGAACAGTTACTAATTTGAAAATTATAAACGTGGACTGACGTTAAGACATTCACCCAATACGCAGATGTCAAGGATTTGGTCGCACGCAAGGGTAACACACATTCATCCGTTTATTAGGCAACCAGAAAGGTAGTTATCAGCCTTTAGATTTGTTGTTAACTCGTTAACTCGTTTTCTTTGCATCAACAAGACATCGTATTTCTGACTAAACGAACTACACTCCTAATCTAACCCTAAGAATAATTTATGTTAGAGTTAGGGTCTGTCCCTGTGCGTGTGTTCGTCGCTAAATGAAATAGTGAGAAAGAGAGTAAGTAAGAAAGAAATGCGACAGAGAGAGTAAGGATAAAGCGTTAGAGATGGCGAGAGAAACAGATTTTTTAGTCAGATTTCACTTCTAAATATAACTGCTAAAGTTGTTCTTTTTTATCTGTTATCGTGTTGTTAAAAATATAAAGCGAAGTCGGATTTAGTTTAAATTCTTTGCATTATTCCTTTGACGATATAAATACTTGAAGTATTGTGCAAGCAATACTTACCATGAGCCGTATTGTTAATTAATTCAAAGGTTATGTTTGTGACCCCAAACTCTGTTGTGACATACAGCGTCCAGTTTCCCTGTCGAAACCCTGATTCTTTACCAACGCGCAGAGTCATATTGAACTCGGGAGCTCTTCCGCTTAGTGTACAGGTCAGATTTCTGGAAATATTTCCAGAGTACAACTCTGTCATTAGACATTTTGTGATGTTGCTTGTGTACGATTTCAGTCCCAGAGTCAGACCTTGTAGGACATTTGTCCAATTTACGACTTGAGCAGCAAAGAAAGAAAGCTTGGGAAGGCCTGAAATAGGAAATGATACACTGGCATTATAAATGCTCACCAGTGTTGTCCTCATCGTGCAGACTTGACCTATTATGTCAATTAGGTTTAGAACAAAAACTTACATCTGACAAGAATGGTCACGGATCTGTTCAATTCCGAGCCAGGGGCTTCACACTTGATAGTAGGCCAGACGTCATGGCAACGAAATTCCCGAGACAGCACAAGATAGCCCTCTCTGTGAGTTGATGAACTCAGAGTATTCCCGCTGTCATCCAGCATGCTAATATTGACTGAAGGGTTTCCATTCGAGAAGAAACAAAAGATGTTTACTTGCTGCTTCTCCTCAACAATGTGTGTCTCGTTAACCTGTTCCTCGTTTACAATAAGTTGGGTAATTTGTGGAGGGTCTGCGACCGCAAAAATTGAGAGATAAACGACTATAATAATAAGATATTATTTTTTATAATTTTTAAAGTGCTAGTACTATTTAAATAATAATAGTAATATTATAATAATAACGCATATTTATATAGCACACGCTGTATTGTAGACTCAATGTTGACTATCTTATCAATGACTATCTTATTTTTTGCACATTCACAGTGTACTTAAGGTGACATGCAGATTTACAAACATTCAACAAGGGTCTACAATATACTTACATTTTACTTGCAGTTTAGTATGGTTCAGCACAACTGGAATAGAGTTTTTTTTCAAGGAGCTCCCACACGATTTCACTGTACATGCGTCTCACAAGCAGGGACATGCGAATTTTAGACTTGTCACCATCACACACCACAGCGATCATTTTACTTGTGCATTTTATAGTATGATCAATATTCCATCGACACCTGCAGAATTCATGTAGTGTTCCTAATCTATTAATCTATTAGAACAAATTAATCAAAGTAATCGTGATACCAAACATGCGAAAAAGTGAGTTAACAAACTGTTTGTCTCTTTCTTTGTTCTATCTTTTAGAAGCTTTGCGATAAGTAATGCTTAAAACTTTCATAAAGCTAGATTTTTCTTGAAATATTTTTATATTTGAAGGCTATGTGGTCATATATAATTCATTTCTGGAAATTGCTAAAGATAAAATACTTACAGTTTGACTTAGTGCACAGTAGACATAAAGGCAAGCAAAGAAGGTGAAAAAAGCGGAACACACTAAAGCGTAGGAATGTTCCCATTATTTTCTATCTCTAGCGATCGACAAGGATAGAGTTAAGAGGCAGGGCTACACTTTATTTAAAATACAAGGAAGTATCTACATCCATTGTATGTCGTCATGGGAGTGGTTAGGACAGCCTGTACCCTTGGCTGCGCTTTGTTAACACAATTATTGCTCCAACACCACCATCACGTGTCCCCGTGCACATTCGCCGGTCGTGCAGGCATCGTGGTGAGCGAGGCAAATACTTGGGAGATGGTGACCCATTGACATTTAAATTCTTTTCGGATAGAAAGTAGGTCCTGCATAAAGTCAGTAGTTTTGATTTGGAAGAATTAAAAAAAGGGCTCTGCTTATAAAAACTCCAAACCCCTGTTATTGTTTACCTGCGAGCGACAGCTAATTCTCGTGATAACTTTCTTTTGAATGGCAGCTCACATATTAGCACTTTTGAGTGGGTCCATTTATTGTGCGTTCGTATAGGAAATGAAAACAGTATGCCCAGTTTCGGTTAAATGGTCTTTTTGTTTTAATTCTAAAATTAATTTCAGTTAAGGATATTTATATATAGTCTAAGAAACACACACATATATATATATATATATTTATTATACCGTACTTAACGTCATAGATAATTTTTTTAAGTAATAAATACTTGTTACAACATATCACAGTAACAATAAATATCACTAGAACAGCAAAGTAAGAACCATTGTAAGAAATATTTCCAGAAAGATTAAAAGTAATACATCAGGAGGACAGCACCAGACTGTTGCGTAAACCATGCTACATGAACGCTAAAATATATAAATAACTATTCTAGATATTTTCTCTGTAAGAATAAATATGTAACGTTTTAGAGTACTATAAAAGGAAAGATATAAAACATTATCCAGTTGAGCATTTCTACTTTTATAAAATTCATATAGATTTACAAAACATAAAAACAATAAAGTGTAAACAAAAATACAACTTTCTTTTAGATCAAATCTGAGCACCACAATAAAAAAGAAATATTGTATCACTAACAGTATTGACACTAAAGATCATTACGACAATTATTGCTAATAGTAGCATTATGGTGACGCGCATTTGCTGTGTAGAACACGTGTTTTTTCTGGCACAGCTACGGTTAAATTCATTCTTTGAAATGCTGTTATAGTCCAATGCAAAAACACTTATGCATTTGAATCCCTTGACATCTTTTATTGCAAAACCCGTATATTTCTTTCATTAAACACATGTCTTTCAGATTTGCACGGCATTCGAGTCAAATGCTTCTTGTCGCTTAGGTGATGAACATTTAAACGATGCAGGAAATATTTTGAAGAATTCTTTGTTCATTGCAAATCACAATATTGTTTTTAGTTTATAATTTTTGTGGTTATTGTGTCATAGTTTTGTGGTTTAATTTACCATTCCTTTAATATGTCTGCTTAATACGACAAACTTTTCATTTACAAATTTTAAATGAGACATTTTTCATTTGCGGTGTGCATTTCGTTTCTTCAGTCTTTTCAAGATATTTCAGTGGATGGGTTAGTAAGTCCTCTGTTGGAAGAAATCTCCTGTAAGGAAATAACCATGGGTCAATTTTAACGTGTTTACAGTGTCGAATGATTTACTTTACTGCCGTCTTAGCAAGAAAATAATATCAAGACAATTTCAATAATTTTATTGATGGTGATTGAAATGTGTGTCTAAGACAAAAAATTAATAAACAAAAACGTTGAGTCTATTACAAAGCTAAGACTCGTTGTTCTTTATGTAATAATTTCAAGGTTCTTAAGGGTTCTAAACACAAGACACTGGAATACAGTATTTTAGCTAGACACAGAACTGTGACAACATGTAGAGACATTTTATTATATTCCACGATGTATAAACTTACCATCTTTTTTGTTTAAATATTACTGCGGTCACAATTGAAACAACAGTGAGTACACATACACCACCAACAGCAGCAGCCACAGCAACCATAGAAGTCACAGACACGGAAGTGCCTTAAAGTAAAAAGCAATTTAAATCAGAGTTCAAATCACATTTTTATTATTAACAATACCATATGAAAAATCGGTTGCCTGCAGGTGGGAAAATGAACAAAGTGCATGCATGAAGTGAGGAATGTAGGCATAAGCAATACAGAAATATAAAAAATTAGGCAGCTGACAGATTAAATTAAAAAGAATTTTTGTAAGGCTTTAACAATGTGACAAACAGTATAATATTAATAAAAAAATTTGAAAAGGAGTATTACTTTCAGTCCGTGTGTTTTTAGACAGACTGCATTCTATGACTTGAAGCTGAGGTGTAGGGTGTTCTGGGATGCAACTATATTGATCAGAGGGCTTCCCTGGGTGCTCCAGTTTCACTGTAAAGATATCATGACTACCTCCAAACTGGTGACGACATGCATCTAAGCTTTGACAAGTTACTTTTGTAAAATTGGCCAGGACAGCTGGAAAAAAATGTGAATACTTTTTACACTTTAGAAGGAATATTTTCCACTAAAGACACATTCGACGAAAAATAGGGAAATCATTATACATACAAAAATAATACGTTTACCCATACTAGATCGCTCATGTTTAAAAATTGGCACATTTATGAGCATGATTTCATTTGCACAGATACCAATTGTAGCCAAAAGGTCTTGTATTATGTTTCTCTATTGAAGAAAAACTAAAGCTCACTTGTATTCATCTTGATCTTAAAACTTTCGATTTTCATGGTAAATGTACAATTTACAATCAGACTGTCTTTCTCCGTGGCTGTTTGTGCTTCACAAGATGCCTTCTGTTCATTTCCTGAAAATGATACTTTAAAATAAATTGTTTTGACCAATCTAAAGCATGTGATTACGATTACGATTTTGTTTGCATTTCAGTAACTAAACAATTTTGGGATTCCATTTCCTTTGTTAAGTTGAAAGCATTTTTTCTGTTATTTTCATTTTGTGTGAGTTTATGTCATAATGACGACAAGGGACCCAAAGTGCCACATTACATTTACCTTTGCTTTCAAAGAAACGGCAAGGCTTGATGCTGTCAAGCCCGTGTCCATCAGATCTGCATTTGAAACTTCCGGTTTTGTTTGTAATTCGATTGGGTACACTAATTACTGCATAGTCTGACACAGGCTGTAGACATTCGACTCCCTGCTGCTCGATACAGTCAAGGTTTTTGTTAACCCACGCACAATCAACCAGCGTCTCTGTGATGATAAGAAAACTGGTTTTTTTATAATGTTAACATTAGACTTCTTCCTGCTTTTAAACCTCCATCCCTACCCTTTCCATCCAGAGACCAGTTAGGTCATAAAAGTAAACCAATCTTCACTAAAAAACAACAACAAAAACAATATTTAGTTACCTTTAGTCCCATTGTCTGGATAAAAATAGACTGAAAAATCTGTTTGTGTTGAGTTAATATTTTCTAGGAATTTGCAAGTAATACTCATTCCGTCCTTTCCCTCGCACTCTGTCGCTGCGCTTTCTGTAACTCAAACATGCAAAGCTTGTCAATAACGGGTACATTTGCGTTCGATGGATTAACTAGACTAATAATACTCTGAAACAGATGTGACAATAATTGTAATCTGAAAAAAGCCAAGAACTCACTTTTCGTTAAGAATAAAGGATGAAATTTCTCAATAATAGCTATCATTATGTAAAGGAGGCAAAGTTACTTCCTTATAATTGCATTATTAATACCATTTGTTCTTTATTCATAAGTTCATCTTACTACCCCACAATAGTTACAAATGTGTCTACTTTTCTGCGAGCAAAGATGTTTCTAATTTCCATCACAACAATAGAATACAAATTTAATCCTGGCCTTTAATGTTACATTTTCTCTTTCATCTTTTCTCTCCACATTACCATGTCTCTGTGGAAATATATACACTTTAAGAGTAAACATGTCATGTAGGGCAGCAATAGTCTCGTACAGTACTATTTCATATATAAATTCACTAATTTCTTATTCATCAGTTTTTCAAATGAAGTATAAAAAAAGGTAAATGAGTGTCACACGTACCCTCTGTTACCACAAAAAGTAGCAGTATCAAACAGAAGACCATCATCACATTTAAGTGTCAGTGAAGATACAGAGAATAGTTGTCTAAAGGTCACTGCCCAACCTCTGTTTTGTCAACAAATTCAGTGTGGTCAAGTAAGGAACTTTCAATTCATTAATGTATCATGACAGCTGTTGTACATTATTATTAAGTAACATCCCACTTTTAGCATGTGACCACATGCATGTGGATTTCATTTTAATGCATGTGCTAATGGAAACTTCTTTGGAGGCTTTGACAAGGCACATCAAGCTTATCAGTACTCATGAAGGAATTAGAATATGTATTTTTTAAAGGTTTTAATACCTGCAAATAAATTCGTGCATAGTAACTAAACATGGTAAGTTTTATGCAGCATGGTGCTTACCTCAGCGTCGAAAGCAGAGGGAGGCCAGTCAACTGAAACAGTGTGTGCTTAGGCTGAAGACTTGACTAGACTTTTCAGGAATGGTTTTTGATGACTAGATTTTTGTAGACTTGACTAGAATTTTCTATAGTTAAGTAGAACTGACAATCCTTTTGTGAAATTGAGTGGAATTGACTAGCCTTATATAGACATTACATTAAAAAATACTAGTTTTTATATTCTTGGCTAAATAAAATAAGAAACAATTGAATGTATAAATCAAACAATTAAATTAGTCAATAATAATTTATAACTGCAAGAAAAATAGTTTGTGAAAAAGTGTAAAGCAGAGGAATATTCCAGTAGAGCTAAATAAATTTCATAATCTTCTAAGAATATGTCTCTCTCTCTATATATATATATATATATAAACGAAGGCAACACTGACGAATTTAAACAAAATTACATTCACTGGGACTTTAGGTCAAAGGTCAATAACACAACGTGACAGGAACTGCATCATATGCTCCATGTTCCACTTGATAGTTTCTGAAAACTTCGTTCATTTGTGATAAATCAGCTCAGTCACCACACCACTTGGAAGCTCATTTACGGTGAGAAATCAATACTGTTACTCGAAAGGAATCTATTTTTAGAATTATTTGTACGGGGAAATGATAAAGCACTCTGGGATAATAATAGAAGCTTTAACTATATCTGCTGACATGAAGATCCTACAGGCAAAAGTACACAAAGAAAGGCTTAGACTTCTGTAGAATTTCATGTATGCGAACACACGCAGATATACGCACGCGCGCGCGCACACACACACACACACACACAAACACACGAAACGTTCTTGTTTCTATAACAAAACAAAAACAGAACTAAACCACCCGTGCTGGATAGCTAGAATCTATAAAGTAATTCTTTCCGTAGTGAAGATTCGGCATCTACTTTTTCTTAGTGACTATGAGTAGGCAGCGTTTCTCGATAATAATAACAATGAAGCTTTATGTAGCGCTTTTCCAAGGATTTGCTCAGCGCACTTCTCAGAAATTATTTACAGATCGATCCACGTATACTGATTCACTAACAACAAGGGGCCAATATTCGCATGTAGCAGCCACGGGCACGTGGACAACAGACGCACCTATTCATTCACAAACGCGTTTTGACTTAAATTTGGTAAGAAAATCAGAGTGACGAAGGTAATGTTTCAAAATGATGGGGCTTGATCGGAGAATGACCTTTGCCCATAAGCCTTTGTGTTAGTGGAAGAAGCTTGGTGTCAGAAGATAAGCAAAGATGTCGAGCTTAAGATCGATATGATCTAGCTTTTCTCTGACGATTCTCGAAAGCCAACTTCTCAACCGGTGCGTACTGTAATGCAACAGAGTAGTGTCACAAAACACACGCGCTGCTTATAAATAATGAATAAATAAGGGACATAACTGTTGATATCTTTAGTAATTGTTCCACTATAAATTACTTCCCTTATGAATGTGACGCCTACCTTGGGCCTAGATTGATTCAGTGTATATAATGTTGGAATAATATATATATATATATATAGATGTACATAATTTTTTAGTAATAGGTCCCCATCAACTCTCTTCCCAACCCTTTAATTTCTGAAGCGTTTACTATTTTCGTCCAAGACAGGCTTAATGCTATCAAGCGTGTCATGTGCTCTGTAAAATGTTGTACTTTAGTTGACAAGTTGGAACTAGACTAACATTAGTTACTCACTTGTGAGTTGCTCTTTATGTACACAAACTCGATAAGAATAAATTTTACACATCAGCAACAACACTATTCTTGCAATCAAGTTTTAACCACCACAACACAGTAAATATAAATATTAACCATTTTATTCTTAAATGAACAACTAAAAGTGGGTTAAACGTTCATAAATACATATATGCAACACCCTTCCTGTAAGAAATAAGTGCACAAGCATAGTAAATGCAAACATGGTCATACATCAACATCAGTTTATACAAACGCCTCTCATAAAAGATGCACAAGTTTATCAAATCCATATACATCAATACATCAGCAGTAATTGTAAAGATAATTTTTTTCGCGGCTATCCATTGTTCAGATACGACTAAATTTTTTAAAAAGACATTTATATATATATATATATAAACACCCCTCATAATAAGCTGCCACGCGTACAAGCTTGTCAAATGAATATATATCAATATACCATTATTAAGATAACTTGCTTTTTTCCAGGGCTATCCACTGCACGGATTATTCAGGTAATGTCTACACATTTTAAAGACGTTATTTATGCACAAACATCCCTCACAAATACATGTCAAGCATAGTACAATCATTGTAGATCAGCATGTTCAGATGTAACCAACTTGTTTTTATATGTTATTTATCCATCCCAAAAGAAATACAGTGAACACTCAAATGAATACAAATAAATCAATACACCATATCATCTCTTCTGTCATTCATTTACACACACGCGCAAACACACACACACACACACACACACACATACAGTGCTCTGCAATTTACATGATAGGGAATATCACAGTGAAGAGAACAATATCGAAATGAAGTGTTCCGTAGAATATGCTGCTTCTTCTTCTCTTCTTTCTTCTTTTTGCAGCCTCCACCATGATCACTTGACATGGCCAGCCAATCTCTCATATTTTTATCGAATATGGCCACAGTCACCTAAAACTGCCTCACACACACACACACACACACAATCTAAATATGTCAAAATGAAATTCAATAGTATGAGCTGCAAAGGAAAATTTAAAAAGTGTACATCTTTGCAATAATATCAGCTTAATATCCTTTGTTAAGAAAAAAATTATTACATACTTTTAAACGCATGATTTTTTTATATGAAAAGGTGAAAATGTGACTGAGTCTGCAGTAATCAATGTAAATCAACGCTTAAGGGTTTGGAAGTTGTACAAAAAAATTGCTCATAAAATGGCACCAGGTTCAGGCTAGCACAGTGACATAGGAAGAGGCTTGATTTTGTGGGATGTGGGTGGCGGGGATCTTCATGCTGATAGAAGCCCCTACCTGGCTTCCACATTTCGCTGCAGAGTCTCAAATTCAGCTAAAGGTTCTTCCATATTCTTAATGTTTCTTAAACGTTGGCAACATTTGGACTGTTAGTGCAATGGATAGCCGTGAAAAAACAATAACGATTATCTTAAGATTGATATATATTTAAGATAAGTGTATGTTCAAGGTAATTAAATACACTTAATATCAATAAAACTCTTTATGCAAACAAATTGAACAAAAGATGGTACTTCTAATTCTGTCGATAAAAAAACAGTTTTTATGGAACTCTTACAGAGAATAGAAGATGTCCTGACACCGGTGGCTGCAGAGATGTTGGTCTAATGAAAGACCACGAGAAGCAAACAAAAAATCTCGTACTGTTCATCTGTTAAGTGTAGGTACAAAGGGACTAAATCTTTCGTATGCATGCAACAAAACCTGACACTAAAATGTCTTTGAATATGCGATCTAGAATTTTGTGTAAAAGCTTACAGTCAGTAAAAGCTAGTGGTGTAGTAAAAGATGTAAATGAAGTCTGATGATGACCACTTTAAAGCAAACAGAAAAAAACATAAAACCCCCTACAAAAACTTAATGTTGATATTTTAAAGATAAAGAGATACTTCTGCCTTCAATATCTACTAACTAGAAGTCCAAGTAGAACCTTACAGCTGGTAGCAGCGTATGATCCTAGTTCTGTGGATGGGGGATCACAAAACACACCTGACACGGGATCGTTTCTGAGGGATTCCCACAGGTTCCAGTGGTGGCGGAGGAGCTGCAGGTAGGGTATGTGGGGAACTCGACCTATCGTTTTCTCAAATCCGTTAAAACTGGAAAACAAGCACAACTGTTAATTCATGTGTTGTCTATCGTTTACAGAAAAATAGATCAACGAATTCACAAATTTTTTAATCTATTTTTAAAAGCATTTTGTCTATAAATTAACGGCTGATGTAAAATATAACAATAATGTTTTGCATAGTATAATTTGTATGTACAATGATGTAGCAAAATGATTTTAGTCTCCAATGGTTTTCCTTAGCACCGTTATAATAATAATAATAGTGAAGATTTGTATAGCGCATATTCACACTCACAGAGAGCATGCTCTTAGGGCTTAAAACGGGGAAGAGACGTGGACTAAGTAGATACAGAACACAGGGGACGAAAGAAAACGACAGTACTGACAAAAACAGAAAACAACAGGAACAGAGAAAAATAGTGATGGGTAAAGTAGCAAGAAGGAAGGGGGGTAAGGACTAGCATTGTGGACTAAGAGTAATACTCAAGGAAGAGGTGCGTTTTCAGTGCAGATTTGAAGGATTCAATTGTAGGAAGGTGGCGGATATGGAAAGGAAGAGGGTTCCATTGTTTTGCAGCACAGTAGCCAAAAGTCCTGTGACCATATGTTGTTGTTCTGGTGACAGGAACAGTCAGAGTACGGTTGTCAGAGGAAGAGCGGAGTTGTCTGGCCGGAGAGTAAGGAATGTGAAGTTCAGAGAAATAGTCAGGACAGGAGCCTGCAAAGAAATTAAAACACAGCACAGACCGTTCCAACATTAACAACTACAAAATAAATTATTATGACAATTTTTTTATGTAGGAGTACTACACTAAATATGATCAGAATTATCAAACACTTGACTCTTGATAATACTCTAGTCCAAATAGACCTCTGAATTAATAAGCTACAAGCTTACTGTTCAATTGTGAGGTAGTTGGCCTCAATGGGATCCGAACTGGTGATGTGCTGTTTTCATCATAGCCAGGGTTCCCAACCAAGCAAATTTGGTATCAAATCACAAAACATCATATGCTCGTGTCTTGATAAAAATTTCTTTTGAGTTGTTTATTCAAAAAAAAAAGTGGAAAGCAAGTGACAAATAAAATAACAGAAGCACTAACCACATCCTTCTTAAGACTTACTTTCATTTTCTAAAGGCGCTGTCAGAAGCATCTGACATAGCTGTTACTCAATTCACCTGTGCCTTTTAGAGGAGGCATGCAGTTCTCAGGTATGATGCTGCCAAAATGTAATAAAATAAAATACATAGACATATCATTGCATAATACTCAGCACAAACTAAGTATCAAATATTAAACAATGTATGGCCTACTTTATTCAATGAATAATAATAATAATAATAATAATAATAATAATAATAATAATAATAATAATAATAATAATAATAATAATGGATAAGCACTTCTTCAAAAATCTGCTCAGAATATTTTACAGAACAACAAACAGGCCAGTCCTTACTAAACTGACTCACTAACAACCCTACGCTCATAATTAACACATTCGCACTCATATAATAGACACATGCACACAGGAGACACATAGATGTGTTATGCACGCTCATATACATGCGATATGCCCACTCATGGTCCGGAAAGGGCATAGTGGGGGTCACTGTCTTGACAAAAGTATGTCTTGAGTTTAGACTTGAAGTCTGTAACAGAATGAGAAAGTCGAAGGCCGAAAGATACTTTGTATGGCTTAATGCATGAAATGAAATTCTATATTTACTTTTTAACAAAGAGAGAGTATTCATGTTAGCACATACATAGACCAAACAATTATTTACCTGTTCTTTTGATAATCCTTTAATAAGAATAAACATACAGAGCCTGGCTTACTACGGTTTATCACCAAGTTGAGCTCCCGCCAGAGCCAGGCCAAAAATATTTATTTGTGCTGCCTGACACCAGCCATTCATCAGTCACAGTAGCTGCTGATTTTTTGCCATATTCGACAATCTTGATCATATGGTAATCTTTTGAAATCGAATAAGTCGTAGTCCAGTTGTATAATAAAAACATTACATCATTTGAAAAGACGCTTTGTTATAGAAGAACTTTAATAAAACCGGAAAAATTAGTTTTAAAAGTCTTATTAAATGCTATCCTTGACTTTAAAAAAGTTAATGATGCATTTCTATAAGATGTCCAGTTTGCGAAGTAGGAATTGCTCATCTTTGCTAAGATTACAGATAATGACAGATAAATATATAAAATCTGGATAATTGTACTTTAAAAACCTTTTACAAAATATGAAGATCTGTAACTGAAGATCACTAAAGACCGAGCGAGCGACTTTATTTCGCTGTATTTAAATGACACAAACAGCAACACGTGGGAAGTTTTAGCGCAAGTAAGCCTTCTTGATGCTATATTTACTTTATATTTTGTGAGACTCTGATAACAAGAAAGTATAAAATATATTTATAAGTTGTTTAACCATGTACAAAATAATTATAATTATAAAAATTGTAGCGAACGACGACTTAGTCATAAATATTCTTGTCGACAAGACCGGCTCAATGTCGGCAGCCACGGTAGTGGCAAATGTCGGCGGTTGAGCAGTTTGTAGGTCTTTGCCAGTCTCCTCACCGCAGATCGCGTTGCCCGCGCATCGCGTTATCTGGCAAAAGCCGGTGTTTGTCTGGGAGATGCTCGGCAATAGGCAAGCCGGTGTAACAAGATTTACCTAGATTGGCCCGATCTTTGCCGAATCTCGTGTGTATTAAATCACTTTTTTTCTTTGACTTTTACATTTACGTTAAATCCATATACAGTGGTACCTTGAGATACGAGCTGCTCGGCATACGAGTTTCTTGAGATACGAGCTGCGACTCGGGTCAATTTCCTGTTTGAGATCCGAGCTGAATTCCGAAATACGAGCCGGTGGTCATTTGGGAAGTCGACCCGTAATTCGGGAAGTTGCCGCGTCGTGTGCTCGTTTCGCAGCATCACGACATCGTCAGGGCGTCGTCTCGTTCTTTCTCGCGTGTTACCCACAGAGTTAAGTCGTATCTCGTGCGTTGTGCTCTGCCTCGTGCTTTGCGCTCGTCTTTGCGTTATGTTCGCAGTTTTAACTAACTTTTTTGTGAGCTACGATGGGGCCGAAGAAAGTAAATGAAAAGGACAGTGGCGAGAACAAGAAGAGAATGATGGCGATAGAAATAAAGCAAGAAATTACAGAAAAAACATGAGCGTGATGTACAAGTGATGGATCTTGCCAAGATAGCTGCTATGTAAAATCTTTTACATCTTTCTCCTTTTTTCTGTCTTTTTCTAGCATTTGCAGGCGCTGGGTAAACACAGAAGACTAAAAGATTAAAGATTGTTTTGTAAATTAATCATACAATTAATAGAGTAAGAGGGTACAGACTTGAATATGAGATTTAAATTGTGTTTCAAAGAGTTTCTAAGCTGCAGGAAGAAATAGCGGAACATACAAATGTCCAGTAGATTATATTTGATGTCATAGTTTGAAATCAAATAGGCATATTTCCTTATTCATGTAACTGAGGTAACACAATATTTACCATAACAAACTTGCAGTTCTTATAACCTGAAGTAATTCAATAGTTTTATTACAATCCAGCCTCCTGACCATTTAGTCAGGTGGTTGATGATTAAAGGATATATTTGAAATTGCAAAAGATTTACAAAGTTGAGAAAACCCTACGTGTTATAATTATAATATTTGAGACTTGTTAATGAAATAAAAGATTTCAAGCAAGGAAAAGCTGCTGTAAGAAGAGTTCGCTTCAAACAAACTTGTTTTATCAACTGTAACTGTCAAAGTGTTATGATCAAGGAAAGTCAGCATGGAACACCGTTTCAAAGATATAGGAAGAAGGTGGGAACACTTTCATATAATAAATCCTTTGACAAAGCTGTATTATTAATACTGTAATCTGTGAAGTGATCCTTCAGAAAGCAAAGGGCACAGTATGTAGTGCATTATAATACAAGTTTTCCTCTTCATAGAGTTTAGGAAACAAATTAAATGTTGAGCTTCTAAAGTTTCTGTTCATATATATATATATATATATATATTATAAATACACACACACACACACACACACACGCACGCACGCACGCACGCACGCACGCACGCACGCATATATACATCCCGATGAACATGAGAGTTTTAAGTGTAGTAAAACACCGTCAAAGGTGGAATGGACTCAGCCACTGTGACAAGCATATGTAAAAAGGCAGGCTTTATAAAATTAAAACTAATCAACTATTAAGAAAAACTTATAAAACCAAAATAATTGTTTCAATCTGCCTTTTAAGCAAAAATAAGAAATACATTTACGAGCACATTACTGTGCAATAGTAGAAGGTTAAGCTGTGCTTTAGCTAAGTTAAGTTGCAAACAGAAAACATAAGATGCAGAAAGAACATGATCGTATTCCCCTCGTGCATACAATCTAACCATGAGGTTACTTATAAATTTATGATTTTGTTTTTACAACTTTAACAGTGCACTGTTATTAAGGGCTTGATTACCCCATCCTGAAGACAAACTTTATTCATAACATCTGCCACACAGAGCATATCGAGAGAACACTGAGGACAAAACCTGGTGTATAGAAATGAAGAATTTATGACAGAGATAATAATACTAATTTAATGAAAGCTTTGCAATGCCTTTGTAGAGGCATTTATTATACACATATGTTTCACTAATGATTTTCCAAGATTTCATTTCTTTTAAAGTAAGATTGTATTAGTTGATGAATAAAAGTACTCAAATCCACTAAAATATCTGTAAGAGTATCTGTGGTGAAAAGAAATTTGAACAGTGTTACAATTTTCTAAGGAAAACATAAAATATTGCAGAAGTTGTTGTTTTCTTTGTTATAAATACCACACATCTCTTCTGACTCACACCTAAGGTAAGATTTTTAACAAACGTTTAATAAAACCAATTATTTTGGGTAACCGCTTTCCTGTTTGTTGACATGGATACAATTTATAATAAAAACCAAAAACGTTCAGAACCCACTTTCTTCTTCAAAAGACACGATAAGTACAGTTACCAGACATCCTTGTGATATGGTATCTAAATTTAGTCATGTAATGGCTGGATACCAGCTGTGAAGCTGATCTGTGTATATTGTGTATTCGGTAAGGAGCCAATGATAACATTAGATGGTGTTCTGTCAGCAAAATTTAACTCTCTGTATATCAACCCATCTGCATTACAACGATTTGATGACATGTGGCACTGTAAGAAAAAAAGAAACAGTCATTAGGGAGGATTAAGGAGCTCACTACTTCATCCATTATTACTTCCTTTCCGCCGTTTTTTTTTACTTTTGGGGGACTCACAATATTTCTTGCTATTTAATTTTATCCCTGCCATAGATTTTTAGTAATAATAATAATACCATTTATGAAAGTGCTTTACATTCATATAGGCATGAGAGCACACATTTTCATTAGCTGCACAGAAAGTATCGAGTGTAAAAAATGAGAACATAAAAAGAAAGAATGACATCAATGTCTCATCAAATTTGTATGAATAGGCTTAAATTGTAATGTATGTACAATATGACGTTCTATGAAGTTAGAATATACATACTACATCTTTTAAATAGTTATATTGTATTCAAATGTGTCTACCCTTTATTACGATGTGGGAATTTGTCATTGGTGTTGTTATTATTAGTATTAGAAAGTGAAAATCTTACTCTAAATGTAATTTAAAAAGAAAACAAACATTGTAACCTCATTTTCTTTAGAACAACCAACAGCAGCACGATGACCATTGCTTTCATTACCTAAACAACATTTAAAATGTTACATGAAATATTTTGCTCCCATGTACTAATTTGTGTGTGTGTGTGTGTGTGTGTGTGTTTAAGAAACCGTCTTTAAGAGTAAAACAACTATTGGACAGTGGAATAAACATGTTTAATGTGTTGAGATTTGATATTTAAATAACAAATTATGTTCTAAACAATACCATTTCCACGCTGTTTGGCAATCTTCATGATGGAGAGGACACAGATAGCAGCAATGATAATTGTGATGCTCAGAAGACACATGGATGTTATAAGATGAGTTCTTGTTTTGTCTTCTGAATTGTTCACAGTCATTCCTGGACAAACAAGTTTGCTCTTGTTTAAAATTGTAGTCTTTGTTATCTTTACTAATTGGAAACGTTCACAATGAAAGAACGTTAAATGCCAATGCATGTTACAAATTTTAAGACCTGCTTATGATGCAAGCCATAAATGCATCCTAGATTTTTCTGCAATAATTTGCAATTAAAAAGCAAGCACATTGTTTATGCAGGCAGCGCTGGTGGAGAAGGATGTAGAATGTGCTTTTTTGGTTGATAATAACCATTACAAGAGACTTTAATGATCTATCAGAAATATGTATCTCTAATCAAAGCATGTGTAGGCATAATCTTTCTTCATTCTATAAAGTTTACAGATGACTATTCCCTTTGGTGCGACTTCCTACACAGTAATAAACTATGGCGAATAAAAAACAAATTCTTTAAGTGTTCACTTACTTGCATGATTCTTCCTTGTCAATATCTTTGCTTGTTCATACTTTCAATGGTGCAAAAGCAACAAAACCATTAGGTAAAGGAAGTTAACAAGTAAGCATATCCTGGTTATTACTTGATCAATTTTATTGTGACGGCCCTCGAAAAAAGTTGCAATGTGATGTAAGTCCTGTACAGTTCACTCTTAGTTGTGTACCTATTAATGTAATAGGATTACATAATAGGATCTTCTGCAGATATTTTTATCTGTTTTGTACCAAATAATCTTACTGCATACTAACTGGTTCGCTGCTTGTTCATTCTTTTAATAAACTTCTGAACTATGCACCCCATAGAGGTTTTGATTTTATTTATTATTTTTCATTCAGATACATTCTAAAAATTCCCATTTTTTAAAGGTACAATATGTTTGTTTTTAATTTCTGTCATTGAACTAGTGAGGGCTATTACTTTACAACTGTCATAACCGAACCAGTTGGCATATAAAGTCAAGGATTTTTCATGTTAAATGGTACTTTCAGATCTTTATCATTATTAGCTGATTATTAGCTGATAGGTGGCCTACTTACTGAGTGACATTGTAAAATAAAATTAGGAAAAAGTCTCTAATAATTTTTAAAACTAAACCTTTGCATCCATGGAATCCATAAATATTTAATATTAATAGACCTTTCAGAAAAATGCGTACAGTAAATATAATTAAAACTATGCTGGCTCTAACCTGTTTGTTTGACTATGTTGAAGGTAAAGTTTCCTTCTCCCTGCTCACTTCCAACAGTAAGAGTCCAATTCCCTTCTCCAAACCAAGATTCTGCACTCAATATAATGGTCAGTTTGAAAGCCGGCGCATTTCCCTTTAAGTGACACATGACTTCTCTACTAGTAAATGGTGGGTCAATCTTGGTCAACAAACAGTTTCCGATACTGTCTGTGTAGTGTTTCAGACATAGTGTTAAGCCGTCCTTCAAAACTTTGGTCAAATCTATGCCTTGAGTGGACAAACAAGAAAGCTGTGGTGCACCTGAAAACATGTAGATGATCATTAATGCAATATAAAGGAGTATAAGAAGCAGTATAGTTGTTAATACAATATAGCGAGATTAAGCAAACGCGCGCAGTCACACTCGTAATCGTAAGATCGAGAAGTGTAATATAAACTTTATCCTGCTTAGTGGCTACTTCGAGGGTCTGCTTCACTATTGGGCACGAACAGAACGCCTATATCCATTTATTTGCCACATGCAAGTGCCTGGTGCATCTATCCATGACAATATATTACAGTCATAATCAGCATTTATACAGCGTTTTTCCAATGATTTGCGCAGAGCACTTTACATAAGTGATATACAGACTGATCCAATAACAACCATGTCCCATATTCGCATGTAACAGCCACGCCTACGTCTACAACAGACACGCTCATTCATACAGTAAAATACAGACGTTATGCTCACTCATGGCCAGGACACTGAAGTCTTTTTTGTGAAAAAATCCGTCTCAAAGGCTGATGAGTAATCTGTTCCAAGTTGATGGGGTTCTTAAGAGAAAGACCTCTGTCCACACGTCTTTGTCTCAGTTAGGGGGACTCGCAGGAGTTTGGTGTCAGAAGATGAGCGAAGAAGTTTGGGTGTATAGATGGGAGTGAGTTCGGAGAGGTACCGAGGACCAGTGCCGGAGTAAGTCAAAGGGGAAAGTTTGTAGGCTTTATGGTCCATGACTGGCAGCCAGTAAATAGAGTGAATGATAGGTGATCTATGTTCACATCTAGATGGTCTGCAGATGAGGCGGGCACAATTATTCTTGATCCTTTAAAGCCTATCCAGAAGATACTTGTGAATTCCAGCCAAAAGAAAATGACAAGAGTCAATCATCGAGAGCACAGATTAGAGTTTTAGTTGCATCAGTAGTGAATACACAAGTAAGACTAGTAAGCTTTAACACACAATCTGTAACTTTGTTCAATTTAATGTGTCCCTAAGCCGTGCTGAAACGCGCGATGATACCATGTAAAGTTTGATACAGATACAAGATAACTGAGATTACGCCAGGTAACGTGACCAAAGGGTCGGTACACTCATTCTGCTTTACATTTTGAGGCCTATTTTACTAAACTTACTAAGCAGCATACAAAACAGAAAATAACTTACATCTAACAAGAATTAGCACTGATCTGTTTAGCTCAGAACCAGGCGCCTCACACCTGATGGTCGGCCAGACCTCGTTGCAGTGAACTTTTCTGAAAGACATCGTGAGTGAACCTTTTCCATGTTTTGTAGAAACCGGCTTTTCTCCATGTTTTGTAGAACCCAGAGTGTGTCCACTGCTGTTTGCCATACGGATGATAACCGGAGGGTTTCCGTTAATGTAGGAGCAGGTAATGTTAACAACCTGGTCTTGGTTAACTGTGTGTACTCCATTTACACGATATCCATTTACAGTCATTTCTGTGATTTGTGGAGGGTCTATATAGAAGAACAAAGCGTATATACAATGCAATTTCCACCTAACAGAAAATGAAATTTTAATTAAAAAAATTGTTAAGCAAAGCTGAAATTAAGAGACAGATGAAAAGTTAAGAAAATATTACAGTTACTGCCAAAATATAGCGAGGGTGTGTATATTTTTACTGTTAGTATCGAACAAATTTTACTTTTTAGTAGCAACAATTGTGCACATTCAGTTCCAATTTGTGATTGTTTTAGAATTATAATTAAACCTCTTTTTAGTACATGTTCTCACTTAATCGTTTAGAAGTATCGAACATAATAAAAATGAACATTTAAATTGACATGAAAGTTAAGTAAGTGCAGAAAGCATACATAATAGTAAACAGTATATATTTAATTCATAATAAACGACAAAAAGATAAAACTAAAAACAATTCAAATGTATTAATGAAAGTTAAACTTAAACCTTGAAACAGAGGAATTTAAAAAGCGAAGAAGGTAACGTTTTCGTATGTATTTTTTTTTATTATGAATTAGTAACAAAATGTAACTCGCTAGAAAAAAAGTTCTGCACTTTTTGTCATCATAATCAATGAAAGGACACTTACAGATGACTTGCAGTTTTGAATGCTTCAGTACAACCGGAGTAAACTTTTCTTCTAGAAGCTCCCATACGACCTCGCTATATGTCCGCTTAAGATTCAGCAACAGACTCACTTCTGCGTTTCTCGGCCTTACAGACTGAAGCACAGTCTGTGTCCGTAATTGAGATCTCTTAAATTCCTGCAACTTCATACCCGGTAGAATATCAAACAACGGTAATAAAATTCGTGCACACAGGTTAGGTAAACGTGATGCCGAGAATACTTCAGAGTTCCCGTGCGAGTTGCGCCACAAGGACAGGTAACCTGACGATGGCGGGTACGAGGCCCAAAACTTGTGTGGCAGCAACCACTAAGCAGATCGCTTAGTCGTCAGCTCAGTCCAGCGGTGATGCCAGTGAGCACAGCAACAAAGGAAAGACTTACGTACTGGTCTAATTATGAGCAGTCGGTGAAGAGAAGGACCTGCTTATGATAAGGTTAATGGTGTGGATTGGGATGGTTGTTCTGATAAAGTTAGAAGTGGAAGCTTTCTTACTTATAATATTGAGGTTTTACTAAATTATATCAAAATGATGTTGTAACATATTGTAAAAGATTCGATATTGCAATTTCCTCATAAAAGTTTTTTTCTCGTATTTCCCACACGACATTTTATTGCGTTTTGGGTTAAAATATCCGATTCAGTGACTGCTCGACTCTCTGGTGGTCCCACGCTGTTAGTAAAGAAAAAATATAGTTCTCTAGTTAGACAAGTTCATATTGAGTATGATGACATTATTGTAGCCAGTCTAGATACAGACCTTCCAAAGGTAATTGCCATGTATTTTATTCGTATTTGACTCTTTAATATATTATTCAATTTGTCTGATGCATATATTATTACATTTGTTGTATTGTTGTACTGTTTGAACTCCCCTCTCTATTTAAAATGGGCTGAAGGCCTCCAGTAAATTTAAATTTATTCTCTCTCTCGCACACACACACACACACACACACACGTTCTTGTCAATATTAGTGCACCCACGCACGCGCATACAGTTTTTCATTTTCATTTGTGTCGTTTGCTTCACTTGATCCCACTTTCTTTTTTTTTACTTATTATATAACTATAGTTATAAAGCTACCTTTAAAAATTTACTAAACTCTCCTTACTCGTACATAAAAACAAATGTGGGGTTTTCCATTTCCCAAACGTACACAGACATTCAAAAGAAGGAAACTACAAATACTTGTGTAATCAATTGATACAAAACATTAAAAAAATTTAAGGCTCATATATTTTCTGTTATCTAAACATTCAACCTTCTTACCGTTAATAGCTATACGTAGAGATTTAAATCTTTAGCACGAATTAACTAGCCTAGTTCCTTAGAATTATAAAATATAACAAAACAAAATCAAATGCAAAACAAATTAACATATCAAAGCTATGTTACACTTTGTAGACAGCAGATCAGCGCCAGTATACTTTTGTTTAGTCGTAAAAAGACAGCATACTAAATGTTTTTAGTCGCAACAGAGCACAATAAGTAAACATCGGTACTGACACTGTCATATAAATGTTTTTTTTTGTAAAAAAGAATATTTATTCTAACATATGAACACTTTTAACAAAATTGTCGGTATATCTACAAATTGGCGGGTACACCAAGCATTGATGCAAGACACGTAATTGTCTTTTATGGTTCCACAAAATGGTATTTGTTTAGATGCAGAGTTCTGTTTCTTATGGACATTCAGATCATTAATATTAATATTAGATTTAAAATAAACAAATCTCTTAATTCAGACACCGTACAAATGGATGAGTACATTTAAGCGTTGAATTAAAAACATAAAATACATCACTGTGTGCTATCCTACATTCATCTGATAAAAATTTACAAACCAATTAAATTCTTAGTACTATCTGTAAATTTGTCGGACATAAAAGTAGAACAATTAATGCTTAAAAGCAAAGTAAAAACATGCTTTAAAAAACCAGCAAAGGAAATACAATGAAAAATACAAAAAGTACAAAAACAATAAGTACTTTTGAAAATCGCCTTGTAAGTTAAAACAACACAATACCACACAATGGCAACGTAAATGAACGAAAATAAATTGGATCAGGTTGCAGAACCCTCTAAAAATGAAAGAATAAAACAAATTTATGAAAAATTGTTCGATACGACATGTCCAATACTGATCTAGGCTCAGATTTAAAATATAAAGCAGGTAAACAAGTTGTAGCAAAAACAAACATTCTTTGCTGACTTCTCTAAGCCACTCTTAATTCTGAAAGTTTTGAAGGTGTACTGCTGTCAGTTGTCTATGCAGCAGTCGTGACATTTATGCACTAATGGGCGGTATGTAGGAGAAATGATGGAAAGCACAATTTTATCATAACAGAAAAAGAGTCACCTAGCTAAGGGATCGATAATACGTCTTTTGAAAGTGTGTGTGTGTGTGTGTGTGTGTGTGTGTGTGTGTGTGTGTGTGTGTGTGTGTGTGTGTGTGCACTGAAAACGCACCTCTTCCTTGAGCATTACTCTTAAGACAGTCCACACAATGCTCGTCCTTTTTACCCTCCCCATTCTCCTAACACAGTCCACACATTGCTAGTCTTTCTTTCCCTCCTCCTTTCCGCTCTTGCTACATTTCTCCCCATCTTTCTCTGCAGAATCACTATATTCTCTGTTCCTGTTAGTTGGTGCCTTTTGTGTTTTCTTTGTTTTCTGTTTGTCATCAGTACTGTTGTTTATTCTTCCGTCCCTTTTGTTCTATCCCTTTAGTCCATATCTCTTCACCGTTTAAGCGCTAAGAGCATTCTCTCTATGAGTGTGAATATGCGCTATAAAAATCTTCATTTATTATTATTATTATTATAGAACGATTGTAAAAATAATAATAAACGCAAACTTTGTATAGCACATACTCGCACTCCTCTGGAGCATGCTTTTAGCTCACAACGGACAGAAGAACAAGCAAACAACATATGAACTACGCAAGAATAAACACCAGTACTGATGATGAATTAAAAAACAAATACAGAAAACGGAAAGAGGAATCAAGTAACAAGGACTGAGAGCATCGTTATTTTGCAAAAGGAAGACGAGCAGGAAAGTCGCAAAAAGGGACGCAGGGTGTGGAAAGGACTACCATGAGGGAACTGGTGTTAGGAGTAATGTTTAAGGAAGAGGTTTGTTTTCAATTGACATTTAAAGGATTCAACGGTGGGTAGGTGACGTATATGGAAAGGGAAAGAGTTCCATTGTTTTGCTGCACAGTAACTGAAAATCCTGTGATCATATGTTGTTGTTCTGGTGAGAGGAACAGTTATGATACGGTTATCAGAGGAAGAGTGGAGTGGTCTGGCTGGAACGTAAGGGAAGAGAAGTTTAGAGAAATAGGAGCCAACGAAAAAATTAAAATACAGCAAAGACAGTTTGTACTCGATGTGAGAACAAACAGATAGCCAGCGCAGAAAACAAAGGAGAGGAGTGACATGGTCGCACTTCCTTGCTTTAAGCACCAGACGTGCAACAGAGATCTTTACTTTCTGCTTTGTGGTCATCTGGATATTTTCCTTTATGATCTACAAGTTTGATTTTTTATCTATTCTGCCCAAGTCTTATAACATCTTGTTTGTTAAGAAGGTATTCAGGACAGCCAGTAAGCAAGGAGTTGCAGCAGTCAATTCGAGAAAGAACAAACACACAGACAAGAGTGTTGGTAGCGAGTGTAGAGAGAAGAAGACGGGAGCCGCTGATCATACGGGGCTCATAATAGGTAGACTGACAGACAACTGTAACATGTTTATCATAATGGGCAGACTGACAGACAGCTGTAACATGTTTATCATAATAGGCAGACTGACATACAGCTGTAACTTGTTTATCATAATCGTTTATGAAGGGTCATTTTTGCAGGGACAATGAATCCCACAGTCCTGACGGATGACTTGAAGGTGATGTTGGTTTCGTCCTCCTTGATGTGATTTGGCGGAAGAAGGAGTGATGATTGATTTCTTCTTGAGCATACGAGGGGTTCCGTTTTGTCATGAGTTTAAGTTTAAGTTCTTTTGTTACCATCCAGTCCTTGACACCCCTAAGGCAGGTTTCTATTAAAGCCAAATTGGAAGATTCCCTTAAAGTCACGGTTTCGGAATTCTTAACATGTATGAAAGGAAAACTACAGCCAGTTTTAAAAAAAACGTAACAACTTGAAAAAGTAAGCTACGTATATTACCTTGTATTTTTATGTGAAACCAAACTTAGAGTAAAAAACAAAATTTAAAGTTTTTGTGCATGGATTTACACTGCACAGGCAGCATTAGACTTAAGGTTTGATTAAACGAGCTAGAATTTTTTGAAAACATTTAATAGAATTTTACCCATACATTTTTGCATCTTTAAATGCATTTGCAATGTTGGTCGTCATAAAACAACATTTTATTCTGACTGTATTTCTTTTCTTTTTATTGACTTTTCAACATCTAGAAATATCATCGATGAATTGAAACAAGAACAACGATTTATAAACTTTAAAATTACAGCTTAAATACGCACGCATAACATTTCCCGTTGCTATTGTGTAAGTATGTCTTCTTAAAATGTTATGTTGTAATAGATCAATGACAATATCCTCTTAATTTGTCACACATTGTGAAAGATAAGTGTCAGCATAGAGTGTATACATGTTACTATATTATTGATTCCATCACATATTAATATTTTACATACTTATGGCATATAGACGTTCCTGATGGTTCACTCATTAAGTAAGGAATACGCAGTGGGTTTTTCTTAGCACACCTTGAGTATTATGTGAGATTCTAGTCTCTGTATCATTGATAGTTATACTTAGAGACTGAAATCTCATGAAGGAATCCACTAGAGTATCTCCTTAATTGGAAAGCCATTCAGCACTCTATATACATTCCATCCGCACCAACCTACTTAGCTTTGTGAGGCTTAAATATCGCATACTTACATTCTTTCAGCTGAAACATGGCATAATAGAAAAACATCCGAACTGGTATTCTCATATCAATTTTATCATTTTGTAGAAAGAACTTTTCTTTTGAAAACACACAAGAGCTATTGAAAGTTTCAGTATATCAGCAAATTGTGATGTACAACGAGCATTGAAGCAAAAGCATAACTAGTCTTTTTTATTTCACAGAAAAAGGCTAAAAATACGAGTTCTCTAATCTACATTTGTTCTATAACATCAACATTACATTTAAAAGAATATTTATAAATTGTGCATAGCAATAAATGATCAGTAAAATAAGTGTTTGGTTGAATGAAATACATCAAATCTACCACTTACATTGATATTAAGAGAGAAAATATGAAAATAAAAATTCACACAGCAATTAAATCATCAATACCATGTGGAAATTGTAAGACATAAGGTTGGATATAATTATTTTTAAAACCAGTGTAAAAACAATATTATGATGAAAGAGATAAAAACCGTAAAATGCACAAACGATAAAAAATACGAAAAGTACACAAGCGAAAAAGTTTTACAAAAAATTGTTTTGCCAACGAAAACTAAACAACAGCACGCAGTTACACAAAATTCTAGGCTTTAATGCCTGCTAAAAAGAAAAAGTACCAAAACCACAATGCTAACCCTGCTTAAAAATGAAAATACGAAATTTATGCATAAATAAAACATACCTACAAAACTGATCGAATCTTTAGGAAAAGACATCTTAATCCATTGCTGACGGATGGCTTAGAAGCATGTTGAACCCCTATACCATGAATTTACCCCTTTTTAAAAAAATTATATAAAATTAACGAAAAGAGGTAGAAGAACAATTAAAATTGATAATGATAGATCAAAATGTGTACAAAAGCATCAGCTCTACCTTGTGTTTGCTTAAAAACACACTTTTATAGTATTTTCAACAGAAGATGCCATGGTAATGACCACGTGGACAAAGTTTTAGAAAGGTTTAAAAAGCCTAAAAAAAATAACATAAGGGAGGAAACTACAACAACCATTGGAAAATAGTCCACTATGCTTCCCTCCCTTGAATTTGCAGGAAGTGAAAAGGTTTCGTAGCCAAACAATGAAAAAAAATGTCGATCGCCATTTTTGTCACGTTGTTGTCACTCACTTTGACATGGATTTTTACTTCAACAACCGCAAAGGAGACGAAAATAGTAAGTAATATTAACATCTTAATGTATATTCTAATAAAAAATATGTTTGTTTGGTACTTTATGTCGGTATATATTGAGTAAATATTATTTTTTGTTAATTTCCGACAGCTGACCTTCAAATGTTCTAAAGCGCGTACAGTCGTCATCTCTCATTTGATTTTAATACTTGAAGACTAAACCTATGTATCTTAAAATTTACTCCAAGTGAATTTTTTTTTAAATGCTCTTTAAAACGGTGTATTGCTGAAGGTTGTCTTTACTGTAGGTTAATAAATATAAATTTTCAAAGCTGTCGGTCAAACATTCTACCCCGGGTATTTGCTAGCCATTTTTTAAACAGAGACAGGTAACGTGGGAAAACGCAGAAAATTACTATCAAACGTAAAAACTACGATATAAAAAGAAGATCAATCGATAGAAAAATGAATCAACTATCGAATTCATTAATTGTTTTTCGGAAACAACGCATTTTAAAACGTAAAAAAAAATCGAATTCGCCAGCCCAGCTCCGAAGGTTGCCGCACGGGGGGGGGGGGCGAATTCGCAAGCCCCGCAATGAAAGGATTAAATACTAGTTCAGACCGAGATTTAAAATAGTAAGCAGCTGAACAAGTTTACAACATAGAAGAACCACAAATTCTTTTCAACTATCTTTAACTCTATCTCGACGGCACATTATTTAATCAAGCTGCAAACACTGTAAAATATTGCTTAGCAATGGCACGGTATAGGAAGAGGCTGATTCCAAATATTTTCTCAGTCATTGGTTGTTTTTTCAGTTTCAAACTGATTGTAGTTTTCACAGCTACCATTATCTGACTGTGTGACCATCTCGCGTATAAAACCATCAGTTGCACTACTTTGCTCATGTTTGCTGACTGTTTGGGGCAAAATCAAAGCATTGCTGCTGTATTGAGTGGTACATTGCCCTTTAAGATCATTCCTTGGAAGTACTAGGGTATAGTCTATACCATTGCTGCTGCGATTAGTGTCTACTTCATCATCCGCTGTACAGTCCACATACGATTCTCTTGCTATCAAACTGCTGACCTCGGATACAGTATCAGCCATTTCCTTGCCAAAACATTTTTTATCATTTATCAAAGTCTGGCCTGATGTAGAAGTTTCGTGACTCTCGTCTGCTTCTAGATATTCTTCCTTATACCTCAGTGGGTTTTTTCGTTGTCTGCGAGAAAGGAAATCAAATCCGTTACTCAAATACAATGAGCTTAGAATCAACCATTAAGCTTTAAACAAGATTTTCTAAAAAGCCCATGGACATATAACCTGCCCTTATAAAGACAAAACATAAGCCGCTACTTTACTGAACATGATATGCATTCAAATGTTCCAGAATACTATTTTAAATCACAGTGTCTACGCAAAAAATAAATATCGGCTACAAAGACATGGTCCAATCAAACAACTGAAATTTAAAACTACCAGCAAAGAACTCCTATTAATGATGTTAATTTTTTACTTATTCTGTTGTCATTATTTGATTTATTACTGTTTGTCATTTAGTAACAAAATAATTGTGACCTACCGTTTTCTTCGGAGAAGTAGTATAAACGTCACGGCTAGCACCAGTAGAAGTGGTAATATCACAGCAGCAGCCATGAAGGATGGTGCTTAAAAAAAGGTTTAAGATGAAATTGTACTTGGAGTCTTTTACTGTTTAGTGGTAAGATTACTTTAAATAAAGCGAACGAAAAATTAGGATAAATGTACACATTTTAGAGTTGGTTTACAAAGCTCATTTGCACCTAGTTGTTTTTAACAATTTTCAATATCTAACAATGAGTTTCTTGAATTATCTTACTTTCAGACTGTGTGACGATGGCTGGTTTACACGATTTCACTTGGAGCTGAGGTGTTGGTGTTTCTGGGACACAAGAGTATTCGTAGTGCTCACGAGATGGGGCCTCTAGCATGACGGTGAAGACACTATCGAAATCTTTTCCACCATGATAGCGACAGTTGTTCGATCTAAGGCAACCAGATTTTGTGTAACTGGCAACGACATCTACAACACAGAAACAAACAAACTTCATTCCTAATGTTGCTTCGTTGTTATTGACCTCATCGGTATATTTGCTTTTTCCGCGCTATAATTTAATAATAATAATAATAATAGTGAAGATTTTTATAGCGCATATTCACACTCATAGAGAGCATGCTCTTAGCGCTTAAAACGAGGAAGAGACGTGGATTAAATAGATACAGAACAAAGGGGACGACAGAAAGTGGCAGTACTGACGACGAAACAGAAAACAAAAGGCATCAAGTAACAGGAACAGAGAAATATAGTGATTCTGCCGAGAAAGATGGGTAAAGTAGCAAGAGGGAAGGGGGCGGGGTTAAGAAGGACGAGCATTGTGTGGACTGTGTTAAGAGTAATGCTCAAGGAAGAGGTGCGTTTTCAGTGCAGATTTGAAAGATTCAATTGTAGGAAGGTGGCGGATACGGAAAGGAAAGGAATACAAATACAAATGTATCCCTTTTTGAAACCAAAGTGTATTCCATATATATATATATACATAAGTATCTGCCTGCTGTTACGATGAGTACAAGAATACAAATGTACGTAAATAATAATAATGTAATAGACACATTACTAAGATATATATATATATATAATGACACATAGTACTTTTGTATCAATGCACACAAGCATTTGCGTGTACACATATACATTTTCTCACACATAGAAATGCACTCATACACACACACACGTGCGCTCGCAGACAGAGAGAGAAACACATATACACAATCACAAATACGCACATATGCACTACTTATAACAAGAAAGTTACATACAAAAGGATATCGGTATTGTCAATTCCTAGCATAATTACATGAAAAACTAAACCTTACCCGATTTTTCCTTGACAGTGAAGCTTTCTACGCTGAATGAAAAGCTACAGGTCACGTTTACCTGTGGCTTTTCCTCAGAAATGACTTCACAAGATGAGGAATAGTTATTATCTGCAAGTCAGAAAGTTTGATAACGCAATACTTTTGTGTTAAATGTGTCATAATTAGGCGAAAAAACACAGATACACACACTGTCGATAGAAATTTAAAAAAGGAAAACACAAGGAAAACACCACTTGTCGGACGAATTAACATCACTCTACGTGTAAATGGAAGTAACTAGATATATTCTATTCTTCCTACTAACAAGAGGGAAGAGTGTTTGGTTGTACAAGTGTATCTTTCTGTTGCTGTGTGTGCCGTAAGATGTGGCACACAGACTCATTCAGCGGCTGAGGTTCTTGGCCTATCCTCTTTACGCGGACATTTATCATTCTTGTCCAGTACTGGCAATACTGGTCTTGTAGAAACTGTGAGACCAATCAGAGTAGGCATTCTAAAAGACCATAGAGACAGAGGAAATGTTGCCCACAGAAATAAGAACAACGTGATAGAGACCAAGAGACAGAGGAAATGTTGCCCACAGAAGGAAGAACAACGTGATAACTAAAATGGATGGACAAGAAGGAGTTGGTGATTTTACGATGATTCACTGCCTTACATGGTGACTACTGTGTCTTACACAGAAAGCAAGAAGAAAGACCCTGACTTTTTGAAACAGCAACACAAATGTGTGGGATGTAGACTATAGTGGCCTGCCCCTCTTGCTATTGTGGGCGATAGTCAGCAGGTCCTGTACAGGACGACCAGTCCAGTCTTTGACCTTCGTAAGTCAGTTCTTCTTCTGTCCACCGCGGGGTCGGCCGCCCTCCAAGGTGCCTTGAAGGATAGTCTTCGACAAGGTGTCGTGCTGGGTCACTTGGCCAAAGAAGACCAGCTTCTATCGCTTGACTGTTGATAGTAGAGGTTCCTGGTGTCCTACGAGTGTGGCAATCTTGTTTTTTACAAAGTCGTTGGTTCTATGTTCTTTGTATGAGATCCGGAGCTGCCTCCTCAGGCACTTGTTCTCGAATGCCTGTATCCTCCTTTTCGTTTTGGAGAACAAAGTTCACGTGTTGCATCCGTAGAGCAGGATTGGCACTACCAGGGATTTGTACAGCTTGTACTTGATAGTGAACCTTATCTTGTGGCTATGCCAGATCCTATCTCGCCTAGCCATTGGGGCTGTTGCTGTCGCCATCCTAATGCGGACATCTGGCGTGGTGCTGCCGTCTTTTGAGAGGGTGGCTCATCCTTCATATAGATCTCTGCTTTGCCGCCACCATTGACCATAACTTTGCTCTAGGAGTTTGATACCCCTGTCGTTGGTTTCGTCAAGGTCAAATTTTCTCATCGTTTCTTCCAATTGCTGGTAGGCATCTGGTCCGACCTTCGCTTTCCAGTCACCGAGTGCAACGAGGCAGTCCATTTTCAGAACGGCTTTCACAACGTTGTGCAGCTGTTCACTTCATTGTCTCCATGCGTGAAAATTGGAGCTATACTTGGACACTGGTGACATTGTGGGACTTAGCTGAGACACGTATGGAGATGAGCCTGCTGTATACGGGTGTATACCTGCTGAAGGCCTCTGCCACCTTCCTGTGCACAAAGAAGCCCACGCCACACTCAGGCCTTGTGTCCTCCCCACTGTACCACAGTTTGGGCCGTCGTTCGTTGTTGGTTTCCCAAATCCTGTCCATCTGACCTCCGCCAGTCCCACAGTGTCTCACCGGTACCGTTTTACTTCGTGGGTCAGTTGTTGCACATGTGCGTACGTTCCACGTGCCAATGAATGTTCCCTATCTCATCTTTATTTCTGCTTTGGTTTTTGTTTTGGCTTAGTAGCACACTTTTTGTTGACCCAAACCCCTATTGATACGGTATGTAATCTCTTTTGCGGCGTATATTCATGGTCCTAACATTTAGCATTATACACTTGGTAGCCCAACTCTTCTCCAAGTGAACCCCAGCCAATAGTCGGCATGGTCATCATTACATAGGCGCTGGGCCCTGGCTGTATTCTCATCGTGGAAAGTTTTTGCCCGTTGTTGCCGTGTTAGTATCCAAATTTTCGGTATGGGTTTGCTCCCTTAGCCTTTATCTTTTCCAAGATTTCCCATAAGGCAGTTGGACGTTTTTTCCCTGGCCTGGATTGCAATACAAAAATGATGAAGGTCTGTGTCGACCTATTTACTTGCCAGCTGATGGGCTGATGGAAATTTGGCGGTATCGGCAACCACATGGTCTTCTAAACTAGTCAAGTTTTCTTCAAACTACCCAATCAGGGTATCCTGTATATAGAGCTAAATACACAGCACACAACAACAGCGCACATACATCAATTGACGCTAAAAATAGTGTAGATTCTCAAAGCAAGCACAAAAATAGAAACGTCTCTCGTCGTTGTCAGCCAAAAAAAGGGGAAACTCTTTAATTAGCGCATGCATTTATGCAGATTTTGTTTCATGCGGTAATACTGTAATTGGAATAAAGGCTTCATATCACTTTAAAGATTCTTATTAAATGCCATGTTTGTCATGAAAATGCTGCCTTTCAGACCTTAAAAAAGGATTGATTTACATCGCAAACCGTAACTTGATATGGCCTGTCTCGATTAATTTTCTCAGGAAAATTATCTATTTGACTTTTGTTTTTCATAACTAATACAATCTGTTTAGTCTTTACAAAATACAACTAAACATAAGATTATTGATAATATCTGCCTTAACTTTTTATCTTACATCTTTCCTTATTCATTTAACTTTGCCTCAGTTGGCGTTTTCTCCCCAGTCCCTCACCCATACCTAGCATACATCAATTTTATGTGAGATTAACATTTTTATAACATTCACATTGTTAGAAAATAATTATAAATATACCCTAAGTTTACCTTGTCTTCCAGGGAAATGACAGCTTTTGATGTCATCAGGCTTATAACCGTCAGATATGCATTTGTAATTTCCGGCCCTCGCTGCAAATCTTGTGGGTATACTAATATCAGCAGTGCGGGACACAGGTTGCTTGCAATCAAAGCCATCCTGCTTGATGCAGTGAATTTGCTCCTCAAACCATGCACAGTCAACCAGCTTCTCTGAACAGTTTCATTTTTAAAAGAATAAACATAAATTGTAATCCCTTTTTCTGAACATTACTAAGCAAGTATGGGTAAAAAAAATTAGCGCGATGACCAAACATGAGATAGTAATGATACTTGCATCAATCCAATAGATATTATAACTATATCCCTAGCAGTACAAAATGCCGAAAACACATGGGTCCCATAGAAAATATATGGGACCCATGTTCTACACCAGGGGACCCATGTATTTTTTAGCATTCTGTGCTACTAGGGATGTGTTTATAAAGGAGTTTGCACACAAAAGACACAAATCAAAACTAAACAAAAATGAAGAATGGATCCAGACAAACCCCTAACCTTTTTCAGGTCGTTGGAGGGGAGGTTTCACTTTTCTCTGAGACAGCTGCACGTGAGGACGGCTCCCATCTCCTCTCCCTTTATTCCTTACATTCCCTAACCCTCTATGGGATCAGGTACCCATTCGCGAAAGCTATTTTTTCTGCAAAGGTCTGTACAAAAGCAACGAAGGTCAGGTCTGTCCTGTACTTTCCAGAGAATTCCGAGCGCAGTATTAGTCCCACTTTCGCATCTAATCAGTTTGGATTGCAAGATGCTACATGTCGCTTCGAGTGTACACAGCGATTAATCCAACGAAAGACTTTATTTAACATTTTAGTAAACCTAAGTAAAATCTGTGCAGTCTATGTGTTTATCGACCTATAAGCATATCACATGCCAAGGATAAGCACAGTGCATAGGTACGTGCAAATTAGAGTTAATTTTTGGGTATAAACTGACGATCAATGAGCAGAATTGCTTGTGCAAATTTATTTGTATCCTTGTATGATTTCCTTTTTTCTATGCTTTTCTGTATCTAGTTTGCTTTAAATGCCAAATCATATTGTCATTTTCTCTCTTCCTTTCTCTCCAACACATGCACAAACACGCCTCCTCGAAAATCTCATGAAATTGTTTTGTTTGTTACTTCTCGTGTAGACATTAAAATTTCTTAAATAGTCCTTATGAATATATATAAACAAACAAACGCAAGCCTTCTAAGATACAGCATTTCGCATTTAACCACATTTTTGTTTGACTTTGAAGAAACAGTTTAAATCACCGTTGTTAATTTTTGAGGCTAGATTTTACTAAATTGGGATTTTACCATTAAATTAATAATCATACGAAATGTTGGTTAAAAGTTTACTTACTTTTAGGCGAAAAGGAACAACAGAAACTTAACGTGAGTGATGATGATAAGGAATGTTCTACGGCAGTATTCTGATGCGGATCAAAGACATTGTCGCTTCACTGTCACTTATCTGGGTTCTTCCTGACACGACAGTCTAAACTACGAGGATATAGCAGGGAACCGCTCTCTTGACGAGTAATGAATGGCGGTGTTGAAGCTTAAGTTTCAAAAGTCAAACTTATGTGTCTGTGACCAAGAATGCCAGGGATAGCTCTTCGGGTGATTGAACTGATACCTGAGTTGATGATCGCAGATCGCTGAGCCATTAGCTGAGCAGATCGCAGAGTAAACGATAGCAGGATGCTGAGCAAATAGCTAAGTCGATGGCTGTGAATGCTATCACACAGTTGGATATTATTACAAATGATTGTGGATCGCTAGGCAGATCGCTGAAGAGATATGTGGACAGACAGCTGGACAAATTGATTAACAGATCGCCGGATGGATAGGTCTCCACAGCTAGGTCTATCTAGCTCGACCAATTCCTTAGCGCACCCTCTGTACTCTTCGGTAGTGGGATGCGCTAACAACGCAGGTACAATCCACTTGTTCTTTACTGTCGTTAGCGTGCATGTCTGTGTGCTTTGAAAGCTTGTATATGAATGCTGGTGTTTCCTTGGGACGCCGCTACTTACCTTACTCTTCCCAAGTACCGGTGACTCGGGCAAATCATTAGCCTTGTTGCTGTGAATGTTTCCTAGCGACGGTAACATATTGTTGCATCCATACCAACCCACTACACTAGCCTACTTTACTATCCATGTCGGCATGGAATTTTTTCTTACTTAAACCGTGTCAGAGAATATTGTATTAGACTCTGACACTTCCTAGAGACATTCTCTGTTTATTTGCGCAAAGGGTTTGAAATTCATTTCCGCGTCATGTCATGTTGCATCACCTAGTCATATGAAAGTCATGTGACTTTCCTAAAGTGGTGACATATAATATACTAGCTACAACTAACACCCTAGAATAAATAATACATGGTATTATGTATCTGGGTTGCAAAACATGACAAAATTCCAACTGTTTGTATGCAGAAGTTGGAATACTGCGCTCGGAATCCGCCGGAAAGAACCCGATGAGCCCGAAACTAGTTTCTTTTGTAAAAAAATCTTTGCAGAAAAAATTGCTTCCCACCAGCTGGGTCGACTGGGGGAAGTTTGCTGTCACTCGGGTATCCACTTCCAGACAATTCAAAATTATTGCCTGAAAATAAAAATTAAGTGCTGCATGTGTCTATAGTATTTATAGTTTGTTTATCTAGTCTTAAAGAACCACTTGACATTATTGAACAGGTGAAGCTGACATACTTAAATTAGTAATTTTAGATTCAGCAAATCTATTGCAGTTGGAAGTTACAAGCGTCACTTCTATCTGTTCATAATCTTCCTCTTTCATAGTATCAGCTGAATTAAATCTAAATAAAACAGAGCGGAAACATAAAAAACTTATAATGAATCTATCATTAAGATTTTAGTCACCTTCTCCATCACCACTGGGAGGATAAAAATAGACTACGAAATCTTTCTTTGTAATGTTGATATTTTCCGGAAATATGCATTCCAGGTATTTTCCATCTGGTGCAAGACAGGCTGTATTTCCTGTAATATAAATCAAGTAAAAACCTGTTTTAGAGAAATACCAAATTTGTGCCAGTTACCCTATTTTTACCAGCAGTCACTTTGAAAATACTTATTTAGCATATTTTCACTTATCTTTCCTGTGCCATTGAAATTTCAAAACGTCTAATCAACAAATAGTGGAACAGACCATAATTATTTACGAATATATCATTTGAAGTGTCTATTGTTAGTAGGTCGCTTCCTCGCCTTTTGGAGAAATGAATAGACCATGAAATTATAGGAGCCAGCTAGTTAAGTCATGTCTTTGATCCTAGATTTAGGTGAATGTTTAGTGGCAATGAATGTGAATATTTTAATAAGGCGCACAAAGTATTACTTCCGCTGAATGTCAAGATTATTGACAAATGAGTTTATATTACTTTGTTCATTTATTTACCAATCATTAATGAGTATTTTTTACCATGTCAAAAACAGTGTTTAGGTGATTGTTTTCTATGTCTGAAACTGGGAAGTCTTAAATGTACTTTAAATACATTATTGAAGACAAATTAACAAAAAAAAAATGATCATAGATCGGTTACGTCTCTCGGTCACCACAGTCATTAATAAAGCTAAAGTTAAAGCTCTCTGTGAAATTACCTCCAGCTACTATGAGCAGAAGAATAAAGCAAAAGATGCTGTCGAGTTTTCTAAGAAACATTTGATGAACGTAATAACCCCGTCAGATTGTAAATTTTGCTTCGGGATGAGACTTCGAAAATTCCCTTGCAGATTTTTATCATCCCCTTCACTCCGTCGACAAGTTCTTCACACTTAGACAGAATAAACATCTAAAGTTTTAGTTAACTTTTAATATCTCGCTAAATGGGTAGCTCAGCACGAGCTATTTATGATGACTTTAATAAGCACAAAAATATAACAAAAAATTATTTAGCTTAATTTATTTAATAAAATTTAAATATTTCAATGCAACAAAATAACAAGACAAAGTTTACTTTAAAGCAATAAGGGATATTGTGGATGCAACTTGTACCTAGCCTGTTCTGTTAACTACGGTTTCTTGTTTTCATTAATCGGGACAATACATTCTAAGGTATCAGTGTTTATATGAGTAATGAGTAAGGGTGTGCACACAATAACAAAATAATGTCAACAGGTATCAGAGCTTGTCTAAGTAATATTGTACCGCACTGCTATAAGCGGACATTTACTGTTTAAATACTTTTATTATTGAGGCGTTTTAGCAATAAAGAGGCGATAACCACAATTATACCTGGCGGATTTTTGTTTAATTATTTTATTAGACATAGTGCCCTAGAATAGTTTTTAGGCGTGTTCCTAGACCATTACAAGCCGTTTACTTAATTTAAGTAAATAATAACATTGCCAGAAATCCATTACCCATTCATCAAGCCGGTACTGGTCGCCTTTCAAGTCATTCTGCAAACAAAGGGCAACGGTAAAGTTAGTTTTGCGCTACTCAACCTCGTTTGCGGTAAATATTTACTACAAAAAGAAATTCACTGAAATGCATAAGATTATGAAGGAATGGAATTAAAAGATACCATATCAATAGGAAGAAACGTTGTATTTAAATCTTTTATATTGTCTTCCTTTACTTATCTATGGATTACTCTTTCATGTCCAGGTAAGGATATCCTTAACAAAAAACCCAGTCAGTCTTTGACTTTATTTGGTATAAGAAAACTCTTGCAATTAATAAAACCACTGTAATTAGAAAATATTCAAAAGAGGGGTTAAATGTAATGGATGTCCATGTTTTTTATAATAAGCTTAAGCTTACTTGAATAAGTAAGATTTGTACATCAAATGCAAGCTAAAAGTGACTTTTAAATTCAATTCCTCCAAAGATTTCAACTTTTCAGTAATTTGAAGGTTACTTTTTGTAAAATGATACTGAAAGAAAGATCTTCTGGAATTTGTGCAAAAGATTTACCTTTCGTTACTATAACAATTTATGCATGTACCATTATTTTTCAATACAATTTTTACTTAAACTGAGTACAAAAGTAGCTTAATTATAATAGGAAAAGTGAGCGTACTATTATCATACGAAGAGCAAGAGCTTGTTTTAGTTTCCGAATGAAGTATTTGTGGAAGCCTCGAAGAAAAGAGTTATAATAACGAAGCCTAAATAGAACGAACGCACAGACAGGATTGGCGGATGGTGCTGATCTAAAGTAGCTCACAATACACAGACTGACAGCTATAAATTGTTTATCATAAGACGCAGATAGACAGCTGAAGCTTGTCTATCATTATAGGCAGACTGATAGACAGCTGTAACTTGTCTATCAGGGGTCATGTCTGTAGTAACGATGAATCTAAGACTTTGGACAGACGACGTTAAGGTGATGTTGATGTCTCCTGCCTTGACGTGGAATGATGAGCTATGAATGATTTCTTTTTCTAGATCAGAAGAGAGAAGGCTTCTGTTTAATCAGCATTCAGCTTGTTTGTTCCATCCATACACAAGAGTCTGGCACGAGGGGCTACGTTAAGCAATGGGAAAATTCAACATCTAAGAAGGCCTCGTTTTAGTCATTGAAGTGCTGTACAATAGCTCAAAAACTACAGAATTCCTGCATAACCAAATAGGAGCTTACTTTCGCACCACAGTAAGCGTACGTGAAGGATGTACCCTATCACCGGTGCTGTTTAGTACCTTTTTTGAAAACATGCTCGAAGCTCTTCACGACCATCATACTTCTATTTCAATCGGTGGAAAACCAATCTGAAACCTACGCTTTGCAGATGATATAGATCTGTTAGCAGGTACTAACAAAGATCTGCAAGACCTCACCAACAGACTGACAGACAGCTCATATGCATATGAAACGGAGACCAGCACCGAAACGAGCAAAGTTATGATCAATGCCAACGGCAAAGCAGAGATCTATTTGAACAGGGTATAGCTCGAAGAGGTAAGCAGCTGGGAGCCACCCTCTCCAGGGACGTCAGTTCTGCGCCATATATCCTCAGCAAGATCGCGACAGCAACAGCAGGAATGATTAGGCTAGATAGGATCTTGCATAGCCACATGTTCACTACCAAGTACAAGCTGTACCAATCCCTGGTAGTGTCGATCCTGCTCTAAGGATGCGAAACGTGGACTCTTCCTCCCGAAACCAAAAGAACAATTCAGGCATTTGAGAACAAGTGCCTGAGGAGGCTGTTGTGGATCTCATAATAGAACATAAGACCATCGACTTTGTAAGAAACAAGATTACAACACTTGCAGGACACCAGGAACCTCTACTTTAAACAGCCAAGCGACGTAAGCTGGTCTTCTTTGGTCACGTGACCCGGCACGACACCTTGTCGAAGACTGTCCAGAGCGGTGGCCAGAGAAAGAACTGGCTTACGAAGGTCAAAGAATGGACTGGTCGTCCTGTACAGGACCTGCTGACTATCGCCAACAATAGGCAAGAGTGGCGGCCCTGTCAGATGCCGCGTCTACCCATGTGCTCCCCCCAACGCCAGGTGCTGCTCAAGGGACTGACTGACTGACTGACTGACTGACTGACTGACTGACTGACTGACTGACTGACTGACTGACTGACTGACTGACTGACTGACTGACTGACTGACTGAGTTAAATTTTACCATAGCCTCCTGGGTCGGAATAAAAACAGACCTCAAAATCTTTCTGTGTACTGTTGATATTTTAACGTTCACATTTTGCCACACTCATTGTGTATGTGTACGCTGCAGCATAAAGTTCATTTTAACAAAATTCTGGGGAGTTTTATTAAACTTTTCAAACTGATGCCATTCTTTATAAAGGTCTAAAAACACGAAAGGAAAAAAACAGACACGTAACAAAGTAATTGAATACGCTAATTTGCATTTGCTCCCAAGATCAACCCTAAATGAACCTTTCAAAAATGAGCAGTTGAGCATAACAAATTTTCATGACATAACGATTTTGATCTCTTGTCCGTGGTCACATTTCTATCTTGAAAATAAACATAGGCACAAGGGTTTATATTCATATTTGTGTTCTTGTTTGTGTGCGTGCGTGAGCATTTGTGTGTGTGTGTGTGTGTGTGTGTGTGTGTGTGTGTGTGTGTGTGTGTGTGTGTGTGTGTGTGTGTGTGTGTGTTGATTTCATAAGTCTTCACGATTTCTCACGAACACAAAAGAAAATGGTATACAAAATTAATTATCAGTCTCGATACCAGGCGTTATCTTTCCCTAAAGGACAATAATAATAAAGGAAATTTATATAGTTCATTTCCCTGCTTTATAGAAGACTCAATACGCGTTACGAGACACAAATACACAAATTCACACAAAATAGACAAACTGAGGCAGACTAAAACATATCCACAACCAATGGGACAGAGATATATCAACAGAATTAATAACCCATGCCCCCCAAAAAAAAATTAAGCCCCAGGCAGAAAAATAGTAAGATATAATGACGACTTGTATAGCGCATTTCTCCACACATAGAGCTCAATGCGCATTAACATGATGCACTGCAGCTGACAATATTCCCCAATTATGTTCAAAGTCTCCACAATGCATTAGGATATGTAGAAAATGTATGAAGGTATATTGCAGCTGTCCTTCCAGCTGTGACTGCCGAAAGTTAACACCACTCTCTGTCCGCTAGCTGTTATTAAGGCATGGCCAGCCTCCAGGCCTCTGTGTATGACACCTCTGCTATGCACGCAGTACATTCCGCAAGATATCTGTGACCACTAGCTCTGTACACAAGATATCTATGACCACTAGCTCTATACACAAGATATGTGACCAATAGCTCTTTACACAAGATATGTGACCAATAGGTCCGGCAGATAATAATAATAATAATAATAATAATAATGTGAGCTTTTATAGCGCAGTTCCCCAGAAAAAACCAGGCTCACCGCGCTTTACAAAGAAAAATCTGTCAACAAGAAAAGAGAGAAAAGTGCCCTTGAAGCAACCAGCAAAAAATTAAAATCATAAGGGTAATTTCAACACACACGTGGACAAATAGACACACGGACACGTCAACATGAATAGAAACATACATAGGTTTCTCTACATCGTTTCACATGTACAGATAACTTTTCTCACCCATGCACATGCTTGTTGTTGAACATGTTAGTATTACCAGAGGAAAAAATAACCTTTAAATTGATACCAAAAACATGGGGACTAAAGCATAGTGCTCTAAAATCAACTGTGAAAAAATAGATAGCGATTTTTATGGACACGAAATACACACTGATTAATATTGGCATCAGAAGATGTCAAATTCCATAAACTACAAAACAAGCAGGTCTTTTGCTCAGAAAACAGCTCTCTAATGTGTCGAGATCTGCTGTAAAGGTAAAGCCGGATTGCGCTCCAAACGTCAATCTCCGCCATGGCCGACAAGGTAACCTTGGAATCAATGCAGAGGCTTATGCAGGATGTTTCTTCCTCCATTATTCGCATCGTTCTGTGTGAGAAGGATTGTCGGTGAGCTCACACATTTATTTCATGATTTTGCAGTTCATTTAGTACGGAAAGCTCAATGACATGGATGTGCTATTGCATGTGTTAGTTTTAGAACAGCCGAATTCTTGTAGTACGATCATCAGATTAGTTTTAAAATCACCAGAAAAGCCAGATTCTGTTCAAGAATTTCTGGATTGAGCCACAGGAGGCAATCAACAGCATGTTGGGGTAGTCATAGTCTGTTCACTGGCGCCAGTCGTAAGGATTGTGGAGAGAGTTGTGGATGCCAGTGAGACACGCCCCTGTGTATGTTACCTCAGCTATGCAAGTATTTCAGAGCATGTAGTATAATCCACAGGATCTGTGTGACCGCTAGTGCTGGCAGTCCTGTTATGTAAAAGGCAGGCAGCAGGTCTCGGCGAGAACCAGAGCCGACAGCATGTATGACTGTCTACAGTTCATGGCGATAGACGAAACTACAGTAATGTGAGAGAATAATCTCATGTTGTAACTGCTTAGTTAATACAAATAGTTCTTGTCCATAGATAATCGTAGATAAGCTGGGGACGCAGCAAATGCAGTCTGTAGGTATAGATCAAACTGTAGATCCAAACAAAATCATGCGATGAATGGCGTAATAAACCGTCAGCTGGCTTTCGATTGGAATGCAGAAGGCGTTGTTGGAACTAAATCCCCGCAGACAAGAAAATCATTGAAACAGAAAGACAAAGAAGCACGTGTCAAATAATAGGGACAAAACTCACCACAGGTCATAGAAGACAACAACAAAAATACTGAGAGCTAGTCCCCTCCAGCCGGTTAAGCGAAGGGACATTACTCTCGATATGGCTGTGAAACAGGCATGGAGAAGGTAACGGCAAGAACCATAGCCCAAAACAGGCATGGTTATCCACACTTCATGGCGATGGACGAAGCTACAGTAATATGGGATAATAACTTTATTTTTACAACTTCTTTCTGTAATAAGAGAACTCGTGATCTCAGTATTCTAGATCAATCAATTTAACAGCCGCCTGCAGTCCTGTTGGCGAGTGCTGTCGAGCTCGATGCACTGTAGTTGTATCTTTGTGACCTTTGCCTATTCCTGTATATAGCTGATAGACACAGGCCACACTGTCAAACTGCACGATGATAACTTCTGATGGTGATGACTTACTGATGTTGAGAGTGACCTTCACCTTGTTTCCTCCAGTGGTGGAAGGTGATGTCGTAAGGCGACTTGGTGGTGGACAATCAGCTGAGATTCGGAACAAGCTCAATGTTTTGTTACTGATTTGTCTGACATAACTTGTGTCTGTCTTTAGTCTCCTGTCACGCTTGAATCTATGAACTTTACCAGCTACTTATTTTAGTAAGTCGTCTGTCCCGGGGCCTGTGCTGGCTCTCAACGGCCCTGAGTTCACATCTACAGCTTGGACAGCCGTTGTGTCGTCTGTAGGAACACAGAATATATCAATAGAGACTCGGGTCAATGGCGCTGAAATCGCCAGAAGACTGCTGGTAGAGATGTAATCACAAAGTAAAGAAAAACTGTATGAAAACGTTAACTAAAGGACTGATTGTGTGACTTTCAAGACCTTAAGAAGAAACCGTCAGTCAGAAAAGACCAGCAGTCGACTGTAAATCCTAAAGTTGCAGAAGAAAACAAAAGTAAAACAATCCTGCACAGCAAGGACGCAACGGAAAAAAGCACTGACCTACACAATGGGCACCAAAAATACTACAAACTAATAAAAATACAATAATTGTGGAGAATCACCTCCCTCAAGCCTATTAGGCGAAGGGACGCCACTCCAGTAAAGATAAGTATATAAATAAAGTAAACGAAAACAGGAGATGAAATAATTAGAGAAAAGAGAGAAGGAAATGTGTTTCGCAGATAGCTTTGTTTACCTTCATTGAGCACAGACCACAGCGCCTTCGCAAATAACTTTTTTGCTACTGATAAGACGCAGTTGTATTTTGGCAACTGTTGTACTCTTTTTGAAAAACCCAGTTTTAAAATAGAACAGGCACGCAGTAATTTGACTAAGGATAAGTGGTACTTGTAATGTGCACAGGGGTAGTGTTTTGTGTTGCTGTACGACAAGAATGTTATAATAAACTCAAGCTTAAAGGGAAACCCGAGTGTAACAATTTAAAATCATTAAAAAAATAATAACCAAAATATGAGTACATAATTATGTTCAAACATCGGCATTCTCACCTGCCACAAAGAAAGCAGAAGAAAATTATTCTCCAATACTAGAGAGTTTTCTTACGCTCCAGTAGCATTTGTAACAGTCAGTTAAAGAAATCTGTGTATGTCTTCAAAACAAAAGAATAAACATCGCTCAGGTTTTCGTGTTCAAGGAACGATGTTTTTGCACAGAAATCAAAATGACTAATTTCGGAATGGGTCCTGCAAATTTGAACATTTTTTAGAAGCTTTGGCTGACGTTAAAATAAAAGAAGGTCGCGGCGCTCGTTGATCGCCGATGCGAATCACGTACTTTGTTACTGGATAATCAATTATCGGATAGGTTTTAGAGGCCATCATTTACAGATTAGCTTTAGAAAACCTATATCTATCAATATCTGCATGAACAGCGAACCATTCGGTTTGGTCTTTAAATAAAACGCCATCATAGCTCTGTGAGAAAGATAAAAACTAAATACTGACCGTGGCGAGCTACGTCAACCAGAAACCTGCATAGTGCAATAACGAGTGTACTTGACAGTAATAGCAGTGGGTTTTCGCACTTTATAAATTACACCTTAACTTAATGTTATTTAGATATTCTTAGCCATGCGGAGCTTAGTGCATGGTAAAAAAAAACCCTTGCTTCATTGAACATTTAAAAACTACACTTGGCAAGAAGATTTCTGAAAAAAATTCTGATGTAAGGTTAATTTGACACCAACGAGCAGGAAGGTTCTGTAACTCACTAAAGCTTTTTTGGCATGTCCTCAATCTGTTGTTGTGATTTGTAGATCGTGCTCTTTTGTTATGCTTCCTTTTGAAATCTCTGAAAGACTTCGCAAAGACCTGCACACAAAAGGCCCTTTTGGAAAAACAAAAGTTACACTGGTGCCAGTGAGTCTCTGAGTGTAGTTTTCGAAGACAGGTGGTCGTAATTTATTTTCATGTAAAAACCTATCCGATCTTTTTCTGACGCAAGTAGAAAAGAGCTATTGAGTTTCGAACTTAGAATAATAAGTGTTTTGCTCGTCGTTATGTTTACCTTAGTAACACCTATGGAGCGAGAACACATAATGTGAGAAAACCTGTACATTTGTTTGACTTAGTTAAAGTACAGACGAAAAATCCCGTATGGTCTGTTTATATTATTCCTAATTATTAGTAAACTAAACTATCGGCTTAGCAAGTGTTATTATAACCTGCTTTATCACAGGTGTTTACACTGACCAGCACACGATTGCTTAAACAGTGAAACTTTATTCACCTCAACACCGAACGGGCTTCTTTCGTTTCGTGTATTATCGTGATTGCTGTGTAGGTTACCTTCAAGGATCAATAATTTCCCTGGCAGTGATACGAGGTAATCGTATGACACTCTGTACCGACGCAAACAGGCTTAAGCCTTTTTCATTCACAAAGCCATTGTGTGTGCCAAAGCTTATGCTAGCGTATTGAGAGCTAAAAAAAGGACAAACAGCTTTAAATGAGGAAGTAATTTTGGTTGAGGTATCGATAGCCAGGTAACAGGCATCTACTTTATCGTGCGTGCACAATAACAGGAGAGATTATAGGATAACACTTTTAAATATATCAAAAAAAATTTAGATTAATTATTTACTTATTTAAGTCAGTAATCGACTTTTTCCTACATTAATTATTAACTTATTCCTACAAACACACACATATATATATATATATATGTGGTAAGAGGAGGTGGTGTTGGTATATATGTACGTATGCCATTGTTTGCATGTTCATAGACGATATATGTTTGTGCAAATGTGAATGTGTCATGGTACCTCTGTAACATTTTGGTGAGGGGGTTATAATTGGATGTCTGTACAAAGTGCGTGGACACTAATGTGCGTTACAGTTTGGATGATTTATTTAAGCTCCTAAAGGAATACAGCCTCGACGCCACGGTCAGAGGCAACTGTTCTGAGTGTATAACGTCATTTAGGATCCAGGAGTCAAACTATCAGCTTCTGACACAGCTTTTCCTTAAACTTGACAAAGTTCCAAAACTTTATTTTATTTTAAACCAAATTTACATGTCCGTGATTTATTTTGCTTTTATCTCAAACGCCTTTAAAACTACCTTATGTTACAATAAAAAATGGAATATAGATGTTAAGTGGCGACGGTGCATATGTCCAGTACGCCTATGTCGTCATGGGTTCTTGGGTCGACTGCTTGTCTACGGTGCCTAGTGTCTGCAGTCTAAGAGAGTTTCAAACACTTTATTACAGTGTTTTACAATTGCCTTCACTTGAAAACACGCTGTCACTTGGCGACATAAGCCGAAACACGGTTAACAAGCGAGAACTAGCCTACACCAGCTGACTAAGCAGGTGACACACGCCTTACAACACATTGCCAAAACAACACATGCTGGCACGACACACCTTGGCTAAAAATGACACACGCCCATAGTAACATTCGTAAATTTTCTTGCTACCTTTATCTCTCCAAAAAAGTTTGCTAACGCGTCATTACCTTCCAATTACCGCTAGGATCCAAGAGGTCGGCCACACTGGTTGACCAAGCCAGAGGATACAAAGGAGAAGTTCTATGAAGCACTAGACACTCGAATTACATCTGTCCCGAAACTTTAAAAGCTCTTCATCCTCGTAGACTTTAATGGTAGATTACGGCTCAGCATGAACTCTGAGACGGCGTCAACGGCAGGCAAATTCAATAGCGATGGTCTCCTACTCTTGAAGACATATGCAGCGCACAAACTTGTCATCACCAACACCAAATTTAGCCTACCCACCCGCAACAAGACATCCCCGCTCCAAGCACTGTCACCTCATTGACTACGTCATCACCAAGAAAAAGTATCGGCAAGACGTTCACGTAACTAAGGGCTATGTGCTGGGCCGAATGCTGGACTGACCACAGACTCATTGTGTCCAAACTCAAGATCTCGGTGAAGCGAAGGTCACAGGCACAGAAGAACGCTAGGAGGCTCAATTTCTCTCAGCTGCAGAACAACAGTAACTCACCAGAGTTCTCCTGTGCTCCGGCCAGAAAACTGCAGGGCACCCCCTGCATCCATTCTGACGTTGAGGAGCAATGGAAGTCCTTCCGTGATACAGTCCACGCAGTTGCACTAGAACATCTTTAGCCGGCTGTTCGCTGATGATTGCGCCCTAAACGCCAGCACCAAGCAAGAGATGCAGGCGGAGGAGGACCGTTTTTCAGAAGCATGCGAGGACTTCGGTCTGACCATCAGCACCACAAAGACCGAAGTCATGCTACAGCCTGCCCCCGGCAAGCCATACCAACAGCCGCACATCCCAATCCAGCGCTGCCACCTGAAAGCAGCTAAGCCTTTCACCTACCTGGGCAGCAATCTCTCAAACTCAGCAAACATCGATGCGAAGGTCAACAATAGAATCGCTAAAGCGAGTGCTGCCTATGGCAGACTGGTCAGGAGCGTCTGGAAGCAAAGCGGTCTCAACCTCACCACCAAGCTAAATGTCTACACTGCAGTAGTTCTCCCCACCTTTCTCTACACCAGTGAGACCTGGACCATCTACGCCAGGCACGCCAAGCACCTTAACAAGTTCCATATGAGCTGCTTTCACTGCCTCCTACACCTCAATGGCAAGATAGGATCCCCGACACAGAAGTCCTGAGGCGGGCTTACATTCGTAGCATGCACACAGTGAAATCATAGGCCGGATGGGCCGGACACGTCGTTCGTATGCCGGACAGCTAAAGCAACTGTTCTAAGGAGAGCTGTGCCAAAACAAGCGCATCGCTGGACGGCAGAAAAAGCGAAATAAGGACAGCCTCAAAGCAACCCTGAGACCTTGGCTTTAATGCTGCCAGCTGGTAGGCCCTCCCCCTCGACCATCCATCCGGCGCAGCGACCTCACCCAGGGAGCCTATGCAGCTGAGGGCAGACGCGTCACGGAAGCAGAAGAGAGACGCGCAGCATCAAAGGCCAAAATGTCCATCCCTGCCAACCCCACGTCTTCGCACGCTTGTCCCATTTGTGGGAGAGTCTTCAGTGCTCGGATTGGGCTCATCAGCCACCTCCGCACCCATCACCACCACCATTGATTCATCCTCGTGGTCATCATCGGTCCCCGATGGACGAACGAAGAAGAACTTAATTTACAACATTTAAGTTGTAATACTTTATTTAATAGATACTGATGCTTAATAACTTTTTCAGTCGGAACTATGCAACTGAGTGACTTGATTTTGATGGTTCGCGCGAGACACAATTTTATTCACATAGTTGATATAAGTTCAAGTAGGCTTATGTGAACAATGTATGCAGGTCACAAAACCAAGAAGCGTTGTGTTCGCCTCGTAAAATTTGAGCTGCTTTGTTTTGAGCAGGGTTATATCTCGATATCTTAGTTTTAGGGGAAATTAATCGTGCAGAGGCTTGTATTGCAATTGTTGCTGAATTCCTTAGCTTAACTCATTCTTGACACACCTGCCCCGTTGCGCAGACCTGCCGGCTATAGCGCGTCAGCGCACCTGCCGATATCAGCAGACCCATTTTTGTTAATTGTTTACACGCACAAAATGCGTTGTTTCGTAAAAAAAAGTTAGTGCAGACGACAGTTCATTCATTTTTCTATCGAGTGATCTTCTTTTTGTGTCGTAGTTTTTACGTTTGACAGTAATTTTCTGCGTTTTCCCACGGTACCCCTATTTTTTTCGAAAATGGCTACCCGGGGTAGAAAGTTCGACCGGCAGCTTTGAAAATTTATATTTATTAACCTACAATAAATGCAACCATCGGTAATACGCCGTTTTAAAGAGCATTTTTAAAACATTTCTTTGGTGTAAATTTTAAGATACAGAGGTTTAGTCTTCGAGTACTAAAATCAAATGAAAGATTACGACTGTACGCATTTTAGAAATTTTTTCGGAAATTAACAAAAAAATTATTTACACAATATATACAGACATAAAGTACCAAACAAATATATGTTTCATTAGAATATACATTATAATTTTAAAATTACTTACTATTTTCGTCTCCTTTGCGGTTGTTGAAGTACAAATCGATGCCTGGAGATGACGATGAAGTCAACAGGAAGCCAGCAGTGGACATAATAAAGACCGCTTGCCAAGCATAGCTGGTTGTACAAAATCCCAAATGTGCCTGTTGATCCGTTACAATTCATTGAATGACGCTACACTCTAATGTACAACTATCCTGCACAGGCAGACAGTAATCATCCTACATCCCCCTTGGTTCCTTTGTGTATTGAAATGTTTGTAGCTTTCTGTCCTTTTACCTTTTTGAATGGACATAAAAAATCGATTTTTTTCATTGACTAATGGTCTCTACATTCTGTAATTTCCTTTGTGGTCCGTGATTGCTAGCATTCACTGCAACATCTGTTGTGCATCCAGATATCTTTTGTAAACACTTGCTTCAATGGTGTAGTGTTTCATTCTTACTTCAACTTCGTTGCTTGGATGCCTTGATAAAACGATTAAGCAGCAAACGATTGTTATCGTTGGGGGGATCTCCCTTTTACTAACTTATTAATAATGACCTTTTTTGACAAATTCTTTGGTTACTGTTTTATGTAGCAAGCGCCACAAGCTGAAGCTGAGGAGCTGAATAAGCCTCCTGTTTCTTCTGGAATACAATGTGTCGTGTAAGTTCATATACAACTGAAAAACAACTGCTAATATTATTTACTATTTCTTGCTACATGATTAAATACAGTTGCAAAGCCAGAATAACAAAAATTTATGTTCGCGAGTATTGTGCCATCTCGTTTCTAGTGGGGATAAGTACAGTACACTTATTTATTGTTTAGGACAAATATTGCTAAAAGTATCACTACTATGAATTATACATTTGCAAATGTGCAAAAAGAGCTTTAGTTTATAAAGTCGCTTTATACACAATATAAGTGCAGTCAACTTTTTTTAGTTTAGGAAAATTAACCAGTTTAAAAAAAATAACCAGTTAATTTCTTTTGTCAGTAATTTTACATACAATCTTTTTCAGCTTCCAAGAGGTACCAAAAGCAATCATAATACAACACGAAGACAAACAGATTCTGTTAAGGAATATTTCTATGATATTCCCAAAAGTTTATGTGACAAAGTAGATATTAAAAGTGAGTTTTCTTGAATTCTTTTTGCTTGTTTCCTGATTATTCTTTAACTAATTTAGATTGAATGACGTCCGTGAAATACTTTGTACAAGTAAAAATTTTGAAAAGACCAGATTAGAAGACTATTTGCATAAAAGACGAAGCATTTTTCAGAGAAATCTACAAGCCCATAAATGAACAATTAAGCAAACAAACATGCGGTCAACAATAAACGAATAAAACAGACAATAAACCGTACGAATAAGTAGATGGTTAGGTGTTTTGTAATAAATCGTTAAACAGATTTGTATAAACATATTTTAAACACTTAGAGCTGAATTTTTAACAGGAGTCATGAAATGGTCGGACGCTTCTTTAAAGATGTACAGCTCATCTATCCGCGGCAAAATGACTGTATCAATCCAAGGCACCCGCAGTCAAATTCAAGCAGCTCTTCGACTGATTACTAAAATGACAGGCGAATATGTAAGTTGTATTCGTTTTAAAATGTGTTTTAACTGCACAAATACTAAATATTAGAATAAGTTATTATACAGCTTAAATATTCTTTAATTATGAAGATACTTAAATAGTGAGAAATTAAGATAAATAATTACAGCTCAGCTTCGATGAACCATTATTTTGATAATAGGAGACTCATTAGTTGTTTAAAGCAGTCAATATGTAAAAATCTGTAATTCCTCACTCTATAAGCAAACAGGTGCCCACATTCATTCACACTTTCTCCAAATTTTGTAATAAATATTATATTGTAAATTTGCAGGTGCCTATACGTCATAAAGCACAAAGATACTGGCTTCAGTGGGTTGAAGAAGCATTTCCTGACCTTGAAAGCTGCACGTATTTTATCCCCTCTGTCTACTTCAGACGTGTGCCGAGGATTGAAAAACATTTTGCCGGCGAGAACGTCCTCATGTTCAGAACCCAAATTATACAGAACAGTTCCGATGAGCAGCCTGTCTCGTCTTCATCGCCCACTACCCAGCTCCCATGTTCTTCTTTTTCTGTTCAGGAGAGCGATATTCTTGATGATGAAGCCTTTCAATGCGTTCTATTTGCTCTTAGGAAATTCTCTAAAGTAGATAATGAAGTGTTTATGTGTCTGAGTCAGTTTCCTTTTGGCTCATATTTAGGTGAAGAACGCTTTGCTCCAGCAACTGCCCATCTTCCGTTGCCAAGCAACCTGCCCTTAAAGTGGCACTGGAGCTGGAGACAAGGTGACTTTGATGTGCTGCTCATTCATCCTTCATACGGAGTCGTTATCTGCGAGGTGAAGGCTGTTGGAGTCAGCACTGAAGCTTCGCAAGAAGTGCAAGTCGAAAGGGCGATAAAGAAACTAAGAGAAGCTGTAAGACAGTTAGACAAAGCGGAAGTCATGCTGTTACACTTGGTGTCTGACATTGCACGCGGTTTGAATGTCACTAAAACTATCGCTTGTCCAAACCTCTCGACATATCAAATACAGAAAATTGTTTCACAGAGCCAACAGTTAGAGAAGGTTAGTAAAGAGATCTTCCTAGATATTTTTGTAGAAATATCTTACAATTTTACAAATTTCTCTTCATTTACATAAGACACCTTTATTGCACTCCTTCTTACTTATATTTTCCATCTATTCTTCTTTAATCGTCGAAATAGAGAAGAAAAGTCAATATTAATAATTTCCTTGTATTTTAGCACTGATGATTTCATTTTTGCTAAAGATCTTTTTCATATAGTTAAAGAGCCTTCATCGAATACACACTTTCATAACCGATCTTATGAAGAATAATGAAAACATAACGATTTTTTCTTACAGTCTAATTGTATAAAGAAAAAGGTTATGGTGAACCTCTGACATTTCGGTCGTTAGGATAAAGGTGTTAGAGTAAGTTCATTTCCCGTTAAAGCTTTTCGAGAAGGCGTTGCCGGTATCCTTTTCCTCGTTTAACTTTCCCAGCCCCGCAAATAGATCACTAACCCATTACACAGTAACCCATTACACAGTTTCGTTAACTGAGTGGGTTGGAAGGAAGTACTGATGTAGCTAGTTTCTAGAAAACTAGCTTGCGCGAATCTCTCTCATCAAAGACTACATAAATATCCGCTTCCCTACTGATCTGATACGATTTTATAAAGTGGCATTAGAGAGAGATTGAAAGGTTGTTAAAGTGTGCACTTAATTAAGATTAAGCATTTTCATCAGGCCTCAATACCGAAATACACAGAACTGAAGACAAAGCAAGAGAGATTGAAAATGGTTAAATTAAACGCCCAGTCGTGGATCCATCCATGCTCGCAAAAAGAATTACAGAGGCAGACTCCACAATAAAGTGTCTTATTTTATTATTAAGAGACTTGAAAATATATTTTTTACTATTTTGAAAAGGATGTCAGAAAGAGGTGTGAGAAGCAAGATTTTCGTAGACTGTCATTTGTCTTGTCATTCATTTTTGCAAACTACTCCTACTCTAAAATACAACATGATTGACAGAGGTTTTATACTATACTTATACCTTTATAATGTACAGCATTTGATAATCGAGGCGTTCAGTCGGGTGTCAACATTCAAAGTCAAATTCTTGAGGGGGCTGATCCAGATCTCTAATAAACACCACAAAATAAACGTCTTTGTGCGCAGCTTTTTCGCCTCCGTGTTAAGAAATTCTGCAAGTTATAGTCAACGGGTCAGAACTGTTACGGTTGAGTGATGGCGTGAGATCTGATCCACTACCGAAGACGACCGTACAGGGATAAGAAGGAGTGTGCCGTCGGGATACGCAAAGATGAGCTGGCAAATGTGAAAGAATGAGCCCAACGGTCAAAAGAAACAATACAACACATTAAAACCTGTATTAAATTAAAAGAATGCTGAAGAAGTAAAAAAAAATAATGCAGAGAACAGAGAGATATAATAGACAACAGAGTTGGGTTTCTTTAAACATAAGCAACAAACAAATTCAACTGTTTTAACTCACTACGTCATGCATAATATATGCATTTTAATACAACCAATGATTTAGTGTCTTCTTGGTGACGTGAAGGACTTAAACAAGTGATTAGTAACCTCGACTGGTCAAAAATTCTTAGGCCCTGTACCACGACAAGTACTAGCGGGGCGACGTCAGAGGCATCCTCCGTGTCCGGCTTTTACCAGTTTTACTAGAATGATGATGAAGTTCTGTATAAATGGTGTTGATATCCCAAGACTTATGGAGGAGAAGATGTTTTCTAACCTAATTTAATGCACCGCCATTAGGTCAACTCTGCTGGATCTGAGCAGATTTGTCCTAAACCAGAGAGGAGCCTTCTGTTTTCTAGAACTGTAGACTTTCTATAAATCCTTTCCATGGAAGTCCAACAAGATTTATGTAGACTGAGAGGGAGACAGATGAAGACTTATCAGTCATGTTATTCATCTGCAGCTAGCAGGGTCAGCAGCTGACCGTCTGCGATGACCAACAATACACAGACTGCACTATAGGCAGGTTTGAAACATTTCATGGCCAGATTCTCTAGCTTTCCATTTTCTTGAGAGTACATTAGGGAGAAAAATTTTTGTCTTATGATTATTACGCTGTCGGCATGTGTTCCTGTAAGAAATCTTTTCGAAGGAAATAAAAACATCCGAAAACGATGTCCTTTTTTCTAAATTAGGAAACGTAAACACTATAATCTCGAAACTTATATGAAACTACTTGGCCGACTTCTTTCTGTAAGCTGTCAGCCTCGTAAGAGGTTATCGCCATTAGCGAAAAAACATGTATCAGGTCGTTCTATCACTGCTAGTGGCATTTACAGCTCACACGACTCAATGAACACTGTTCATTGGCAGTGATTTTCAACAGCAGACATGTTTACCTTAGAATTAGAGCGATATCGTTTCTAAAAGATATTTTGCCAAACAGGTTTTGAAGAGTGCAAAAAAGGTCATAAATACTGATAATTCCGGCCTAAGCCCATTTCTATTTGTAGATCATGTACACATGTCAGTCAGGACATTTCCCTTGACGACAGCCAAATATTTACCTACTACAGGCTTGGCGCTTGCACCGTTCCTTTCTCGAAAATGTCGACAACATAAGCTTACACTGCTTTAACAGTCTTTCCCATTTCTGGAAAATGTATGCTGAAAAAACACAGACCACGAATGGTCGTTTACAGTCTTTCTACATTATGTTGTTAGTAACAGCTCTGACAAATGTGGTGAGGAAAAAGAGAGGAGATATAACCTGCGTAGGGGCACTGAATACCTTTAACAAAATAGTGTCTTGAAATGCTCGAGTAGATCTGGAGTTATGGACATTTTCGTTTATTGCTGATGATAATGTATGTGTGTATGCGTGGTGTGTGCGTGCGTGCGTTAGTGCATGTGTGTTGTCTTTGGAAAATGTGGGAGAAGGGTTTGAAGTACAAAGCAATGTTTAAGTAAAATGATTATAAACATTATTTTGCTTCATCGACAGAAATAATGCAAGGCTTATTGCTTCAGAAAATAGATTCATTAATTAACTCAAATGTAAATACGTCATGCTGTTTTTGCAGATTTTAAAGGTAAAAAAATATCTCTGGAAGTAGGGTTTACACCCTGAAGACAAAAATCAAACTCCATTTTCTTATGCGCTGGCATACTGGCTTAACAGAAAATGTTACTCAAGAAGCATCATTCCTTGCTACTCCTCGAGGAGCATGGGACCGCAACAACACTCAAGAAGCAGATTGTATAAAACATTAACAGGAAGGTGGTCTGCGAACAGGAAATATGAACAGTTGATCAAGAACTGTTCCATTGAGAAACATTTCCAGTTAAAAATTGTAAAATGGACTGTAAGTACAGAAGGTTGAGATCACAAGATGCAGGTAACTGCAAGGCTCTACAGGTGGTGTAATGCCATAGCTGTTAAACAATAGTAAAATACTATCAAGATTTATAAAATGAATGTTTACATGAACTATTACGAAAGATTAATACAAAATAATATAGATAAATATATTTTGTCATTGTTTATAATACAATATATATTTGGCCATAACATTTATTCCTTCATCTACGTGCTTATCATTAGATTTCATGTGTCCAACTTTATTCTCCCTAATTTTTGATATCTGCTCAGATATTCTTGGAGATTTCTGATTCAAATCTGGTCATAAAAATTTATTTCTGAGGCGACTAAGCCGAATCTGCAAATTTGATCTGTGCGTATTGTGTGTTGGGCAAGGAGCCGATGATGACATTGGATGGTGCTCTGACTGGGAACTCTAGCTCTCCGTATATCAAGCCGTCGGTATGACGAGGACCTGAAGTAGGCTCCAGGAGCTATTAGCAAGACAACACAAACAATTCTTAGTTGAATAATCTGGTTATTTCCATCTCTCCTCTCGTTATTTTTTCTTGCATATTTTCACTCACTTACACAGCTGATGACTTAAAGATTAAATTCACGAAATTCGTCTGTGTGTTTTCTCTTTCGTCACCAAAGCACTCAATTTCCCACAAAACGAATTTTTTTCCAAATTTGACTAAGAAAAGCCGATTTAGCACTCTGCTGTTAATATGTTGTTGTTCTGCTAGCAAATACGTTTCCCTTTGTCCCCGTAAACAAAAGCATCTTGTTATTTCTATTGTTTTTAGAAACATAAAAATAAAAATATCCTTAAAATAAAAGAACACTTTATTTATTCACCTGAAAATTTTACTTTCTTCATATTATTTTAGCATTTATTCTCAAATAAAAACTCAGTTTATTAATTTTTTTAAGTTTCAGTATTATTGCTTCACCTGTCTCATTTTCCACCTGCATAAATTATTTGTTTAATTAAGCAGTCTTACCTCTCTTTCAGAAAGACAAGAAGCAGCAGCATGACTGGTGACTTGGAAAACTGAGAAAGATTTTACACAATAATGTAATCTGCAAACACACATGCAAAATATGTGTTTTTTTAAAACTTTTTTTAAAAGTAGATTAAAAATGCAAAACTCCCAAAGAGCTTCTGAAGTATTTGGCTATGGGGAATAGCTATGGTGCGTAGTTAAATCAACCCATAGAGCGTTGTTGGAAAAAAGTTGAGTACAACACGTAAAATACTACATGAAACTACAGATGAATAACAGTCCTTTGATATAAAATTGGATATAGGCAATGTGATTTGTGAGGCAACAAGAGTAGATTACAATGTTTCTTACCGCCAGCTTGATTCAGTATAGCCTCTTGCTGCTCCTCTGTGCTGTCGCGGCTAGCACTTACAGCAACTAGAAACTATCTAAAAAAAGAAAAAAAGAAATATAATACTTGAGGCACTTAAAATACATTTCATTTTTAGTTTTGGCTTTCTCTTGTAGCAAACTAAGAAAATACCATAACAGTTCAATAAAAGAATGCACGTAACTCAATAGTGAAAACAATTCTTGGTACAAATCAACCAATAAAACAACTTGTAACAAAAACTTTAAAGAATACTTGATATCAACTGAGAAAACCTTGAGTAATTCTTTATAAACGGTGCTAAAGAAACTTGCGAGTAGCTACTTGAGTAAGGGAATTTAAAGGGAAATATTTGTTCTATTTTCTGGGGATGAATGGTATTAAAATACCGTAAAATACAGCAATTAAACGCTGAACCTACATACCTTCGGCGTCTACCTGTGGAATAACAAAGAACCAAACATCAAAATGCTGCTTTTTTCTTTGGCCTTCATTCATTCAATTTGTATCCATCCATAATTGGATGCGCGCACACACACACACACCAACCCACACACACACACACACACACACACACACACGCACGAACACACACTCTCTCATCCACCTTTAATTATCGTGTTTTGCAATAATTACATGACAAAGCCATTTAACGTGAACTGTCCCAGATAGGATATATATATATATATATGTGTTACGGCCAAAACCTGAAATATATGAGTTAAAGAAGGACAGACTTATGAATAAAGACTAACAAACAGAGAAATAGAAATATGAATGCAGACACATGGACACAAAGTGACATAGATAGACTGGCATATGGATACAGATTCAAAATACAAGTGTGATATGGATAGGCTTTAAAAAATAGGTAGAAGGGTTACGACACACAAACGTAGGATACAGACAAACAAATTCAGAGAGAGGAAAATAGGGATACAGATAGAGAGATAGAATCAGATGGACAGAGGAATACTGTTGGAAATATATATATATATATAGTTTATAGGTATAAAAAGAAAGTAATAGAATACTACTAAAGGGCTATAGAAAGACGAATAGAATGATACATACAAAGTAAAGACTACAGACAAAGAAAGAAAGACAAAACTATGAATACAAAACGAGATACAGACCAAGACACACAGAGAGAGTATTGACAGGTAGTCAGATGTACATAAACGACACACAGATGGATAAAAACAAACAAAGGGACATACGCAAACAGAGTGAGGGAGAACAGAGGGGAAGATACATATCTTCATATTGCTCTTATTGCTATAATTCTATTTCTCTGAAAAGAGTCATTGCGACCGTCTACACAGAGACAGTGAAAATGAAAAAAATGACATTTATCTTCAAAGTAGAAACAACAATTATATACCGGAATTAGAGTAAAATTAGGGTTTCAAGTGTTTATAAGATAAGCTTCCATGGACATGATATAGTAGTCACTAGGCATTGCTGTCAAACTGTTAAGCTAAGATGTTTAGCACTGACCGCAAACACCCTGTCTTTTCTTAAAGACACAAAGAAGCAAAATGCCAAAGCTGGAGGCGGTGACAGTCATCAGACATCCGGATATGATTACAATAGTGATCCTTGGCTGTTGGGTATCTCGTGAACTTGGTGAAATGTCGGCTATACAAAACAAATTTGTTTTTTGTGAAAGGATGAAGCGAGAATTAGTTTTTTAAAAACCTTAAAGCAGCGGCAAATGCTCAAGCAGTTTAATACTTAACTTTTAACATCTTAACTATGGATAACTAGATATTCCTTTTTTCCATTTACTCAAGGCAAGTAACTTGGACCAGGGGGTCTCAAAAAACTATAGTTACCGTAAAATTCGGACTAAAAGCAGGGACATTTGTCCCCAGCTTTAAACCCTGCGGATTAACAGCGATGCGGCTTGTTTGTGGATTATTCAGATTCTGATTAATATTTCGATGAGCTCCATGTTACAGTGTTAACATGTTAATATTTTAAAATCAAAGTCGCTTATAGTTGAATCATTCAGATCTGTTGCTGAACCACACACCCTCATCATGCCGAAAACAAGACGAAATGCCTACGATGCAGCTTCCATGTTGAATATATTTGCGGCTTATTTGCGAAAATGTTTAACTTTTTTCTTTAAATTTATTCGGTGCGGTTTATAAACAGGTTCATTATGTTGACCAAAATTTATCGTGATTGATTAGCGTTTAATCTGTTTTTATTAACAAAATCGGTAAAGGATTTTGGAGTGTCCTTGAAATAAACCAGACTTTTGTAGTGATGCAGGGCATATGTCATGCCCACGTAACATTCTTCAATACAAATTATCAGCAGGTATCCAATAAAGATGATGCTTTTACATAAAAAGCTCTATAATCTATGTAGCTATTTCATGCTCCAAAACTTAAATATCTCTCTGTAGTGTTACATCTGTTGTCAAGGAGAAAAAAAACCACGTGGGTCACTTACCTCTCAGCCGCAAAGCTTTGCTCTGCTTCCTTGCTCTTGCTACATCTTATGGTTCAAAATTCATTGCATAATGAAAATCATTTTCTTAAAAAATTCTTAAAAGATTTACTTACTGGTTCAGTCTCTTGACTTATGAGATTTTAGGTTACACTTACTAGCCATACACAAGCAAAGGCGGTTTGACTACATCGAGCGGAACAAGTGATCAGAAACCCACTTGATCATCTTCGGCAAACATTTCTCGTTAATTTATTCTTTTGACCTTTACTGGCGGATAAATGATCGGTCAGTCTGAGCTCATCCTCAATGTTTGCCATTAACTGAGCGGTGATAGGCATCCTCCTACAGGACGTCGTCAGACCTTTCGTAATATTCACCAATCACAAACTTACATTCCACAGATCCAGCCTTCGTCTTTTTTCTCTTTTAGCCTCTGCTTCCAACGCAAGGTTTATCCATTTGTTTATTATATATATATATACTCTCATTTTCAGGCAAATTTTGAGCACTCGTTTAGATTTAGTCAAAATATTTCAATGCAGCAATTTTGTAAAGTGTTTGATTAACAATTTGTATGAGCATAAGTTTTCATTTCTTTTCATGCAGTGGACTGTGTCTAATATGTAATATTTTGCAATTCAAAGTACCCAAGTGCTTAGCTGCATACATTTGTTATGAGTTATAGTTTTAAAAATCTTGTGGTATCTGTTTAGTTTCTCAGCAGCAAAACGACAGCCCACATACATATTAACCCGGCACCCACTTCAGAAAGAACAAACTAATATAATAAAATGGGTGAGCTGTAATGAGTGAGCTATTTGACAATGATCAGCTGAAATGCTTCTTTAAATATTTCCTTGTCATTAGCATAAAGACAACTTACAGTTCACGGTACCTTAGCCATACACCTATTATCACAGTGCAGATGGCTAGGCTGTGCCAGCTGACAAGTACAATACACAATAACCCACACAGGAAATAATATTTCAGGTGGTTTTTATTTGTGGTTCTTTTTTTTGTATGTATGTGTATGTTGGTGCATGCATGTGTTGATTTACAGGAAGCTAAGTATGCATGTACCTGTACGAAAATGAAATATAGGGATATTATGGTATTAGCTCTTTAACAAAGGTACGCGAGTATTACTACTAAATATAACTGCTGATTTACATGTAGCTGTGTATAGATGTAGCCGTAGTCATACATCATTCAAAGGACTTAATAATGTTAGAAATAATTGCTATAGTTTTTATTATTTGCTTTAATTTATCATAAATCTTAAGCACAGAAAATTGTCTGATCAATACTCACTCTGAGTTACTGTGTTGACCAATTCAAAAGCAATGTTTGTGTCCCCAAATTGATTCTCGACCTTTAACGTCCAGTTCCCATGTCCAATCCATGATTCTTTAGCTAAGCGCAGAGTCAAGTTGAACGTTGGGGCATGTCCCCTTAGTTCATAGGTCACTGCCCTGGTGATCTGGCCAGGGTCAGACTTCATCATCAGACATTTCGAGATGTTGCTTGTGTATGATCTCAGTCCAACATTCAGACCTTCGGCAAGGCTTGTCAACTCCACGACTTTTGTAGACGTTAACGTAAGCTGAGGTGGACCTGGAAAAGACAATGTATGTTTCTACTATCACCAGCAGCTCATAGTTTCATCTGTTCCATCGACAGCATTGTCAGTATCATCATCACAGTAATCATCGTTATCGTTCTCAACAGGAAAACACTCACATCTGACAAGAATTTCCACAGATCTGTTAAGTTTCGAGCCCGGTGCCTCACACCGAAGGGTCGGCCACAAGTCGTGACAGTTGTAAACACCAAGAAACATGGCAAGATGGCCCTCTGTGTGTATTGTTGAAGTTATCGTGTGTCCAGTGTCATTTAACAGGCGAATGCTAACGGGTGGATTTCCATTGATGAAACTACAGGAGATGTTGACCTCTTGTTTCTCATCAATAATGTGTGTCCCGTTGACCTGTTCTCCATTTACAAAAAGTTGCGTGATTTGTGGAGGGTCTGTTGATATAGATTGCAAAGAAAACTGCAATAATAATAATAATAATAATAATAATAATAATAATAATAATAATAATAATAATGTTTTTCACCTTTACAGAACGCATCATCGATTGCACCTTGCCAGAATAAGCCTTCATTGGTAAAGTGATTTTTTTACAAGGAACTAAAGTAAGAAAATAGTAATATTTCATCAAAACTTAAATAATGACGAAAAATAAGCTTAAAAGTAGTTGCAATTATACAAACGTGGTTCAGATATGAATCAACTCAATGCCCGTTCCCGAAGTAATTCAATTCAGGATCCCGAAGTAAGGAATATAGCATATAAAGTTTTGTTTACTGAGAGCTAGTTTACATTTGAGTATCACTTTATACTTATTATTGAATTTGTACCAACATAGCTTCAGGATTATGTATATAAGAGCAAAAATACGGAATAATAAAGATATGATGAAAAAAAACACTGCTATAATAAACTTACAGGTCACTTGCAGTTGAGTGTGTTTGAGTAAAACTGGAGTAGAATTGTGTCCAATGATCATCCAAAAGACCTCACTGTCAGTGCGTCTGACAAGAAGTGACATGTTCATTCCTGAGCTGTCAGCCTCACAAGTAATATAATTAGTTCGATTTGTGCACTTGGGGCTAGTAATAGAGAGCCATCTGCACGTGCAAAACGGTTGGAAAAATGCATTTTGACATACTTGAACATCAATGCGAAATTTCTCTTCGGTTCTGGATGGTAATCTATAGCTGAAAGTAGCCGTAGTATTTTCTAAAGTTGTCATGTTTTCCTGTTGTGTTTTATCGTCACCTGTCACACTACCTGCAAAGATATAGCTAATTATTATTTATGAAATCAGTACGAAAGTGGCCAGAGGCAGCAATTTTCATGGACAAACTAACAACCTCATACCCAAAGAAAAGTTGTGCAACATTAAAAAGCTTTCAAATAATCGCTATCTCTCGTTTCTGATAAATTGGGTCAATCATTTGTATTCGGTTTTTGAAACAAATAGTTGAACTCATATGATTGATCGCATTATTTTTAAATGGACCTATTTATATAGACAGTAGTTAAGTGTTTTAAACAAAGATACTCACAGTTAGAAGCAGCAAACGCTACAATTGCTGGCAAAAAGATTACGGCATAAGGACTCAGCTCTGTCCAGTGAACTCCCATGATGTGTTACTTCTTCAATGTATTTCCCAGGAAAGAGTCTATCGTTGTATACATTCGCATTTTATAACAGAGTATAGGGAAGAATTTTGATCATTGTTAAAGCCTAGTTTTATACTGATCACTGCTCTTTACTTCGTGAAGTTCCGAAATTTTCTTAATTCTTGGTGTAGTACAAGGAAAGCATTTTAGTTGCCATGAATTTCGTTAAGTAAACGATGCACACTCAGTAAGTTGAAAAACAATAGACCATATATTTAAAAAGTTTGTAGGGTATAAAAATAAATATGTGTGTGTGTGTGTGTGTGTGTGTGCGCGCGCTCGCGCGCTCGCGCGCGCCCACGTCAGGGGAAGATACAGAGGTAGGGATAATATGTGAGATATGTGACCCGAGTATTATGTCGTACAGAGCAGTTTCAGAGGCCCAGAAAGGTGATGAGGGTTAGCTTTATACGGGTTTTTTCTTTAAAAACGAATTCCTTGGTTATGTAGCGGGAGCGCTAGACAGCTTGTACCGCTGACGGTGCTTTCTCCCTTCCACCCTGCACCCCCTTCCACCCTACGCTTGGTCGCGCGAGCGGAGTGTCGCGAGGCAGGCTGACCGCACAACGGGTGACGTAGCACCCAGCTACTTTGGTATAAATACCAGAGAAAAGTCAGTCTCTGGGCCTGCTTGTCGAAAGACGACTGGTCATTACAAGAGAGGTACCTGTTTGCCGAAAGGCGACTGGACCGGGCTGAAAGGCACTCTTGTTCCCCCCACTCCTTTCCCTCTACCCACCCTGAGTACGAGAGGTACCTGTTTGCCGAAAGGCGACTGGGCAGGCTGAAAAGCACTCTCATCACTCATCTTTCTTTCCCCCCCCCCACCCAAGGGAGTTAGGTGTTAGGATTTAGCTAGGTTAGTTAGAATAGGAATGATAGCAGCTGTAGGTGTGAATTATGTAAATAAATCTATGTCTTTGAACTTACTTATTTGTGTAAGTGTCTTAGTCCGTATGCTAGCGTGATGTATGTGTCCTCGTCGTGTGAACGAGATGTATGAGGATCATGCAGTAGAGAGAAAGAAATCGTGTCGTCTATTGTAATGGTGTCGAGCAGCAGAACACACACACGGAGATTAAGGAGCTGAGCGATACACCGCAGAGAACACTTTTGGTTAAGAGTAAAGCAGGGTCTTTTGTGGACTCCAAGGTCGGCTGAGTGCGGGTGCCGTAGATAGATGAAAAAAAAAGGACACAACGCGAGGCAGTATTAGAGACAACGTGCACCCGACTAACGAGAGCTAGAACTTTAGAGAGAAAGTTCTCCTTGGGAACTTCCGTCCTCTCCCCTGGAACTAAAAAGAGGAACGGACTGATTTATGGCGCTAGGGCAGTGTGTAGAGTGTGAATGTGAAGCGGCCGTCCAGTCCGGTTACAGTTATTTACCTAACAGGAAACTACACTACATTGTAAAAAGTGAAAGTACATTTTAATCAAGGTAGCCCACGGCAATTCGTCTCGATTTCCACAGCAAAAGGACGAAATTCAAATGCTGTTTTGGAACCATATCCTTGTCAGAACTCCATCATATTATACCTTGCCAGAGATCCCGGAGACTGTATTTTTAATCCCTTTAAGGACTGATTCAAATAGAAACCAGTCAAAAGATTTGTCTACAAAAGTAAACTAATCTGATCGTTGATCACGACGCTATCAAATGGAAGAATCAGATACTGGACTGTTCTTGGTAGCAAAACGAAAGGCGCTGAGAGATTGGTTGAAAGGGACAGGATGGCAAACATTTCGATGTCAGTTGAAAGTGGAAGTAAAAAAACTCATACTACGAAAACTTGTCATCGAACGTCTATTCACTCTTTTTTCAGATATACCCAAAACTGCTTCCTTATTTTTCACCACATGAATTGACCAGCAATATCTTTCTCACACCTACATTTTTTCTTCTGATCAGTACTGCAGACTTAAACAGGGTGTATTTTTTAATAAACCTTAATGAAGATACTGTTTCTCAAAATATGAGTGAATAAATTCTTTCCATTTTTAATGCACACGTGTACAAACATCATACAAAAAAGAGGTTAACCTAGTTACGTCACGTTTGTACACAAATACGCATCAAGTCCTCCACCATCGGGAGAGCTGAGATGCATGCTTTTTCCGTGCATGGTGATGTTTGAAGGAGCTTATCTCAAGATGGGAAGATGAGTCCTTTTCTACATTAAAAAAATATCTTGCACTAAGATTTGCCAAATCATTAGGAAAAAATGTATAGTCGTTTCAGCTGCAATGCAGCTTTCAACTGAAGCAGAGGCTTCACTCTTGGTTAGTTAGATGACATACCTTTCCTCAGAGCGTAATGTTTTAAAACATGTTTATCTTAAGGATCTTGCAAAGGTTGCGCACGTTCGAGTGTAAGACGTTTGCAGCTAGAACTATGTACTATATATAATAATTTTAATATATATCTAAACACATTAAAAGCATACAAACCACACAAACGTCTAAGAGGTCTCGAGCCTTTGTGTGTTTGCTTTAACATGTGTAGATAATTTGTGAATAGACCGTAAATAATACACAAAGTATGCAAGCTTGTATTTTAAAGAAGCATGCAAACACATCATATATAAGAAATAAAAATGTGTCCACGCAAGCAAATCTTTTATTACAAATATATTGTTTAATTAAAAAAAATTACAATAGTTAATTAAAACCTCAGTTAAAGGTGTTTAGTTTTCTTTAGTTTACTTTTTTATGTTTAAATTCATTTCATAAAAGTTATATTTTACCAAAGACATTTTTTAAGTAGTACCTCTTCAAATACATAAAATGTTTAGTATTAAATGCACTTATAATCGGGTAAACATAGTAAAAATTGATAATTTAGGCTTCCTTTTCATCTCTGAGTTCTTGGATTTTGTTTTCACAATAATTTGAAAACTACAGGTGGGTCACAAAACAAACTATTGCGAAGTATATCAACAACAGAAGATGTAGTATAGAAATAAAAGAACACTGGTGTTTTCATAATATAAAGCGCAAATGTTGTCAATAAAAAAATGTTTAAGGAGTAGCAAAAAAAATCAGTATTCTTTTACAACCAGTAAAAATACTTCGATGAAACAAAGGAATCTGTTTTTTGTTTTGTTATTGTTTTTCAAATTGTAGAAGCTGATTGTAGCTTAGAATTTCTTTGCTTTGTTTTCCATTATATGACCTCCTTAGAGTCTAAACCACAAATACATGACTACAAATCAACTAATTACGGAGGAAAGTATTGCATGAAATAAAGAACACTATTCTTGTGATGTAAGGCTGTAAAATATTTTGTACGAAATGACCTAGTGGTAGCAAATAAAACAGCATAAGGTACGAAGGTACAGTTTTGTAAAAACAACAGATTCTGGTTGGTCCATGTAATTTTAAGGTCCCTGGACATTACTACGGAAGCACAAAGGTGGAGTGAATGATAATGAAAGTATTCTTTACCACTGCGTTTCCTCCATATGCAGTAAACCATGAGCACATCAGTAAAAGCGAATATTACTAAATTTTACAACATTAGATACAAATTAAGAATTCTGCACACTGCCATTTTCTAGTTATATAAGGCTCTTCTTTCATCACACAGGTGTTTTTACTTCAAAAGCATAACGAAATACACAGTAGAGAAACTATGAAATATAAAATATGCGAAGAAGTAGAAACGCTGCGAAATTTTGACAAACGAAATGCAGTGGTCGTGATTGAGGTTCTCAAGGCATTCCTGCGGACCTGCCATCACTCCCATTGCAACAGTCTTTTTCAGTCATTGGAAGTTCTGTCCAAACATTCTTCATTCCTGCGGACCTGCCATCACTCCCATTGCAACAGTCTCTGTCAGCCATTGGAAGTTCTGTCCAAACATTCTTCTTCTGGTTCCCATCACCATTTCGTGCTTTCCTGCGTAACATATCAGTGTTCATTTAATGCATAATATCTGCTTCTTACGAAAGATTTGTTTCACAATTATAAAGTTGATATGATTGTTACAAAACTGTGGACGCGAGGTCAATGTCCTGTGCACAAAAGACTACAAACTAGCCAACAGTTAACCACACACTTAAGGAACACAAATATCAGCAAATGAATGACAACGGCACCGACAGGAACGAGGTGTGTGGATACAAACGACAACATGAAGAGGGTAGTAAAGAGCTTGCTAAATTAGGAACATAGTGCAATAAATGAATATTGGCATAGCCGTAGTGAAGGTTATTCAGATTGCGTTGCAGTTATTATTACATGCTTTTGAATGAATGTATTTTTGATAGATTTTAGGATCTGGAATCCTTGCCTCATTCATCCTGAAATACTGTTTTTCATAAAATGTTTGTTGCAAAATAAAATGTATCTTTAGGCAAACAAAGTAATTTTCCCTTACCATTTTCTTCTGAGAAGTAGTACAACGGCAATTACTGTTATTGTAGTCAATACACAGACGACTGGCAGTAAAATAGCAACCATAGGAAATGCTGAAATTTACCAAAACATCGGTATTTATTAAAGTGCATTAGACAAACTAATTCGGTTTTGTTCGTTACACGCTACTGACTTAAACTTGAAGCAAATGACCGTTTTCGTAGCATTATTCACTAAAAGCTTTAAAATTTTGATATACTTAACAAACACCAAAACTTTTATATAAAACAACAGCTGAAAAGCAGTCATTAATGAAAAAGACGGATGGCCAGGGTAAGAGTCGAAATCATCCGATTTATTCATGTCTCTGACTTCATTCTATGGATAAGCCTTGTGTCTCTCTAATAACCATAACATAATCTAATATTTTTGTAGAGAATAACATTTTTATGAGAGAGACGTATTAAATGAGCAAAATAATATAGCTACATGCTCATCAGGCTTTAAAAATCACTTTTCGCTGTTACATTTATATTAATTTCTGAAATCTTGAATTTGAAGAACACGATGCGGGGTGCTCAGGTTGAAGCTAGTCGGTTTTTTAGTCTGAAGAAAGAACAAAGGACCAATGGACGCCCAGACAAATACACTTCAATAAATCTATGTTCTTAGAAATTAATAATCAGTAATACGTAATTCCACTTAGGAGTCTTACTAGTCACAACACTCCTTACTTTTAGAGTGCATCTTCGTATCTGCACGACAGCTTTTCACCTCAAGTTGGGGTGAAGGATGATCCGGGTGGCAGCGTAGTTCGCCGCAAAAATACTCTACAGTGTCAAGCTTCACAATAAAGCTATGGGGGCTGTTACCAAAGTGGCACACATCTGATGTCCCACAGAATGATTTTGTGTAGCTGGCAACAACAGCTGCGAACGAAAATGTTACGAATTTACTTCACATGATTTCAAACAGGGGGTTAGTTCAGAAATCATTACAAATAGATAAGCAAGTATTGACGCAAGTTTTTCCGATGCAAATATTTAATAATGAACACACACACACACACACACGCACGCACGCACACACACACACACGCACACACACTATTAAACACGCACGCACGCTAACAGTCATGCAGAAACATTTTAAAGATATCACACAACATAGAAATAAACACTTTGCGCATCGATGTAACTGAGTGTGATAAAATAAATCTCACTTTTGTTGCATTGAACAGAGAAGTTCTCCACGTCACAGGAAAATGTACAATTCACAATCAGCTGTCTTCCTTCTAACACTGTGTGCGCCTTACACGATGAATAAACTTTCTTTTCTGCAAATTTGATGGAAGTAAGACACGCTTAAGTAATCATTAAACCCCAGACTTTTTCTTCAAGATCCTGCATTTATAATGAGGTAGCCCCAAAACAATAGTTCTATTTGTTTAACCTTGCGCCTTACTAGAAACTTTCACTTATTTGTTTAGCTCCACTTTTAATGATGTTATTAGTGTTAATGGTACTTACCCTTACCCTGACTTTCATTAAAACGACAGGGATTGATGTTCTCAAGCCGATAGCCGTCAGTCTTACACCTGTAACTCCCTCTTCTGTTTGCAAATCTTGCAGGTACAGTGACTACAGCTCTGTCAGACACGGGCTCCCTGCACTTAAAGCCCTCCTGCTCAATGCAGTCAAACTGCTCACCAATCCATCCACAGTCTACAAGAGGCTCTGTGGAATATTTTCAGAACAGCTATTAAAGTCAGATTCTATTGTACATCTTTTTCTGCGTTTACAGTATGATCATACCATATGAGAAAGACAACATTAAACACAAGAGCATAACGCTTTAAAGAAGCTCAAATATTCTGAATTTAATTTGTTTTCGTTTTATTTGATTGTCACTCGTTGTCTTCACCCTGTATGCATGAGTCTAGTGAAAGATAGAATGCAAGATTGTATCTTTTGAGTTGAAAGGGGTTACTTTATTTGTAAGTTATAATTGAGTCTTTTTGCAAAGTAACATTAAAAATTGTTAAAACAATAAATATGCCATACTACTGGCCAACTATATAACGCTAAAGGTATAAGGATCAAAACAAAACAAGAAAATATTATGCCTTAAAGAATTAATGTTAAACAACAAAGGTTTTATAAAAAAAAGTAATTTAGCAACAGTAATGAGGCGAATAATTCGTTTATCTTGTACCTTCACCTCCTGTGTCTGGATAAAAATAGACTGCAAAATCTTTTCGTGTATTGTTGATATTTTCTGGAAACTTGCACATTAAATCATCTCCATATTTTGCCTCACATTCTGTGTTTGTGCTCCCTGCAATGTACAATTGATTTTAACAACAAAATTAGGTATTTATCATACTTCTAGCAAAATGTTTTTACTCTGTAGCCATTCTTAAGGACAAAAGTCTACAGGTATGCAAGGAAAAATTAAACCTGTCGAGTAACAAGTGTATATGAATATTGCTAATTTGAATTTGTTCCCTTGAGCCTTTAGATGGACCTTTCATGCTTGTGAATTTTCATGACATTACGATGTTGATCTCTTGTCCAAGGTGACTTGTAATCTCGAGATCAAACTGATATTTACTTCTACATTTGAAAATAAATCACGAGATTACCTCAGTCGTTTATAAAAAGCAAACATATTTAATTTGTGTAAACCAAAACTATACTATTTGAACTATATAGACAAAAAAGTCTAGCTTGATGCAGCAATACCTTGAGCGGCGACAAGAACCAGTTGAAGGCAATAAAAAACGTTCCTCATGATAAAAGAGTTCTCTTATCAGCGAGTTCCCTAAAACACCAAATTTCATCCATATTAAAACACTAAATGTATACAAAATATAAGTGAAATACACTACATATACATATCTATGTGTGTTCTTGTTTTTATTCGTGTGTGTATTTTTATGTGTATGAGTGTGTGTTGATGTTATAAAGCTCAACAATTTTTTACAACTACAAAAGAAAATGTTATTAAGAAAATTATAAGATAACAATTATGTTTTTCGATATCAGGTGTTATGTTTCCCTAGAGGACAGCGTAAATGAAGACTGGAGATGAAAAAAAGTATGAGAGAAAAGAGACGAAGAAATGTTCCACACATAGTTCTCTTTACCTTGATAGAGCACAGACCACAGCGCTTTCGCAACTGATCTTGTTTGCTTTTTCAAGGCTGATTTGTATCTTGACAACTGCTGTACACTTTTTCAGAAACTCAGTCTTGCACCCCCTTAAAATAGAACAGGCAGGCAGTAACCTAACTGAACATAAAGGGGTACCTGCAATAGACAGGGGTGGCGGGTTGTGTTGCTACCACGAAAAAAAAAAGGTTTGAATCTATTAAACCTAAATTCAAGCTTAAGCCCTTTTCTCTGGACAGACGAGTATATATCACTGACTCATAATAAACAAACTAGAAAAACCAGCAAACAATAAAAATAAGAAGCACCTACTCTAGCTTCGCAAGTGGTTCAATATAAGGCACAGTATGTGTAAGGAAAAAAACCATTCTATTTCTTACACCACATTTACCTTACGACAGACCTTGAACTGGAGAATTTATGTTTTACAGTTGACTATAATAATCACAGTTGTAAGGGGGCTTCCCACATCAACGCAAACTGATTTAATATGTTTAGGGACCATAGTTATAAATCGACTATTATCTCGTTGCCCGGGGGTTACATAGAAATCTAAAGAAAAATAATTTCGTTTCTTTAGTTATGAAAAGCTGTCTGGAGTACCGTAGGCTGTTTACTCCTAAGGTTGTAGTTAGGAACGATAGAAAAGATTCCCTGTGGTTTTTTAGGGTCCTACACCTCTTAGTAGGTACAGAAATAAGACGTCTGCTCGTAATTCCCCTTTTCTTGCCTCCGGACATACTCTAACTTCCTAACTACGGTCACTGCATGACAACTTTACAAGACACGCCAGCTAATAGTGTGGGAGAAAGAAAAAGAAACTAAATACTGACGGCAGGACAAATTCCATCAGTCAGACACCTGCACAGCAGCAGAGCAAACATACCAGACCATAATGGCAGAGTATTAATTACACTTTAACTTAATATTGTTCAGACATTCTTAACCGCCCGGGGCATACTTTCATGGTGACAGAATCCTAGGGGCTGCGTGAGGGGCGTCTCAAATTACAGTTGGCGAGAAGCTTTTCTGAAAAATTCTGATGCAACGTGGTTGACACTGTGTTGTATGAGAGGTTAACTTGACACAAGAGACCAGCAGATAGTTTCGGTGACTCACTACAAGCTTTTGTGGACTGACCTCAATCTTTTGTTGACTTCGTCAGTATTCAGCACGTGAGATTTGTAGATTTCCTTACTCTATTTGTAAGGTTCTCTTTCAGTGTTTTTGAAAAACCATGCAACACCCGACCAGGGAATGTACAAAAGGGAATCCGTTGGCACACTGGTATCAATGGCTCCCTGAGATCAGTTTTCTAAAACCCGTTGAAGACAGGTGTTGCAATTTAATCGTCATGTAAAAGCTTTTTTCGTGAACCTGTACAGATGTATTTAAATGAGTTAAAAATACAGATGGAAATAACCCACAGGGTCTGTTCATATTATTCCTATTTCTTAGCAAAACATCACTGAACAAATTATTGGCCTAGTAAATGTTATAATAACCTACCTATTCACCTATTCGAATCGTTTTACTGAACAGCAAATGATTGCTCAAACAGTCAAACTGTATTCTCCTCAAAACTAAACGAACTACTTTCGTTTCATTTGTTATCGTGGTTGCTGTACAGGTCACCCTGAGGGTTGAAGAAGCTCCCTGGCAGTGACGGGTGTTGATCATATGACCTGTGTACCTACATAAACAGGCCTACGCCTTTGTGAGTGTAACAGCTAACACGGCTTATCGAACGCAAAGTCACACAGAAAGCTAATGCTTGTCATCTAAGCTTTAAATGGAGGAGGTCGGTCATTTTTGCAGCGTCAGCCTGGTAGATACGAGTCTACTTTTCCGCATACTGTGTCATAAGAGACAAACTAAAGGTCAGTACTACAGTCAGAAAATAGTGTTTCAAGAAGATATCATGAGAGTGAACAGAGAAAGATGCATTTTGATATATCAGAAATTAATTTATCTTTTTGTGTTTTCTGGTAAGGTAAGAAATAACGTTATACAAAACAATTATGCATGTTTATTTTACATAAAATATAAATCAAGATATATGCAAGTGTGTGTGGGAGGGGGTGTGGGGGTGTGTAATGTAAGGACACAAATGTATATCTATGAATGTTTGTGCATGTTCGTACACAAGCTATGATTATCCATTATGTTAGCGTGATATATAACCAGATATCTATCTCGTATAATCCTAATTACGCCTGTACCTGCTTTGCTATGTTACCATAAAAATGCCCAGAGACTATATACCAAAACAAAAATTTGTTCTGTCGGCTTCTCTGCAGCCACAGTTTTGTCTGAGACATAGAGTTTGTTTGTTTGTTTGTTTTCAGGCACTTTACCAGAAATTTAAAAAAGGGAAATGGCGATCACAGGTAAGGGACATGACTCTTCTAGTGGCCACAGGGCGTGAGAGCTTAGTAGTTATTTCCCTTATGCTATAGCTGGTAAACAATGTAAAAACAAATAATGCGCCGCCAGTGGTCAAACATGATTTAATTTTTAAGCCATATGAGTGGTGAATAAGCTAACCTTGTATAAAAATGTGTGAAAATATTTTACAAAGTGTGAATAGAATTAATATAAACTTGTGTACCGGTATCATTACCTCCCAACAAGTTTTCTCACAGATTAATGACTAATTCATGTCATAGCAATTCACTAACAATGCAACTCTTTCTCTCTCTCTCTCCTTCTCTCTCTATTATATATATATATATATAATGTGTGTGTGCTCATGAACTTACGCGGAAGACATAATTGTGTTACTGGGTGCAAGTGGTAGACTGCTGTGTTCTGGGTGAGTTTAAGGGATTTTTTTTTAGCAAATGCTTGTTATAGTAGGCTCAAATGAAGGCATCAAGTTTGAAAGGCAAGATCTAGTATTTGTAACCACACTATTTTCGATGTGACACTCATAAAATGTTTGAAGGTCTCGTGTATTTAGTATATACTATATAGACATGTCAAATACATCTATTTACAGTTGCTTACAGTGATCTTAGGCGGACTAATCAAGTTTGAAATTCTTGAACAGCTTATTAGTTTGATGCAGCTAGTGATAAATGACAAAATCAAATTAGTAATATAACAGTAATTAATTCTCACATGTGTTTTGCAGGATGGAGGATAAACAGAAGAAAATACGGAAGCGGACGAAAGCCATCGTAGTTTATAGCTATGATGTACAAGACCACTTGTTTAGCAGGGTAAATATTCAAGGTAAGATCTGTGCATAAAGTTGTTACTGGCTTTCGGAGGACAAAAATAAGTTCACTTTTCCAATTCCAAAACTTGAAGTAAACAAAACTTACGTTTTACTTAATAGTAATCAAACTAATGAATGAGTTTATCAGACAGTCAAATAGCAAGTAAAACCGTTAATATGGTTAATATGCATGGACACATTGGGAAAAATTGTAGAAGTATAAAGAGACATTTGTAACATTTCACGATTTGAGCTTTTTGTCTGGAACTAACCACTTCAATGACCACTAAATGTACAAGTAAAGCACGACAAAGGTAAAAAAGTATATAGACTAGTGCGTCTAAAACTGCCTATCCTCTTTATACCTAGATAAAGATAAGTAATAACTAATTAAATGAAGTAATAAATCAAACCACAACTTGAATCAAAACAAAAATTACTACAATTTCCTTTAATTAACTATTTTGCAGTACATTTTCCTTTAATATATTTCTAGAAAATATTAATGTAGTATGCAATGATATAATTTTTTCTCTTAAAGCTTTTTGTACATTTGCGTAAAAACAAGGACAGATATGCATGTAGCAAAATAACCCGAAAAGTTTATAAAGATGACTATAGCTTAACGTCTCCAAAAAGTAATGTACAAAAATATGTACCATTCGCTTTCTTTACATGTCACTTAACAAATATGTAACATTTACTGTGACTCTGTCCTGACCATAAGCGTTCATAGCGTGTTTGTAATTTAATTTGTGTATGAGTGAGTGTCTGTTGTAGTAGTGAGCGAGTCTGTTATATGAGAATATGGATCAGGGTTGTTGATGATTTAGTCTGTGTATGATTTATGTAAAGCGCTTTGAGAAAATATTAGGAAAGGCGCTATAAACCTCATTAGTAATATTGCATTCGCTGTCTTTACACGATATTTAATAAATATTAAACATTTACTGTTCAGATGTGGCAAAGTCGTCCGGCACAAAGCTGAGTGTCAGCAGATCATGTCAGGCGGGTTTCACGACTTTTGTGATCAATGGCACTCGCAGTCAGATCCGTGAAGCTCTTCGCCAGATTACTACTCAGACAGGCGAATGGGTTGGTTCAAAATTTTGACAACTTTATTATCTCGAAGGAATAGCTGCAACTATTTTGATCTTGCTTAAATAGGTAAGCGCACACACACACACACACACACGCACACACACACACACGCACACACACACGCACACACACACACACACGCGCGCTCACACACACACGTAAAAACGCATTACATTACATGCCCAAATGCATAAATAGCGACCGAAAGAAACAAAATCTTGGTTACTCTGGTTAGACACAGTTTTTCAAGGTACGGACAGTTTTCTTTAAGTAGCGAAACCGAAATTTAAAAAACTAATCATTATTGTTGCCACATCCCTCTAACCGTGATTATTTAAAAACAAAATCAACATGCTCAAGCGGTCATGGAATTATTTGCAATATAATGAGCTTTAATAGATAGACCTGTCTTAAGTCAATCAATTACTCAATCAATAAGCCAATCAATCAGTCTATCAATCAATTGCAATTTATCCATGACATCTTTGCAGGTGAATATACTCGAAGAATCACGCAGATGCTGGGTTGGCTGGGTGGAACAAGCGTTTCCCGACTTTGAAAATAAAGCTTATTTCATTCCTCCTGTCTACATTAGACGTGTGCCAACAATCAAGAAAATTGTCGCAGGTCAGAGTGTTGTCGTACTGCCTCAGGCTTCAGACACACCTGGTGTACAGAACAGCGACATTAAAGACGACGATGCTTTACAGCGTTTGCTTTATAGTCTCAGGAAATTCTCGAAGGTGCACAACGAAGTGTTTGTATGTCTGAGTCAGTTTCCCTTTGGCTCATATCTTGGTGAACCGTCCTTTGCACCCGCAGTTGCTCATCTTCCATTACCTAGCAACCTGCCCAAAACACAGTCATGGAACTGGAGACGAGGTGACTTTGATGTCTTGATCATTCACAAAAACTATGGCTTTGTCATCATCGAGGTAAAGGCTGTTAAATACAAGAAAAAGTCGCTTGAAGATGAAAGAGATTATAGTACGGACACTTCATTAGAAGGTGAAAGAGATCAGAACACGGACACTTCATTTAAAAAAGGAAGAGATCAGGTATTAGATAAACTGAAAAAAGCTGCAGCGCAGTTAGATAGAGAGGAAGCCATGTTGTCACACCTGGTAAAAGACATCGCTCCCAAAGTGAACATCACAAAGATTATCGCTTGTCCAAACCTTACGACTCATGAAATACAAAGTGTTCTTTCTCACAGCATCAGTCTGGAGCAGGTAAGTAATGGCAGATTAATTTGACAAAAAAGCTTGTTGCGATTACCTTTTTTTTCCCTCTTCCTTCTTATCATCGTCGTTTTCGTCGTGGTAATGGTGATGATGATGGATTTACTTGAAAAAGAATTATTTTATTTTGGTAAATGTTCTAAATTGTTTGGACTGTTTAGGTGTTATGTACAAACCAGGATGATGATGATGATGATGATGATGATGATGATGATGATGATGATGATGATGATGATGATGATGATGATGATGATGATGATGATAAACAATATTATAGCGGTTTACAATGATATTTGCATAGAGGGCTATACAGAAGTGATAGACACATTTAGTCACATAAACGGTATCCCTAAAACCATGCACCGATATTCGCATTTAACAACCACGCTTACTTCTACAACAGACACACCTACTCAAAGGATATTTATAATTCTATCATAAATATCAACCAAATTGTAAATCTATATTTCAAAAACATTGATAGAAGGCTTTTTCATTTTTATGGCTTGCTGATTTTTTAAACAGAAGTGTTTACACTTAGCGTTTTTTAAATAATGCAAGAAATTTATTTTTTCTTTGATAACTTTAGGAGATGTGCCAATGTTTTAAAGTGACGAATCCCATCGACATTGCTGCAAAGATTCTGTGTTCTGATCATCTTTGCTCTCCTGAAGAGTTTCTAAGGCACCGAGATGGAGCACTTGACCCGTTAAGCCAGTGGTGGCAGGAACACGTGGTTAAGCCAGGTCAGGATGAGACTTCATGCAACCGTCCTGACTGGTACAAAAATCTTATAGCCAGGTACAGAAAAAAGAAGTCATAAACCAAACCCCAAAACACGCATGTCCAAAAGTGAGAATCGATAATTATTGTGTTCATTAATTTCGCGAGAAATCCTATATTAATGCTTCTATTTAGCATGCATGTGTATCAAGACACATCATACTACAGTATACCTCTTTGTGTCAGGTTCTGTGGCCCAGCCTCTACAGTGACGGTGCCGAGCATAAACGAACCTCGTGTGTCCATCAAGACGATGGACCGGGCAGTGGCCTACTTAGGAGATTGTTACGCTGCTCATATTACATTGTTTCCCGAGCAAATTGAGCTGCTGATCAGAGCGCCACCTAGGGTTTTCATCTGCGGTCCTCCTGGCACGGGGAAGACAATACTGCTTTTCCTTGTGGCCCTAGAGTGGGTACGACAGGGCAAACTGGTCTTTGTACTGAGTACGTGGAACCGCAGTATTGCGGCGTCGCTCATGTTAGTCCACTTGCTGGAAGAGAAATTTAAAGAGTTACGGGATGTGGACACACCAGGATGTGTTCATTACCTGGACAGGGACTTCAGACAGAAGAATGAAGTGGCGAACACCTTGGCTGAGCTTAAGCAGGCGGCAAAAGTGGGGCCACTGTATGTCATCGCTGATGAAGTGGGGCCTGATTATTTGTAAGCCATACTTTGTGTGATTCGTGTTCATCAACATCCACAACTAACTACTACACTCACATCCCTACTTGTGCGTGCACGTATATGTAACAATACTAAGCAAATAAAAGATTTCATTTCATTCTCTTTGTCCAATCACTATTTTGTTTTAATGCCTCTTTCTTTCTTTTTCTTTCTAGCTTTTCATTTTACTTACTCTTGCTGTCTTCGTGTGCAACACATATGCAAAAATTCTTACATATACAGACTTTCCTAAAATAACAGCTCTTGTGTTCTTCTTGTCCTTACAGGTCTCAGTATTATGTCTTCCCGGAATTCTGCTCCAAACTGTTGGACCATTTTACAAACGAAAGAGTCGGTCTTCATCTTTGGGCTGCAAGCTGTCAGCGTATCATGGTGCCAGAGGAGCCAGAAAACTGGCAATCATATGGCTGGGAGAGAAAATATTTAACAAAACCACTTCGATCACCACCATCCGTTACTGAAGAAATCAGACAGGCAGTGGAGATAACAAATGACGAAACTGTTCGGAATTACACCGAACGGGATGCACCCTATCATACAGAAGGTCCTCCGGTACATTGGATATTTCACGAAAGTCAACAACATGGGTTTACAAGAGTTGAAGACTGTGAGGTTTGTGGAGAATCTGTAGCCCGGTTCCTGAGCACTGATCTTCGTTTAGGTTAGTCTGTGATTTCATTTCTTTAAAGATGTCTACCCGTTACTACATCGCATACTTTGTTGTTGTTGTTTTTTCTCCCAACCATTTAGTCCTTTCTTCCGGAAACACTTTTTCCACTGAAATATACATTCCAATGACATCCTAGAGATTCCTTGTGTAGGTTGAATTACCATTGATTTCTCGTTTCCATAGAAACAAATCATCTTTCGACGTGTACAGATTTGTGAACCTCCTACCCTCAGACTGGTTTATCATAATGATTTTACCTGTATCATCTGGCTTTTAGTTCGAAACAACACCAATCATAGCATTTTGGGATCAATCACTGTCTAATCACTGTCCACTCGCACAAATGGCACGACAGATTTTTATATTACCTGTAACTAACTGTAAATATGTTAATGAACTGTTTTCAAAACTTTTCACTCACTGAAATATTTTTATCGACAAACAATTTTCAAGTCAACTGAAACAGCACATTCTTGGTGTTAAAGTGCCACATGAGCTTAAATAAACAAGTCCAAGAAAAAAAACAATACTCGAATTATCGTAGCTTCATTAAATAAAACCCCGTATTTTACACATGACTATTGTTTTCATCATCAGGAATCTAAATCTTTAGCAGTATGCAGAATTCCGTTTTCAAATATGTTCTTCAAGATCTCAAGCAATAAATCCAATAAATTGAGTGACCTTCCTTTCACTAAATGTGATATTAAATCATTCAAAGTTAGGTAAGCACTGGCGAGGTATAAACACAGTTTGTGCTGTAATAAATACACTTTAGTCTTTGTGTTATGTTCCTAGTGAACAGAGCGGAATGTCTTTAAGGTATCACGAGGTAGTGTTTAGCCTTATATGGCAGACCACGTGACCACCTGACGATTGCTCTGTTAGCAGGAAGGAAAAGTAGACATACCGGATCTCCACCACGTGTAACCGGTCCACCGTGTTCCGACTCATCGATGCGATTACTTGGGAAATGGAGGATGGATAGGCGAGAATAACAGAATGAAGATACCAGTTCCACAGTCACACTTATAAATCCTTTAAAAACCGTGTACTGATAACGTACAAACTAACATGGGTTACCACTGACCTGACCTGCACCTTGAGGTCTCTCTGTCTCTGTCCATGTTCCCGATGTCCCTTATAGAGCTATGCGTCCTTCCTTCCTGCCAGCAGACTAGTCGACGCGTGGTCATGTGGTCTGGCATATATGGCTTAACTCTACCCTGTGATGGAATATTTAATATACATTTTGAATGTTTTTAGGGGATACGTCTATACCATCAGTAACAGCGTCTGCCACCCCGACTCCCCCAAGCCTGCAGTACAGGGATGTTCTACTTTTGTCGTGGAATGAACTTCGTGAAGACGCCGCCATACTTAGGAAGGTGTCAGCGGCTGACATTCCAGTTCAAGTGATGAGGGACTCGGACATCGAGGACGTGGCTACAGCCCGCAGTGATGTCGTGTGGGCAGCAAGACAGCTGCTGGTTCGTGGTTTGGAGAGGAAGGTTGTCGTTTGTCTCCACAACTACGACGACAGTAAGGGCCAGTACGTCTCTACAAGACTAAACGCCATGTCCAGGTGTACGGCACAGCTGGTAGTCGTGTGTCCTCCACCCGAAATTGATTCAGATGAAGTCGACGCTGTCTAAGCACCCATCATTGTCTTTCAAATAAATGCCCTTGTTTAATGGCTAATCTCACTACATGCCACAATATTGACTATTTACTTCGAACCTGTCTTTTCTAAGCCTACACATTAATGCTTTGATTGCTGTATTATTTACTTGTCTCACTGTCAGCGTGCGTCTCCACTCCTTTGCGCATGCGTGTTTTTTTAAAAAAAATCCTTGTATATGACCAATCAAATTATATTTTTGAATGTGGTGATATGTAGAGTTGGATGTTATGTAGTAGAGACGCAAAGATTTAATACAACACCAAAGTTAATTCGAAACCAGTTTGGATGATAAATTATGAAAGGAGTGAGAAAATATTTGAGCGCTATATGAAAGAAATCAAAAGTGTGTGTGTGTGTGTGTGTGTGTATTTTCATTTCACATTTAGTAGTTGTGACCTACTGCCGTTTTAATATATCCTTTATGCGGAATACATAAATGGCAGCTAGACCACTAACAAATTTTGACTGCAAATATTTCAAGCTTTAAGATTTGTAAGCAATTTGCATAGAAAGGCTTAATAAAGAAAGAGACGATTTTTAAGATTTTGTTAACAGTTGTCACTGTTTAAGCATTTCAAGCGTGTATGGTAGCAAGATAGAGCATTAGCTGTCTGTCTGTGAGTTCGTGCTAGTGAGTACGAATGAAGAAAGGCTTGATGTGTGGGCGTGAGTAGATGTCAAGGGAGCTCAATCCCAGAAGACCGCACCTGACAAGTGACTAGCTTTAGCTACGCCGCACAGGTTATGAGTGTGGAGGGGCGAGACCGTCTTCCACCGTCCAAACCAGTCAGTCCCTTGATGGGTACCTATCGTTGGAGGAAGCAGCTGACAGGGCATGCCACTCTTGCCTATTTTGGGTGACGAGCATTTGTCACCCTTGAACCTCCTGGGCTGTTGACAGTAACACCTCTTTGATGTTTCCAGCGAGGGTGTCCACATCACAGTCCACCAGGCTCAGTGCGAAGAATTTTCTTTCAACTGTGGCCTTGAAGACTTCTGCAACGTTTGGGTCTTGCAGCTTCTCCAAAACAAAGTGAATTCGGGGGTGTTTGAGAGTCGCTTCCCTTTCAGCTTCAGGTTCGTTAGAATAAGGTCAAGGTCGCTAGCTATGTCTCATCCTGGGTAGGTCCTTGTTTTGGCCTTGTTGATGCTGGATTTGAAGAGTCTCTGGAGCGGACTAATGTCAGTTGGGTTATTGACCAACCTATCTGGAGTGTGTCACGTGGCCATCCTTGATTATTTTGTGGGGTGTAAGATGTTGGTTAATGGTAGCCACTGGATCCACGCAAATTCGAGGAATCTGATGCCATGTCATTGGTTTCGCCAAGGCAAAACTTACCCACCGTTCCTGCCCATGGCTTGTAGGCGTCTGTGTGTAAAAAGCACTCAAATGTTTTTTGTTGGTCCTGCCACCAGGACAATGCCCTAGACGTCGTTCACACCTCCCCTGAGCGCCACTGTCCATCCTTGGCCCTGTATGGCCTCTGAATGTCTTTTGCCTTGCACAATGTTCTTCTAAAAGCTCGTTCACAAACACACCTAAAGCCCTTTTAATTATTTCAGTGGAACCTGTTTGAGGACGGGTGGTCATGTTAATCTAGACTTTTAATTGTGGGTGAATTTTAAGTCCAACTCGAAATAAACACCTGAAAACTATATAACAATTTAATTTAGCTTCGTCTGCTAAAGTCAGTCAGAAAGATAAAAGTAAAAATAAAACAACAAAGCGTTTATAGTCCAATAGATAGCGGTATTTGGATTTGAAAGTGACCATTCATCTAGCAAGCAGCATTGTAGAGACTATGTTTGTCTAATAATGTCATTCATGGTGCACTTTTTAGACAAAAACTATTCAATTTTACAGAGTATCGATTGCTTTAAACTTTCTGTTAAAAAGGTATTAAAGCAAAGACTTAATCAAACTTTTTGTCTTTTTTTGAACTTGTGAATATTTTATTATATATTATAGCTTCTTTACTAATGAAACAACCTCTAAATACTGAGTAAATCAGAGTTGTCTTTAACTTCATTCTAATTCCTTCATCTGACTGATCGGAACGACCAAATAAACGTTTAATCGCCTTCATCCTGATTTCCCTGCTGTCAAATTTAGCATCACATATTAGTAATAATTATTTCCGCAACTAAATACATCAGAAAAGAACTGGTCGTTAATGTGCGGAACTAATTCTCATATCTACGAGTATTTTAATGCTGTCGTCCAAGAAACCTGGCAGCTGAGAAAAAGTTTGCGATGACTTTACTATACACTGGGAGTTTTGTGGTGGCCTTCACGCATATCGCCTTGTCACAAGGTAAGTTTGATCCAAGCTAACTCAGTGTTTCGACAATATGAGTCTTTCTCAGAGAAAGACGATTCAAAACAGCGAGGCCATTAAAGGAAGTAAAATTAACAAGTAGAGAATGATTAGTGATACTTCAAAAGAGGTTTCGTATTCCGGCCGCCATGACCTGGCGATAGGATTGGGAAGATTCACGAATTTGTTTTGCACTTTAGCCTTATTTTAACTTTCTGTGAAACGATTATTTTGTAAAGTTCAATATGAAATGTTTTGTAATGCAACCATATACAAGTCAACACTCACTTGCAATAAATTTAATTTCAAAAGAGAGCGAGTGGCAGCCAAAACATTGAAAACAGACCTGCTGTACAAAGAGGCAGTCAGAGAAAGAGAGGCAGGGAGGGAGGGAGGCAGGGAGGCAGCCAGGAGAATAGTACCCCAACTGCTGAAATGATGATCTTAAATTCGTGTACAGCATTTAAGTATGATCAAAAGTCATATTCATCTTCATAATGTAACTTAGTAAAAATAACGGGATCTTATATAGAATTTCTCTTGTAGCTCTAGAGATCTTTTAGAGTTGACAGAAACATTGACAGAACTTCCAAGACTCACTAGTAAGCACCAGTTCTTTGAATTAAAAGTTGGGTTTTTTTGTTTTTTGTTTTTTGTTTTGTTTTGTTTTGTTTTTTTTTGGTTTTTGTTGTGTTTGTTTGTTTGTTTTTTTGCTTTCACTGAGCCCATTTATAGTTCTTTGTTCTATGACAGATGCCTTGACACTCCAGGTTCACAACTACAAGAATCCTTTCTTCGTTGAAGAGGGCGTAGCTTCAGAAATTGTCTTCTCTATTCTTGGAGCAGATGACTTCTCAAACTACAGCCTGGCTCTTGCTCAGGAAACGGCAACAAGTTTCTACACCCGGTGCTCGCTGAGTGTCAGTAGCGCGAACTGCTGGTCGCTCAAGCGTGACGACTGTCAATGCGTGAACCTAGGTCAAGGCCGGCGAGGATTTAAACTAACTGTGATGTTTGAAGCAAGTCACATGGGGCAATGGATGTTTGCTGTGTGGTCACACAATGTCACGCCCGTGTTCTTCAACGTGACATTTCTTCGTGAGTAGTTCTGAGTCTCTCTCTCTCCGTCTTGTTTTCATCTCTTATTCTCCCTCACGGATCGCGTTCTGTTTCATACTCCCAGTCCGTTCTTCTCTTCCTTCTTGTCTAAAATTAAGACATCTTTCTGTTTTGATTGTTTAAATGTCTGGCTTAAATCGTTCGCTTAGCTTCACATTTCTCTCTTTTCCTCATCAGAACAACCTACTGAAGAAATGCACACAACCAGCAACGTGTTACAGCAGACAACAGGTGACATTTGTCTCCGTTCATTAATTGCTATTCTTTCTTTTGCTCCTTTTCTGTCTCTCTCTCTCTCTTGTTCGCTCTTGCCTTATCTTCTTTCTCTCATTTTCTTGCGTTATGCTCTGTCATAAACTGTAGTTAGTTCTACTTTTATAACTAAAATATCGCGTGTTATATAAACACGAAAGTATTGTATGAAATCTTGTGTACTCTTTTTTCTAAAGTCCATTCGCTTTTCTCCCCATTTTTTATCCTTATATAAAGAGACACCCGTGCAAAGGTAAAACCACTAATGGAAGACTTTCAACTGTCTCACTAACTAAACTGTTTAATAGAAGCGTCTTCTCTTTATGTTTCCTATTTTCTTTTCGATATTCAGTACGAATTATTGAAGACTACAATAAAGCAAATGACACGACAATCTTGATAAGAAGAAAAATATTTGACTCGAGATTTTATTCTCGTCTGTCTGTCTGTCTGTCTGTCTGTCTGTCTGTCTGTCTGTCTGTCTGTCTGTCTGTCTTCTGGTTTCTCGTCTCCGCAGTTTTATTTGTTTCTATTACGTGTAAACATGAATCCATTCATACACATTGTAATACGACGCACACACACTTACCTTGCACACGCTCGACGAGCTCCCGTAGGTGGGGATGAAGGTGAAGAGATTTCTAGTTGATTTATGGAAGATGAAGAACTCGCTGCTCTCTCTTTTCTATCTGGCCATGGAACCGTCGTCTTTCTTCTTCTTTTTACGTCATTCTTTTCCCAAAATGACGACGAAGAAATGACCCACACATGACGTCAAACACAAGACACCATTCACGCACGAAACAATACAAGACCTGCCCCTAACTCATTACACACATTTACTTTCTCAATCTGTCAGCTTGTATATTTGTTTATCCATATCCAAGACCACATATAAACAACTTCTAGAGTAGATACCCTTAAATTGTAAGTAAAGTACACAGCATGCTACACGTGTGCACACAATGCCATGTACTGCAGAGCAAAGCCAACATTTATACACGTCACCAACTGTTTCTCTCTTTGTTGACGACGTGTTGCGACTTGCCCTGGCGGCTGGTGTGTGTGTGTGGGGGGGGGTTAATGGACATTCGCTCACCCGGAAATCGTCGCAAACCTTTTATCCCGGCTTGGCATCGCCAGCTTTCGGCCCACGTGACTCGAAATAATATTATGGGCATCACACGCTTGACTTCAAGGTCGGCTGTTAGTGGCGGGTCTCGAGTTTCCGCGTCGTAAGCAGGACATCGCCTGCAATCACCACGCGGTCGACAGCTACACAGCTGCGTATACTGCATCATCATCATCATCATCATCATCATCATCATCATCATCATCATCATCATCATCATCATCATCAACAACAACAACAACGTCATCGTCGTCGTTTATGCTATTGTTATTATTATACTTCCTTTTTACATTTCATCTTTCAGGAAGTTATCTAACACTGCATTTACAATCCACATGTGTTTCCGATGATAAGTAGGGGAATGAGAACCACCAAAAACGCGAAATAATCAGATTTCCGTTTCAAAAGTGAGTTTAGCTTTACTTCTACAAGGATGGCTTAATAATGACAAGTCTTAATGAGGACCTGACAGTTACTTTACACTCGCTTCAATACCAGTCAAATTGAAAATGTGACTAGAATCTGCTTATTATTTTAAAAAACAATGACAATAGATGGGTACACTTTCGTCAATATCACAAACTAGAACTCTCACCTAAGCATGGTCATTGACATTCACCTGTGCACAAACATTGACAATAACCTGTTTTATTACAAGACCTAATTCTAAACTATTATAAAATGGCACAAGCTAACAAACAAATGTTTCTAGTTCTTCCACAGGCTATAACCTTGACGAGGTAAGTGTATTATACTTTAATATAGTCACGGCTGCGAGCTTTTCTGGTCTATGACCATCTTGCAAAGCTTTTACTTCGTTAAAAAAAAAACAAGTTGTCATACATATATGTGGGAATAGTACTATCATGATTGTTATGCGTTTTTAGACTTTAAAAATTCCAGTTATATTAGTCAAGAGAGGTATGCAATTTCTCAGATGCTGATTACTTACTTAATCAGATTTGAGTAAATCTTTGAATAACGGTAGAGTTTTCAAACATCATAAATTTATCTTATTACATATCCGATGTTTCTCTCAAAATCCTCTCTACGAACGAGAGAACTTTTAAAATTGTTTCCTCTGCAATGTAATTTGTCACATTCTTTATGTCTTGGTGTTGATGTTAGAGCGGGGATGGAAACGTCGATGATGTGCTGCTTGCTGTCATCAGGACAAAGGATTTGACCTCATTGATGACCCTGTCGCCAGTTAGGTTCACTGACCGTGTTTACACTCTTCAACATATAAAACTCTACAGATCACTGAATTGCTTACAGCTTCGTGAAATGTTCAGTGTTGTAGGAGAAATGCAGTGACAAGAAAACATTCTTACAGAAGGAGGAGAAGCTTTACCTTAAGGAAATCTCTTTAACTTGTCTTAACATGGTTCTTCACTTTCGGTTTTATTGCAATAGATGTTTAAAGCCTGTCTTGTCATGACTAACGATTTGTAAGCATGTGTGTGTGTGTGTTTGTGTGTGTGTGTGTGTGTGTGTGTGTTTACATGTAACTAACAGTCATTTGTTTGAACTGGAATCGACCGCATCGAACACGTGCCATTCAGTGGTTAGATTTCATGAGAGTATAACTGCTCTTTTAGTCGGAACTTATAGAGGCAAACCTACATTGAATATAGGGCTGAAGAAAGGCGGACAAGGCTGAGTGGCTGTCTATGACCCTCTTTGGATAGAGGACAGACAGACAACGGTGTGGGAGGGCGAGCACAGGCATGGAGACGAGGACAAAAGACACGGGTACATGTTCTTGCTTGATTTTTGATTGCCTGTTTTCCATAACATAACGAAAGTCAACCACCCATGCATGTTTCATAAATTACTGAAGAAAAGACCATTAAGCTTCCGTCTTGCTTTGCTTCACACACACACACACACACACACACACACACACACACAGGACTATTTGTAGATACTAGTATCATAGCATAAAAGGCAGAAGTTGTTATACTACCTTGTGTTGCTTTTATTTCACCTTCGTCGTCAGGTGAGGCACTTTGCTGAACAGACTTCGGGGCTTCTCCCTCCGTGTCTTCTGAGCTGCTCTCAGGTAAGTTTAGCATTGCTATAGGAAATCATTGCTTTTTATTAAGTTATGAATCTTCTGTTCAACTAGTCAGCTGATTAGACTAAGCACTCGTTTTGTCTCTGATAAGGTGTTCACTAACTGTTCACTAACTAGTTCACTCCCAGAACCCTCGTCATATCGCCCTGTTGTACTAAACTTACATAAGTAGGCTCTTAGACGAAAGAAAAGACACCAGACGGATATTCGTACAGACGGACGGGCAGGTAGACAAACAGGAGGAACAAGAGAAGTGATTGAGAGAATCATCATAAACATAAACTACATAACTGAGCAGAAATGAGATCGAAACCTTGACATCTCATGCCTCTCGAGATTGGAACATCAGCCACAGAAATACAAACAAGATACAGTTACATCTTCAAATGATTACTTTTTGTGCTCTCAGTCTATTTTAACTGTATGTATACCTTCACTACACTTTTATTGTAGAGAATACGTATTTAACACCTAAAGTTTACTCACAGTGTATTTAATTTAAACGAAATTTAAACGAAAGCTCAATCCTTTTTTTCAAACAGGTTTTAGTTCTTTTAATCAACGCAGGGCCAAATGTTTCTTATTTCAATGGTATGAAGGTGTGGGCTTTGTCGTTTCCAGGTGAAGGACATACAGAGATAGAAACAGTAAGCCAAGAAATGTTTAGGACACCTGGCGATACCCGTCTCGGTTCATATTTCGTCTTACCCAGCTTGTTGCCACCTGAGGCGTTCCGCGTGACTTGTGTCTAGAACTTCTTTCTTTTTTTTCTTCATTGCCTGTGTTCTCTGTGCTTGGGTATGTGATAGGCTGAATATGTTTTCTGTTGGTTTCAATTTCAAGTAGACGTTGCTGTGGTCGGCGAATTTTTCATACCCACCGCGATGATAATAATATAGTATTAGCATGTGTATAGTTCCTGCAGTTAACATGCTTAACGCATGGCCTCACATTGTCTTGAATTCACGCTGTGCTTACAGACCTACAAACCAGTTCTGAACAAAAGATTTTTCACAAGTCAGTTCTGCCTTAAACCACTTATAACTGGATTGCTCCTCCTCTCTTTCTTCCTTGATGGTCCGGTGGCGCAGCGGTTACCACGTGTCACCAATACATTGAAGGTTGACTGTCCTGGGTTCAGCTCTCGTCTCGGCAATGTTATTCTTTCTCTGCTTGTGGCATCTGATTACAGGGCTAGCTGCCTTGCCGTGATATATTATTACTTGCTGGATCGGCGTGAAACACAAATTTTCCCTCCGTTTCCTTTCTCCTCTCTATCTCTCTCTCATACACACACACGCGCATATATGTCTCTCTTATTACTCTCTCTCTCTCACACACACACACACACAGACAGTATGACTTTTCACTATCATGATAAAGTTAATTTTCCTGAATAATTTAGTGACAGTGATGCCACATGTAACAAGCGAGATGTTCATTAAGGTGTAGAGCTGCAGAGCAGCGCCATGGACTGGGTTACCCTCGGTGAAAGTCCAGACGAGAGACTATGTCAGGCCAGAAATACCTACAGTGTGAAGCTGGTCCCGGGCCACACACTGGATACGATGGATGTGATGCGGGCAAAAGCTGAGCAGATGTTACAACAGGTAAAACAATAACGAGGCTCAGTGTCACAATATTTCTGCTTTTCCTCCTCAAACGTGAAAAATAAGAGAATGGGTTTAGCTGGGTGGGTGAGTAACACGTCTAGCGTCTCACCACACACCTTTACCTCATCCGTCTGTTATTTAATTCTTTCACACAGCCATAGATTAGTTATCTAAATGGTAAATCTGATACTTACAGGTGCATACATCTTGCTCATTAATTCAATTTTCATCAAGGTAAAACATAAATGTTAGATAACTGAGCGAACAGTATTAAAAAGGGAACTATATGTTGCCTCTTGTGTTGAAATACACGTAGAAGTTTGTCTGTCTGTGTGTAATCTTTTTCCAAAAAAAGGGTTACACAGAAGCATTTTTATTGTTACAAGACAGAGCAAGGTTTCAAATCCTTCAGCTTACGCTCCTATGTCAAATGCACTAACTACTCGATTGTAACACAAACCCTTAACTCCCTCGATACATCAAACGATATAAGTTTTTAACATTTATTTCTACAATTATTGTAAACTGAGTTCGAGTCCTCCTAGATATTGTCTTGTAATCCTCAACGTTTCTATTTTTAATAGTATTTTATTCAGATTTAAGAGTATAAAATAAAATATAAAAGTATATAAAACGTATAACAATGCGGCCTGTCAAAAGTGTTTTAAATTATATATGTTTTTGTATTTTTGATAGCACTCTGACCTTTGTTACAGAAAAAAGAAGATGCGTTTTATATCCTTGATCTTGGGGACGTGGTGGAAAAGTACGAGAAATGGCGGAGACTGATACCCAGGGTAGAACCTTTCTATGGTAACATTCGCCTTATTTCTGTTTCTATAGTAACATTCGCCTTATTTATGTTTGCTTGTCTTGGCTCTGAAAACATTTTGAACATTGCTTCGTGTCTTTACTCGACTTTTTTATTTTTAGCATATATGATGATGAAGCTCATTAAAAACACATTTTCTTATCATCAACCCATTGTTGTACCTCGTTTAAAGAAAACACGATGACCTTAAAGTCTACTAGAAATTATAGAAGCTACAGGCACAACATCCTTGTTTCAAGTCCATTATTTAAAAGAATGTTATAAACTGCTGCTCATAGAAAAAGCTAAACCTAGATTAATACCTGGGAGCCTTGTGTCTGTGGAAGTGTCGTAGGTTGACGAGCTTCTTCATTTAATGTTCATAAAATCTGAGCAAACTGTTGTTGTCTTTACCTGCAAAGCTGTCAAGTGCAACCCTTCTCCAGTTGTGATCAAGCTGCTGGGGCATCTTGGAGCAAGTTTTGATTGCGCCAGCCAGGTAGTATGCACATTGATTGATTGATTGATTGATTGATTGATTGATTGATAAGTAATATTCACATGATGAAACTGCTGCTGCTGCTGCTGCTGCTGCTGCTGCTGCTGCTGCTGCTGCTGCTGCTGATGATGATGATGATGATGATGATGATGATGATGATGATGATGATGATGATGATGATGATGATGATGATGATGATGATTTTCAGACAGAAATAGACCTTGTTCTTAAGATGGGTTTTCCGCCTTCCCGAATTGTGTATGCCAATCCCTGCAAACAAAACTCCTTCATCCAGTTCGCTAGCACTAAAGGGGTGGAGATGATGACTTTTGACAACGATGTTGAGCTGGAGAAAATCAAAGAAGCTTTCCCACGATCTCGGTTAGTAGCAGACTTCATGTGACCTTTACTAACCTCCTCCAATGTACAGCAATACTAAACACTAGGTGACTTTACTGAACTTGCAAGCAGAGCTCCTTACACACCCAATATTGCATACAAGCAACCAGTCTTACAATATTTAACACATAACTACACACATTTATACACAAGTTTTCATTAACTAACGTACACAATATTTAACCCATTTATACAAATGTTCACAACTACACGAGCTCATGCAAACACCGAAAAATAATGGATAGATGCGGCAGAACTTGTGTGTGTCAAAAACGAGATACATTTTTAGGTTTTAAGACTGGTACTGGTTAGATTCATTTGTTGACCGGGTTCACCAGGTTAACTAGGTGTCCATTCAGATCTGTCTTGAGTGGTGTTAATCAAGCTCAAGCTGTGTATGGCCAGTCCATTCTTCTATGTAATAGAGTTTTCAAGACTGAGATAGTTAACCAGACCTCATGTTCTCAAAGACAATTACTTGCTTTTTCATCAGCTGAATTCATGCTAGTTTATTTTGGTTTTCCAGCAGTTCGAGATTTATTCATCTGCAAGGTTTTCTAACTAAAGCATTTTGTGTCATGTGACCAAGTCTCCTCCTGCGAATTCTGCCCAAGTCCGGATTCAAACAACATGGGGAGCTAGGCAACAAATTTGGCTGCCACCTTGAGGACGTTCCTCGCCTGCTTTTGAAAGCTCAGGAGCTACGACTCAACGTCATCGGCATCAGGTGAGCGGTCGTCAGGAGGAAAGGGATCAGGTGAGGGGCTATCAAGGTGGTCGACAGTAAATATGGAATAGGTAAGTGACCTGAGGTATTGTCCCTAGACATGTATGTTTGAAACTAATAATAGACTTCCTTTTGGACAAATGTTGGCTCAACAGATGAAAAGACGGTGCATGCAATTAGCAGTAATTATATGTACGAGGCCACTGAGAGACACCCAACTGAAGAGACATTTGTATAAAACAGACATTCACGTTACCACTAACATACTGACAAGAAGACTCGTAGAAGCACAGATTGAAGAAGTGATGTCCAAAAATGAACTTAAGACTAGTCTTTGTTTTACAGCTTTAATGTTGGCACTGGTGTGCTGGAAACTGAGGCCTACTCAGCCGCAATACAAATGGCAGCAAAGGCGTTTGACATGGCAAACGAACTCGGATTCTGTTTCCAGATTCTCGATATCGGTGGGGGATTTCTGGGATGCACGGGCGAAGCAGAACAGTTTGAAAGGGTAAGAAACAAATAGAATTTATGACGAAAACACATGTCAAACATAGTCTCAGCTACTTTAAGATCGCACGGCTGCAAGGTTATGAGTGTGTGTGTGTGTGTGTGTGTGTGTGTGTGTGTGTGTGTGTGTGTGTGTGTGTGTATTATACATGTGGATGTTTGTGTATTTTGTGTGTGCCTTATCTGTTTCTGTGTGTGTGTGCGTGCGCGCGCGCGTGCTTTTGCATGTGTATGTGTACACACGTTCCCTCTTCTGATGTATATTAAAAAAAACATGCATTTAAATTTTTCTCACTTATTAGTTCTTTCACTTTACAGACGGCGAAGGTCGTGAACGAGGCTCTGCAGACCTATTTCCCTCCAAAAAGAAACGTCCGCCTTATAGCCGAGCCTGGAACATACTTTGTTGCTTCCGCCTTCACCCTCGCCGTCAATGTTATAGGGAAGCGTCACGAGTCACGTGGCCCGTCAGGTATGCTACCTCTTTGTATTTTCTTACATTCTATCGATTTTTCTTTTTTGTTTATTTTATTTTATTTATTTATTGGGTTACTAATTTTTTGCAGACCAACAAAATTACATGCCAGAGAACGGTAACAAAAGATTCAGATATTTTCTGAACGATGGTGTTTACGGATCGTTCCTGAACTTTATCCTCACTCGGACACTAAAGCTGACTGTTGAGCCTCTTCAGGTAAGTTCTTTGATGTCCATGTCCTCGTGGCTTCTACATTTGACGATTTGAAGTGATGTGAAATTATACATGCATGACTTATACAACTAATTTCTCTGACAGCTTTGCACGGATTTTTTTACGAGCATGTGTGCGCGTATGCATTTATACTTCAAAGCACTGATAATGCACACATTTTCTCTCTATTTTTTCTCTCTGTTTAAAAAACACAAAGATAGAAACACGCACTATCGCGGGCAGAAATAAAACAAACGGAATGATGTATGGATGAATGAATGAATCTTCATCTCATCATGGCAGGCACCTGCAAGCCCTAGGAGGTTTAAATGCAGCCTGTGGGGACCCACGTGCGACGGCCTGGATCTGATCCGTGACCAGGTCGACCTGCCTGAGATGAACGTGGGCGACTACCTGTGTCTCCGCAACATGGGTTACTACACCATTAGTATGAACTGCGGATTCAACGGGATGCCCATTCCAGAGGTCTTCCTTTACTGCGCTGAAGACATCTGGTGAGATGCTGTTCTTTTTTGTCTTTAGCTTTTGTTTTTTATTTTTATTTAGTTTGCTTTTAATAATATTTTCTCGGTCTGAATTTGACGTTGTTAAGATGAATGTCATTGTCATTTATTTGTAGCTTCAAGTAGTCCACGTCTATCATATGTATTTTTATCTCTATTCCCACCGATTTGTTGTTGTTGTTGTTGTGTCTCTGTCTCCCTACTTCTATTTCTTTATTATTTTTTCTGTCTCTACTTTTGGATTGTCGGAAATATAGACAAGTATCTTTGCTTTTGGGAACTTTTTTTGACAAAATGATTTATATTTCTCTTTGAGCTGTAAATCTACTTTAAAAAATAACTCTTATATTTAGTCTTTTGGAATTCCGTCTTTATTATAGCTTGTGAAATAATTTATATGGTTGTATATTTTTTAAACGTGGGCTGCAAATTGTAGTGTATATTAAGTTACACCTTTCCACATTTAATATCTCTAGGTTGCACTCTCTTTTGTAAAGCACATACACTTGCTATCAAAGTAAGCAACCATCTAGACAGATGTTCTTGATAATAACATATCACTGAATATAATGGCATGGCTAAGATATTTTCTTATCACTTGCAGGCTTCGCGTGTTTCCCGAGAAGAAGAGTCCCCATCCTACAGGTTTTCTTAGCCTGCTGACTAAGGCCATTACAAGCGCAAAGCAAACCTTTTTTGACTGGAGATGAATAAAGCCAAGCAATGGAATCACACAGATGACCACTGTGAACGCACACAAAATTATCCATTGCAAACATTTTTAAGAAAGAAGTGTCTAAATGTGAAACAACTTTATTAATCGCTTGAAATGGGGAATTAGGTGTGGCTTATCTTGCCTTGTATGCCTCTATTACTGTTTTGCATGTTTATCAGAGCCATATATTTGTAAGGAGAAAATACTTTTTCGCTTTGTCTTTGTAGCTCAGTTCACTGGTGATGGATTATGTTAATAAGGGGTAAAATTTGCTTTATTTATTATATCTTACTTGTCTTTCATTTTAATGAAAATCAAATCTGCCCAAAATGTGTCTGACTCTGTACTACAAATATGCTTAATATAAATGGTTTGATGAAGCTTTTGTCTTTTGACTGCTAAGAGAACTGCAATAATCTGAGAAAAAAATTACTTTACTGCTAAAATCCAGTGTGTTCCATAAAGTGAGGAAGAAAAGATGGACCGAAAACAACAGCATACTGAATAGATGGATAAAACTGCTCGAGAGAAAAAGGAAAAATATGAAAAACGATAACGAATGATTGAGAGAAGAGATAAGTGTGTGAATTTTCCCATCTTTGTTTGTCGGAGGGGAGATGCACGTTTGTGTGGAAGGGAAGTGAGAGATGACAGAGACATAGAAATAGTGACACTGGGCAAAAAAGGGAAAGAGAGAAGTCTACAAGACGAAAATCTGGAATAAAAAGATGACTTAGCCTCAGTAAAAATGTCATATTTTAGGAAATAAATTAGGTTAAGCTTTAAGATTCTTACACAGTCTTACACTGAGGTTGTTTCAAAGCTATTTCACAGCTCAGTCAAGATCAGGAGATATATATGTAAGCTTAAATGAACCATCATAGGTACTACTTAACTGTTTGAGTATCTTTTCAGTGCATAAACTACTAAATATTTGTCGTTAGCTTCAGAGAGACGGATGATGCCATTTGTATTGGACAGTGCGAATCTATCGAAAGTCGTGATAAAGAATAAATTTTGAAACGGCCAATCGAATACAGTTGTTTTTTTCTATAAATGTTTTTCGTCTTAGTTGTTGATTCCTTGTTTCATCCTCATCCATACAATGCATGTGTAATCTCATCAAGGATCGAGATATTCTATGTTTGTCGGTTAGGTAACTTCTAGTAAATGGTCCAGGAAATGATTGTTGGTCTGTCGGGTTAACTTTACTGGTAGTTTCTTGTTTAGGTTAGAACAATTTCCCCGATGGCTATAAATTCGTTTCAAAATTTTTTTAAAGTTTAAATGAAGACTTTTTTGTTCTTCGCTTCCATATCTTCATAAAGTCAAATACTTTCAAATACAAACTGCTGTTCTTTGATAATTTTGCTGATAAATCTGTGACAGATCTTTTACTCTATACCTTGCACTTTACGCTACACGATATTTTAAATAATTAGGAGGGATCACAACTTTCAGAGTTTTTTCATCGACAGCCTAATAAACCTGAGCGAAAAGAAACTGGTGTCTGTAACTAGTGATGTACACCGTACAGGGCATAGCATGTTTAAGGTGGAGGCCACTCTTTGCAGTATTACCTCCCCTGATAAATCTGCTTAACACTGCTAATTGGTCGTAATTTTAACATTTTATAGTCACTTGCTCAAAGGCGCCATCTACCAGGGATTTCGTAATCAGCAAACAAACAAACTAATTACAGGGCGACCAACCCTCTATTCATCCATTGGTAAAATCCATTGTATTAAACCTACTGGACAATCACCGTAAAGGGGGACTAGCCCTGTCTCTTAGAACCTATAAGGGAAATAACTTCTATTGCTATTGTGTTTTAACTTATATCCAAGAAGAATCGTCAGTGGTGTGAAACAGCAGGTCATGTTGCTCAAGAAGATTTATTTCGATTTTTTCTGCTCTTTTCTAAGAATGGCTAAGCCAGCAGTATCTTCTCTAAATTCTTTGATTTTGCTGCTGAAGTGTTCCTATATAGTTCTTTTTTTTGTCAATTTGATTTTTCAAGTCAAACGACTGCTCGTTGGGAATTCAATTGTGTTGTCTATATCCATTGTTAACTTGTTGTGTCGTCACTTCATTCGCTTGTAGTTTTTCTAGACGATAAGTTGTTTCTGCACATCTAAAGTTGTAAATGATGTCCTCGGTGTCATCTCTGGGGTTGTTAGACTTGTCAGCAGCATTCGATACTGTTGATCATTCTATACTTATACTTCAGAACTCTTTTGGTATTCATGCTGCTGCTTTGTCCTGGTTTTGATCCTATCTCATTGACCAAACCCATACCGTGTGTGAATGGCGTTTACTCAGATTTACTCTGGTGTCCCGGAGGAATCTGTATTGGGTCCAATAGATGTTTCGTTATATACCTCCCTTCTGTCTGAGGTTATGTCACGCCATGCCATGTCACATGTCAGTTAGACTGATTATAGATATCTTTATCAGTCAGCTTCACTTACTAAACTCTCTTTACTACTGACACGGACAGAGGAAGCATAGATGAATGCTCCAAACAGACTGCAACTGAATGATAATAAGACTGAACTGCTAATGACTTGTCCAAAGTAATTTCTGAATCATCCTTCCCTCCCTCAGTCTCTGTCTAACAATAACTCAACTATTCCTTTCACCACCTCTATCCGCAGCTTGGGTGCCATTCTCAATCAGAATTTGACTTTCATCAGCATATTTCTCATGTCTGCAGAAAAGCTTACCTTGAACTGATTATGATCGAGACCATTCGTCACCATCTCACCACTGATGCAACTAAAACTCTCATTTGTGCCTTTGTACTGTCGAGCATGGACTATTGTAATTCTCTTTTAGCTTGAATTCCCAAGTACCTTCTTGAGAGACTTCAAAGGATTCACAATAACACTGCTCACTTTATCTGAATACCATCTAGATATGAACATATATCACCTATCGTATGCTCTCTTTACTGGCTGCCAGTCGTGGACCGTATAACCTACGAACCTTCCACTTTAACTTACTCTGCCGTTTCTGACACTGGTCCTCGGTACTTTTCGGAACTCACTCCCATCTACACACCTGCACGATTTCTTCGCTCATCTTCTGACACCGAGCTCTTGTGAGTCCCACTAAGGCAAAGACTCGTGAACAGAGGTCTTTCTCCCACCAAGCCCCATCAACTTGGAACAGATTTTCCGTCAGACTTCGTCACTGATTTCCTTGCCTCTTTTGAGTCCAAACTTAAGACACATCTTTTTCCGAACTACGACTTCACTGTGACCCTGTCCTGACATGAGCCTGTATAACGTGTGTCTGTAATTCACTTTGTGTATGAGTGAGTGTTTTTGTAGAAGTAAGCGAGTCCGTTATATGTGAATGAAGGTGCATAGTTGTTGATGATTAGGTCTACATGATTTATGTAAAGCACTATGAGCAAATCTTTGGAGAGGCACTATATAAATCCTCATTATTATTATTTTATTGCTTATGATTATTGCGAAAGGAAACGCCTCTGTGAGCACTGCTCTCTGAGCAGCTCTGTAGGTCGCGAGATAATAATAATAATAGTGAAGATTTTTATAGCGCATATTCACACTCGTACAGAGCATGCTCTTAGCGCTTAAAACGGGGAAGAGACGTGGACTAAGTAGATACAGAACACAGGGGACGAAAGAAAACGACAGAACTTACAAAAACAGATAACAAAAGGCATCAAGTAACAGGAACAGAGAAAAATAGTGATGGGTAAAGTAGCAAGAGGGAAGGGGGGGTAAGGACTAGCATTGTGGACTAGGAGTAGTGCTCAAGGAAGAGGTGCGTTTTCAGTGCAGATTTGAAAGATTCAGTTGAAGGAAGGTGGCGGATATGGAAAGGAAGAGAGTTCCATTGTTTTGCAGCACAGTAGCCAAAAGTCCTGTGACCATATGTTGTTGTTCTGGTGACAGGAACAGTCAGAGTACGGTTGTCAGAGGAAGAGCGGAGTTGTCTGGCCGGAGAGTAAGGGATGAGAAGTTCAGAGAAATAGTCAGGACAGGAGCCAGCAAAGAAATTAAAACACAGCACAGACAGTTTGTACTGGATGCGAGAACGGACGGGTAGCCAGTGTAGGAAACGAAGGAGAGGAGTGACATGGTCCCGTTTCCTTGCTCTAAGCACCAGACGCGCAGCGGAGTTCTGTACTCTCTGGAGTCTCTTAATGAGGGATGAGGGGCAGCCTGCCAGCAAGATCGAAAGGGTTCAAAGGTTAACAGCTAGCAGCTTCCAACCACACCAAAAGCCCCCCTTTGCTTTTTTACCATCGTCTATTAACACTCACCCCTGTCACACTACACCAGGGGTGAGCATTGCTTGGCACTCAAGCTTTTTACATGGTAGAGGGGTAACACCCAGGGCTCTCTACCCCTGGCTGTCACAATGTGTAAACTCCTTGCTTCACTCTTGGCCCAACAACGCATACACAGTCTCATCCATATTTTCAAATGTCTCCTGTGCTGGTTGGTTAGGTCACTTCTAGTAACTGGTTCAGAAAATGGGAGTCTGTCTTACAGGTTTAATTTAACTGTTTCCTGTTTAGGTGATATCAATTTTACCCGAGAGTCGTTAACTCCATTTCAAAGTAAGCAGCTTCTCTTAACATAATGCGACGCTCTTGTTTCCGTTTTTGGGTGGAGTTGTATGGTGAACTGACCGTGTCTTTGTTGGTTTTTTTTCGTATTGTAACTTTTGACCAAAGTCTGTTAATTATCCAAACCCAGGGAAGTAGTATGTCAGCACACAACTGCCGTAATGGGGAAATAATTTTGTTCTTTTTTATATCCAATAGAAAGCGTCAGAAGTGTGTGACGGCTGGTCGAGTTGTGAAAATCTACACAGAAATTAAGAACGAACAAAATGTTTAGGTCTCGGAAATCGAAACCGATCAGACGTCAACGTGAAAGCTGGGACATCGGGTGCATGGAGCTCGTGACGAGTGCCGAGAGATGAGAGGAAGTTACTCCTATGCTGCATATCCTACCGTGTCTTTGTATATTAAAAGCTATACAAAGTTGATGTGTTATCACGTATACTTCCATCTTAAATACAGACATTAATTGCGGATATTATTCGTGCTTATACTCCAAAGTACACTATTTACAATTCATTAGTGTACAAATATTTGGACGTTTTTCCACATCAGATACTGACGCCAGTTACAAATAAGTTTTATTTATTTAAAGAATTCATATGTTGTACAATACGTATTTTATGTCAATATCCTTGAAAATATTTTTCCAGAAAAAGATTTTTTTTCTTTGCTTCTTCTAAATATTTTGTTTTATAAAACTGTTATTTTTCTGTGAGAACATTATACAGAAACACATACTTCACAATGCAGTTCAATACTTAATGTTACATTCTGGTGAAAAAAACTAAAATTTCACACAAGACTAAGCAAAAGTTGTAAAGTTATTTATGGGGAAGTGAAATATAAAGGGAAGAATGTAAGACTGAAAACAAAAACTGTTACAATTTAGAAGTCAGATATTTCGGAATGTCGAGGTAAGACGGACGTGCGACTGTGTGGAAGAGACAGTCATGGAGTTCCCGGTGTAGATGTCCAATGCCCTTGTTTACTTTTCGCCACCAAAAGGACCTTGCTGGATTATATTATACACAGGGTCCATTGTTAGCCTTCTATTATACAAACACATCCAATGTTTCATTAGCTTGTCTCTGTGTCTCTTCTTTCTCTATCTTTGCATCTGTCATTAACATATGCATTTATCTATCAATCCATGGTTAGCTCATTCATTTTCTTTATCCCACACTTCAACTCAATTTTAGTGAAGTAAGAATTAAGACCAAAACCACTTACAAATGACTGTTTCCGATGTCAACTCCTCCTAAACATGAACAGAATGAGAAAATATTGTGTCTGGGTGTTTCTTATCTGATTATTAGTTAATATTAGATTTTACATATGTTTACACAATGAATTAAATTAAATATTTCAAGTGGTGACAGCAGAAAATGTCACATTTAAAGTAAAAATGCACACGTCAAAAACTTACAAGCGAGTCTTTCGAGTTCCGTGTTTCCAGGTTGACGTAGGCGCAGGCAACGACAAGACCGAAGACAGCGATAACGAGGCAGTTGACGAGAACGATGATGGCGATCACATGATCTCATGACTAAGGCTAGTCGATCATCGCCGTCTAATAAACTTCTTTTGTCGATAATGAACGTGACAGAAGGAATGAGAGGTGAATTTGTATGTGTTTGTGCGTGTGTGTGTGTGTGTGTGTGTGTGTGTGTGTGTTTTGTCTAAAATATACGTTATGCACTACTATTAAAACAACAAGTTTAAGATCAATTTAAAATCATAAGTACATGCAGACATTCTACTTCAACAAACAACACACAAAAATGTGTAGCAGCTATTACTAATAGCAGTATAAAGACCATCAGTCATTGAGTACCATATACTCACTACTTTTTGTCGTTTCCGTCGTACAAGTAGTAGAACTGTCTTCAGCTAAAATGAGACAATATAAAAGCGTTTGATGTTTTTTCGCTTAACAATTTACTGTCACTTATTTCATTTACTTTATCGCTCTCTCCTTTAACTTTTTGCTTTAGCGTTCTTTCTTTTGATTATTTTCATTCTCTTGACTTCAATATAGATTTTCGACGAACATTCTTCCTTCTGTTCTAATGCAATGCTTCCAATAATGGATTTGCATTGATATATATTTCTTAATAGTGTTGCTTTATTTCACACAGAATATTACTTCAGCACAAACGTTTTACACATTTAATGATCCTCAGTTTCGATACATATCTATCATTGCTTAAACTTAATGGTTTTCTTGTGACAAAAGAACGTATGGCCTCATTACTAAGATTGATAGAACATCGTTTTCTGAAAAATTTCTTGGGTAGAAAATGGAATTGATATAATGAATAAGGGAGGTGTGTTTCAACTTGTGTGTGGTGTGGTGTGGTGTGGTGTGTGTGTGTGTGTGTGTGTGTGTGTGTGTGTGTGTGTGTGTGTGTGTGTGTGTGTGTGTGTGTGTGTGTGTGTGTGCTTGTCTAAAAATGATAAATACATTATGCACTACTATTAAACCAACAACTTTGAGATCAATGTAAAATCATAGCTATATGCATACATTACACAACACACAAAAATGTGTAGCAGCTATCACTAATAGCAGTATAAAAAGCCATCAGTCATTGAGTACCATATACTCACTTTCTGTCGTTTCCGTCGTAGAAGTAGTACAACTGTCTTCAGCTAAAAATGAGACAATATAAAAGCGTTTGATGTTTTTTGCTTAACAATTTACTGTCAGTTATTTCATTTACTTTATCGCTCTCTCCTTTAACTTTTTGCTTTATTATTCTTTCTTTTGATTATTTTCACTTTCTTTAATTGAATTTAGATTTTCAAGAGCATTGTTCTTTCTATTCTAATGCAATGCTTTCAATAATCGGTTTGCTTTGCTATATATTTCTCAACAGTGTTGCTTTATTTCACACACAATAATACTCCAGAGCAATGGTTTTACACGTTTAACAATTCTCAATTTCGATACATATCTATCATTGCTTAAACTTAATGGTTTCCTTGTGAGAAAAGAACGCATGGCCTCATTACTAAGATTGATAGAACATCGTTGTCTGATAAAATTCTTTTGTAGAAAATGGACTTGATAGAATGTATAAGATGGGTATATTTGAACGTGTGTTAATGTGTGTGTGTGTATGTGTGTGTGTGTGTGTGTGTGTGAGAGAGAGAGAGAGAACAAAACCAGGTAGGTATTAAAAGACTAGAACACCGAATAATACATGATACAACAGTGATTTTTAGGTCTTAGAAGCAGAGACTCGTTTACCTAGCACGGCAAAGACTGGTCACGCATCGACGTCTAATCTTTTGTAGAAAATGGACTTGACAGAATGGATGAATTTGGGCGTGTATGTGTGCGTGTGTGTATAGGGTAGCGACAAAGAATAAACATTATATAATACTCACGAGATACAACAGTGATATTTATGGACTTAGAAACAGAGACTCCTCTACCGATCGCGGCAAAAGTCCATAGTCCGCTGTCTACTACTTGAAAAACTTTCTTTACTCGATACTGATGTCCAGCTCCTTCATCCAAACATTCACAGTACTGTCTGTCTGAGCTGCAGTTTCTAGTTGTTTTGTTAAAATAGCGTTTGAAACTAGACACCTTCGATCCAGGAACCTTATGAGTGACGAAGATCATGTAAGTCAAAATTCTGTTACTTGCATCTTCCAGTGAAAAGTAGACTTCAGCTGTAGTGTTTTCTTTGAAAGTCAATGGATCCGAAGCGTTAATAAATTTCAGATTCGGAGATTCTGATTGTAAAAAAACAAAATCCCCAACTCAAGCTTATCACACAGCAAACAGCAAGCAACAATAGGCAATGAATATGACGAACAAATTTGTGCGAGCAAGTTCATTCACACACATTGTAACCTACTTGATGAAGGTTGTTTGTAAATACAGTTACAAAAAATGTAGACAACAAACTAGCAATTTCAACAAAGAATTAAATAGTTACACATACATTCGCTCAAAAGCACAACTACATATTGATAACAGCACGTACGCTGCATATCAACAGAAGATGTAGAAAAACACAAAATCCAGAAACAACACACTAACGTTCCTAGCTGTGCACCATTTCCTAAGCCACGCATCTTTCACCCTTGTAATAAAATCGATTACAGCTGATTACCTTGTGAGATGACTAAATACAGTAGTAAAACTTGGCAAATGATAAAATATGGCCCACGAAGTAACACTGTTTGTTCCATGACCAGTTTACATCTTCGACAATCCACTGATGTACATTCCACACTTCTTAACTGTTGTTGGTGCCTGTTTGAAACTCAGATTCACTTCCTTGGCCAGAGGAAACGAAATGTATGATAGCACAAAGAAATCAAAACAGGTCTACAAATAATTACTTGTTTAAAAAAAAATCAAGATAAAATGCTTTCGGTTTTTGAAATGTAGTATCCCCTGAGGATCCGTGATCCACAAGCTGAGATAAGATTCACAAGAAGTAGAGCAGTTTTTATTTGTTTTACTCAACCTATGCTAAAACGTTAAAGTGTGTCAGAGCTATTGTTCGACTCTAGTTGTGAAAGAAGTAGTTAATAATGTTTATTTGATAACTGAGACCCGTCAGACAAAGACAAAGATCAGTCAAAAGGGACGCAGCTGTTTAGGTTATTGGTAATACCATCAATTGCGATTGTCTACTTTCATCAGATTTCATTTTGTTGTTGTTGATTGTGATAATTTAAAAACAGTCAAAGCTGTATTTGGTTCTTAGCACTCTCTATCTGTGCTGTGTTTTAATTTCTTTGTGTGCTCCTGCTCTATTGCTCTAAGCTGCTCTTCCCTTACACATCCCGCCCAGACTACTCCACTCTTTGTTTGATGTCCGTACGCTCTCTGTCTCTCTCAATAGAACTCTTCCTTTCCATACCTTCCATCTACCCACCATCGAATCTGTAAAATGTGAAATAATACACATCTGTTTCACGAGCATGTCTCCTTACACCAATCAACATACTCCAAACTCAATAGTTATGATTATAGTCAATTTTATAGTCCACCTGATCGTCTTACTCTGCAGGTAATGACACTCTCTATCCTTGCTGTTTATTTACTGATTTCTCTTTGTGTCTTCTATGTTTATGTCATATTTTTGTCTTCATACTTGTTTTCCTTCAGTTCTTGGTATACTGTCTATTTTTAGTTTATTATTATTATTATTATTCAAATCCCCCCAAGGATTTACCATGAAAACAATGTTTAATTCTCAGTGTTTACAGTCATAAATATCTAAATACATATGTTTATATAATAACAGAAGCACATGGCGTTACTCTGGTTAATTTTTCCAGCAAACTATTTCAACGGTTCTTTGATTACTAACTTCAAATCCACAACGAATTCATCTATCAAGCTTAGTAAGCTCATCAGCTTATGGCGCCCGTGTGGCCAAATAGTGAACATTGGTACTCTTGCACTGTCTGTCCCCGTATTTAATAATAATAATAATGAAGATTTGTATAGCGCATATTCACACTCATAGAGAGCATGCTCTTAGCGCTTAAAATGGGGAAGAGACATGGACTAAGTAGATACAGAACAAAGGGGACGAAAGAAAACGACAGTACTGACGAAACAGATAACAAAAGGCATCAAGTAACAGGAACAGAGAAAAATATAGTGATTCTGCCGATAAAGATGGGTAAAGTAGCAAGAGGAAAGGGGGAGGGGTAAGGACTAGCATTGTGGACTGTGTTAGGAGTAATGCTCCAGGAAGATATGCGTTTTCAGTGCAGATTTGAAAGATTCAACTGTAGGAAGGTGGCGGATATGGAAAGGAAGAGAGTTCAATTGTTTTGCAGCACAGTAGCCAAAAGTCATGTGACCATAGGTTGTTGTTCTAGTGACAGAAACAGTTAGGATACGGTTGTCAGAGGAAGAGCGGAGTTGTCTGGCCGGAGAGTAAGGGATAACAAGTTCAGAGAAATAGTCAGGACAGGAGCCAGCAAAGAAATTTAAACACAGCACAGACAGTTTGTACTGAATGCGAGAACGGACGGGTAGCCAGTGTAAAAAACGAAGGAGAGGAGTGACATGGTCCCGTTTCCTTACTGTAAGCACCAGACGCGCAGCAGAGTTCTGTACTCTCTGGAGTCTCTGAATTAGGTAGTCAGGGCAGCCTGCCAGCAAGGAGTTGCAGTAGTCAAGCCGAGAAAGAACAAACGCACAGACAAGAGTGTTGGTGGCACGTGTAGAGAGAAAGTGACGGATGGCACTGATCTTACGGAGCTCATAATAGGCAGACTGACAGACAGCTGTAACATGTTTATCAAGGGTCATGTCTGCGGTGACAATAAATCCCAGATTCCTAACGGATGATGTGAAGGTGATGTTGCTGTCGCCCACCTTGATGTGATTGGGCAGACTGACGAGTGAAGGTTGATGTCTTCTTCTATGGCACAAGAGGGCTTCCGTTTTATCGTCATTTAGTTTAAGCTTGTTTTTTACCATCCAGCCCTTGACATCGCTAGTACAAGCTTCTAGAGAGCTGATAGCAGAGTGAGACTCAGCCAGTGGAGTAGAACAGTAAAGCTGCGTGTCATCTGCATAGGACTGATGAGAAACCTGGTGAGACCGGATGCATGATGAAAGTGGTTTAGTGTACAGGATGAACAGAACTGAGCCAAGTACTGAGCCTTGGGGAACGCCACAGAAAAGTGAAGCAGGGCGAGATGTCTGACCGTCAACTACCACAGTCTGGGTCCTATCAGTGAGGTAGGAGTTGAACCATGAGAGGACAGGTCCAGAAATCCCGTAGAGGGTGTGGAGTCTGTGAAGAAGCAGAGAGTGGTCTATAGTGTCAAATGCAGTAGACAGGTCCAGTAGGGTTAATGGAGAGACATCACCACTGTCAAGAGCAGATAATATGTCTGTTGTTACTTTAATAAGAGTGGTCTCGGTGCTGTGGAAAGGTCTATATGCCGACTGAGCTTGTGGGATAAGATGGTGCTCTTGTAAGTATGCCCAGAGCTGTGTCAAAACTATTTTCTCTATGATCTTAGAGAGAAAAGACAAGTTGGAGACTGGGCGGTAGTTGTTTAGCACATTGACGTCAAGCGTGGATTTCTTTAGAAGTGGCCTCACCACCGCATTCTTGAACAGAGATGGGAAAACACCTGACGACAGGCTGACATTTACAATATTTGTGATGGCAGGAAGTAGAGTATCTAGGCACTCGAGCAGAAGGCTTGTGGGCATCGGATCTAACTCGTAAGTTGTTGGTTTGGCTTTTAGGATGACCGCTTTCACATCGGTCTCAGAGACTGGTAGGAACTTGGTCATGGCGCATCCTGGGAGGACATCACAGGAAATGCTGTCAAGCGCCGACACCGAGTCTAAGGTTACTGGCTCGGCTGCCTTCTAATTTTAGATGCTTTGTTATTATCCTTTGTCTTTCTTCCTGCTTGATTTTGATTTATTAATATTCTTCAGAAGTCCTTTTTTAACTCTTGTCCATTTCAGTAAATTTAGTATAAATCCTCATCATCTTAAATTGTGATATTGCGGTTTCTTTTATATGTTTATTAGCTATTTATTTATTTTCCCTACTTTACACATAAGTAAACTATCCCTTACTTTTACTCAAATAAACGTAGCGAGAGATCAAGTTTACAAGGTTAAATTGAAATCAGAAATCAGAAAGTGGTAACGGAACATGTATTTCCTAAACAGTGGTGTTTTTGATTCGTTACTTGATTCTTTCCTTATTTGAACACTAAAGCTGACTTCAGCGCCACTTCATGTGAGTTTGAAGCAGTGCGTGTGATCAGGGCGGCTACATCTGGCGATATGAAATGATCCAAAAGTATAAATGCATGACATCATACAGCTTAGTTTGCTGACTGCATTGAACAGTTTTTACCGTACAGGTGTGAATCTACATGTATGCATGAATAATTCAACGCACACAATAAGGCAAAAGTTTTGGATGGACGGGTGGGTGGATGGATGGATGGATGGATGGATCTTGTGTGTGGCCTGGATCTGATCCGTGACCAGGTCTACCTGCTTGAGATGAATGTCGGCGACTACCTGTGTGTCCGCAACGTGGGTTACTACATCGTCAGCTTCTACTGCGGCTTCAATAGGATGGCCATGTCTTCCTTGAGTGCGCTGAAGACATTTGGTGAGATGCTCTTCTTAGGGTTGTCTTTTACTGGTCTTTATCTTTTTTGTTTGTGTGTGTGTTATCTATATTCATTTTAGCTTCACTAAGTCTTTCTTTCTCTTTCTCATTTTCTTTTTACCACTACAGATTTCGTTGTTTTGTTTTTGTTGACTTATTTCTATCGATGCATCTTATTTTTATATTTTTCTTGTGTTTCAAAAATACAGGCATGTATCCTTTTATTTTCGACAGTATTTTTCACGCGAAATATATTTCTTCGAGTTGTAAATCTAGTTAAAAGATAACTCCTTTTAGTATTTTTTTTATTATTTTAAAATTCTAACATTTGTATACTTTCTAAACAACATTTTCCTTCTCGTATGTTTTGATATGAGCGCTGCCGATTACAGTGCAAATTTGAACACTTTCCTTCTTTGCCATGGAGTGCATGGTCCGCTTAATGAACACATAATTTTTTAATGTCGTTACCCAATGACAATAATGGAAATAATTTACTTATCACCTAAGGCTGCGCGTGTTTTCCGAGAAGAAGAGCCTACATTTTATAGGTCTTCTAAGCCAACTGACTTTGATCTGTACAAGCGCAAACAAACTTAATTGAATGAAGCTGAAGAAAGCAAAGCAAAGTATCACAGATGACCACTGTGAACGCGCACAGCAAAATTATCCCTTACAAACATTCTTTCAACAAACCAGTTGCTGGCTGGCGCTTTGAACAAATGGAATACGTGTGGCTATGCTTAAAATTTATGTATGTGTCGTTCACTGTTTTCGATGTTTATTAGAAACCTTATGTCTGTTAGGAGACAAGTTATTTTTTTTTGTTTCGTATCTATAGTTGAATTAACTCGTTGCGTATTGGGTGAAAAGTGGCAACTTTTACTATATTTCAAATATCGTACTTGCGTTCCCGTTTGCATGTTAAGTGCGTTTGTACTTTGACAGTTGCTCAGCACACAAATGCCATATTGAAGTAAATAATTGCGGTATTTTTAAATCCAATAGGAAGTATCAGTAGTGTGAAACATCAGGTCAAGTTGTGGATATATATACAGAAATAAAGTTGCAACAAAATGTTCAGTTCACGCATATTCAAACCAATCAGATTTTAATGAGGAAGCTGTGATAGGAAACTAGTCACAAGTGCCAAGAGACAAGGAAAATGAGTCCATGTTGTAGGGCCTACCTAGCAAGGAAATGCGCAATTGTTCTTGTATATTAAATGCTCTACGAAGTTGATGGTCTGCCATCTTAACTACAGACGTTAATACACAATGGTGGATATCATTGGTTTTACTCCTAAACACAGCCTTCCTGCTTCGTTAGTATACACATATTTTGGTCATTTTCCCACATTATGATAGTGATTCCAGTTACAAAAAAGTGTTTATTTATTTCAAGAAATTCATTTGTTGTACATTACATACTTTCATATCGTGAATATTTTTCCAGGAAAACTTCAAGATTTCTCTTTCTTTTGATTTGTCTCAACCTTTCGTTTTCCCTTTTTGTCTTATATAACATCTTAAAATAATATTTTTTCTGCGATAACATTTTACAATAACGCATACTTCAAAAGGCTTTTTAATATTAATGTTACTTATAATGAAGAAGCAAACTAGAAAATGGCATAGATGGCTAAGCAAGACTTTGATCTATATATATATATATATCATACATGAATCGGGGAAAACATAGATAACACGATGATGTAAGACTATAAAAAAATGTTGAAAGTTTAGAAGTCAGTGGATTGCTGGGATGACAAGGTGAGACGGACGTGCGACTGTGTTGAAGAGACTGTCATGGAGTTGTCGGCGCTGATGTCAAGTCCCTCCTGTTTGTTTTTCGCCACCAAAGGGAGTTTGTTGGTATTATATCATACAGAGGATCCATTGTCAGTCTCCTATTATACAAACACATCGATAAGCAGTTATTGTTTCATTAGCTTGTCTCCTCTTTTTCTATCTTTGCATCTGCCATCAACGTATGCATTTATCTATCAATCCATGGTTAGTTCATACGTTCCTTATCCGTCACTTCAACTAAATTTTAGTAGAGTATATAATGAGACAAAAACCTCTTACCATTGACTGTCTGCCATGTCTACCCCTGCTAAACCTAAACAGAATGGAAAAATATAATATCTGAGTATTTCTCACCTGGCTAAAACAAATTCTTTGTTAATATCACTTTTTACTTAAGTAGACAACGAATTTTCTTTATGAGTACTTAAGCCGTAAGGTTATCAGTGCAAGCTATTTTCTTATTAGTTTTACTGAAAAATGAAACATTAAACAAATTATTTCATCTGGTGATAGCAGAAGATGCGACATTTAAAGTAAAAATGCACACGTCAGCAGCTTACAAGCGAGTCTTTCCGAGTTCCGTCTTTCCAGGTGGACGTGAGCGCACCTCCAGGTTGTGCAGGCAACAACAAGACCGAAGATAGCGATAACGAGGCAGGTTGCGAGAACGATGATGACGATGTGCCAGCCGCTAGGAGATCCACTAACTGCAGGGTTGATAGAGCTACCTGGTGTATTTACATCTGTTGATACTGTGTTTTGCTTCTTTACTGCTGCAGGTGTAATGGTGGTCTGACTAGATTCTTCAGAAAAGAAGACTGTTATGCAATATTATTAAAACAACTTTGAGATCAATGTAAAATCATACTTATATACAATAAGCAAATAGCACAAAATGTGTATCAGCTACTACAGCAATATCAATAGCCGTTAGTCATTAAGTACCATATACTCACTACTTTCTGTCGTTTCCATTGTAGAAGTGGTAGAATTGTCTTCAGCTAAAATAAGACAACATAAACATGAATCATGTTTTAGCTTAACAATTCACTATCATTTAACTAATTTACTATATCGCTCCCTCCTTTTACTCTCTACTCTCTTATTCCTCTATTCGATTATTTTATCGTATTTTCAATTATGATTTTTGACGAACATTGTTCTTTCTGTTGTAAGGCAATTTTTATAACAAAGAATTTGCGTTGCTACATGTATGTTGATACTGTTTCTTTATTTCAAAAAGACTATTTTGTCAGCAGAAACGTTTCATTTAGCGTTTTACACGTGTTATACATAGCTATTATTGCTAAAACTTAATGTTTACACTTTAACAAAGCAACGTATAACCTAAGACTGGTCCCACATCGACGTCGAACCAAATTCTTTTGTATACAATGGACTTGACAGAATGGATGTATCTGGGAGTGTATGTGTGCGTGTGTGTATAGGGTAGCGACAAAGAATAAACATTATATAATACTCACGAGATACAACAGTGATATTTATGGACTTAGAAACAGAGACTCCTTTACCGACCACGGCAAAAGTCCACAGTCCGCTGTCTACTACTTGAAAAACTTTCTTTACTCGATACTGATGTCCAGCCGCTTCATTCAAACATTCACAGTCCTGTCTGTCTGATCTGCAGTTTCTCGTTGTTTTGTTCACATAGCATTTTAAACTAGACACGATCGATCCAGGAACCTTAAGAGTGACGAAGATCATGTAAGTCAAACTTCTGTTACTAACATTTTCCAGTGAAAAGTAGACTTCAGCTGTAGTGTTTTCTTTGAAAGTTAATGGATCCGAAGCGTTGATAAATTTCAGATTCGGAGACCCTGATTGTAAAAAACGATATTTCCTGACTGAAGCTTACCAGACAGCAGACAGAAAGCAAAAAAAAAAAGGAATTCATATAACGAATAAATTTGTGCGAGCCGGTATATCCACGCGTATTGTAACCTACTTGACAAAGGTGGTTTGTACACACAGTTACAAAAAATGAAGACAGCAAACTAGTGATTTTCACAAAGAATTCAATAGTCTACTCATACATTTGTTCAAAAGCTCAACTAAATAATGATAACAGCTACATATCAACAGAAGACATTGAAAACACAAAACGCAAAAACAATACACCACCATTCCTAACTGTACATCATTTCCTCAGTTAAGCAGCTTACACCGTAGTAATAGAATTGATTATTACAGTTGATTACCTTCTGACATGGCTAAATACAGTGGTAAAACTTGGCAAATGATAAAATATTGACCATGAAATAGCTCTGTCTGCTCCATGACATGTGCACATCTCCACCAATCCGCTGATGTATATTCCACACTTGTTAACTGTTGCTGGTGCCTGTTCGAAACTCAAATTCCCTTCCTTGGCCAAAGCAAACAAGATGTATGCTAGCAGAAGGAAATTAAAACGGGTGTACAAATATCTACTTGTTATAAAAATCAGGATAAAATGTTTTGGGTTTTTGAAAAATGGGATCCCTTGAGGATCCATGATCCACGAGCTGAGATAAGATTCACATAAACAGAGAAGGTTTTATTTGTTTTACTCAACCTATGTTGAAAAATTAAAGTATGTCAGAGCATTCACGCCATTTTTTTCGACTCCAGTTGTTTACAGTCATGATTATCTAGATACATATGTTTATATAATAACAGAGTCGCATGGCGTTACCCTCGCTGATTTTTACAGAAAACTATTTCAATGGTTATTTTATTATCTATTTTATTATTCTAATCCACAATGAATTCATCAATCAAAATAAGTCAGTTCATTAGCTTATTGCGCCCGTGTGGCCAAATAGTGAAACATCGGTATTCTCGCAGTGTCTGTCCCCGTACTTGCTGGTAACCGGCTGGGCTGCCTACTAATTGTAGATGCTTTGTGATCGCTGATTGATAACTTTTTTCTTTCTTCCAGCTTGATTTTGACATTAATATACTTCCGAAGTCTTTATAAACTCTTGTGTTTTATTGAAATATGCAACATTTCAGTAAATTTCATATAAAACCTCAGCCTTTTTAGCTATTTTGATGTTTGATCATATCTTTGTCCCTGTCGTTTGGATGAAATCGTGTAAATTTGAACTCTCGCTAGGTTGATTTGATTAAAAGTAAGGGATAATTTGCTTATGTGTAAGATATGTAAAAGAAATAAATAGCTAAGTCAATATATAAAAGAAACTGGAATATCACAATTTGACTCATTCTTGACGGAAGGCTGAGGAGGCGTTCTACCCCCTGGGATGCAAGTTTTTAGCCCTTTCTCAAAAAATCATAAAAAAATAACTAAAAGGGGTAGATGAACAATTTAAATTGATAATGATAGATCGAAATATGTAGAAAAGAAACAGCTTTACCTTGTGTTTGCTTAAAAACATACTTTTATAGCATTCCCAACCGAAAATGCCATGATAATGAGTGCGTCTCAAAACATTTTCGTGGTGACAGTACATGTTTCTAAAAGCAAAATTGAAAATAACATAAGGGAGGTAACTACTGAAACAGTAAGGAAATAGTCCACAATGATTCTCTTCCTTGAATTGGCAGTGAATCACGCGTGATCACGTGTATTTTGGTGAAAAAAAAATGGCTAACAGCCATCTTGAAGCACGTTGTTGTGTCTCACTTTGACATGGATTTATACTTCAACAACCGCAAAGGAGACGAAAATAGTAAGTAATTTTAAAATTATAATGTATATTCTAATGAAACATATATTTGTTTGGTACTTTATGTCTGTATATATTGTGTAAATAATTTTTTTGTTAATTTCCGAAAAAAATTCTAAAATGCGTACAGTCGTAATCTTTCATTTGATTTTAGTACTCGAAGACTAAACCTCTGTATCTTAAAATTTACACCAAAGAAATGTTTAAAAAATGCTCTTTAAAACGGCGTATTACCGATGGTTGCATTTACTGTAGGTTAATAAATATAAATTTTCAAAGCTGCCGAACTTTCTACCCCGGGTAGCCATTTTCGAAAAAAATAGGGTTACCATGGGAAAACGCAGAAAATTACTGTCAAACGTAAAAACTACGACACAAAAAGAAGATCACTCGATAGAAAAATGAATGAACTGTCGTCTGCACTAACTTTTTTTTCCGAAACAACGCATTTTGTGCGTGTAAAAAATTAACAAAAATGGACCTGCTGATCTCGGCAGGTGCGCTGATTCTCTATAGCCGGCTGACCTGACCAGGTGGTCAGGTGCGTCTCGAATGAGCTAATTGTGCAGTTCTGTGCATGCATCATTCTGCATGCATGTGCAGTTTGTTCTCTATTTTACACCATGAAAGTGATTTTCAACACATACAAGTTGCCTTGATACAGGAGATAATTTTAAATCGCATTAGGTATTGAAAGCAAATCAGAGCAATAAGTGGCTGCAGAGGAAGAGATGTGGATAACAGAGATTTTAAAAGGAATCAAAATTGTATCCTTGTAGAAATGTTAATGACTCAGCGCAGCCTCTCGCATTAAACGAAGACATAAGAGAAGTAACTGACCATCTTGCCACGCTGAACAGCAATCTAATAAAATTTACCTCTTTTAGATGATATTCGATGTTGGCTGAATTTCTCACAGAACTGTACGTGAAACACTTGCAAGAGTTTCAGCGATCGAAACCAGGCAGAGTGAAGGAAATAAATGACACTAATTTGTCTAAACAAATACACCACTTCAGCTACATGAGTTTACTAGAATGTCATCGCGATTGTGTATTGTGATATTGACTCCAGTCTTTACCATGTCAAAACATTACGATGCTGTACAATCTTGATTCTATGTCAAATGTTATTAATAGGTTTACCCTAGGATATGTTTGTTTATTTACATGAACACATTATTTACATGCAAAACGACAATGCTGCTAAATTGACAAACTGCTAAACGCAAGCAGGAATAAGGAAGATCATAAAAATGTCATAAAAAATAATATAAGAAATAAGAAATATAAAAAATAAGAAAAAATAATTTAAAATATGCATCGAAAAATATTTGACGAAAGTCTTAGGCATCGAGAATTATATGAGACTGCAGCAATCCTGGGATGTCGATTTCAGACTGACATTAAAATAGTCGAAGATGGCGATGGTTGCTCGGGAGATTTCGTGGATGTTGTCGCTTTGTTCACTGTTCGTGTCCGTCTTGCTGTACCACTGCGCCACCAGTGGAAGGTCGCCGGTATAACATCATAGACGGGATCCATCGTCAACCTTTCATTACACAATAAATGCATTTTTATTTCCTGCTTTATTAACTCTCTGTACTGTTTTACCAATCTATCCCTCCCCACTTTCAGTATCTGTAATTAACCAGTCCATTTATTCATTAGTCTATCAGTATCTTATCCATCAATTCAGATTATCTCTTTCCATTTAACTATGTACCCGAGTCTAGTTCTCTTTGTGAGATAACAAAAATGTATATGTTGCGCATGGCAGTTGTTACCTCCCTTCAGTGGTGGGCGCAAGCCTATACTGAATACAGAAGTCTAAGTCTAAGTCATCCATCAATTGACTATTTGTCTGAACATCTATCAACCATCAATTATTGGTCATTGTAAATTCATCCTTTTGTCTCTCTCACAGTGACATTCAGCTTTATTTCACGCATGTGTGTCAAAAATAAAAACTACTTACAAATAACTCTCTGCCATTTCGACCCCTCCTAAACCTGAACAAAAAGAAATTAGTATTTTAACTTTTCTACCTGGCAAGAATTAAAGGCTTGACTTATTCGATAAAATTGTCTGCTAATTTTTCTTAGATTAAAAGTGGAAGTAATATCAGAATGAGCTTATATTTTAAAAGTTATTAGGATTTTCTATTTAGAGAAGAAGATGATCAATAAAAGGCTTCAAGCTCGTGTGTGCGCATGTCAATAGCTTACACGCGAGTCTTTCCGAGTTCCGCCTCTCCAGGTGAACGTAGGCGCATCTCCAGGTGGTACAGGCGACGACAAGGCCGAAGACAGCGATAAAAATGCAAGTAGCGACAATGATAATGACGATGTGCCAGCTGTGAGTAATACCATCACTTGTATAATGAGGTGTAGTGCCGGGTGATCTGACTTTTGACATCCGTATTAATGTTTGTGTAACCGTGTTCCGGTTAGATCCTTTAAAACTGCTGGCTGTGTAACATTTACAGACCAGGATACAGTAACTCGAGTAATGCCAAACTTTAAACCACGCGCGCACGCACGCACACACACACACACACACACTCACACACACACACACACCACCACCACCACCACCACCACCAAACACGAATGTACACAGCACGAACGAAGCAAAAATTGCCAAAAGAGCACACACACACACACACACAGACATACATATATATATATTTATATATATTAAACAAGACACATAATTCATAAATAGAAAAGGGCGTAAAATAAAAGCCTTTACAAATATGTAAGAATATATCCAAATTTATTACATACTACCTTCCGAAGTTTCGCTGCTTTGAATAGTAGTAGTGACTGGAGCTAAAACGAGAAGACAGAAAAAAACTTATTTTTTGTTTTAGGTTTTGTTAGTTAGTTAGCTTGTTTGTTTGTTTGTTTAATAAAAGAAGCTTTCTCTTACTGCTCTCTAATTCTCTTTCCTTCCTACTGGTGTATAATTTTTTCACACCACTTAACATTTATAATGCGAAAAAAAGATATTTCAATTTTTTTCATACATAAAACTTCACATTATGGAAGTGAAAGCGTTATGTAGTACTTACTTGAGAGAACAATAATATTTATAGTCCTGTTAACAGATAATCGCTGCCTTGTGAAGGAAAACGTCCAATTTCCGCCGTCTTCTTCTTGGAAAACTTTCTTCAGTTTGTACAGATGTTCAGGATTTCTACTCAGACATTCACATTCTTCATGGTTTGAGCTGCAATTTCCGGGTGATTTGTAGAAAACACATTTTAAACGAGATGTGTTTGATGCCATAGATTTATGATTGATGAAAATACTATAAGAGTGTAGACTGGCATTCCCTGAGTCTTCTAGTGTGAAGCTGACTTCAGAGAAAGTGTTTACTTTGACGATTAAAGGATCTGAATAGTTGAGAAATCGAATACTTGGAGACCCTGGCGAAAAAAAATTACATGAGTTCGAGCTTGTGCGACAAAAATATTGAAACAAAAAATTATATTAATTTTTGTTATGTAGATGTATAAGCATATTTTGTTATGTAGCTTTCTTTAAATACTTTCTTTAGCCTGCACTTTTCACTAACACATACACAGTACTCATTGTTTGAAGCGCAGTTCCCAGATGTTTTAAGTAGTATTTTAAGCAAGAGACGTTTGACCCTGGATCTTTATGATTAATAAAGACTAAGTTCTGCATATTGTCTAACATCTTCTAGTGAAAAGTATATTTCAGATGTGTTTGCATCGATGATCAAGTGTTAGCTTCTGGATCCCTAATAATGAACACATTGTCTTTCTAACACTTTTGACTATGTGTGAACACCATCAATATATATATATATATATTTATATTCATATATATATAATTACTGGTATTAAGAGACAATACACACGTTAAATTTATTATGTTTTCCAGGACGCAGACCATCCAGCATGCTATCACTCCCATCAATCCTACGCGCATGCAACATTCAAGCACACATTAGTAGAAACCAACATACTCCATTAGGTTTAAGGAATGAATGTTATTTCCATGTTTTTTTTCTTGTTTTTTCATGGCAATAACTCATCACACACGTCACTTACATCACCAAGTATACAAGTTCATTATCTGTCCATCATACCAACCTTGTGACATTGCGAAGCACAGGGACATTACTCCAAACAAGCTCACATATCGACTGTGAACATCCATGGTGTGCATCCGCGTGTGTGCAGATGACACAGACGGTCTTGAGAAACTCTAGACTGTCAATGAGGCCTTCTTAAAACTGTTGCTTATTTCCTTGACCATCCGAAGTGTTCCGTAGAAAAGCAAAAGTATGTCGACGCATTTTAATGTTTCACTCAATTAACTGAACGTACAAGGAAAGACATCAGAAAAATATGAATAATCAGGTCAGCAGGGGTCAAGAAGGTTAGAAGGTTTAATTATCTGGCTCATAGGCTATTCTCCAGTTCCAAAGAGGATACTTGAACACTAAGTCTGTGTAAGTTGACATCCTCTCCAAATCGGTCGTACTGTGCAAGAGCACTTATTTAGTTCACAGCCGGAAACAAATTTTTCAACAACAGCAGACGAAAGTTCTACAGATATATCTAAGACAAATAAGTTGATTATTATTATAGATAATGAAGATCATACCAACACATAATAACAAACATGAAACTTCTCTTTCAGCATAAAGGCATAAAGGCATAAAAGCAATGGTCAAATGTATATCACAGATAACCACAATCTTTAATATTTTTCTTTAATATAAATAATGCCAAAGCTACATGCACTACAATTATTATTGATTTCTAGGTAACAGTAGAAATGGGTTTATATCGATAAGAAGAGGTTGCGTAGGCTTAATTCAGAGACATTACTTAAATAGGTGTATTTTGTAGCATACTCGATCAGCATAGTCTTAACCCATAATTTAAGATAGAATAAGGTCCAGTTATATATTCTTGCGAGTTAGTATGTTAGTAAGCTAGTCAGTCAGTGAGGTGGAGGGAGGGAAAGATTACGAGTGATATTTCTTGAATTATGATAAAACTTTATACAAGTCTGCATTTTTGTCTTCATGTACTAACTTCGGTAATCATAGGCTCGAACTAACACAAATATACACATATTTGCGCGCGCGTGCACCATGCACGTGTGTCCTTCCACTTTTCACGTAAGTGGAAAGTTTAATTAAACGAGCATCCTTCTTCAGTGATATACTTCCTTTACACTAAATTTTCATTTCTCAAACCTCTTTTGATTAGTAGTGGTTCACAAAGGGGTTTGATCATAGAAGGAAAAAAGAGTTATTAGTCACTTGTTAGAGATATCCTTGTCATGAGACATTAACAGCGTACATGCTAATGTCTTGTCCCCTAAACAAGGGATCAACACTTGGCCTAATCTCTGCACATTTGTCTGTCAGTATTCTACAGTGAAATGTGTGTCACTTTATTTTGAGTAAAGTCCGCCCAAAATTTTTCAACAGCCAGAGAGATTTTAATCTCTATACTCGCAAAATGGACGACATGTTTTTCCTCACTCGAATGACGGGATTTATGTAAACTTTACTTACAAAGCTCACAGAGAGAGGGAGGCACCAAAAAGAAAAAAAAATTGAAAAACACATAGCAAACCACCTAGTAACACAGTCACAGAGAGTGAAAGTTAGTCGTGTAGTCAGACAGGAGGCAAGATGCAGAAGGCATAAAAAAGTCATATTTAACTCGACCAACCTCTTTCCGATTTGTCCATCCCGGTAGTATCAATGGCCTCCTTTCTTCCTGAAAAGTCAAATTGTCTTATTGTTAGACTGAATATATGTGACTCGTCACGACGAAATGAATCTTAACTCGCGCAGATCAGTTTTGTAGTGGAGGCCCTGAAAGGTGACTGTGATCAAATTTTGTGCAGTTTTACTTTAAAAAAAAATGGATTCCTTGTTTATTTAACTCACAGGAAAATACACTGCTATGTTAAAATAAAAGTTAGTTATTGTCCTAAAATACATTTTAATCGATATATCCCACGCGTTCCGTCCCAACTTCAATAGGAAAATGACAAAATTCAAACGCTGTTTCGGTACTAATTCCCTGTCAGAACCCCATCGTATTATATCTTGCTAGAGATCCCGGATTCTGTATTTTCAATCTCTTTAATGAATGATCCCAATTTTAATTAATCATATGATTTGTCTGATAAAGATTAGGAATAAACAAATCCGGTCGTTGATCACGATGCTATCCAATGGGAGAAGCAGATACTGAACTGGCCTTGATAATGAAACGGAAGGCCCTGAACGATTGGCTGAAAGGAACAAATCTCGTCTCTTCCGCCAGGTTTTGTTTACACGTGTTTACACTATTAGTTTTTAATTCAGTAAAGATGAAAGTGTTTATTCGGTGCTGCGTGAATTAACAGAATAGAACGTGTGCATACACAAACACAATTTAGCATGAAAGTTGTGCTTCTAGAAATTTGTTGTTTGAGTTTGATTTCTTTGAGCAGGCGAGTGCAGCGAGCAGTGGGGAGAGGTCGAGTGACGTCATAGTGACTTCTCTGTTTTGCATAGCTCCACCTACAAGTACGCCATTTTTTTATGTTAACCTATCTTGAAGCTGTTCTTTTTTTGTTGTGTGTCACGCGCCAGTCCACCAAGTTTTTCGGTATGTCAAAGTATGCAGTTTACTTCATTTTTTTATTTTCTACTCATTTTTGCTCAACTTCTAGATAATTATTGAGTATTCTGCTGTTACTGTGTTACTGCATGCTACTTAGAATGTAGTAACAGTTTTCATCTATTTACGTTTAGTTTAGTAACAAATGAAGGCACTAAAAGGACCACAAATGCTTATTGCTATGTAAGTATTGTTACTTGAAATGATATAGCGTGCAGTACTTTATCATCATGCAAAATCTAATACAGAGTGAACCATTCGAAGTACTCGTTGCTAAGGAAAAACCTAGTTAAAATCGTTGAACTCGCATTTCTCAAATAGGTCACACCACAGTACTTGTACACTTCAAAACTCTAACTCACTTAGTTTTAGGACTAGAAGAACAAGATAGGTCAGAACCTGTACATTTTAAAAAATGCAATTTGCAAAATCTCAAATTTCTCAGCTTAGACTCATTTCGTCGTGGCTGGTCACATAGTTACACTCAGGACATTACATGGTTCTCATACATATATATATATATATATATAAATCTTTTCATAAAATTTTGTAAAATAAACCTGTAAGTGTTGTTAAACGAGAATGAGACCTAATGCGACGCCAGTCGAAAGAAATCTCGACGTATAAAATAATCTTGAAAAGTTGTTAGTGAAAAAATGTTCAGAGGAAAGAAATTCTCATTGCACTTCAATTACCCTTTTTCTTCGTGCATCCATATATTTCGCTCACTCAACCTTTTATTTATCTGTTGTAGTTTTGTGACCATTCTTATGGTTCTTGAACATAACTTTTTCCTCTAAAATAATGCTCGAAAAGTATCCAACATAAATATTATTAATAAAAGTCCTTTCCAAAAGCATATTCACCATACACACACTGTTTCTGAATTCAGGGATAGTGTGTTTTCTGTAGCAACTGATATGAGAGATGAGGTAAGTCATTATGACACTCACGTGGCAAGACAGTGATATTTACAGCAGTCTGGTCTGTCAGCCCTTTCCCAATGAGGACAAAGATCCACTCTCCTCCATCATCTTCTTGCACGGGTTTCTTCAGCTTGTACATATGTTCATGAGTCTCTTCCAGACATTCACAGTCTTTACTGCTTGAACTACAGTTATCTGGGGTTTTGTTCAAATAACATTTTAAACGGGAGAAATTTCTTCCATGAGGTTTGTGATTGATGAAGATTTTGTAAGACAAGTTGTCCTTCCAAGCATCCTCCACTGAAAAGTAAACTTCAGATTCCGTGTCCTCTTCAAAAGCAAAAGGATCTGATGCGTTGAGTATTGTCAGTCTTAGGGATCCTGAGAATGAAACAGTTTTGTTATTAGATTTTGATCAACTCCACGGCAAGCAAAGAGTAAAATACTAGTGGAGTGCAGTTTAAGAATAAGGCTAAGTGCAAGACACTTTTTTTTCCAAAATCTGGGTGAATAAAGCATTCATGAGATTCACGCCCACATACAACAGACAGAAAGAGTTAACACCACAGACGTTAAGGCCTTTGCCATTGGCAGGGCTAGAACGTTTTATGAATGTACAAACGTGACGTCACATTTTCGATCTCTTTTTGTGCATATTTTTAGGCGAGCTTCTTGATATCGGAAGGGCGGTATTCCTCCAGATTGGCGAAATAGTATGCTACACTCAGCTTTATCCAATCATTAGAAAAATGTGTACCCCATTAGTCCTTTAAATGTGTCCTCCCCTCCTTAATTAACGTCTTTCTTATTAACTTTTTAGAGAACGCTATTCACAACATAATCTTCCTAGATAATTTATACCCATGTCTATATTTATAAAAACAAGTAATGCAAAGACACGACTTTCATGTACTTACATAGACTGAGAAAAAAATCCATTCTCTAGCGCGTGCATGCAAACACCCACCAGGTCATGCATAAAATTTGATTATAGCAAGATAAATTTTATACAATCACAAAACAAGGTAAAAAGAACTTCTAAGCATTTTCGTGGATGGGACCACACACTTCCCGGGGCCATATTTTATTGAGCGGACGTATCATTCCCTCTCTCTCTTGTTCCCTTTCCTTCCTTAATCGTGTATGAGACAAGATGCCAGCCAAATCACCAGGTCAAATAGGGGAAGTAATATGCGCCACAAGGATATCAAGCTAGCTATCATGTGTTCCTTATGTGTTCGTCCAACCTAAAATCGACTACTGAAACGACTGGGATATTAGATTCTCCAAAAAAATACTTAATACATGTATGGGATTATTCTTTAAGAATATTTCATTTTAGTTGTATTCTTAATGCCCCTTCAGGGTGTAAAAAAGAGTAACGTATCTTAAAACTTGAATGACAAAAGCGCAAGGTCCAATCCGTACACACACGTTTAAGGATTGTCAAAGATTTCAGCTTCTTTCAATAAATCACATCAATTCTTATTTCCTTCACCAGAAAGATGCATAATTGTAAAATTGGGCTCCACCCTAGCACCCACCTTGTGAGAATAGAAAGTGCAGCGATAAGACAAGGAACTTGGCAAAATGTTGGCCTGGAAGTAGTCTGGTCTGCTCCATGGAGTCGGTAGCGGTAGTGTGAAGACACAGCGCCAAATGTTGACAATACCTTATTGAAACTCACCCACATTTCATCGCCCATGTCAAGTGGCCAGAAGTAAAAGTGTGCCACAGCGGAACCAGTTCTTTGTGAAATCTAGTTAACCGACATTACAGAGGAAGAGATTAAGACGAAAGATGCACATAAAATCCCGTTTCTATATTGGAAATAAATAAATACTTTTAAAGCAACGGAAGCTTAACAAATCGTATTCACAAATATACTGAGTTCTGAGTTTCTCCTTTTCATTTTAGTACACCTGATGTCGCTGGGTTGTCGTTCTTTCTTTTTTTCTTTTTTACTTTTTGTTTTATTCTTTTTGTTTTTTTCTTTTTGCTTCTTTTGTCTCGTTTAGCATGTTGTTTCTTGCTTTGTTTCCTTTTGTATTTTTTTCTCTTTTTGTTCATTTATTATTTATATATTTCTCACTAGCAATGCTTTGTAATTTAACACGAAATTCACTTGTTTGTAATGCCAGAAAAGTATTTTGGGTCAATGATTGATGTTTCTTTTTCTTAAAGTAAGTCCACACAAAAGATATAACTTAGGACTTGTTAGTGAACTTACCATGTGTTTGCATGGATTTCTGTCTACAAGGATGATTGAAATTCTGTAAACATTTAAACACACATAGACGAATAAAGTGTTTGTTCTAGTCTAATCTCTTACCTGGAAAAATATTAACAGACTCCTATTGCGAGCTACTTACATATTTGCATGCATGTGCCACTTTCTTTCCAAGATTGTACATCTGCAGTGCTGGATAAACTTGACCAGAAGGTGACTTCCACGTTCATAACGCAGGGGACTGTCACGTGACCTTTACGGACCTTCTGGAAGGCTCCCCATTGACAGCGCAAATAGTTACACGAAACAGCTGGTCATATGATAGACTACCTGCCAGACTATCAATGATGATCGGATCTGCTCTGATCAACAACAAAATATTCGATAATTTATCTCAACAAAATCGGCGCAGTATGATTATCTATGCTCGGTGCAATTTATAAAGATCATCGACCTATTGCTCTCGAGTTACGGCACTTGTGAAAACGCTACACGAGCACCAACGGCTTGAAGATACGGAGAGAAGGACCGTTTGAAGGAACAAAAAAATCGACGGGAACCAGGGTAGACCAAACACAAACAAACAATTCCTTTATTTATACTTACTTTCTACTTAGTGTTCACACAACACAAAGTTATTAATTATCTTTTGCAGGTACGTGTTGGTAATAAATTAATCACAAATCTTCATTTCTCACTGTCACTCACCACTTTTCTCTTACTTTTTCTCTTCATCATTATTTTTATATATTTTTTCTTTGTCTTTGTCTATCTCCGTTTATCTCTCTACTCTATCTTCTATCCCTTGTCAATTCTGGAACTTGCGGGATTTCGACATCAGTCAACAGTCAGAAATCAAAGTTTGTGAGTTTGTAAGATTGTGAGTTCGTGAGCTCAGTGTAGCCTCGAAAGCGAACTCACATCTCGGTGACAACACGATTTACCGACGACGTGTAAAAGTTAATTGTTTGAGAGTAGATTGTCTGGACTGTGTAAAGAGGCATGCCACTGTTAATCCATTCAAAATACCTACATCTGCGGTCACTGACTTGTCTAACATGCAGATCTTGAAGTATGCATGTTGACGAACACAAGTATGATACTCACGTGGTACAACTGTGATGTTTATGGCGCTTTGAAAGGACAGTCTTTGTCTGGAAACAGTAAAGGTCCATTCTCCACTGTCTTCGTAGTCAAAAACTTTTTTCAATCTGTACTGATGCCCAGGTTTGTCCCCGAGACACTCACAGTCCTCACTACTAGAGTTGCATTTTTCAGGTGTTTTGCTCAGGTAACATTTTAACTGATAAGCGTTGGTTCCAAAAGCTTTGTGACTGATGGTAATAGTGTACGATAAAAGCTTGTTCTCGTCATGGTCGACTGAGAAACAAATTTCAGATATTGAGTCGTATTCAAAGACAAAAGGACCCGTAGTGTTGTCAATTGTAAGCGTCAGCAAACCTGACCACAGACGAAAATCCCAATCTTAGTCGAGACTGAATTGAAACCAACACAAATTTGAATGATGAAACCGATGACCAATACACGTACTTAAACACGCTTTTGTTACAGTAACGAAAACTTCGGGGTTTTTTTTCGTTTTTTTGTCAAATGCCAGCTTTGGTGTATCACAAGGGGGACTGTGATAAAGGTCAGAACACAAGTAGTATTTGACAAAATGCTTAAAAGACTCCAATCTTTACGATATTCTGTACTTGTTTCACCAGTTCCCATCCACACACACACACACACACACACACACACACACACACACACACACACACACACACACACACAGCACAACACAGTTCTCATCAAGACGAGTTTAGACAAAGCCTTCAATAAATACATAGACATGTCTCCATGCACACACTGATAAATACATACACTTGTGCATACATTGTACATTCATAATTCATTCACAGTCAGCAATACATACACAGTTGTTAAGGAATCTACATGAACACATATATGTAGGTACATGTTTGCATTCACACATAAATACGCATGCGTATTGGTGCTTTATATACCCACTTCTTTCTGGGAATTTGCAAAGTTCATCAGACCGATTCGCTTCAGGTGATTCTGAAAGAAAATTCAAATAACACAAAGTATCTAACTATCCATCAAGTTGTACTTGTTTTAGCCCCTGTCTATATGTCGTGTGCATTGGTTAGCTCTCTGTGCAGTTTTAGATTTTTTTCTTTCTTTCTTTCTTTCTTTCTTTCTTTCTTTCTTTCTTTCTTTCTTTCTTTCTTTCTTTCTTTCTTTTAATCCTTTTCGTAAGCTAAAAATAATCGATAAAAAAGTGTACAGATGTCACTGTTTACCATTCAGTAAACTGTTTCATAAATCCTTGGTTCAGGTTCTGCTTATCTACAATCAGAGTACATGCTTGTGCAATATGTCTACAACGCCCTATGATTCCCACTGAGAACAACATGAAAAATACATTCTCTCACTGTTTCTCCTCTATGGCATACGTTTCATATTTGAAAGCTGTTCTGTTTTGTTTTTCTCAGATAATTCTACTTTTTGTTAAGCGCATTTACCAAACTTTGGGGCATTGAAATGTGTTCTTTTTTTCTTTGTGTTATTATTATAATTGTCATCTTCGTCGTTGTCCTCATATACTCACGCGCAACAATAGAGATGTGTACATCGTTCTTCACAGAAAATCCTATTCCCACGACTGAAAAATTCCACTCTCCACAGTCCTCTTCACGAAAAGCTTTCGCCATCTTGAACTGGTGTCTATGGAGACATTTACAGTCTTCACTGCTTGACTTGCAGGTGTCAGCTTTTTGGGTCAAATAACATTTTAAACGGGAGACGTCAGTTCCTGGAGCTTTGTGGTTGATAAAAATTGTGTAGCTCAGGATGTAGTTAGCAACATCCTCCACTGAGAAGCGAATCTCCGATTTTTTGTTGGCTACGAATTTAAAGCGACCTGTAGGGTTGGCAATCATCAGTTTCGGTGGTCCTGATAAATAAATAAATAAATAAATAAATTTGTGTCTGATGTGTCTTTATCGTGACATTGTCTGATACATCAACAGCAGGTAGAAAAACAAGGGCTATTATTGACACATTAATGTGCGCGTGCAGACTCGTGCATATAATACACACATTCTAAAACTGTAACCACTAATCCACAGCTGAATTAATTAAACATAAGAAAAATAAAATCAATACATCTTAACATCCGTTTGTTCTATAGCATGAGATTTGTCAGAGATTTATCAAAGTGATTATATGACTAAAATATCATTCTGATCATGTGGAGGTTTTTAACACCAAGAAGTTAGAAATAATTGTCATTGCAGTGTCCTTTGAGCGTTTCATAATTATGACAGCTACAATTGCTTCAAATTTAAGTTAGTATCATTGAATTTAAGGTTAAAATTTAAAACAAAAACTCACTTGGCACGACAGTAATATTGACAGTCTTGTTAACAGAGAATCCTTTGCCAGAGATGACAAACATCCACTCGCCACTGTCGTCTGTCTGAAAATCTTTCCTCAGGCTAAAAGTAAGGCCACCATGTTCATCCACACACTGGCAATCTTTGTATATCGGGCTACTGCTGCAGCTTTCCATCGTTTTGTTCAAAAAACATTTTAAACGCGAAACATTTGCTCCTGGAGGTTTATGACTGACTAAAGCTCTGTAGTTCAGGGTGGGGTCTGTCATCTCAGAGAGCGAGAAGTAGATCTCCGAGGCTGCATTTCTTTCCACGGATATAGGATCCGTATAGTTTTCAATGATTACTTTGATGGATCCTGGAGAAATAATACCTCAAAATTTTATTTTTGTCTAAGTCAAATGATTTAGAGACGGATAAGATTTCGTAAATTCGCTATTATTTTTAAAAGGAAAAAAAAGTGAGTAAAAGTTGGGTAAAAGTGAATTTGTAGTAAAGAAACATTTCGTTTAAATAAATTGACAATCAATTACGTAACACACACACACACACACACACACACAACCACATAGACACGCAAGCAGACCAGAAGATATACATATTACATATCAAATATAAATCAATAAGGGCTAAAGGCATTGAAAATTAAAACCTTGTTTATGATTATAAATACGGTATTTACACAATAGTATAAATTAATTTCTCAGAAACGGTTGGCAGTACCTAGCTGTAGACATCAGTAATTCAATATTTCTTAGTGATAATTAACAATTCTACCTTGGCACTTACCTTGTGAGGTGGCAAGAGACTCCACTAGTATATGGCATATAATTAAAGCTAAACCAGGAAGTAGACCTCTCTGCACCATGGCGTCTTCACCGTTTTGACAGGTGTAATAATTAAAAATAACTTTAGTTAAAAAACTGTGAAGCTGTTGATAAATCTTCGTCTAAACTGAGAGCTATTTTCCATTTCAGGCCCACAGTAACAAACGCTTTTGTCAAGTTAACAGATGACATTCAGCTGATTCCACATTAGCTTTAAAACGTTGAGAAGGAAAGAGGACAGCTCTATGACGTCAATGCTTCCTACCGGAAGTTAACAGCCCGTGAAACACGTGCTGTCAAGGAAAACATTGCACTGACCTGTAAACCGTTCAAAGCCACATGTCCAACAATACGTCTAATAAATCAAACTAATCTTAAAAAAAAATAGTAACACGCTAAAGGTAAATTCAGACAACTAAAGGTCAGTTTAATAATATCTAAATAAGGGTAGCAACATCTGTTATAATCGTTCTTCTCAAAATCATCAAAGTTTTAATGTACTCAGATATCGGTGTAACATTCCAAACACTGTCATCATTGTCGGATGGTGGTCAATGAAATCACAACCATAGAAACAAAACTTCTTAGCATCTTTTTTTCTTATTTTCTTTCTTGCTCCTTTCCTTCTATTCGTCGAAATGATATTTTTGGCGGTAATATAACAGAGAAGATAAGACGTTTGACATCATTTTTTATCATTTTAGAGTTGAATCTTGAATCTCCAGATCATAGCTCAAAGCTTCTTTCTCTCTCTCTCTCTCTCTCTCTCTCTCTCTCATATGTATATAAAAAAGAGGTAGAGTTAACATATGGTGGTTTAATATTTTGAAGTATATGTATGTAAGGGCTGAGCAGTTTTGCGGCTCTTCGCGAAGCCACATTTATTAGCAAACCCCATTATAGAGGTGAAGCTGTCACACAAATACCTCATTGTTTTGGATGATCTGCCTGTTTCATTTCCTGTTCTACATTCAATCTCTTTGGCTTATAGTTCGAAAACACACAGCACATCAAACAGCACATCCCAGGCTTAAAGAAGATTTGTACTTCCGTACGAATCTTTCGGGAAGTTGTCATTGGGAGGACCTTCCTTGATTTCAAAGATACTTTATTGGTTCTTGTACAAATTGTTAACAAAAAGTTTTAAAAGCCACATAAATATCACTCATCACTCGTTCATTCAAGACAACAAAACATGCACTTAGTTTACGTGGGATATAAGACATTGATACAATTGGTAAACATCTCTTTTTACATTTTCATTCTTTTTCTACTTCAAACGTTCTGCGTAGAAATGCGTTTCCAGCAATGCGGTTCTGGAGCTTTTCTATGGTCAGTATAATAATATTCTTCTTTGCAAGAAAATAGGTATGGATAATAAATATGCAAACCTTCTCCCAGCCTCTTTGACAAACTCATCTATCCACATCTCCATGTGTCAAGCCATACGTCCGCCATGCTGTTTGTATGGCTGTCTTCACCGTACAATAAGACATTAGTGTCGATATATATTTTAATAATTGGCTTTTATCTACTTTTATTTGATATCTTCTTCTCGTATGCCTACTTTAAATCCATGTACAGCGTAACTGCAGGGGAAAAAACAGTCAGAACTAGTCTCGAGGTTTTATAAAAGGAAACGAGAAGTGGTGTGAGATGACCAGCCAGACGCAGATGAGGAGTTCAAATGTCATGGTCATAGTGTATAGTGTGAGAAATACTGATGAATACCTGACAAGCCAAAGAGTGCCATTAGTTCTCAGATTTGTGGGTAGTTTGGTGAACTATCGGTATTCTTTAATGTGGTTCAAATCTGCTCTTAACATAGAGCAAAATACAGTGCATTTATATAGTGCTTCCCCAGCACCGGATGGTTCAAAGCGCTTTTGCTACACGCAGACAGGCTCCCAGATACAGATTGTTAAGGTAGGTGTCGCGTATAGCGACGAATCCAATCGTTCTCCAGTGCAAAACAGACGACACGCACACGTGAGGATAATACAAATACACGTTTAATAATAAAAAAACGAAAAAAAATGGATGTAACAGAAACAAGGAAGAGAACAAAGAAACTAATGGGTCGGGACGAAAAAAAGACGCCTACCACTAACCAATACCACCCCCTCCTCGTATATACCCTAAGATACCACCCCACTCCCTACAAAGAGACTACAGGCGAAAGTCACTCTGTCTGCACCACCGTCTCTCGGCGGATGAAAGCTCCTCGTACACGCAATAGTCTCCCCTGGATATTCAATACTCCGCTCGAACAACGGATAATCGACTCAAGAAAAGTCACTCCATCCACTTCCCAGTTTCTCGGCAGATGAAAGCTTCCCGTTCTCACAACGGTCTCCCCCGGATATTCAATACTCCGCTCGAACAACGGATAAACAACTCAAGAAGGTCACTCCATTCAGCCCACAGCCTTCTGGCTCCTCAGCTTTTCTTTCTTCCTCTGCCTCTCCGCTCTTCTCTAACCGCCCTGCCTCCTGCCTCACGCGCCAATCACGTCAAAACCAACCAAATTACAATCATTACGTCAGATTATTGTGACGCAGCAACCCCCCCCCCCCACTTTAGAACTAAAGCTCGGACTGAGCCAGCATGCGACACGCGACTGTAGGTATCAAAGGCGTCTTCATGAACATGAATACAGTACACATGCGTACACTCTCTCCTTCTTTTTTTCTCTCTCTCTCTTACAAACACACACACACACACACACACAATTAGAAAGGGGGGAATAAAACCAGAGTACTCGGACAAAACAATTGACTGTCTGCCCTAGGTAATACCCATTATGAGGTATGTCAGCGCGGAGATGCGAACACACGACACCCAGTTGTCACTATTGTCGTGATACCCGCTTTTGCCACCAAGCACCTCACTATAATTATACACCTAGATGGATTTGGCATCGCCTGCTCACTTGTAAAAGGCATCCTCGCTACAGACAAAACTAAGAGAAGGAAAGAAGATTCACAGGGAAAAAGACGAAGCAGAAAGAAACACAGGCAGAAAGATTTATCTGAACTATTGAATAGTCTTTCGCTTTCAGTGCTTCTTTTTTCCTTCGTTTCCGTGATAGAAACAATAGGAAATCACTGCCAAAAATCAACAAGACAATACATCAGCAAATACATTTCTAGAAACACCCTGCACTATACTTCCTTATGCGCTAATACTTCCGTACATTAATCAAGTGCAAATTGATAATGCCCCATGACAGGTAAGTGCATCGGCAACACTGACAAAAGATAATGCCCAAAATAAATCTCACCCTTACTTACATCTTGCACGCTTATGTCTACACATCTCCTCAAATGTACGCACATATATTCACATGTCATAGAATAGTCGCCTGTTTCCTAGACAAAGTTTTGACTAAATCCCCTTCTACTTGAATTGACTTTTCCTTTTGAGCACTTGCTCACCTGGTCTCTACCTGCCAGTGCTCACCTGCCTTGACCCGATGACACTTTAATTATTCGTTAAGCAGCCTTAAGCGAGGTTTAATAAGTCGCTTATAGTCTAATTCTGCAATTGTTGTTATTTGTTTTGTGTTTGTTTTCTGCTTTCTTGTTGGTTTTTTGTTGTTTTGTTGTTGTTGTTTTTTTTTGCTTGCTTTATTTTGTTTCGTTTCAATAGTCGTTGTGTAGTTTATAGACTGATGACCTTTACACTGGTCAGAACGAAGTCTCAAGCGTCAGTAATGGTGGTTGACACATCAAAGTAAAGAGGACCTTGACACTAGGTCAGTATCGGAGTTTCGTCACTCTGGTCGTGGTCTGTGGGTGTGAGGTATGTCCCGTGGTCATCGTCGTTGATGCACATGTAGCTGACATTGTCGCTGGAGTCATCGAGGGCAGCCGGCTGTCTTCTCTTGCGTGGACGGGAGTACTTGCCTGATGCACAGTTCAAAAGGATAACTTCAAATGCACTGATACACATCTACCGCGTGCGGTCGTAGGCACAGAGACGTTATATATATATATATATATGTGTGTGTGTGTGTGTGTGTGTGTGTGTGTGTGTGTGTGTGTGTGTGTGTGTGTGTGTGTGAAAATTACTTACATACTTAAAATGAAATAGAGAATCTAAAGCTACCAATGAAAATGCTCTTTGAATAGCTGGCGAGATAATTCGTTACCAACCACGCCGATGGATGGATGGATGGATGGATGGATGGATGGATGGATGGATCATCTTCACAAAAAACCAACCCTGCAGTACCTACTTTTGCAAAAACTTGTTTCCGCCTGGAGATGGTCTGAAAGAAGCTCGTACCTGCGCATGTAACCAATAGTCATTAAGCATCTTTAACTACATCTCTGTATAACGCTCTTTTTGTAGACTCAAGAAAGTGTGTTCATGTGTGTGTATGTGTGTGTGTGTGTGCGTGCGTGTGTGTATGTGTGTGTGTGTGTGTGTGTGTGTGTGCATGAAAGAAAGAGAGAGAGATATTGTGGAAATTTGACTTAGTACTTTTATGAAACTCTATTGTGTAAGAAAAAGAAGGCCTCTATTTCCTTGATATACTCTTTTCACTAATAGTATCCTCGAAGTGTGTGTGTGTGTGTGTGTGTGTGTGTGTGTGTGTGTGTGTGTGTGTGTGTTCAACATCTTGCAGCTGCCGCATTCGGTTGTACTTACAGACTATCTCCGTGCAGTTTGATTCCGTCTGTACCTGCTCACAGAAGAAAAACTCACACTAGGTCCTAGACGACATGATTAAGTAACTATGTAACTAAGTAACTATGCATCGATATTCCTGTGTAGCTATGTAATGATATAACAAAGTAGCAGAACTCTATTTAGCTACCTCATGGACTGTTTCTCAAATATCATGCACACAGATCTTACTATTTTTTCTTTGCTTCTCGCAGTCCTTATCACAAAGATCAAACACATGTTGTAGAACACTAAAACCTTGTTGTAGTCGAGTTTTGCTCTCAGACAAGCTCAGACGCTGAGTACTACTCACTCAGGAGACAATGGCGATGCTCCCAGAGGAACCTGTTGATGAAATATCTCACGCTGATGATGAGCAGCACGCAGGCCAGCGAGACGACGATAACAACGACGACACAGGTGATGACAATGATGAGGAAAATGTCGTCGCAGCCTTTCTTACTGGCAGCATCGTCGTCGAGGTCATTGGTGTACTTTGTTGTTGTTTCCCTTAACTTTCCGACTGGCAGAGAGGAAGCTTAAAAAGATAAGAATGATCTGATTGCATTTATGAAGACCTAATCCGATGAGATTCTTAGCTGGCAAAGAATTCGTAAAAATTCTCTGTAGTAATTAGTGTCTAAGAAATCAATTCACGACTATGACAGCCCGTGATACTATGACAAGTATAGGTAAATTACTAAAAGTCTATAGCTGGGCTCCGTGAGCCCTACACTAAATTCCTGGAATATAAACATTTTAAACAAGTTGTAGTAACAAGCAGCAGATTCTTTGTGTAATCATAATTCAAGAGAGTTTAAGGATTAAACATACTCACTCATTGTCGAAGTCTGCAAATTTGAGAAGAAATCAGTCTTTAGCACCGGTACTGCAACTAAATAACAACAAGTGTCACAGATGAATAGTAAGAAATCTAGAAGCGGCTACATTCATGCTACAAAAAAAAAAAAAATAAATGCTAGCCCATCTGTCAGCTCGGTAGGCTGACTGCAGAATTTTAAACGAAAATAATACAAACATTTTAGTCTGTGCTTCACAAGATTTGATTTCTGGCTGAAGTGATGTTACAAACACATTAGAATATTTTTTTTACATTTACTCATCTTCTTTTGGCTGTTTTATTGTTTCGTTCATCTCTCCATTTTCCTTCTCTCTCTCTCTCTCTCTCTCGCCCACACGCTTGCTCAGTCGTACACTCAATATAATATTATACTCACGTGATAAGACCATAACATTTATAGTCCTGGTAATAGAGAATCCTTTCCCTGAGACGAAAAAAATCCATTCTCCGCTATCCACTTCTCGAAAAATTTTCTTCAGTCTGTACTGGTAGCCACGTGTTTCGTTCAAACATTCACAGTCTGTGTTGCTGGAGATGCAGCTGTTGGCTGCTTTGGTCAAACAACATTTTAAGCGAGAAACGTTTGAGCCGCGAATTTTATGATTGATGAATATAGTGTAGGTCAGACTTTCATTCCCAGCATCCTCTAATGAGAAGAAGACTTCAGATGTAGTGTTTGCTTCAAACACAAAAGGACCTGTACTGTTGCCAATTATTAGTTCCGGGGCCTCTGATGATAAAGACAATTTAAAAAACCGTCACTTTCGGTGTTCCGAAGAATCAAGTTAAAAAATAATTCATAGTGATACTTTTTTTAAGAGAACAAGTGACTCCGCACTGTCATATTCACAGCTGTTACAAGCCTATTTGATCCAGAAAAAACTTACAAATCTATCACAGTGTGGACATGCAGTCAAAAACGTGTTGAGTACTTAGAGGAACACTCATGTATGCATAAAAATCGAATAATTCCCTCCTTTATTACCTTGAAACATATTTTTTGTGTTAATGAACTACTATTGTGATAGAATCAAATATTAGTAGGCGTTAAGGTCAAGAGTCCAATAGTCTAGTAGCTGAAGATACTGCAAGAGTAAGTGGTCCACTGTGTCTTTGTTTCCCCTGATAGATAAGATATTGATTTCTGCTAAACTGCTGCTGGGTGGACAGACAGAGACCTGAACGGGTTTAAATCACCTACCTACTGCGGTGCAGACAAGGACAGTAACTACTAAGTCATTGACCACCCCCTATAAAATTAATTCTTCGGCCTTGTGATAATAATAATAAGGATTTATATAGCGGCTTTCCAAAGACTTGCTCAGAGCGCTTTACATAAATAATACATAGACTATTTACAATGCCGTAACTCAGAAAAATGAAAAAGAAGCTGTTACGAGAAAGATATTTGCATACTTACCCCTCGGGATTGCAGAGTGTAGCACAATTTGACATACGATGGCGATACTTTTCAGTGACATGGCGTGAAGATCTTTTTGGAGGTTATTTTAGAGGAGCTTGGCAACAGGACACATGGATGTCTGGTTAGCTGCTCTTTAAGCCTGCTGGAAATTCGTCGGAAGAAGACAACATCGCATTTGCATATCATTTCATCCTAAAATGCCATTGTTTCATTCGTTATTGTGTTTTCCTGTTTCTCTGATGTTGCCATGACTAACAGCAATTGTAGTAATAGAAGCTATGGTGTGAACATCAGTATCAGCACTAGCAATGGCTAAAGCCATTAGTAAAAGCTTTTACACTGAATAGAATGATGATTACAAAAGACAGACGATTTAATGGGTTGATTCATTTACTAATTTATTACTAAACATGGAAGGTAGTCAACCAGAGTTATCTTGAGTCAATAGATGTGTAGGTAACTTTTCAATCTCCATCAGTAGATTCTAAATAATTCAAATTTTAGTTCAATTTCATCTTATTAAATTTCTAATTAATTTGGGAGTAATTAATTCATTAATTCATTGGTTGTTGTTTTTTTCGTCGATTTATAGAGTCAATCGATATGTAAATAAACAGAGAGCGAAAGCAAGAGAAGGAGAAAGACAAAGAAGAGGAAGAAATTAATATACGCACCGTAAGGTGTGGAGAAACTGTCGAAGAAGACGGAGACGATGATGATAATTAACTTTGACTGCTTAATAGACCTTCACCTTTTCCACTCTTCATTCTTCTCGTCCTTTTTTTGAACGAAACTGTTAATATGTGACACACACCTTCTTCTGGGATTAGTGTTGGGACAGTTGTGTTTGTGTTTGTGAAACAGATGCCGGCTGCTGAAGATGACCCAGTGAAGTTACATCTTGGGGGTCCAAACTACGACTAAGTACAACTAGCACACGAGAAAAGAGGCAGGGCTAGTAGCAGACGACAGCAACAGATGTTAAGTTTCCGCATGTTAATTTGTTTATGTGCTTATTTGTTCGAGATATACTCTCCCCCTACCTGACTGTCCGACTGCTACACCAGGCTGACACCATCACCCGCGCAAAATTAATACTAATGAACTTTTTCGACCGGTATTCATTAGTCACAAAAAACTACAAAGAACTTGTTCAAAATCGGATTTATTTCCAGTGTCCAGGCCAGGACGTTACCCGGTCATTGTCAGGATTATCACTCTTCTCATCTGTTGCTTGTGTGAGGGTCATCCTGATTCTTGGTCCCTTGTTGTCTTACACTTCGTCTTGCGGTAGACGGATTTGCAGTCTCAAGGAAAGATAAATGTAACTGTTATTCAGTAAACAGCCAGCTTGATAGCTACCTTGCCATCTATGCGTATTATACGACTTATATGCGACTTATATGCTTTGTATATGATTCATGTCTATGCTGCAATTAAGTTCATAGTGGAGTCTCACCTAAACAATGTTACCAGTACAATGAAGATTGCCTGTCCTGGGTTTAGATCTCATCTCGGGCACACTGTTCTTTCTCTGTATGTTGCACCTGTTTACAAGGCCTGGCTGCTATACGGTGATTTAGCCTTAAATGCTATTTTCCTTTCCCCCTCTTAGCTCATACATAAACAACAGAACAAAAGATTTCGCTGAAGCAAATAATTTAAGACGATAAAACCAAATGAGTGTATATGACACATTAAGATAAAAATCTGATTAGACGGGTTTTAAAAGATGACACGGAAGAGCAAAATGACGGTGACCATGGTGATGTCGGTAACGAGGAAGACAATAAGGACGATGACCAGGAAGAAATGGAATCGGCGGGGCGGGGGGAAGGGTGGTAGTTATGGTGGTGGTATCCGCTTGTATTTTCATCCTCTCTGGTACTTGTATACACACACACACACACACACACACACACACACACACACACACACATGTCTGATCACAGTACCAGTGAGAAAGACAGAAAAAGATGAATGCACTTTATATGGAGTTACTCCCTGCTTATGTTCCATAAACTAACACTATAATATAGTAATATAAAGTAGTCTATTTTTGTCACTAGCTTCTAGCTTCTCCTCCGTTCTCCTTCCTGTCTGTCTGATTGCCTAAGTATTACAAGACGACGCATTTGGAATAACATTCTGTTTTTTTTAGTGTGTCTCACATTATTATCTTACGATGGGTTTAAACCCACTTGGCATACAGTGTAAGTGTCTGTACTTTGGGGTTCTTGTTCCTCAATCTATTTATGGTTGTAAATGTTTTCAGTAAACGTCTACTTCAAAAAAAAAGATGTTTAATGCAGGTTATTTATCTTCCAAATTCATATCACTGTCATATAAGACAATATAAATGGTATCATTAGCAAAGCATGCAATAAAATGGTCTGTGCAATTAGAAGAGTGGTCTCCACTGATGGCCATAGGGGTTGTTCAGGAAGACCAGGGGTTGCATGGCCGGCCGGTCCAGCTCCCTTCTCTTCCTACTCAACCTTCTTAGCTCACTCGTTGATTAAAAATTTCGTGAAAAATAGATCTATTTACTTTTTTCAACATGTAAATGTCCAACTAGTAAACTAAACACGAAAGTTTGAATTGTACAGTGATGCTTATCTAATAGTATTATTTAACTTTTGCCACTATTTGGTAGGAAATAATCATTTTAGTTTTGCTCTAGTTTTCCAATAAATTTAAGTAAATATTTCCTTCACGATTTCCTGTTGACATGAGATTGAGACAAATATACAATGGTTCTGTTTTGTATTCAAGCTTTGTTTTTCAGCATTAGTGGTAAGGAAGGTAACTACTTTCGAACAGGCATCAGGACAGATAACTCATGACATTCGCAAGGGGAGTTAATTACATCATCTATTGAGATGTAGGAGAGCCATGGCTGATACAGGAATGCCTTGTGGAGGACATCTTGTCGTCTGCCAGGTTTTATTCCTTTACTTGTCAGTTTCGCGAGGTGGGTAGAGCAAAGTATGGTGTTCTTGTGCCATTTTGAGACTGTGAGTTCTACGCTTCTGTTCTATGTGTACTGACTAAGCAGTAAAATCTTTCATTAGGTAGAAAAGGAGCCATGCCATAATCTGTCTGTGTGTGTGTATATATATATATATATATAGGAGAGAGAAAGAAGGAGTTCAAAAAGGTACCCAAACTGTACAGGAAACCAGTCCTTTTCAATTCATTGCTATATTTATGATCAAACCTTTAATGCCTTTCAGAAATGTGTGTATGCGCATGTACGGGTGTGTGTGTTTGTTTGTGTGTGTGTGTGTGTGTCTTCAAGAGCTATTGCGTTAGGTAAGACAACCCACCACCGATAACATGTATATTGCAATATATCAATAACTTACGATGATATTGAGTAAAGAGTACAGCCTAAAGCCGACACACATATTCAACTTATTAATCAGACCAGTCTATATCAATGATTTATTAAAACTTATCAAGACAAGTTCTTCAAAAAAACTTCTATTAGTTAATGCAAGCAGGGACCAGAGTTAAAATGAGTTTGGCTAAAAGTAAAATTTCCTTTGCTTTAATGTAATTAATTCTAAGATGCAGTAAAGCTTCACAAAACAGTGCAAAATGAGTTTTTTTTCAAAAATTGCATCCTGTACAGTATGTCTTATGTAGCTGAAACAATCGACGGTACTGTTCGAAAACTCCAGAGTGTGAGTAATAGAGAAAATGAATTTATGTGTGGGCATTTGAAATGGAAAAAAGAGAGAGTGTGTGTGTAAGATAGAATGAGTGTGAACAGAAAAGAGAAAGTATGTGGAAGATTACGTATGTGCATGTGTGTGTGTGTGTGTGTGTGTGTGAGAGAGAGAGAGAGAGAGAAAGAGTGTGTGTGTGTGTGTGTGTGTGTGTGTGTGTGTGTGTGTGTGTGTGTGTACGAGAGAGATAGAGAATGAGAGAGTTTGTTATGTGTGTGCGTTGAACCGTGAACCTTCTATGTCTAGGGTTACCGACACTTACAATACTCAGCGCTACAGATCCTATGGTGCTTGAACCAAACACAACATTCCAAGTCCTTTTCTCTCTAAAGGATGCCGGGAGCGACAATCTCACCTACACAATCTTCGTCAATCATAAAGCCCCTGGAACGAACGTCTCACGCTTGAGATGCTTCTTGAACAAAACACCCGGCAACTGCAGTTCAAACAACAAAGAGTGTGAATGCAGTGGTGGACATCAGTACAGTTTAAAGACAGTTTTTCAAGAGGAAGAAAGGGGAGAATGGACTTTCGCTGCCTCAGGAAAAGGAGTTTCTACTGAAAAGACTATAACTATCACACGTGAGTTTCTTCTGTTGTCTTGTCCTTATGATGCCAACCTTCTCTTTCTCTCCTCATTTAAAGGGACATGCAGCTACTTTTAAGTAGATTTACAGTACCCAGGGTATATTGCCGCTCTGTACGACTGATATCTCATTTTTTTCTTAAATTACTAGAATTTACTAGATTTATCTAGATGTTGCTTCGTTTCTAAAAAAAAAACCTTTTCTAGATTTTATTGATATTTAGTTCTGAACCTTTTAGAATAAACAGTTTAGGACTATCTCATCGGCAAATGTTAATCCAGGGATAGGTATTTTTCGAAATCCAAATAGTGTGCACTCAGTATATATTCGTAAAGATACCGACAGAAACTGCTTAAAATGTGCCTGAGACAAATCCACAATGAAAATTAGAAAATATTTGCATTTAGGTAGAGAACTAATAAGCAAACGAATGAATGAATCAAGAAAATATAAATTAGCAAATCGAAAAAATATCTTATGTTCTAATTAGCTTTGTGAAATCCCTTGCGGAAACAAATCAAACACTGGTTTGAAGTTTCAAAATCTCCATATTCTTTATATATTTAAAAAAAGTATATCCTCACCCTTACATTTCATTAAAAAACCTTTCATATCATGACCAGAAAAGAAGGAATACCATAAAAAGAACAAAATCAAGAGATGTGTGCTTATCTGATTTTGTAACAAAGATGGATTAATCAATTATTATCATTGTGTCTTAAAATGTTTCCTTTTTTGCGACTTTCTAACGTAAACATATTCATGATGGGCGGTTAATTAATCCGTCTTCGTCCACCCAGATAAAGGCTGCTTGCTAATCCATATTAAGGCTATGATCAACCATATGTCAAATAGTCTACAATGTCATCAGGTTTAGGTAGATAGCAAAAGGAGGACAAAAAGTGGGAAAATAGTCTTGGGTATGACCAGACACAGGTCAGGTATAATAAAATGTGTGGCCAAGCGTAAGTCTATTAGTCTGTGACATACCGAAGTCGGCTTACTCTTGAATGTCGGATGGGTTGGAGTGCGATCAGAAGTGGATCAGATTGTCTTGAGTAGCATCGAGAGCAGGCCAGACAGTCTATGATTGAGAAGGTCAGAGAGCAGAGGATATAACCCAGTGTAGGTCAGTGAGATGCAGGCTCTATTGGTCTTCACGGTAATGATAATCATAGTTTCTCAGTGACCCGCACACTTTGCTTTGACCTCACTGTCAATCATTTCCTTTGCTGACAGATTAGGATGAGCACATGGGATAAAGTCTAACATTATATTAGTACTGTCCTGAGAGTATTGCTCGGGAACACATTAAGTGTAGTTTATCATATTTTCCAGTTACAGAATTCAGCGACATTGTAAGGGGCGTATACTTCTCCACATTTCTTCTCGCTTTACCTCTGTGTGTGTGTGTGTGTGTGTGTGTGTGTGTGTTTTCCCTCCCCTACATCTTTCACCTTGACTTGTCTTTTCTCTCAATGCTTGTCAAACTAATACCAGTCTTATCCCCCGTCATCTCACTGCCCTGATGCAATGGCCCCAATTTCACAAGTCCTTCTCATAACAGGCTCAGCCTACATAACCATCGACAACAACATGGATCCCATCATCGTGCAAGAAGGTCAACGGTCTGACATTCTGTTCTCAGTTCACGAGGTTCCTCTACCTTACCGACTATTCATTTTGCACAGAGCTACAAACTCTAGCGACCCACACCTATCATGTGTGCTGATTGTGTCACGTGATAACTACACCAGCACTGATATCGAAACATGTCGACCTCTGACCCAGGAAGGGAGCCGCCATGTTTACAAGCTGACAAAGACTTTTAGCTTGCACGAGAGCGGGGAGTTGTTCTTTCAAGTCCTGGACAAGCTGAAGAAGCAACAGAACATTATTGTAAAGCGTGGGTATTACATAAATGGAATGTAGGCTTGTGTAGTCATTGTACTGATTGTTGACTTCTGGGCTTGTCTCTAAATATGTGTATTGGTTTGTGAGCTATTGGTTATTGATCACTGGTTCATGGGCTGTATCTGACAATGAGTACTGAGTATTAACCTGTTGGCGTACACCTAATCCTGGACTACTTTCTTTAAAAATAAGGGGGTAGGTACTTGAAACGTAAGTAAAATTATTTATATTCGTGGAAACTGCATTGGATCAAAGATAGTAAATACTAGTATTCAGTAGTAGTACTCAATATCTTTGTGTGGGTTGTGTATTTGTTAGTACATGGAACTGTCTTGGGCTTGATTCAATCCCAGGTATTAAATATTGGCTTGTGGATTTCTATTTTAATCTGTTAACTTGTTATTGTCTGATGGGTTATATGTATCATGGGTCCCTGTTATTGACTTGCAAGCTAACTGAAGTAAATTTTTATCGGCTTAACTTACTTTCGGAAATATTTTATGTAACTTGAGGGCATTTATGTGCTAGTACCCAATATTTTTCTCTAGACTAGCCTACTATTGTACAGATGTCTAGCAACTGAAACGTCTGTCTGCCGGTCTACATATTTTTTGAGGGACAGCAAACCCCTATGACTGTCAATAATGATGTCAATTCTTTAATTTTATTCCAAAGGATTCCAAAGTATTGTCGACATATACTAAGCAGTTTAGAACAAAGCATCATGGTTATAATTAGCTCACCCACAAGCTCTAAACTTTGTGTACAACCAGTTTCTCTAAAAGTGCAGGAATGTTGGCTATCATGCACTCATAATATATATATATGTGTGTGTGTGTGTGTGTGTGTGTGTGTGTGTGTGTGTGTGTGTGTGTGTGTGTTCGTTCGCACATGGGAAAATCTACAGAAAACTTAATGACTCCGGCTGCAGAAGAAACCGAGGAACCTTTATACGATGTCACCTCACCAATGAAAGCTACTATTCAGACCTCACCAAAGGAAACTCCTGTCCAGACTGCACCACATAAGCCATCTAGCCAAGCCTCACCAAGTGAATCTCCTCTCCAAACCTCATCAGTGAATAGCGATATTCCCACTGCCACGGAAGCTTCCTGCACTCCGACAGCTGCTGCAAATGGTGCATGTGATGTTATCGTCTTCATCGTCGCCGGCACATGTGGTCTGATGATCGTCATCAACATCATCTCTTGCTCTCTCGTCTACGCCATAGCCAAGCGTAGCGCCAGTGTCCTGGTGGCGCCCCCCTCTGGTGAGCTCACGCAGTTGTCTTTTCTTCTTATATCGACAGCAGCCTTGGAGGACAGAGAATCTGTACAGCAAGAACGTTTAATTATTTCAATGTACATCCGGGGTACAGCAAGTCTGGTAAAGCTGGTATCACAAAATGTGATTTCATCCAAAGACAAAATTGGTTTGAGACCTGTTAGACATTTGCAACAACAATTAATCGTATTTCAGACGATAGGGTGTAAAACTTTCTTTATAGCTGTAGACGTTTGCTTCCAGATCGCAATAAAAAAAGATATGGGATGATAGGTAGGAAGGAATCTTTGAATGAAAATTGGATAACAGGAATCTTTCTCATTGCTAATTGTTAATCTGTAGAGGTTTGCTCCCCTTTCTACATTATATACATTTCTGCGTGGATGATTTTAAAGTCTCCAATATTCTCTGTTAATACCAAGGTCTTGAAAAAAGAAATTCTTCGATCCTTATTTATTGCGGGCCTTGTAAAATTTCGAACAACCTAAATGCATGTCCGATTGTTAGATGCTCATTTGTGAACTATTACAAATGTGAAGAAATTTAGCTTCCCCCCAATTGGATCCCTGACTTCAATGTCTTAAACTTTATTTCACCGATGGCCATGTGGAGTCTGGTATAACAAGGCTCTTTTGTTTCTTTCAGTTGAGCCAGAGAGCAAGACAGCCAGACTCAACATGTATGTATCTTTGCTCTTTCTTGAAAATAACTAAAAAAATGAATTGGACAGAAGGGTGGATGTATGATCTACTGATGGGTAAACGTATACATATGACTGGCTGTATGGATGAACAAAGCGTAAAAATGTGGACTTTTCTGACATTTCTATCTCTATTGTTATTTTTAGTTGTGTGTGTGTTCCTGAATACAAGTGTGATAAGATATCCTGTTTAACAGGGATCCTATACAGAAGCCACAGTACAGCTGCAACTCCTGGAGAAGTGGTAAGATGCTAAGGGTCTAATTGGATGCAATTTGTCTTCTTATGAAGGGATAAAATTTAGGGGAAGATAATAAAATTCCCAAATCTGGATGAATAGCTCCATTTTTATTCTTGAGATACACGACTTCAGACAGGTTCACGCGCAGTTCAAAATCCTGATGAATTAGTCTATAGTCTTCCATTGGCTTAGGTATTCAACTTAAATTTCTCCGTGTACAGTCCTGAGGTCTGCGATGTTATGATGAACTCTGCATGATGACATGTGTAGGCTTTTTCTCGTACAGACATCAGGATTTGAGGAAATAATATCTTCTGTTGAATTTTACCCATTGAAAAAGTTGGCATATAGCTAAATCTTTAACAGCTTATTAAATTTACTTTTATCAATTTCTCTTTTTCTTTTTCTTTCTCTCTTCTACTCATCCTAGCTTTCGTCAGGTGCGTTTCGTTTACAATCTTAATCTATCTGCCTCTGTGTATCACTTTGTCATAATCTCAGTCTATCTTTCTGTCTAACTGTCTCTTTTATTTATTTCTGTATCAACTTGTCTTTCTACTGACACTTGCTCCAATTTATTTATTTCGTCTCTTCATTCTTTTCGTCCCTTAAACGCTTATGTCTCGGTTTATTGACTTTTATTCGGCGTAAGATATTGTCTTTGGACACATTTGTACATCTTTGTAGCAATTTTATTCAAGCATTTGTAGATGTATCATTCCAGCACACAACCTTTAACCTTTCACATACTTTTTACCCCCAAGAACATATCTGTCTTTCCTTTTTGAAATAATTTCTCACCGTAACAGAAAAGAAAAAGCTCGCTGCACGACCTTCGACCTCCAGCTCTGAAGACGATGTCAGCTATGCGTGCGTCTACGTGGACACCGGACTCTACCCGATCTTTGACGAGTAGAGCGACCATCAGAACGAGGCTAATACTTCATACCTCCAACAACTACAATAGGAGAAACACGCATAGAGAAGATTTTCAGAACTGGTTGAAAACCAGTCACAATGAGGATGAGAAGAGAAGTTCCCATCTACAGGTAGTTCTCTTTTCCGGGAAGCTGTGAGAGAATGTTCTCACTTTTTTTTTTAATTCCAGGACGCTCTCTTCTCAACGAGGCAATAATATAGTTTTGTTTTGGAGAGAGTGTAGAACATACGCTTCTGCTTTATTACTTGCTGTAGAACAGCCACGCCTCTAAATATTAGTCATTCTTCTTTGTCTTATTGTGCTCTACGAAACATCGAGAGAAAATGAGTCACCGGGTTTTATTATATCAGATTTCTCCCTTATTGACATTCATGTACTGCCGATCCAGTTTTTTTGTCTTTGTTTTTGTTCTCTTTTTGTTTTTGTTTTTCTGTGTTTGTTTTGTTTTGGTTTTTTTATTAGTTGAAGCAAGCGGCGGTGTTTTTATGTGGGGTGAAGTTCTTGTAGATGGAATTACTTATGTTGTACATAACAGAAAAAAATGCCCGCGTCTTTCTACACACATTCATGCACGCACGAACGAACGTAAATTGTAAAATATGTCTATAAGATTTCTCGTCAAACTCAGAGAAACGAGACAAAAGATTTGGGACATCGCACATTTACCTCTAGTCGGCTATAAATAATCTGTGTGCGAGCCTATGTGCTGGCTACACGAGAGTTGATCATGTGACTACGTGATATGTCAGGGTCTCAGTCTCAGTATCTGCATTATAAGGTTTATCAAACGTCCCTGAGACTAAGAAAGTTGTCCCGCGAAACCAAATTGTCCAACAAGACAGAACATTCAGGCGAGGGTAAATACAGAGCATTTCAATCGTTTACTTCCCATGTGTAAGCCTAGCAATAACCTATTCACGTGACTTGGTGCACTTGTTCCTAGAGCACCAGAAGTTTCAGACATAAACATAACACACACTCCTCCATTTCTACCGCCTTTATGTTACTGAAACAACCAATACCTTGAGGTACCAAGTTCTGTACCAGTAGCTCATCACCAAATTCCTGACTCTCTGACAAGACGTTGTAGCCACGTTGTATCCACGCTGTATCCACTCTGACATCCCCTTCAGGGCTCAAATTTACGAGGTCAATCTATCCAGACCCTACTCTACCCGGAAAATCGGCTACCTGCAGACAGCGGGTAACACCCGAGTAAAATTCAGGGTACGAGTATGCTCACCCAAATTGTTTTACCAGCGTACTTAATCGGAGGCGGGACCTAGTGACAACTTTCTCCCTTGGATGTTAAATGTAGCGAAGATATGGTGACTGATTGAGTTCAACCGCAGGAGCGACTCAGGATCAGATGCAGGTTCATTTCCTGAAGTAGCTGCGCGGTAGTTATGGGTTACAGGAGACTGAAGCACCGCACGATCAGGTAACACACCAGCAGCGAGACTGTGGTACTGTTTGATAAAGTGTATTATGTCGGAGGTGTGTACATCATGTTCACTTGTGAACATGGGTATCTTTTGTTAGCATCATTTCTATGAGAAGCTATTTGTGTAAGAAAAGCATTTTGTAGACTACTGTTCGTACGTGATGGTTCCATGATATGGGTTTCTTCCGAGTTATAGAATGTTTGTGTGTAATATTCTAAATGCTGATATGTGTTGTAGGACTTCAGCTGGTCAGTGTTAGTAAGATTAGGACTGTTTCATATTGTTATTGCTTCTTCTTGTTACTATATTTATGCGTTCCGCCAGCACGAAGCACTTCGCGATATTAATTCTCTGTGTATTTTATTAAAACAATTAAGATAAAAATAAGCTGAATTTCTTGCGCGTATATATATATTATATATGTGTGTGGGGGGGGTCGCGCATATTCCTTTAATAATATTGATCAATGCAGATTGCTGACCCCGTGGAAGGTTCCTTGAGCTTGGAAGTGGGTGGCTGAGGTCCATCTGTATCCTCCTTCCCCCTTCACCAAAACACGTTCACACTCACAAACAAAAAAACACAAACATATATGGAGACAGAATGACCTCACGTATTCCATTTCCATGCACAAGGAAAAGGAAAATGGACCAGGAAGGTTTCACAGGGTCAGTGATTTGTATAATCAATATCCGCGATATAATAATAATAATAATAGTGAAGATTTTTATAGCGCATATTCACACTCATAGAGAGCATGCTCTTAGCGCTTAAAACGGGGAAGAGACGTGGACTAAGTAGACACAGAACACAGGGGACGAAAGAAAACGACAGTACTGACAAAAACAGATAACAAAAGGCATCAAGTAACAGGAATAGAGAAAAATAGTGATGGGTAAAGTAGCAAGAGGGAAAGGGTGGGGGGGTAAGGACTAGCATTGTGGACTAGGAGTAGTGCTCAAGGAAGAGGTGCGTTTTCAGTGCAGATTTGAAGGATTCAATTGTAGGAAGGTGGCGGATATGGAGAGGAAGAGAGTTCCATTGTTTTGCAGCACAGTAGCCAAAAGTCCTGTGACCATATGTTGTTGTTCTGGTGACAGGAACAGTCAGAGTACGGTTGTCAGAGGAAGAGCGGAGTTTCACATATCCCCCACGGATATCCGTGCACGCACCCACCCACCCACTACACACTCACACACACACACACACACACACACACACACACACACACACACACACACATATATATGAGCTGTAAGACATTGATACAAACTATAATTCTTGACAATCAGAAAAGCAAGAGTGTTTGTTTATCATGTCACACGAAAAAGTGACTGTTGACTGAGATGACCTAAAGACGAACTGAGAGCTTACATGGAGGAGAGAGCAGCAATGTACTCACAGGGACAGAGTGGTATGTAACAAACGTTTATTTACAGTTATTTTCTAAAGAAACACTGAGACCCGCAAGGAAATGGAAACTTGTCTTCGCCCTTCCGTTACAGTGTTCTGTTTTTTTTATCCAATATACTTTATCTCTTTGTTTTCATAAGGTGAGGTTAGGGGGGTGAATGACTATGCTTCGATGCTAGATTGAACACGTAAAGCTTTTTCAAATTTTCATCTGGGCGGGTCCTCTTTCTTCGTGTGCATGCGTGTGTGTGTGTGTGTGTGTGTGTGTGTGTGTGTGTGTGTGTGTGTGTGCGAGCGTGCACGAATATTGATTTAACAAATCACTGACCCTGGGAAATCTTCCTTGTATATTTTCCTTTTCCCTGTGTATGAAAGTGGAATAAGTGAGGTCAATGTCTCCACCTACCCCTCCTCCCAGCACACACATGCACACACAAAACAACACACACGCGCGCGCGTGCATAATCGCAGAAACACTCATGCATGCACACAAATGAACACATATGAACTGTTAGATGCTGCTATATGATCCTAAAAAACAAAACAAAAGAAACACTTATTCATGACATACACGATCACTTACACACACATATATATATATATATACATGATCTGTTAGATATTGAGTCAAGTTGTGATCCTTGAAAATCAAAAAGGCATGAGTGTATTTATCATGTCACATTGGAAGCTCCTGTTGACTCAAATGAGCGCAGGATGTAATGAAAATGGCGAGGAGAGCAAAATATCGCCATTCCACTCTGTGTGTGTGTGTGTGTGTGTGTGTGTGTTCGTGCGTGTGTGTGTGTGTGTGAAGGGGGAGGGATAGATCTCAGACATTGTATAACATTATTCTGATGAGTGTGATATTACTGTGCATACATGGAAGCAACCTTTACCCTCATCGCTGGCAAGGTGAGAACTGGTTATCACTGTGAACACCGACAACCACACGACTTCACTACAAATACTACTAATACTATTCATCATCATCATCATCATCATCATCATCATCATCATCATCATCATCATCATCATCATCATCATATTACGAGTGTCTGACACTGAAGGGCAGGAAATTGCGAACCACCGTCCATAGGAGGAGGAACGAAAGAACGGAGACAAAAAAGTAGAAATCAGCGAGTCACCATAGTGAAAAGAAAGCTAGGAACTATCAGTGATAATGGTTATATAAGTTATTACATGATAATAGTTATGATAGTCATGTCAGTTACATTTGGTTAGTAAAAAGGTAACTAGGAGCTACATCACATACACGTGACCCGCCGTTTCACACACTCACAGATAGCAAACCAATACAACTTCATCTTATTAAACTTTCTGACTGGTGACAGCAACACACAGGGGTCAGAGCGGTTTGTTACTGGGGTATATTCACAGTTATGTTAAAAACAAAACAATGAGACACACAAGGAAATGGAAACTCGCCTCTGCCCATGGACTATAATGTTCTGTGTTTCATCACTATATTTGATTTCCTTGTTTTGAATAGGTGGAGATTAGGGGTGAGATGAATGACTATGATTCGATGTTACAGTGACCACAGTAAAGCTTGTTCAAATTTTCATGCGGGTGTGTGTGTGTGTGTGTGTGTGTGTGTGTGTGTGTGTGTGCGTGTGAGCCCACAGATATTGCTGATATTGTTTAATACAAGTTACGAACACCTTGAAAGCTTCCTTTTCCATTTTCCTTTTCCTTGTGCATGGAAGTGGGATATTCGAGGTCAGTCTGTCTCCACCTGCCCCCAACCCAACACACATGTGAACATCAAATAACACACACACACACACACACACACACACACACGAACTGTTACGGAAACACACGCACACTTTCATAAGAACACACTCATGCATATAAGTGCACACACATGCGCACATAGGTTGAGATTGGGGGTTGATTCTATGCTACAGAGACCACAGTAAAGCTTGTTCAAATTCGCATGCGCGCGCGCGCGCGTGTGTGTGTGTGTGTGTGTGTGTGTGTGTAAATGTGTCTGTGTGTGCGTGGGGGGGGAATTAATATGAATATTAGGACGAGGGAATGGCTAAAGTGTCAATGCGTTCTTTATACTAACTGCGATTGATAGCAGCCTACTCCATGCCTGCATAAATTGTTCAGCAGTTACGTTATTGCATGTGTGTGTGAGTGTGTGGGTATGTGTGTGTGTTTGTGTGTATATCAGTGTGTGTGTATATATCAGTGTGTGTGTGTGTGTGTGTGTGTGTGTGTCGCTGGAAATCCAAGAACATAGTTTCTGATCAGAGGGCATATACTTCCTTTGTTAAAAAAGTTTTAAAAGGGGGATTGTATGTAATGGTAGCTTTAAAAGTCTTTATTTCCACGACCTGCAGCAGTTTCGATTAGATAACCCTGCACACTGCTAGGTGGAGCTGTTGGATCTTGGCAGAGAAGAGTTCAAAAGGTGGGCTCGTTTTTTATGCAATGAGTGCGTGCGATTTTCGAAAGTAAATCTGTTTTCATTACAAAAATTCGTTTTTAAAAGTATACGCGTAAAAATGAATATTTTCAAAGTGTTGTATATCACCTTTGCTTTATAATTGAGAACACATCGTCCTTGTTTGTTTAACCCGAGACAGATAATCTTTATGCATCTCCGTGAAAACAACAGCTTGTGCCACCTGTTCTACCATTTCTTCTATTCACTATCTGCAAGGGTCATAATTATGAGACAAGAGTAAGTCGTTGTCCTGGGGCAACCTGGGGAAAACAAGAACAGACATCTTGGTTCCGAAGTTCAAAGTGGTGTTAAGCCTCGGATGTTTTGTTTTACCCATAGAGCAGTAGTCTTGAAACGGCGACAAAGATACCAGGACAAAAGGAAACGAACTGATTTCATCGTGGTCTGGGTATCCCTTTTAAACTACGAAAGAAGGCCCTGAGTTCCTTGATTCCTGACATTACCTTAAAGAAATAATCTACTCTCGCTTCATAACTACGGCTCCAAATGAAAGACCTATAAACTTGCTAGACTCAAACAGTTAGCTATAGAAATGGGCTTCGTGCACCCAGGCTAAAACTAGCAGACTGCTAAAATGTTTAATTGCTTGAAAATTCTTAGTCGTTAACTAGCAATATCTTTACACTAGTTAAATAGATAATTGCACTAATTGACATGAGGAAGGAGACCCACACTGCCCTCCGCGCAGAGCAAAAGAGAATCAACTAATCCTCTTTGATTCAAATGTTAAGAGGAGATAGTAAATCAGGAGGTCAACAGTAAAAATGGAAAATGTAATGTTTTAACAGTTAAGCAGATTGACAACAATTAATAAATTACGTGTTATAAGCTTTAACATTATTAAATATATTTTGTTTTCTTAGTTTCAGAAATTCTTTACGCAAATGGATCGTAGGACTCTCTTTGGCATGGTTCTTGTGGCAGTTCTGGGACTGAGCACAGTCCAAACTAAGAACTGTTGTGCCCCTGATCAGTGGCAAGGCTTACTGAGTAAAACTTCTGGTGTCAGCAAAAATGGACAAGGGACACTTACTACGGTATTTATGTCCACAAAAACAGGAGTATTTATCATAGCGTTATGTTTGACTGTATTTTGTTGCTGGATTTTGTGCTAGTGTAGCTGTGTACTAGAGTAGTAAATAAACCATTATGCTTTTATATACCAACTTAAAGAACAAGGCAGCAGGGTTGCTGTAATCACCTTACAGATGCTGTTAGCATGTGGGGTCAAACAGGCATCGCATGTCTGACCAAAATCTTCCGGTTGGCCTGAGAAGAAAGAAGAGTTCCAAATGATTGGCGGCTTGCAATAGTTGTGCCGGTGCCAGTTAGAAAGAAGAAGGGCAGCAAGGACTGTAATACATGTAGAAAAATTTCACTCCTTAGCCAATTATGGATAATGTACACCAAGATCCTTAAGCAGTGTACTTGTTACAAAGTTGAACTATACTTCACTAAATCACAGCTCAGGTTCAATTAAGATACAGATCTTTGCCCTTAGCTCAAAAAATTACCTTCAAATACAACAAAAGCCAGAAACTTGTCTTGGTAGATCAAGAAAAGGCATTGAACCATGTCAACTGAGCAAGTAAAGAACATTTTGGAAGACTACGGTGTGAACGGACATTGTTCGACAATACCATAGTGGTACAAGCAAACAGAAGAAATGTTGTGAAAACCATCGCCGAACAGTTAGAATTCTTTAAAGTAGAATTAGGAGTGAGGCATGGATATACGCTATGGTCCTTACTTTAGAAAACAAACCGCAAGCTGGAGATTACTGAAGAACTCATCTTTGCCGAGACTTAAGGGTTGATGAATGAAAATACAGAATCTGCAGAAGTATGTGATTGGACTAAGCGTGACGTGCGATTCCTACGACAGGTAATCAGCAGAGAAAATAGAGAGTTCATAACAGTCAGTAGAAAACAATGATCATTGGATATCAACGTTAATTACATTTTATTCAACAAACATCGGAGTTCAAGTATCTGGACAACCTTTTCGAAGAGGACAATATTGGCAGAGATGAGATACACACTGAAGAAAGCAAACAATGTTAGCGATCGGTTTGCACAATGGTCTTGCTTTTATGTTTACATTTATTTAACACTTAAAGCATTATAATTACATAGACTAATAACTATTTGTTGCTACTTTACGTATTTCCTAGTCACAAATATTGATAACTACTTTTCTGCTGGTTTAACTATTTTAGTCACAAATATTGATAACTATTTTATGAAGTATTTCTTTAGTCACAATGATTGATAACAATGTATCTGCTTTCTTGCTGACCAGACTGTCTCTTACATATATTATGACTACACTAACCTCCGCTACGCTGCTTTTGTGAATTTCACTGACTCAGCAGGACACGTTTACTCATTTAAACAGCTTCTGCTGTACAATAAACCTAATGTAAGTAATCAAAGACAAAGACTTTCATGCTTCCTTCTACTTTATTTCTGTTTTATACTGAAAAAATCCAACGAAAGAGAGCATTTATAATTTCAATGTAACGTGCCTCCAAAAGGTTTGAGTCGATTAGTTCTGAGTACAAAATATGCTACGGTTTTGTTTAATGCAAGCAAAAAAATGATTACTATGGCACTTAAAACTCTTTTATTCAATTTTGTCGAAGTACTACTTAGCAGTGTCAAAATTAAGAGCTTATTCATTACATTGTCATCAAGATTTCTTTACTTAGTAACGATGAATAATTTTTCGAAAGGTTAATAATTTTTGTGTAGTTGGAGCAAATGCAGTGGCAGAGTTTGGTAGTAATTGTGGCCAGTTTGACAAACTTTGTGATAATCTGGTCTTTACGCTTAAAGAAAACTTCTATGTGTGGTTGAAATTTAACTTTACTTTGAGCATCATTATTGTGCTCTTTTTTGTCGCTTGCAGAATGGTACATCGTATCATTTAGACTTCAAGACCAGGAAGTGCTGGAAGAATAGAATCACCTTTCCTTTCATCAGATATTGTATTCCAGGTAAACAGAGTTGATATGTGTGTTATTGTTGGACATTTGTGTCTTAAAGAGATGTCAAATGTTTATGCTTAATGTATCCTGTCGGCAAATATCCATGTGCGTGCTTATGTGAGCATACACACGCACACAAACACACACACACACACACACACACACACACACAAACATGCACTAATACACCTACAACAGAAGCGATTCATGTAACTGTTCCCACCAATCAAGATATTTTTGTTGCAGACTCTGCTCAGAAGGTTAAAGACCTGACCTTAGGAGCTGCAACTGAGTCTCTGCCAGTCACTGTTTATTCTCTGACGAAACAAAATACAACCATTCAACAGTTTATCACAGTCACACAAAAGCAGTGCATTCCTGTTTCTGAAGTCGTCCTTGAAAAGACTAAAACAGGTAAGTAAACAATGTTAAAAAACCATTTATCGGTATAATTGTATTTATTACTGGTTCATAAAACTTTGTACAAAACATAAATCAGTCACTATGAATTTCTAAGCCAATTTTTTATATCGATGCCCATTTTCTCTACCTTATTTTCACCAATCCTGTAGTAGTGAGGTAGGCACTGTGACATTGGTCGCTGTAAGAAAAATCTGCTTCTAATGCGTTCCGTTGGGTTTCCTCATCGTTGCTCAACCTTCCAAGTGGATAACTCCCCCTGTGTTGGACCTGGAGATCAGAAAGTGCAGTCTTACAAAAGTGTTTACTCCGTAAACAAAGCAAATGGACATTTGTGCTTTACGATTTTTTTCACAGAATAAATAATAACGAAAGTGTCCAGAATAGATGCCTAATGATCACCGACACTTTGTTTTTTCTATTCTCTGTGCAGAGGAAGCCATGGGTTTCAGTGGATATGGTAACATTCAGCTTAAAATATTGCAGCCCTCTGTCTTTGATGTGCCTCCAGAGTGTAGAGGTGCAACGCCATTTCATTCAGACAAGGTACTGACAATGATTACTCGGCCGAGGAAAGGGGAAGATAAGGGGATGGGCCAAGGAAGGGATATGATATGTGTGCACTTTTTAAAAAATTATGCAAATGAAAGTTTTTTTTTAGTTTGGATTAGTGAGCTGGTTTACAGTTTTAGGGGAGATTACCCAGTATGAATTGCTATAATACTGTCCCTTAAGTGAGAAAGATGACTAGAAATAAATGCATAAAGGTGTGTTATGGAATTTGTTAATTCTTTCTTTGGTGGATTTATTTTTTAATTATATTCATTAATATCGTCGTACTTTCTGTTTCAGATTTTTCCAGAGGTTTCAGCCAAATCTTCCTTCACCAGCTACTTTCTGTACATGTAGCCACTGGTCAAGAATTTGTCGCAGCCTGGTCTACGAAGCATGTATTCTGAATCATCAAACTGTTGGACTCATCCATAAGACTTGATGTCAGCATACAAATGTTTTGTTTAATTTTCTGATTGGGATGTAAATTTCTTTCTTATTTGCAACAATTGTTGTGGATTGTTTATTGTTTCACGCAATATTTTGTGCTTGAAGAAAATGTCATCTTCTTTGTACGAATCGTCTCATTAATTGACATTTTTTAAGTACTTCATCGTAAGTGAAATTAGATATTTAATTAGGAAATGAATATTGAAATTTTTTGTATTCTAAGAAGGATTTTTAATACATTTTGTCATTTGTAATATGGCTGTTGTATCATTATAAGTTAATCAGATGCTGCTAAAACTAGACTTGACTACAAAGAGAATACTGTACAGAAGTAGTAACAACAGTTTGTATTACGGCTTTTTTAATAAACTTCTAATCTGAAACTATCAGCCGATTGTCATTTTTTACGAGTTAAAAGGGAAATTCAGAAGACAATGACAATGACAATGACCAACTTTATTTTACCCAGTGGGCAATTTGAATATGGGAATGTGCTCTACTTCAACAATGAAAAAAAGAAGAAAGAAGTGGGCAAGTAGCATATATCATATACATATATATAGATATATATATATAAATTACAAAGAAATCAAGTATGTACCTACCACATCGCACACACACACACACACACACACACACACACACACACACTGTTGACAATTCATCTAAGATTGAGCAACTGGACTGCAGATGGTACAAATGATTTCAGGTGTCTGCATTTCTTATCTGACATTTATCACCTATTGTGTGCGTGACAAACAGACAGACAGACTCACATGACTTCGTAAACAATTGTTTAAATCTGATTCATATCTGCATCTCCACGGATGCAGTTTCCATCCTGTTTACTGCCAAGCTCACTGGCCTTGATGGATGAAGGTTAGCGCTGAGAAGGAGAAAATCACGAGGTTATCTCAGAGATATGAGAAAATAAAAATGACAAAGGAACTAAATATCGCCCATATCTTTACACTAAAGAGTTTGTCCTGATGATCATGCAATTTGCTTTATTCCCTTGTACTGAACGTGTTGGGTTACACGACTATGACTGTGACTATGACTGTGAATGTTTTTACTACCAGCAATAGTTGCATCTTTGGAGGTGGGATGAGTGTTCATCGCTCAGAATTCGTCAGCCTGCATGTATGTGTATGAGAAAACAGTATATTAGGGAGAGGATGGGAGTCGTGTCGGCAGATCCCTGTCTTTCTGTGTTAATCGAGTCCATGCGGGCATAAAGCGTGGAGCATTTTCACGCTATGCCCTCGTAGCTTTATTAATATTAAAAAAAACTTCAAGACCATCTAGGGAACTTAATGGTATGAATTTTTCTTGAATCTTTCCATATGCAGGGAAAACAAAAATAAAATGCACTTCTGACTCATTCTTCTGTTATTTTAATCTGGTTATGGATATATATAATTTCCTTATATCTTAGTAATTTTTTTTATTTTTTAATTGGTGTTTTACGCCGAGCCAGCAACTGAGGCTATATCACGGCAAGGCAGCCAGCCCTGTAAACAGATGTCACATGCAGAGAAAGAACAGCATGCCCGAGACGAGAACTGAACCTATGACTTACATCTTAGTAAGAGAGAGAGAAATTGTGTGTGTGTGTGCATGTGCGTGTGCTTGTGCGTGTATGTGTGTGTGTGTGTGTGCGTTTGCGTGTGTGTGCACGCTGATGTGTCGCAGGACAGGAAAATCCCAGATTTGGGACTGTATTTTTAGGGAGGAAGTAGAATCAAGGTGCCCTTTACAACAATTGTTTAAAGGTCTCGGTTGATAACAATGGCTATAAAAGTGGAGAAATTTAGTTCCTACAGCAGTTTCGATCCTGTTGTCTTCGTGCTCTTAGGCAAAGCTGCTGTGTCTTGGCTGAGAACAGTCTAGAAGGTAGGCAGTCTCTTTTCTCTCTTCTCTCTTTCTCTCTCGTTCGGTCGTTCATTCCTAACTAACGGGGCATCTATGTGTCCTTGTGTAAAAACGTGCGAACATTTACTACGAGCGAAATTTTTAAATAAATAAAATCGCGCGATGTCATTCGACCCAAAGCAAAGATTTGTAATATCTTTTCTGTTATTTTTGTTTTAGAATTATTGAGACAACATCCTCGTTAGCTTAATAAAAATTAATTAGTTAAGTTAATTTCTCTAGCGCATAATCATGCCGGAGGCCTACCTTAAAGCAGTTTAAAGATCACAAATTTAAACACACAGACAAGACATTAATAATGATTTCAAAACAAAGAGTTCATTGTGTTTTCAAGGTGAATACCATCAGCACAGATGTAGTGGTTACAGTTCAGTTACATTAGCAGCTGCAGCTGGGATTTTTAGTTGTAGTATCAGTGGAGTAGTATTGATGGAGGTGGTGACACCAATGACTTAAAGTTGTTCATTGTTTGTGCTCATATGAGTGTCACTGAGGTCACATCAACGCAGTGGCAGTGACGAAAATAGATGAAGCTGAAGGCAGGAGTGTAGAAAGAGAATCAAGTCCGCGTTTGTTGACTCATGCACATCCACAATCTGAAGCAGTGGGAGGACTAGTGCGAGGAAAATGGACTGTAGGTAGAGCAGAAAGCGTTCAACACCTGCAGGGTTGTGATAGTTTCAATCAGCAAACGAAAATCCAGGAGTCGAGATGATGTAGATATGGCGCTGAAGACCATTAGACAATGAAGAAGACGAAACTGAGGCACAGGCTGAGGAAAAAGTGACAGGAGATACGCAGCAGTCAGCAGACACCAAAAACGACTAAGGAGATGGAGATAAAGAAAATAAGCAGTCATCTACAAGGATTATTTCATCTATAACATACAAGCATAAAGTATATCAGAAGGTCATTAGGTGACAGACTGTACAATCCTAGAATCCCCAGAAATATGAATCAAGAGTTTTGCAAAAATAAATGCCATAGAAATGTGTATTTTTTCTTTTCTTCATTTCAGAAATTCTTTTTACAACAAATCCACAAATGGATCGTGTTGAACTGTTTGGCATGGTTCTTGTAGCGGCTCTGGGACTGAGTGCAGGCCAAACCAAAAACTGCTGTACCCCTGACCAGTGGCAAGGTCTTCTGAGTACCACCATTGAAGACCGCGGGTATCTAGCATATGTATGAAACTTTATATTTATAGAACCAGTGACAGTCATAGAGCCTATCTTTAATTTGTTGTTTTAATTGGAAGTAATCGTTCTGTTTTATTCTTCATAGTGCAATTTTTAAAGTGTTTTTAGTAAATGCACGCACACTAAATGTTTATATGTTTGCAAGTACACATATTAAAGCATCTTTTTCTGTTTTAACTCTAAATTGGTTTTTTCGGTTGCTAAACAGGCAGACAACTACATATCGTATGACTACACTAACCAGCGTTTGGCTTCTTTCGTGAATTTCACTGACCCATCAGGACAGGTTTCATCCTATGAAGATCTTGTGCTGTACAGCGGACCAAATGTGAGTAACTAAACACACGAAAATTCTGTTTTATATTTACTCCAAGAAACCATTAACAGATCAACATAAGTAGTTTTCAATTTGCATTGTTTAACAAGCGTGTTTGATGGGACTCAGTTCGCTCTCCTTGTCTCTACTGCAAAAATAAAACATGGTGATATCTTTAAATTAGTTTTTTTCAAAAAAGGGTTACAAGCATCAAAATTAAAAACTTATTAATTCCACACTGGTTTGCATGGCGCTGTGCACTCTTGTATATCTATAGTCTATAGTATTTTGTCGGAAGTGAATGATATTGTAGGGTCCTTGCAATCATTCAGAATTGACACCATACGATTCGCATATCTTCATAACACTTGTCTCTAATGCTAAAAGCCGATATTGTTAAACTTCAATAAACCCATTTTAAACTTGACTTGTGTTGACTTGTGACTTAAACCTCAAACTCTAAAGTCATTATTGTGTTTTTCTACTGCTTGCAGAGTGGTGTGCAGTACCATTTAGACTTGAAGACCAGGATGTGCTCGATGAAAAAACTGTCCGATCCTTTTAGGAAATACTGTGTTTCAGGTAGACTACCATAATCAAAAGTTCCAAAGTCACAAAAAGCGTTGATTGAAGCATTCATTTCAACAAAAACACAGTTTTAGATTGAAAAAAATCACAAAGCACCCTGGAAAAAACAATAAGCAGTATAATTGCTCCAGATAGGGAAATAATTAGGAGAGAACAATACCAATTAGAATGACTTATTATCTACAGGTTTTTTTCTGGCTGTTTCATATCTTCTGTATCTTACATGTGTTCATTTGTTGTACAATGTCTAATAATCTAATTATTCCTGTAATTGATTGACTTTACTGTCACATATGCATGAACACACACACACTCACACACATACACACACCTATAAGCATGCACTCGTGTTAGTCTACTAGATTCACAGAATATACTATTTTTGTGCAGACATTGCACAGAAAGTTGGTGATTTGACCCTAGGAGCTGCAGCTGAGTCTCTGCCAGTGACTGTATATTCTATAACAGGACAGAACAAGACCTATCAAAACTTTATCACAGTCACACGCAAACTGTGCGTTCCTGTTTCTCAACTGAGCGTGTTTCAGTTTGAAAAAGGTGAGTCTAAAATATAAATCATTTTTTATGTTTTAAATGCTTTTCTCCTTTTTTGAACGAAACCTAAAGACAATGTTTTCACCAAACACTTTGTTTTGTTGTCTTAAAGAATTGATAAGGATCTATAACTTTTTTTAAATTTCTAGTGTGTTGACAAAGCTATTTTAGCCCGGTAATTTAAAACAAATTTAAAAGGTTACATTCACATTTCATATTTTAAAATATAATGAGGATCTTTTAAATATTTTTCTCTCATAATACTGATGTCAGAGAAACATAGGGCACACACCACACAGGCATACACCTCTTCTCTTATACCTGTTCTTTCACTCTCCAGACAACAACATATCTAAGGTTCTCTCTTTCACTCACATGTTCTCCAGTCTCACAAGTTTTAGGCCCTGTGGTCTGTAATGCAATCTCTTAATTTCTCCCAAAACGGAGAAAATCTATAGGATATATATATTCGGCCACCGGAACAGGCTACGATGAGTATTGTGTTGAATACTGTGAAGTGACTCACAGTTTCTGTTGTCAATACTTAAGAGAAGTCCTCATCGAGAGAAGGTTACTTTCCCTTACCCTCGTACAGGCAGACGGTAATCCAATGGAGAATTACTTTTCACAAACATTACTTGAAGATTCCACAAGAATCGTCCAAATGATCTCTGTGGTTGTATTTGGTATGCCACTTCTTACCCAAATGCGACACTAGTCAGTGGATAAACATATTTGGGGAAACTCTCCTCTTCTAAACGCTTTTACCCGGATGCACACAGCTCAGTGTCTCTATACTCTGACCTTTAAACTATCCACTCCTCCTTAGACTTGAACACCTGGAAGTGTTGGATGAAACAAGTGTACATTTCATTATTGAAAAATGTACGTTTGTGATCTGCAGTCTCTCTAAGGGTATACGAGAACTAAGGAGCGTAGACAGGATGATCAGAAGCTGTGTGGGAGTGTGTTTTTGTTTTGTGTTTTTTTCTCTGTGTGCAGAAGTTTTCATGAGTGTTTATGGATTTGCTGACATTCAACTAGGCATATCGCAGCCCTCTATCTTCGATGTGCCTCCAGAGTGTAAAAGTGCAAGACCATTGCCTTCAGACAAGGTGATGCCAGTGAGAAATAGGCTGGGCTGGACGGGGAGGAAGGGGTTGAGCCAAGGAAGCGAGTTGCACAAGTTCATGAAGCAGCTTATTGCTTACTGAGAAGCAGTTTATGTAGTTAACAGAAACTACAGCTATTGACTATTTGATCAATCTTTATTTTGTGGGCAGAATTGTTCAATGAATAAACCAGTTAACTCCGTATATCTATGTCTTCTGTTTCCTTTGCTATGTATTTTTCCAGCTTTTTCAACTTTTTAGCTTGATTAGGTGAATGGGTGGAATTGAAAAGAGTTGGCAGGGAACATTTGGTGTATTTATTTTTTTTAATTGTACGTATCAAAGTACCTTTAAATAAAAGCTGTGTGGAGAGAATGCAAAACAAAGATAATGGTACGTTTATGGACTTAATTCTTTGTTCTGTAGGTTTGGTTACTTTTTCATATTAATTAATGACAAAATATTTCCATTTCGATTCAGATGTTTCCAGGGTTTTCAGCCAAAGCATCCTTGACCAGTTTCTTTTCCCTGTAGCCACTCGTCAAAGAAGTCCTGCCGCGGATGCTAGGAAATCACATTTTCGATTGTCAGTCTATTGTCTGTCAGATTTGATGTCAGCAAAAACAATGTTTCTAACTATATGCTTCCAATATGAAGTTCTTTCCTTATCTGATTCATTTATTGTTGAATTGCTTTTACTTTTTATGCAAAGTTGATTTTGTGCTTTTAAAGGATTTTTCTCCACATGTACATGACCTGTTGGTAAAAACTTGATCTAAGGATGTCAGTAAAGTCAAAGAACTCACTCATGTGTCTGTATTAGCCAGCTCTTGTAAATGTATGGTTTCTTTCTTGTCCTTTTGAGGAAATACAGTCTATTTATCTTTGAGAAATTCAGCCACCATGAAATATCCAACAATGAAGTATTGGCACAAGATTATTTGTTCAATTTTATTTCTTGAGCTGACTGTCGAGGTAAGATAAAGTTCAGGGTATTTGACCTTATTAGTTACACAACATGGGACGAGATGAAACATTGTTAAAATCCATTCTGGGACCTTTGAACAGAACTGATTAGAAAAGTATTTTAGCTCTGGTATTTTATTTTTATTATTGATCCTTTATTTTCCTTAATATTGGTGAATACTGTATTTGTAGTAAAATTCAGACTGTTTGTGAAGACCAGAGAATGTTGTTGGTTACTAAATACGCAGGACACAGTTAAAATCTAAGAGAACTGCATGGCCAGAGTCAATTTATCACTTGTACATGTCACACAGACAAGATAAAAATAATGTTTGACACACTACTATACCCTAGAAAAAGGAAAAACATGCATTACCTGTTTAAAATATGTACAGAATCTTTTTGCACTATTTTTGTAATAATTACTTTTTTTCTTTACCCATCTAACCTAATGGAAGTTTTCTTTTAACGGAGGATATTTATCTTTTCTTTAAGCACTTTTGAACATTTTGAAACTGTCATCTGATTAAAGCTCCATTTTTTGTCTGCCATTTTCATACTGGTATCCTTTGCTGTTCTTTTATTTTATGTTTTGACATTTGTAATATGACTATTTTATAATAAAACTTTTGATCTTGTTTCCTGTTGCTAAAATTAGTTTTCAATACTCTGAAGAGACAATGTTAAAAAATTGGTGTTTTCTGTGTTTCCTTAACTTGAAATTTCTAAAACAAAATTTATTTTAATGGATTGGATTAGTATCCTTACTCCAAGCGTTTCTGTCGAACTTCCAGTTAAAATCTCACGACCACCACGCAGTGTATCAGTCACTCAATCCCTTTAACACATACACAGAGCCTGACAAATACGTGTTCTTTCACACAAATTAAAAGAAAAGAATGATTTGTCTAACGAATCTCTCTGCTTTACCAAGTATGAATAAAAGAAGAAAACAAGAAAAATACACAAATGAAAAGTCCGTTAAAGAAAGCGATTCCTACATCCAGATTACTTTAAAATAATAAAATCGCTAACCTTTGAATCCTGCCTTTCTGAATATCTACAAGAATACCTACTTACCTAATCGATCTATATACTCCTACACGTCCTACTCAAATGCCCTACTCAACAAATTCCTACTCTACTTGTATTTCCGTCCTAAACCTCTGTCTTCTCCTACCTGACTAACTGCTTGCTCGCGCTCCCTCTCACGTCATTTCCTTCACTTTTTTACATCACTGATATACGTCTTCGGAACAACTGACGTCATTCACGTTCTTTCGTTCTTGCACATTAATCCTTATAAAATTCAAGCTTAATCGAACGATACCACAAATAACAATGATACCTGACATAAAGAAAACTTTAAAACTGAAGTTGAATCAGAGGATGTGAGTTCTTCCACTAGGCCTCCTGTCTTCTTATTCCAACTGTAAACGACTTGCATTGTCTCTCAACAAAAGCCAATCATTTCTCTTTCTTCACTCATTCAAGCACATTCACTGGCGCTCGTCTGTTGTTTAGTGAAGGGCTTCCACCTTACGCTCAATGTAGACTAACAAAGCATGGAATAACAAGGCTATGGCTGCAAGATGAGAAGGATAAGCTATGAACACAGCTTACAGACCATGTTATTAATTCATGTACATATGTACAGCAGTCTACCGCAACATTTGAGATCATCCTCTAAATGTTATTCATTGATGTGATTAATATGAACGGTGGGCATAACACAACAAATCAACAGCAAAGGCTGCAGATGTTGAGGAACAATAGTTTAACTGAACCTGTGGCCTAAAACTCTAGAAGCTTCTTGAGCAAATGTGTTTTAGAGGAATTTTGTTATCTATCGTCTAATGATGCGTTTAGCATCGGTTTCAGTCCTGAGTTTTTTAACGGAAAGGAGACAGAAGTTCGCAGATGACTGCTTGAAATTAGGTGAGGTAGGAGGTCAGAGGAATAAAAAAAAGAGCAGAGGATGTAAAAAAAAAGACTTGAAGCAAACTGGGATTTTATTATACGCAAACCTCCACAGGAAGCCAATGGAAAATACGGAGAAAAAGTTTTGCAGAATCTCTTTTGGAAACTTGCAGTAACCGTCGTGGTGCTAAGTCGATTTAGAGGTGGTGGTGTTTGTTTATAAGACACAGAGGACACCCGGACAAGACAGAATTACATAAATCGGGTACTGAGAAAACAAAGGTACAGACGATGGTGTGGGCAGAGTCATAGGTTTGAGTAAACAGAGCAGATGGTCAACAGTCGATACATCTTCAGCTTTCTTCGAGACAGAGACTTCAGCTACGAGGGCACTCATACACCTACAAGAGACGCGAGTCATTTAACTGTTCCCACCAATTAAGACATTTTTTCCTGGTCAGAATGTTGATAATTTGACCTCAGGACCCGGGACTGAGTCTCTCCCAGTCACTGTAAATTCTCTACAAGGGCAAAATACTTTGTTTTATCACTTTATCACAGCCGCGTTTGAAGCACATTACTGTCTCTCAAATAGTTGTTGAAGAGTCTCAAAAAAATAAGTAAATTATATAAAAATATTCTTATCGGTTTGTGTCTTTATTTCTAATTCATAAGAGTTTGAACACTGCATGTCAGTAATTATGTAGTTCTAGACAATATATTTTTTATTTCGCCCTCATTTTCCCTCATCCTGAAAGTAGTTAAGTAGCCACTGTACACGGTGGTCAACCTTGGAAAAAGACTGAGACAGGCGGGTATCGAACTGACATTTGTGTTTCCTTGTCGTTACCTTCAGGCTATCTGTTATTCCTATGCTAGAGATCAGAAATGGCAAGTTTGTGAATGACACTTTTTCAAGCAATAAATCAGAAAGAAAACATTCAGAATGGGTACCCAATGATGACCAGCAACTAGTTTTTTTCTGTTACATGTGCAGAAGAATTCATGCGTTTCCCTGGATATAGTGGAATTCAACTTGAAATAGTGCAGTATTTTCTTCTCAGGATTTTAAATATGAATCATTCAATTAAACATCATGCTAATACGTGCAACAGTTCATAGGCAGCTTTTGGGCGCTACCTACTTTTCCAATAGTGATGTGAATAATTCAGTAACCACCCCATTTAACGTACTATTCTTTGTTTGTTTGTTTGTTTGTTGTGTTTTTCTTCCTTCTTTACTTTTCGAGCTTTTTGTTCATTTTTTTTATCTGTCGAAAAACATTTTCTACTTTTCATTCTTAAATTAGGTTTCATTAGTGAGGTGGTTGACAGTGCTAGGGGAGATTATTAGTTGGTTAATTGGACAGAACGGCATAAAGGTATTATATAGCTTTGTTTAGTTCTTGCTGTTGTGGAGTTATTTATTTATATTTCTCAGTATCATATTTTCTGTTTATATGAAGATTTCCTATAGTATTTTGGCCGAAACTTCCTTTACCATTATTTTTTTTTATGTAGCCACTGGTCAAGGATTTGTCGCAGCTTGGTGTAGCATATATTTGTATTATCAAACTGTTGGACATAGTCATGAGATCTGATGTCGGCAAACAAACCGTTTTGGATAATTATCTGACTATAATACAATTATTATTGTTGATATGTTATCGCTTTACGCAGTTGTTTGTGCGTTAAACAGCATTCATCTTGTCTGCATGTTTATGACTTGTATGTACTACAATGACCTTACAATGCATCAGGACACTCAACAGGAAACATTCCATGTGGCTTTGCAAGCCGGTTATCATAACCTTACGCTTACTTGCTTTTCGTGGTTGTGATACAAAAATCAAGCTACTTATCTTTGAGAAACTCTATAAACATGAAGTATTTTATAGGAATAAAATGATCAAGCAGTAACACAAGACCTTGCTGTTGCAACTTGCTACATGTGGAAGTAGAAACACTTCTTATTTAAAGGTTTGACATCATCCAGTGGTTGTGTGTGTGTGTGTGTGTGTGTGTGTGTGTGTGCGTGTGAGCGCGTGCTTGTGAGCGCGTGCTTGTGACAGAAAGACTGATATCACATTCACAAGACTTTGTAAACAATTCTTTAAAGATGACTCATATCTGCGAATGCACGGATGCGGTTTTCATCCTCGTTACTACCAAGGCCACTGGTCACAGAGTATAAAGGTTCGCACTGTGAAGGGAGAAAATCGCAGGGTTATACTATAAGTCATGTGAAAACAAAAGATGACAGAGCGAAAAACCGGAAAATCGCCTTTGTCATTGTACTACATCGTTTTTTCTGTTCTTCATGAAACAAACCAAAGGGGTTTGCTCAATGAAGTCGTTCGTTCGTTCGTTCGTTCGTTTGTTCGTTCGTTCGTTCTTTCTGCTGCTCCTACAGTTTATTTTATTTTCTTGTGCTCGACCGATTGAAGTAAATGACTATGGATCTACACCATTGCCTTCCATGATTTAGTCTTAGTTGCTGGCTCGGCGTGAAAAGCCGATTAACCCAACCTTTCACTTTTCCAACCAACAAAATATAATATTTTTTTTTTGCAGTCTCTGCTCTTAAGATCGATGACTTGACTTTAAAAGTATTGTACACATTTTGACATTTGTAATATGGCTGTTGAAGAATTACTTTGATGATGCTAAAATTAGTCTTAAGTACACAGACAATACTGTACAGAAGTACTAGAAACAATTTGTAACACGGCTGTTGTAATAAAATTTTAATCTTAAAAGTTTTTGTAAACAATCATGTAAATGTGACTCATATCTGCGTATACACGGATGAAGTTGTCATCCTCGATCTACCAAGGTCGCTGGTCTCAGTGGACAGACGTTCGCACTGTGAAGGGAGAAAATCGCAGGGTTATACTATTAGTCATTTGAAAACAAACGGACACAGAGAAGAACTGAAAATTGCCTTTGTCATTGCACTACAGTGTTTGTCCTGTTGCTCATACAATTTCCGTTATTTTTTTCTTGTAGTTAACAGGTTGAGGTAAATGACTATGGATCTGCACCATTGATTGCCGTGATACAGTTTTAGTTAGTAGCTCACCGTAAAACACCGATTAACCCCACCTTCCCCGTTATTCTTAACCCTGACCCAGCTGGACACATTTTTTCTTATCAGAATCTCCTGTACAATAAACTAAATGTATATAATCAAAGACAAAGACTTTCAAGCTTCCTTCTATTTTACTTCTGTTTTAGATTACCAATGAAAGATCACGAGTAATACTTTTAAGATCAGGAAAATTCACGAGTAAGTTACCTCTAAGTATAAAACATGCTATTGTTTTCTTTAATGCGAACATGTATAAAATTAATTTCTATAGAACTTAAAACTTTTATTCAATTTTGTCGAAGTGCTATTTAACAGTGTCAAACAGCTTATTTATTCCATGTCGGTGATAGAACTGATTGCCATTGTGATCAAGATTCTTCAGTTGTAATATACAGATTTACCTCTTGATTTTAATAACGATGAATGTTTTTTTTAAATACTATTATTTTTAGTGCAACTGGAGAACATGCAAGTGCATATTTTTAAAATTGTAATGAGTGTGTGTGTTGTGTTTGTATGAGTGTGTGTGTGGTGTGTGTGTGTGTGTGTGTGTCTGTAAGAGAGGGAGTGGGCAGTATCTCTTCTCTCTCTCTCTCGTTCACTCTTTCGCTCGCTTATGCTTAACTATCTGGGTATCTATGTGTCCTTGTGCCATAATGTGCTTATCTTTACTAGGAGTCGAATGTTTAAATTAAGAAATTCGTGCAATGTTGCTCGAACCAAAGCAAATATTTGTAACACCTCTTCTGCCATTTTAATATTAAAATTGTTGGGAGAAGCTCTTCTTTGCTCAATAAAAATATAGAATGAGCCATGTTAACTGACGTTGTTTGCCAACTATGGTATAATAAATAATATTAATATGATCATCATAATACCCTACATATTGTTGGAAGCATTGCCGATGTTTTTTCAATAACTTAATGAGTTAAATCCGACTGTAATGGCTGATAAATTAATTGAATGATTTGTATTGGTGTATATTTTTAGTTTACATCGATGTTGGTGGTTTCGTCAGATTTGTACTGGTTATTGTGCGGCACAAGACTTTAAAACGAGAAACCCTATAAAAGCAGAGTGAGACTCTTTTCTAGGTGAACACAAGCCTGCTAACCTGTCTGCTGAATATTTCTGTAAGAAGTCCTATTGTAAGCTGAAACTGTTAGGCTTGAGTGCACATCGTAACTTTAGTTGATTGCTAAGCAGATGACAAAAAATAATCAGCCATCTGCAAGGGTCATTTCATCGAAAACTTTTAGTGCATTATGTGTACGCAGGAACAAAGAAGGATTAAGCAGATATAGAGTATATCAGAAGGTTACTAGGTTACTGACTGTAGAATCATAGAATCCCCCAAAATATGAATCATGAGTTTTGCAAAAACAAATGCCATAGAAATGTGTCAGATTTTCATTTCTTAAATTCAGAAATTCTTTTCACAAGAAATCGACAAATGGATCGTGTTGTATTTGTTGGTATGATTCTTGTAGCGGTTTTGGAACTCAGTGCAGGCCAAACCAAAACCTGCTGTAGCCCTGACCAGTGGCAAGGTCTTCTGACAATCAGCGATGAAGTACAAGGAAATCTACAAAATGTATTTAACTTTATATTCATAGACCAGTAGTATTCATAGTGCCTAAAATATCTACATTTTGCTATTTTAACTGAAAGTAACTGTTCTGTTTTATTGTTCATATTGCAATGTTAAAGTCTTTTAGTAAATGTATGGACATCGGTTGTTTGGATGTTTACACGCACACTTGCTTTTCAATGATAACTCTTTGGCTGTGGTTTATGTTTTCTTGCTAAACAGAAATTCAGTTACTTATCTTATGACTACACTAACCAACGTTTGGCTGCTTTTTGGAATGTCACTGACTCATCAGGACAGGTTTCATCCTACAAAACTCTTGTGCTTTACAGTGGCCCAAATGTGAGTAATCAAAGATACAATATTTCTGTTTAAGATTTACTCCGAGAAACCATTAACAGATAAGCACATAGATAGTTTGCATTTTTAACAACTCATGTGTTTGTCGGGACTCTCCTTGTCTCTACTGCAAAAATAAAACTTTATGCCGTCTCTTAAAATTTCTCCTTCAAGAAAGGGTTACCAGCATCGAAATTAAAAGCCTATTAATTCCACACTAGTGTTCATGACTTTTTGTAGTCATTTATCTCAATAGTCTTTACGATGAATGTTTAAAAGTGTTGGAAGTTAATAACCTAATCGCGACGTTGCGGGTGAATTCACCCGCGTAGCGCGGTCAACGCTTGGTTTCCACTCGAATTCCCCCGGGGCTTTTTTCTATTTTTTTACGTTTTAAAATGCGATTTTTGTGGGTAAAAAAAATTAATGAATTCGATAGTTGATTCATTTTTCTATCGATTGATCTTTTTATGTCGTAGTGTTTACGTCTGTTAGTAATTTTCTGTGTTTTCCCACGGTACCTGTCTTTCTGTTTGGAAAATGGCTAGCAAATACCCGTAGTAGAAAGTTCGCCCGGCAGCTTTGAAAATTTCTATTTAATAACCTACAGTAAAGACAACTATCAGTAATACACCGTTTTAAAGAGCATTTTTAAAACATTCACTTGGTGTAAATTTTAAGACACATGGGTTTTGTCTTCGAGTATTAAAATCAAATGAAAGATTACGACTGTACGCGCTTTAGAACTTTTGGAAATTCCCGGTGGGATATCAACAAAAAAATTATTTACACAATATATACAGACGTGAAGTACCAAACAAACATATTTTTTATTAGAATAGACATTAGAATTTTAATAATACTTACTATTTTCTTATCCTTTGCGGTTGTTGAAGTAAAAAGCCTTGTCAAAGTGAGACAACGTGCTTCGATTCTTGAACTTTCCTTTGTTTACCAAAAAAATCTTTTGACTTCCTGTCACTTCAAGGGAGGGAATCATGGTAGACGATTTCCCAACGGTTTTAGTAGTTTCCTCCCTTATGTTATTTTTTATTTTTTTTTAGGCTCGTGAAACCTCTATAAAAAATTTTCTGATTGCTCATTATCATTGTATATTCTGTTGGGAATACTATAAAAGTGTGTTTTTAAACAAACAAAAGGTAAAGAAGCCAATCTTGTTGTTAAACTTCAAAAAGCTCCTGTTGTTGTTGACTTCTAGTTTTAAACCTTAAACTCAAACCTCATTCGTATGTTTTTTTTTTTGCTGCTTGCAGAGTGGTGTGCTGTACTTTTTAAACTTGCAGACCAGGAAGTGCCTAGTGCTAGAACTGTCCGATCCTTTTCAGAAATACTGTGTTCCAGGTGCTCTGTTACAATCATAAATTAGATGATCACAAAACAGCGTTAATTTAAACATTCGCTTCAACATAAACACAGTTTCAGATTGAAAAAATCACAAAGCACACTGGGAAAAAATATGATAAGGGGTATAATTGCTCCAGATAATAATTAGGAGAAAGCAATGCTAATTAGCCTGTCAAGTAGAGATTTATTTTTCTATCTACAGATTTTATTCTGGTTTTTGTTTCATTTCATTTATAACTTACATGTGTTCATTTGCAGTACAATTTCTACTTGTCCTACTTGTAATTGATTAGCATTTAAAGCAAACTCCTTGCCTAGCCTTGCTGTTATTCTTTTCATTACAATTTGCTCATGTATGTCTTCATAGTAGTTGTCTATTACAGAGACATTAAATATTTTAATAATGTCTGTTACTGTGAAATATACACATACATATGCATTCGCACGCACACACACACACACACACACACACACACACAAGCCCCTGTGTGCATGGACTCGTGTAAATCTTCGAGACATTTTCACAGCATATACGATATTTTTGTGCAGACTCTGCTCAGAAAGTTGGTGATTTGACCCTAGGAGCTGCAGATGAGTCTCTGCCAGTGACTGTATATTCTACAACAGGACAGAACAGAACCTATCAAACCTTTATCACAGTCACACGCAAACTGTGCATTCCTGTTACTCAAGTGAGCGCTGTAAATTTTGGAGGAGGTGAGTCTAATACATGAAAAAAACATTATGTTTATAACTTCCTTGTTTCCTCTTTACAAATGTTTGAAGAAATCCTGAAGACAATGTAGTCATCAAACACTCATGCTTTATGTTTTGGTGACTTGAAGAATTCATGAAGTAACACATCTATAGTTTTCTTTAATTTCAGACGACAGTGTATTCTTAAAGCTCTTAAAGCCGAGTTTTTTTGTACAATTAAAAGGTTTATTCATATATGGTATTTCAAAAAATAATAAGGATCTTTTGACTTTTTACTGATATAAAACTAATAATGTCAGACACACACTAAGCGCACACCACACAGAAATACACCCTGTCACTTACCTCTTCTTTCACGCTACAAACAACAAAACATCTTTATGTATTTGTATTATGGTCTACACATGTTCGGATTATGGTCTGTATATGTTTGTATTCTGGTCGCCCCTTAAAACAAGTTCTTCTGGCTAAGTAGTACTTTTTAATTTTAATTTTCTTTTTATGAATGCTTTTTGTTGTTGCTGTTGTTGTTTTCTTTCCAATTTTTTCTGCATAAATCAGAATAAATACAGACGGCATACAATGTTCAAAATAAACAGTGACAGATTTCCCCCTTCAACTAAATAAACTATATTTAAACAATATAAGATTACAAGGTTTTCTCGTTCAGGTAAGAACTGTGAAGTTACTCTAACCATTTATATTTCCTTTCCTACATAAACTTAAATATCAGGAAGCGTTGGATGACAAAACTGTACATTACATTTTTAATGCACATTTGTGACTTGCAGTCTTTCTAAGGATATATGAGAAAAAAGGAGTCTAGACAGGATGATCAGAAGGTTTGCGTGTGTTTGTGTGTGTGCCTGTGTGTTTGTGTGTGTGTTCGTGTGTGTGTGTGTGTGTGTGTGTGTGTGTGTGTTGTGTGCAGATGCTTACATGATTGTATATGGATTTGCTGACATTCAACTAGGCATAACCCAACCCTCTGTCTTTGATGTGCCTCCAGAGTGTAAAAGTGCAAAGCCTTCAGACAAGGTAAAGTCAATGATGACTAGGGAGGGGGTGGGAGGGAGGAAAGGGTGAACCCAGGTAAGGGATTTGCACAAGTTCATGAAGCAGCTTACAGTTTCCTGACACCAGTCCATGTAGTTAAAACACTGACCATAGCTGTTGCTCATGTCAGTCATGTGTAATAATGAAGATTTTGGTCAATGTTATTTAGTGGTCAGAATTATGAAATAAATAAATTGTAAGTAAACGAATAAACAAACCTTTTTGCTCATGATATATTTATCTTATATTTTCTTTGCTAGATTTTTTTAAAGCTTTTCTTAACGAAAATGTTTTAATCTGTTTTTAATTGATCTAGATTCGTTGAACGGGTCAGATTGAAAGAGGTTGGCAGTGAACATTTGGTGTATTTATTAATTTGTTATTCGTACGTGTCAAGGCACATTCGATGAATAGCTGTGTGAAGAAAATGGACAGAACAGAGAGCTATTAGTACTGACTGGTTTAATTCTTTCTTCCGCGGGTTTGGTTATTTGTTCATATTTATTAATGGCCTTATATTTCTGTTTAAATTCAGATTCAGAGTTTTTAACCAAACCATCCTTTACCAGGCTTTTCTTTTACCTGTAGCCTCTGGTCAAAGGTGTGCTGCCGCAGGCCCTAGAAACATATTTTCAAGTATCGGTCTATTATACATCTGTCAGATTTGATATTAAAGGAAACAATGTTTCTACTCAATCTTTCATTCCAATATGACTTTCGTTCTTATCTGCATCAGTTAATATTGAACTGTTTTTATTGTTTGATTCAAAGCTGATTTTGTGCCTTTAAAAGACTTCACATGTACATGACTTGCTGATCTAAGGATGTCAAAAAAGTCAAGGAAATAACTGATATGTCTATATAAAAAAGCTGTTTTTAATTTTGCTTGTATAAAAAATATATAGAACTTCCAACAAGGAGGTAGTGGCACATGGTTATTTGTTGAGCTTCATCTCTTGACCTCGCTGTTCAAATTGCAAAACAAAGGAAAGTGTATTTGTCCTTGCTAGTCACACAGCATGATTCTCAAGAAAACATTATTATAATACTCTCTGTGATCTATAGACAGACTGATGAGAAAAATCCCGTGGCTCTGGTGTTTTGTTTTCCTTCATAATGGCGAGATACTGTATTTGTTGTAAAATCGAAAATGTGTTTGTGAAGACCAGGGAATGGGGTTGGTTACTAAAGATGCATCGCACAGTTAAAATATAAGAGGACTGTATGACAGTCAATTATTTCACTTGAACATGCCATAGAGACGAGATGAAAATAATGTTGCTTACCATAATATTATAGCCTAAAAGAAGACAAAAAATTGTATAATGTAAAGAACGTATTTGCATTATTTTCTTAATAATTAGTTTTTTCTTTACTCATCTAATTTAATGGAATTTTTCTTTAAATGAAAGCATTTCTCTTTTCTTTAGTTCCTTTTGAACATCTCGAAACTGTCATATGATTAAGGCTTCATTTGGATTATCTGTCATTTTCCTACTGATATTTCTTGTTGTCTAACAGTTTTCCTTTAACTTTATATTTTGACATTTGTCATATGGTTATTTCTAATAAACCATTAGATCTAATCAGATTCTGCTGTAATTAGTTTTCAATAGTGTGAAGAAAGAATGTTCAAAAATTGCAATTTTCTATGTCTTCTTAACTTGAAAATTTTAAAACAACTTTTTCTTTAATGGATTAATCTCCTCAGACCAGATGGGCAAGCTTCTACTTAAAGTAAACCTTAAAACTGTTTGTTGAATCGGAGAATGTACGTTCTTTCACTGTCACACCTTCTCCCTATCCGTTTCACTAACGATTTGCATTCTCTCCAAGACGAGCCAATCAATCTTTTTTCTTCACTTATTCCAGCACTTATCCACTCACGCTCATCTGTTCTTTAATGCTGGGCTTCCACCTTTAATGTAATGTAGACTAACAAAGAAATATGCGACGGCTGCGAGGTGAACATAGCTAACTGACCAGTTAATAATACATGTATATATGACAGCACTCTACCACAACGTTTGAGATCCTCCTCTAGTAAATGTTATTCATTTATATCAATAACATGAACAGTAGCAATAGCACAACAAATGAACAGTGAAAGCTACAGATGCTAAGGAGCAATAGTTTAACTACGCCTGTGATCTAAACCTCTAAAGGTTTCTTGAGAACATGCGTTTTAACGGATTTTCTGATCGCTCATTAGCGCTTTGCACCGTGTTTTGTACTTTGAACATTCATAGCCACTGTGACATTTCTCGAAAGAGAAAACGCCGCCCGTTCCGTGGCGGTCGTCGGCGACACCAGCATCGCCGTGATCAAAGTGAACCAGTTGACATAACCACCAGTAACACCAGCTGGAAACACGACCGACCAACTGGGTCAAATAACTTTACATCTCGGCGACCAAACCAACATGATCGCCTGAAATCAGTAGTCGCCCAAGTTTCCCGCACACGGCAACTGAACACTCGCCTCCATGTTGGGCTTTTCAACGCTCAGTCGGTATCGTCCGCACAACAGTCACTGAAGCGAGTTGAAATAGTAGAATTTGTGACAGACCGCCACCTTGATATTTTCATCATCACCGAGACGTGGCTTAAACAACATGGCGACGAGAGCGTGTGTGTCGATCTTACTCTAGTGGGCTACTGCCTGAAATCTTTCCCCCGCCCTACACGTGGTGGTGGTATTGCTATAATCTACAGATCATCACTTGCCAAGTATCTGTCTTTTACTACTACCGTATCGTTCCCTCACACGTCTTTTGAATTTGTACAAGTCTCCTCTTAGGCTTCTCATTGCTCGATGCACCTGCTCTGCATCTACAGACCTCCTCCTAGTGCAAAGAACAAACTTACAGCCTCTACATTTTTCTCGTAATTCTCTGATCTCTTGGATTATAGCAATACACTAATTGGACCCGCCATACTCCTGTATGTGAATGTGAATGAGATGTGAATGTGCACTTCGACAACAGTTCTCACCCTGACACTGTCAAACTGTCAGAAATGCTGCACACCTTTCGTCTCGTACAGTCCGTGTCGCAGCCAACACACAAAAGAGATCACATCCTGGACTGGGTCATACATCGACCTGATGACCACTTAGTCCAGTCAGTTGATGTTTCCCACGATCTCTCATCTGACCACTACTGTGTGCTGATAGAACTTGATCGCAAATGCCCATCATCGGTGCCAGTCTTTAGATCCACTCGCTCATTACGAAATGTTGATAGACTGACATTCAAAGCACAGCTGCAGATGGCGCTCCTCCAACCACCCTCTGCCGAGCAACTTGACTGTGTTTTACGTCGAGTAGTTGATGACCATGCCCCTGTGTCTCGACGTCTGATGGTCCAGTCTAAATGTGCGCCTTGGTATTCACAGATCCGCGTTGAACTCCGTGACCTGAAGCGCACGCGCCGGCGAGCTGAACGTGTTTGGCGGAAGACTGGACTCGTCATCCACAAAGAAATTTACAATGCCGCAAAGCGAAGCGTTGCAAATTGCATTTATGAGGCTAAAACATCATATCTTCAGGGCCAAATAATTAATTGCACCTCCTCCAAAATGCTTTTTGCCATTTGCAATAAAATGACTGGATCTAAGACAGCAACACCACTGCCCACTGCCTACCCTGCTTCACTGCTGCCGCAAGTTTTTAGTGATTATTTCACCAGCAAGATATCGGACATTCGATCATCATTAGACTCGGCGTCGGCGCTTGACAGCATCTCCTGTGATGTCCTCCCAGGATGCTCCATGACCAAGTTCCTACCAGTCTCTGAGACCGATGTGAACGCGGTTATCCTAAAAGCTAAAGCAACAACCTGCGAGTTAGATCCGATGCCCACAAGCCTTCTGCTCGAGTGCCTAGATACTCTACTTCCTGCCATCACAAATATTGTAAATGTCAGCCTGTCGTCAGGTGTTTTCCCATCTCTGTTCAAGAATGCGGTGGTGAGGCCACTTCTAAAGAAATCCACGCTTGATGTCAATGTGCTAAACAACTACCGCCCAGTCTCCAACTTGTCTTTTCTCTCTAAGATCATAGAGAAAATAGTTTTGACACAGCTCTGGGCCTATTTACAAGACCACCATCTTCTTCCACAAGCTCAGTCGGCATATAGACCTTTCCACAGCACTGAGACCACTCTTATTAAAGTAACAACAGATATATTATCTGCTCTTGACAGTGGTGATGTCTCTCCATTAACCCTACTGGACCTGTCTGCTGCATTTGACACTATAGACCACTCTCTGCTTCTTCACAGACTCCACACCCTCTATGGGATTTCTGGACCTGCCCTCTCATGGTTCAACTCCTATCTCACTGATAGGACCCAGACTGTGGTAGTCGATGGTCAGATATCTCGCCCTGCTTCACTTTTCTGTGGCGTTCCCCAAGGCTCAGTACTTGGCCCAGTCCTTTTCATCCTGTATACTAAACCACTTTCATCTTGCATCCGGTCTCACCAGGTGTCTCATCAGTCCTATGCAGATGACACGCAGCTTTACTGTTCTATTCCACTGGCTGAGTCTCACTCTGCTATTAGCTCTCTAGAAGCTTGTATTAGTGATGTCAAGGGCTGGATGGTAAAAAACAAGCTTAAACTAAATGATGATAAAACGGAAGCCCTCTTGTGCCATAGAAGAAGACATCAACCTTCACTAGTCAGTCTGCCCAATCACATCAAGGTGGGCGACAGCAACATCACCTTCACGTCATCTGTTAGGAATCTGGGATTTATTGTCACCGCAGACATGACCCTTGATAAACATGTTACAGCTGTCTGTCAGTCTGCCTACTATGAGCTCCGTAAGATCAGTGCCATCCGTCACTTTCTCTCTACACGTGCCACCAACACTCTTGTCTGTGCGTTTGTTCTTTCTCGACTTGACTACTGCAACTCCTTGCTGGCAGGCTGCCCCTCATCCCTCATTCAGAGACTCCAGAGAGTACAGAACTCCGCTGCAGGTCTGGTACTTAGAGCAAGGAAACGGGACCATGCCACTCCTCTCCTTCGTTTTCTACACTGGCTACCCATCCGTTCTCGCATCCAGTACAAACTGTCTGTGCTGTGTTTAAATTTCTTTGCAGGCTCCTGTCCTGACTATTTCTCTGAACTTCTCATCCCTTACTCTCCGGCCAGACAACTCCGCTCTTCCTCTGACAACCGTACTCTGACTGTCCCTGTCACCAGAACAACAACATATGGTCACAGGACTTTTGGCTACTGTGCTGCAAAACAATGGAACTCTCTTCCTTTCCATATCCGCCACCTTCCTACAATTGAATCTTTCAAATCTGCACTGAAAACGCACCTCTCCCTTGAGCACTACTTCTAGTCCACAATGCTAGTCCTAACCCCCCCTCCCTCTTGCTACTTTATCCATCACTATTTTTCTCTGTTCCTGTTACTTGATGCCTTTTGTTATCTGATTTTGTCAGTACTGTCGTTTTCTTTCGTCCCCTGTGTTCTGTATCTACTTAGTCCACGTCTCTTCCGCGTTTTAAGCGCTAAGAGCATACTCTCTACGAGTGTGAATATGCGCTATAAAAATCTTCACTATTATTATTTTTTTTACGTTATCTATCGTCTTATAATGGCTGAAAGGTTCTTATCCTGATTCTTGGAACGGAAAAGAGACAGAAGTGCGTACATGACTGCTTGAAATCAAGTGAGTCAGGAGGTCAGAGGAATAAGAAAAAGCAGAGGCTGTAAAATAACTTGAAGCAGACTATCAGGCTTATATTCTACTCGAGCCTGAACAGGAAGCCAGTGAGAAATACAGTATTCACACTAACACACGGACAGCAGAAACAATTCATTCAACTGTTCCCTCCAATTTAGATTTTTTTTCAGTCTCTGCTCAGACCGGTGATTACTTGACCTTAGGAGCTGCAACTGAGACTCTTCTAGTTAGTGTATATTCTCCAAGGGGACAAAACATAACCTTTCAACACTTGATCAATCCAGTGGAAGCAGTGCATTCATGTTTCTCAAGTAACTGTTAAAGAGTCTAAAGTAGTTAAGTAAATCGTATAAACTATTCTCATCGGCTTAACTGTCTTTTCTCCTGGTCCATAAGAGTTCGAACAAAACATAAATAACTGTACTTCTGTGTCAATTTTTATCTATCACTTTTTCCCTCTCTCTCTCTCTCTGTTGTTGTTGTTGTTGGTGGTGGTGGTGGTGGTGATTGTTTATTCAAGGGCTATTGTCCCATAGAAAGGGAGCAAACAACAATGATAAAACAATATTACGTTCAACAGTACGTAGATATAAAAACTGGAAAGACAAACAATTCTTTCAAAACAATTATGTAGATACATAATTTAATCTTCCACTGTAGACTTTCTAAGTTGAAAAACATAGAAAAGATTTAATTCTAGATGTAAGTCTTCACAACACAGAACAAAGTGAACTTCATCTTCTTTATTTATTTTACATGATGCACAGAGAAGATCACATTCTTTTAATTTTTGCCAATAAATAAACTTATATTTTATACCCCCTGAATTATCCAAACAAAGCCAAACCCAAGAGAAAATAACTTCGTCCTATTATTAGATAACAAGTTTATCTTACCCTTTATATCTAAATCAAAAAAATTCTGTAAGCTAGATTGTTTGGAGTGCTCCAAGAACAGTTTTAAGGGGAAAATGTGAATTTTTCACAATATTGAGATGCCTTATCCAATCCCCATAGTTATGCACTATATTGTAACAAAGGCTGAACTTGAACATGAAAACAGTTTCAAAAATACGTCGAAACTCGTATTATGTTAAGATCGACGAGTTTTCAGTATTAAAATTAAAAGCTTTTTGTCCTCTATGTGTTTGAGAGAGATAGATAGAAAGAAAGAGGGTATGAGAGAAAAGTCATTACATCACATGATATTGTAAACAATTCTTTAAATGTGACTCACGTGGATTTAGTTTCCATCCTCGTTACTGCTAAGGTCACTTGACGGATAAAGTTTAGCGCTGAGAAGTGAAAAAAATCACAGGGTTATACTCAGATTCATGTAAAAACAAAACATGACACACAGAAGAAACTGAAAACCTCCAACGCCTTTCCACTGAAAAGTTTGTCCTGTTACTTATACAATTTACTTTATTTCCTTGTATTGAACGGGTTTGGCTCAATGACAAGGGTTTACATCATTTATTTCCTTGATTAAGCCTTAGTTGTTAGCTTTGAGTAAACACCAGTTCCACCCTCCCCTTCCACACTGTTGTGATTTCAGTTAAACATATTCAGATTTGTATAGAGGCGAGTTCTCCTTCAATGTGCGAGAGTGCGTGCGTATGGTGAGGGGACACATCTGTGGATGAACGTGCAGGAGTTTTTCGTAAAGTTTCTGCCTTCATCTCTGCGTATGTTCACGTTGGGGATGCAAGCTTACGAATGATATTCTTCGTACTTCCCAAATGAGCATCTAGAGAAAACACACACACACACACACACACACACACACACACACACACACACACAAATAAACAAAAGAGAGGGAGAGAGTATAGAAACCCATACATCTACTTTACTGCGTTCCCGTATCGTCTTGATATCATTTTAATAGTTTGAATAAGACCCTCTCCCACGCTCAATTTCCGTTTCATACGCGAAGGTTCCTCATGCTATACCCCCTCAAATGCCTTTTTGAGATCGATGACTTTATGGTTAAGCTTTTTACCTTATAGATGTTTTTGAAAATCTTTTCAGCTGTGCTCCTACCTGATTGTTCTTCTGTCAACAGCTCCTCGGCAACAAAGTTGAGGTGATTCTGGATCACCTGCAGCATTACCTTGCTGTGGTGGCTAATTAGATTTGATGCTGCAGTCATTTTAGGGACATTAATTACATTTTCCTAGAGATGCGCAATAATATATCAGGTAGACACCAGCGTGAGCCAGAAGGAAACAGGGAACTGACATACACAACAAAATTATCAATCTTGTTTCTTGCCAAACACATCTGTTTGTATTGACGGCTTATAATAGGCCGTGCGTGTGTGCGTGCGTGCGTGCGTGTGTGTGTGTGTGTGTGTGTGTAAGCGTGTGTGTGAGAGAGAGAGAGAAAGAGAGTGTGTGTGTGGATGCGTGTTTGGGTGTACATCGTTTAGAATGTGTCTGCATGTATATTAGGGAGAGAGAGAGTGAGCTTTGTACACGCATATCATTCTGCTAACAAAGTATAATGGCCGCCTGCTCTATGAACATTAAGCATTTTTACATCACGAGCGCCTTAGTGTAAAAGAGAAAGAAACGAACTTTAATTATCAGGCAGTCGACCCATTTCAAGGAGCCAGTAGTTTAACGGGTGCAGAAAGAGATAATCTCTTAAGGCATCAGTAACCTAAAATCACCAATAAGCACATTATAACAACTGTCGTTAATTATATTAACACTTGATTCTAGCTAGTACACGATGTTCTCATTCAAGAAACATCAATGCGAGTTTGAAGTGCCTTAAAACAACTAACCATAAGTTGGGCAGGAATTTTGCCTTTTTGGTGCTAAATAACAAAGCTAACTAAAACCTTGATGGTCATCTAGGGAACTAAATAAGCATGAAAATCTCTGGAATACAAGCCTACGCTGGGCAAACGAAACAAAATGCAGTTAAGACTCTTCGACACAATGGACAGTTACAATCCATAGCAACGGGGTTAATTACGTGTCTTAGGGCATGTGATTTTATGGGGGAAACATCTAATTCTAGTCAGGATATTTCAAACTTCAGCATTTGGTAGGTATATAAACGTACACAGACTGAGAGAAAGAGGGAATTTAACAGAAAGATGAAATTCAACGAATTTCTTTTACATAATTTCTTATTGCAAGCCTTGTTGGTAACCTGAAGCATCTTTTTTAATAACAAAAACACAAAGATTTGGATATTCTAACCCATGGTTTTGCCAAACATACCCCAAACCGTAAGTAGATGACAGAAACACACAAAAGGGCCCAGGTACATCCGTTTGTTCTGGTTATAAATTTACAATATCTTTATATATAAATATAAGAGAAAATGTGTGTTTGCGTGCTTGTTTATCTGTGTGTGTTGGGGCGGGGGGATACGCGTACGTCTAATGTGTTGAATGACCGGAAAACCAGTTTTGGAATTGTATTTGGAGGGAGGAAATAAAATCAAGAAGCCCCCACCAGCAATTGTTTTAAGGTCTATGTGGATAGCAGTAGCTATAAAAGTGTAGATTTTTAGTTCCCACAGCAGTTTCGATCCTGTTCGCCTTCGTGGTGTTTGGCAAAGCTGCTGTATATTCAATAAGAACAGTCTACAAGGTGGGCAGTCTCTCTACTCTCTTCTCTCTTTCTCTCGGTTACTCGCTTGCTTGTGCACAAATGACTGGACATCTATGTGTGCTTGTGCCAAAATATGCGACACTTTACCTTTAAATTTAAAATATTGTACAATGTGACTTGATCGAAAGCATATATTTGCAATACCTCTTTTGCCAATGTTGGTTTAGAATTGAGGAGACAAGGTCCTCCTAAGCTTAATTAAAATATTGAATGAGCCATCTTTATTGACGTTGTGTGCCAGCTATAGTATAATAAATAATATTAATATGATCATCATCATCATACACTCAATATTGTTGGCAGTGTTACCTATCTTTCTGGAATAAGTAAATGGTTTAAATTTGACTGTAATGTGATTCATCAATTAACTGAGCGATTTTTATAGGCAGTATGTTTTTAGTTTACATCGGTAGCGGTGGTTTACAAAGATTGTACTGGCTATTTTAGTTTACAAGACATTAAAACGAAGGATCTTGGTAACACATATTTTATGCACCTCTGTCAACACGTGTATTTATTTATTTATTTATTTTTGCTCTGAGATTGTATGTGTTAACGATCTCTAATAATAATAAATACGTGATTTAGATATGGCATACTCATGTTCGGAAGGAGCGTGCTCTAAACGCTTGAGACAAGACCGTGTCATGGACACCATACAAAGGACGGAAGGAATAACAACAGTTCTGATGACTAATAAAAGGTAAAAAAAAGGTCATCCCATAACCTTTTCAGGTCGTAGGGGAGTGAGGTGTTAGAGACCCCACTTTTCTCGGGGCCAGCTTTTACATGAGGGTGGTGCCAATCTCCTCTCCCTCGCTGCCTTACCTTCCCCAACCCTCTATGGAGTCAGGTACCCATTCCCGTCAGCTGGGTCGACTGGGGGAAGTTTGCTGCGCTTATCGGGAATTGATCCAGCGCGCTCTCGGTTCGGAAGCCAGCGCTCTAACCACTCGGCCATCCGCTTCCCCAGACCAGAGACTGCTCGGTGGAAAAACTGTCCGGTCCTTTCATAAAATTTTGTGTTTCAGGTAGACTATCGTAATCAGAAGATCCCAAAGTCAGAAAAACACCGCCAATACAAGCATTCACTTCAACAAAACACAGTTTAAGATTTAAAAATACCTCAAAGCGACCTTTTAAAAAAATATATGGCACTAAGCAGTGTCACTGTGTCAGCAATGCAGATAATTTGGAGAAAGCAAAAGCTCTTTAATAATAATAATAATAGTGAAGATTTTTATAGCGCATATTCACACTCGTAGAGAGTATGCTCTTAGCGCTTAAAACGGGGAAGAGACGTGGACTAAGTAGATACAGAACACAGGGGACGAAAGAAAACGACAGTACTGACAAAAACAGAAAACAAAAGGCATCAAGTAACAGGAACAGAGAAAAATAGTGATGGGTAAAGTAGCAAGAGGCAAGGGGGGGTGGGGGGTAAGGACTAGCATTGTGGACTAGGAGTAGTGCTCAAGGAAGAGGTGCGTTTTCAGTGCAGATTTGAAGGATTCAATTGTCGGAAGGTGGCGGATATGGAAAGGAAGAGAGTTCCTTTGTTTTGCAGCACAGTAGCCAAAAGTCCTGTGACCATATGTTGTTGTTCTGGTGACAGGAACAGTCAGAGTACGGTTGTCAGAGGAAGAGCGGAGTTGTCTGGCCGGAGAGTAAGGGATGAGAAGTTCAGAGAAATAGTCAGGACAGGAGCCAGCAAAGAAATTAAAACACAGCACAGACAGTTTGTACTGGATGCGAGAACGGACGGGTAGCCAGTGTAGGAAACGAAGGAGAGGAGTGACATGGTCCCGTTTCCTTGCTCTAAGTACCAGACGTGCAGCGGAGTTCTGTACTCTCTGGAGTCTCTCAATGAGGGATGAGGGGCAGCCTGCCAGCAAGGAGTTGCAGTAGTCAAGTCGTGAAAGAACAAACGGACAGACAAGAGTGTTGGTGGCACGTGTAGAGAGAAAGTGACGGATGGCACTGATCTTACGGAGCTCATAGTAGGCAGACTGACAGACAGATCCTACATGTTTATCAAGGGTCATGTCTGCGGTGACAATAAATCCCAGATTCCTAACAGATGACGTGAAGGTGATGTTGCTGTCGCCCATCTTGATGTGATTGGGCAGACTGACTAGTGAAGGTTGATGTCTTCTTCTATAACACAAGAGGGCTTCCGTTTTATCATCATTTAGTTTAAGCTTGTTTTTTACCATCCAGCCCTTGACATCACTAATACAAGCTTCTAGAGAGCTAATAGCAGAGTGAGACTCAGCCAGTGGAATAGAACAGTAAAGCTGCGTGTCATCTGCATAGGACTGATGAGACACCTGGTGAGACCGGATGCAAGATGAAAGTGGTTTAGTATACAGGATGAAAAGGACTGGGCCAAGTACTGAGCCTTGGGGAACGCCACAGAAAAGTGAAGCAGGGCGAGAAGTCTGACTATCGACTACCACAGTCTTGGTTCTATCAGTGAGATAGGAGTTGAACCATGAGAGGGCAGGTCCAGAAATCCCGTAGAGGGTGTGGAGTCTGTGAAGAAGCAGAGAGTGGTCTATAGTGTCAAATGCAGCAGACAGGTCCAGTAGGGTTAATGGAGAGACATCACCACTGTCAAGAGCAGATAATATATCTGTTGTTACTTTAATAAGAGTGGTCTCAGTGCTGTGGAAAGGTCTATATGCCGACTGAGCTTGTGGAAGAAGATGGTGGTCTTGTAAATAGGCCCAGAGCTGTGTCAAAACTATTTTCTCTATGATCTTAGAGAGAAAAGACAAGTTGGAGACTGGGCGGTAGTTGTTTAGCACATTGACATTAAGCGTGGATTTCTTTAGAAGTGGCCTCACCACCGCATTCTTGAACAGAGATGGGAAAACACCTGACGACAGGCTTACATTTACAATATTTGTCATGGCAGGAAGTAGAGTATCCATATTATTAACATATTAAGCAGCTTTATTTTTATATCTACTGGTTTGTGTTATATCTGGCTGTTGTCTTACATCGTGTGTAGCTTATGTGTGTTCATTTGTGCTACAATGCTTGCACGTGCACACACACACACACACACACACCTGCATACACTCATGCTAATCTCCTAAAAATTTTCACAGACTATAAAAAGTTTTTGTGCAGACTTTGCTCGGAAAATTGGTGATTTGACCCTAGGAGCTTCAACTGAGTCTCTCCCAGTGACTGTTTATATAACGGGACAGAACAGTACCAATCAAACCTTTATCACAGTCACACGCAAACTGTGCGTTCCTGTTTCTAAAGTGAGCGTTGCAGAGTATAAAGGAGGTAAGTCCATTCTATAAATAAACTGGCATGCTTATAACTACCTTTTCTACTTGCTCATAAATGTTTGATCGAAACATATAGACAATGTTGTCAGAAAACAATTAAGCTTTGTGTTTTGATGCTTAAAGAATTGATACTGTAACAGATTAAGCAGTCTTTTTTATTATATCAGGCAGTGGTGTGATTTAAAAGCTCTTTAGGCCCAGTTATTTTACAAACGTAAAAGGTTACATTCACATTTAGTAAAAAAAATGAGGATCTTTTAATTTTTTTTACTTATATAATTTTATGTATCGCCTTCTCCATCAAAGGCTAGCTCAAAGCGCTTGACAATCATAGACAGAATAATAATAATAATAATAATAATAATAATAATAATAATAATAATAATAATAATAATAATAATAGTAATAATAAACTCACTGTGTTGTCAGTGTAGCTAGAGCATAGCAGCAGTCACTTTAGCTCAGTACCACTACTAAATATCCCTTTCTATCCTTTTTTTTCTTCTCTGACAGCCTTTGACTTATAGCTGTTATTTGTAGTTGTAGTGGTATCAGTAGTGATGGTAGGGGTGGTGGAAACAACATATTTATAGTTGTTCTTTTTTGGCGCACATGTGACTGTCATGGAGGTGGCATCAACACAATGGCAGTAAAGAAGAAGGATGGAGGAATGCAGAAAGTAGATCAGAGGGGCAAGTCCACGCCTGTTGACTCGCATTGATCCTTAATCTAAGGCAGCGGTAAAAATGTTGCAAGGAAAATGATCCATAGAGCAGACAGCTGCTGTAAAAACTGTCGGTCCAGATGCTGTAGAAATGGCGTTTGAGACCGTTAGACTATGAACAAGACAACAATAAAGCACAGACTCAGAAAAAATCCAGAACAATAGGAGGAGAATGTAACTAAAAGCAGATCAACAGTGTTCAGCAGACACCAAAAAAGAAAAAAAAACGAAGAGCGCTACAAGAACAAGAGAAAAAAGAAACACGGAGAGCTAGTTGCCTAAAGCCTGAAAGGCGATGGGACATAATAAATCTTAATGATATGGAAAACACTTTAAGAAAGGAAAATGAAAGGGAGTAAAATATTTTTAAGTAATATATTTAAGTAAATATTTTTCTTGTGACATTAAATATAAAAGCCAAGTGCCGCCTTACCTTCCTCATGTACCTACTCCACAGCTTAGGGAAGAAATGTGCAGGACATGGACAGCGAGCGCACGTGCCTTTGCATTTTCAAGCTGTTGCTCTAACAATTAAGCTATCCATTCCACTTCAAATTAAACTTGACCATCAGGAAGACAAAAGGGCTCATTACTTAAAAAAGTATGCACGTTTATGATTTGCAGTCCTTCTGTAGGCATATAAGAAGTAAAGGGTCTAGAATAGAAAGTATTTCTTAATGATGATAAGAAGCTGTGTTTTACTTTTCTCTTTGCAGATGTTTACACGACTGTTCTTGTATTTGCTGACATTCAACTACGCATATCGTAGCCCTCTGTCTTTAATGTGCCTGCAGAGTGTAGAGGTGCAAAGCCATTGCATTCAGACAAGGTAATGGCAATGATGACTATGGTGGGGTTAGGGAAGGAGGAGGAAGTTGAGCCAAAGAAGGGACTTCCACAGGTTCATGAAGAAGTTATCACCTTGCTGAGAAGCATTTCATGTCGTTAACACATTGACCACAACTTTTGGCTTTGTGTAGAAATGTAGTTTTTGGTCAATGTTTATTTTCAATACTGGTCAGAATTATTTAATCAATAAAGCAGTTCACTCGGTATCTATTAAATTGGCTTCTGTTTCCTTTGCTTGTTATTTCTTTTATTTTACACATTTTTTTTTATCTAATTTTAATTGGGTTAGGTGAACAGGTGGAATTGAAAACAGTTGGCAGTAAGCAGCTGGTTTACTTCTTTGTTTCTCATACCTTTACTTAATAGCTGAGTGGGGAAAATAGAACAGAGACATAATGGTATATTTTATGGACTGGTTTAATTCTTTATTTTGATGGGTTTGGTTATTCATATTCATTAATAGCCTTATAATTTCTATTTCAATTCAGACGTTTCCAGAGTTTTCAACCATAGCATCCTTTACCAGACGCTTCTTTTACCTGTAGCCACTGGTCAAAGGTGTGTTGTGGCAGGTGCCAGAAACATATTTTGATTATGAGTCTATTGGACATAGATTTGATATCAGCAGAAAAAATGTTTCTACTGAATCTGTCATTCCAATATGACTTTCGTTTTTATCTGCATCAGTTGATGTCAAACTGTTTTGACCTTTTTTGCAAAGTTGATTTTCCGCCTTCAAAAGTCTTAATTTTCTCTTGATGTTTATCACTTTTTGTGAATAATATGATCTAAGGATGTGTCAAGAAGGTCAAAGAAAATAAATCATGGTACTGTACAAGCCAGCTTTTATAAACTTATGTTTCATTTCTCAGACTTTTGAGGAAATAGAGTATATTTGTCTTTGAGATATTCTGCCAACATGAAAAGTTTATCCAAGAAAATCCAACAATGAATTAGTGGCACAAGATTATTTGTTCAGTTTTATCTCTTGGTCTGGCTGTTCGGGAAAATTGCAAAGCAAGGGAAGGTGTATTTGATTTTGTAAGCCAAACAACATAAGGCTAGGGATAACAGTATTATAACTCACTCTGTGAGCAGTGTACAGAGCTTCTTATAAAATTCCTTTGTCGCTTGTATTTGCTTTTATAAAGATGAGATCCAGTAGTTGGAATGAAATCCAAACTGTTTGTAAAGACCAGCAGAATAGAGCTGGTTACTAAATAATCATAACACAGTTAAAATCTATGAGAATCTATAAGGGGAAGCGGATGGCCGAGTGGTTAGAGCGCTGGCTTCCGAACCGAGAGCGCGCTGGTTCAATTCCCAATAAGCGCAGCAAACTTCCCCCAGTCGACCCAGCTGACGGGAATGGGTACCTGACTCCATAGAGGGTTAGGGAAGGTAAGGCAGCGAGGGAGAGGAGATTGGCACCACCCTCATGTAAATGCTGGCCCCGAGAAAAGTGGGGTCTCTAACACCTCACTCCCCTACGACCTGAAAAGGTTATGGGATGACCTTTACGTTTACCTTTTATGAGAACTGCAAGGCCAGAGTTGATTTGTCACGCAGACAGGATGAAAATAAAATTGATTCTCATTACATTACGGCCTAAAAAATGAATAACATGCACTGCATGTCCAAAATATATACAGAAGGCATTTATATTATTTTCTTTACAAAAATACTTTTTTTTCTCAACAAGCTTCCCCTAATGATTTTTTTTAAATGCGGGATATTTATCTTTTTTTAGAACACTTTGAATTTCTGAATAAAGCTTCATTTCTTTTTTTGTAATTTTCACACTAGAATTCTTTCTTTATGGTTACTAGTGTCATGCAAATATCTTGCTAGTTAGCTGAATCTTTCTCTCTCTCTCTCTCTGACATATTTTTGAGGTCTAAAAGTGTTATTTTATTGTATAATTTGACATTTGTTATATTGCTATTTTAATAAACATTTTAATCGTATCAGACGAAGCTAAAATTTGTTTTTAACGTTGAAGTTGAATGCAGAAAAAGGGGTTGATGTGTCTCCATTAACAAAGCTAATGGTCGTTAAAAATACATGTACAAATGCGTAGCAGTCTGCCACAACATTTAAGAATATCCTCTCAATGCTATTCATGTATACGAATAATTTGTACGGTAGCAATAGCACAGAAAATAAACAAAAAAAGTATTGACTGAACTTGTGGCACAGAACTGTCGAAGTTTCTTGAGCAAATGTGTTTTAAAGGATTTTATTAAATTTATATCTTCTGGTGATGGGTTAATCGACCTACATGAATTGACCAAAGGCTTTCATCCTTTTACATCTAAAGATAAGAAACTTAAACATTATATTACCACAAAACAAAGGTCTTAAGACAAGAAAAATGAAAAAGGGGAATCATGTAGATGTAAAAAGATGGGGATTGATGTTTACTTTAACAGGAAGTTTCTAAAAGTGAAAAAGTAACATTTGGTGCAAGATCATTTTTTATTGGTAGTAATGGGAGTCTTCGTTGAATGTGAGTACCTCTGCGTCCTCAGTAATGTGCGAGTGCGAACGTCATTCACTGTCAGTATGGAGCTTGCAATCTTATTTGTCATTCTGAAAACTACAAATACCTTACCAGGTGCTCTATAGCTTGAACTTAAATTGGCATTGTGTAAGGATTTAATTTTACATTGCATACGAAGTGACCTCCTCCTATCACTCGATTTACAAGAATTTGCTTGAGCAGTAAGTAATATATACATTGATTCTACACAAAACATTTACAAGGATGTGACATCTCCTATCACTACCGTTCTTCCCACTTACACATTATGGGCACCGAAAGGATTTTCCATTGCGGAAGCATTTTTATAAGGCGTTATAGAGTGAAGAACCTCTCTGCTAAATCCCACAAGAAACATCTGCTAAATTTCATTTCACGTTACATCACAAGATTTTGTAAACAATCATGTAAATGTGACTCATATCTGCGTAAACACGGATGTAGTTTTCATCCTCGTTACTACCAAGGTCACTGGTCTCAGTGGACAGACGTTCGCACTGTGAAGGGAGAAAATCGCAGGGTTATACTATTAGTCATGTGAAAACAAAAGATGACGCAGAGAAGAACTGAAAATCGCCTTTGTCATTGCACTACAGTGTTTGTCCTGTTGTTCATACAATTTTCTTTTTTCTTATATTTAACAGACAGGTTGAGGTAAATGACTATGGATCTGCACCATTGATTGCCGTGATACAGTTTTAGTTAGTAGCTCACCGTAAAACACCGATCAACCCCACCTTCCTCGTTCTTCTTAACCCTGACCCAACTGGGCAAATCTTCTCCTATGGAAGTTTTCTGTTAAATAAACCAACGTAATCAAAGGCAAAGCCTTTTACGCTTTCTTCTGTTTTACTTCTGTTTTTGATTACTTAAAATACCACTGAAAGATCGATAGTAATACTTTAAAGATTACATCTCTCAAAAAGGCATGAATAGGTTACCTCTGAGTATAAAACATGCTATTGTTTTCTCTAATGCAAATATTGAGAAAGTTAACTATTACGGAGCTGAATACTTTTATTTAATTTTGTCGAAGTTCTATGTAACAGTGTCAAACAGCTTATTCATTTCATGTTGGTGATAAAACTGATTGCCATTATGATCAAGATCCGTCAATTTTGATGTACAGATTTACCTCTTTAGTTAATACCGATGAATTCGTTTTTCAAATACTATTAATTCTTAGTGCAGCTGCAGAAAATGCAATTGCATAGTTTCACAATAATTCTTGCCAGTGCGACAGACTTTGCGATTATCTGGTCAGCTGCAACTGAGATTCTTCCTGTCACTGTATATTCTCTAACAGGTCGATGGAACTCTTTCTCCTTCCATATTCACCACCTTCCGACAATTGAATTCTTCAAATCTGCACTGAAAACGCACCTCTTCCTTGAGTATTACTCCTAACATAGTCCACACAATGCTCGTCCTTCTTACCCCCACCCCCTTCCGCTCTTGCTACCTGTCTACCCATCTTTCTCTGCAGAATCACTATATTCTCTGTTCCTGTTACTTTGTGTCTTTTTGTGTTTTCCATCTTTGTTTTCTGTTTGTCGTCAATTCTGTCGTTTATTCTCCCGTCCCTCGTGTTCTATCCATGTAGTCCATGTCTCTTCCTTGTTTTAAGCGCTAAGAGCAAGCTCTCTATGAGTGGGAATATGCGCTATAAAAATCTTCATTTATTATTATTATTATTATTATTATTATTATAATTATAATTATTATTATTATTATTATTAAAACACAACTTTTTAACACTTGATAGGAGTCACGCGAAAGCAGGGTATTCTTGTTTCTCAAGTATTTGTCGAAGAGTCTAAAGGAAAAGTAAACCACGTAAAAATATTATCATAAATTATCACAAAACATAAATAATTGTGTATTTCTGGACTATTTTTTAGATCGATGCCTAACTCTTCTCCCCTATTTTCATCAGTCAGCTTGAAATATCGAAGCACAGCTCTCAGTCTTTGATGTGCCTCCCGAGTATAATGGTGCAAAGCCATTACATGCATAGAAGGCACTAAACATGACTGGCGTAGATTGTAAGGATTAGACAAGAAAGGGAAAGTTTATGATTTGACAAATCGTGCTAAGATATAAAGAAGTTTGTGAAGCATCGTGCTAAGGTATTGTTCATGTGTATTGTTCCCCACCTAGCAGGGGTTTGCACATTACCCAGAAGAAAGAAAGAAAGGTATGAAATCGTTTGTAGAATATATTTCTAAGATATGAAGTTATTAATTAAACTTAAACGTATACTTACATATGTAGCAGTTCAAAAAACATCATTATAAAATATGAATCAGTTAATGAAACACAATACAATACCACTTTATTTATCCCCAAGGGCAATTCCAAATAGTGCTCGTACTAGAAGTAATACATACATGATATAAAGAGATAATACGGACATATACATGTACATGATATTAAAGGAGATGATGTATTCATGTGTTAGAGGAGATTGTTAAATTATTTCTTGGTGGATTTATTTGTTTGATCATATTCATCAATATCGTCCTATTTTATGTTTGATATAAGATTTTTCCAGAGGTTTTAGTCAAAGAGACCTTTACCAGCTACTTTCTTTACATATAACCACTGGTCAAGGATTAGTCGCAGCCTGGTGTACGAAGCATATTTTCTGAATCATCAAACTGTTGGAGTCATCCATAACATTCGATGTCGGCGTGCAAATGTTTCGGCTTATTTTCTGCCTGCGATGATTTGAAACAGTTATTGTTGACTGCTTATTGTTTCAGGCAACGGTTTGTACTTTTAAAATAATTATTCTCCTTTGCATGGTTTTCACTTTTATGTACTAAACTGATAATACAATGCGTAAAGAGATTTCAAGAGAAATAACCTATGTGTCTGTGTAAGTCAGTCTGTCATAACCTTTATCTTTATTTGGTTCTCATACTTGTGATACTTTGAGAAATTCTATCAACCAGAAATATTTTTATCGGATTGAATGATAAGTGGCACACGACTCTCAGTTCAGGTTGTTCTCCTAAACTAATAATCTACAACTAAAATTATATTTAGATAAATATATATATATATATATATAAACTTTATGTAAATTTTTCTTTGAATTCAGCTCTGCATTTTCTCTGAAGTACTTTTAGACGTTTCAAAATTGTTTCCTTTTTATACTTAAATTCTTTTTCATTATCGTAAGCAGAATCCTTTATATATTAAATTGAAGAATGACATCTTGATATTTCTTCTTTTCTGAAGAGGTAGTATGGCTGTTATATAATTAAAAGTATGGCTGCTGTCTAATTAAAAGTGTAAGCTAAGCAAATGATGGTGTCACTAGTACACAGACAAAACTGTATAGAAATACTAGAAATAACTTGTACTATGGCTGTTTTTATCAAGTCTGATCTGAAACTGAAATCATATAAAACTGTCGATTGTCCATTTTGTGAGTTAAATGGGGTAATACCAAGCATTTCTTATCTACATGTCAGACATATATTACTTACTCACACACACACACACACACACACACACACACACACACACACAGAGAGAGAGAGAGAGAGAGGAGAGAAATACATATACCTCTAGTGTCAGAGAGAACTATCAAACGGCTCATCATAGTGGCAAGTGGTTTTATAGTTATAACAAGAAATAAGATCTTTAGTCGTGAGTAGGCAAGAATCAATAGTCAATACATATAACATCAAAACTGTATGATCATCTAGGAATTTTAATGGTATACATTTCGCTCGAATACTAGTGTATGCCGGGCAAAGAAAAATAAAATGCAGTTCTGACTCCTCGGTATCACGACAGAATGGAATTGATTACGTGTCTGAGGGCATGTGGTTTTATGGGTGAGACGCCTAATCTGAATGTTGGCAGGGAGCATTGAACACCAGCATTTATTAAGCTATAAAAATGTACACTGACTGAGAGAGATGATTTAGAGAAATGATACAATTCATCTCATATTTTTGGACCTATCCTGTTATCTTGTTGGTAACAATCCTAAAGTCTCTTTATAACAACACAAACAATAAGATCCGGGTCTCCAAAATCTTGAAATCATAACCAGATAATAGAAAACACAAAAAGGTTCACGTGATGTAATGCCCTGATATATTTATACATCAGGGAGATAGAGTGAGTGAGTGAGTGAGTGAGTGAGTGAGTGAGTGAGTGAGTGAGTGAGTGAGTGTGTGTGTGTGTGTGTGTGAGAGAGAGAGAGAGAGTGTGTGTGTGTATCTGTGTGTGCGCGCGCTCTGGTGTAATGTATGACAGGAAAATTCCAGAATTAGAATCAAGGTGCCCCCTAAAACAGTTGTTGAGTAAAGGTCTAGGTTGATAACAATGGCTATAAAAGTGTAGAACTTTAGTTCCCACAGCAGTTTCGATCCGGTTCTCCTCGTGGTGTTAGACAAAACTGCTGTGACTCGACTGAGAACAGTCTACAAGGTGGGCAGTCTCTCTTCTCTCTTCTCTCTCGTTCACTCGCTCGCTCGCTTATGATAAACTAGCTGGGAATGTAGGTGCACTTGTGCCACAACGTGCGTATGTTTACTAGGAGTCAAATATTTAAATAAAGAAAATCTTGCAATGTCACTGGAACCAAAGAAATATTTTTTAATTTCTCTTCTGACATTTTTGTATTGTAATTGTTGATACGCTTAATTAAAATACTGAGCGAGCCATGTTAATTGACGTTGTTTGTCAAATATCGTACAGTAAATAATATTAATATGATCATCACAATGCACTCCATATTGTTCAAAGCATTGCTGGTGTTTCTTCAGTAACAAAAATGAGTTAAAGCCGACTTTAATGACTGATCAATTAAATGAACGGTTTGTATTGAATGTATATTTTTATTTTACATCGGTGTCAGTGATTTAATCGGACTTGTACTGGCTATTGTGCGGCACAAGACTTTAAAACGAGAAACCGTATAAAAGCAGAATGAGACTCTTTTATAGGTGAAGAGAAGCCTGCTAACTTGTCTCTAAATATTTCTGTAAGAAGTCCTGTTGTAAGCTGAAACTGTTAGCCCTGTGTGCACATTCCAGCTTAATTGATTGCTAAGCAGATGAAAGAAGATAATCCGCCATCTGCAAGGGTCATTTCATCCAAAACGTTTAGTGCATTATGTGTACGCAGGAACAAAGAAGGATTAAGCAGACACAGAGTTTATCAGAAGGTCACTAGGTTATGAACTGTAGAATCCTAGAATCCCCCAAAATATTAATCATAAGTTTTGCACACAAAAAAATGCCACAGAAATGTGTCTGTTTGTCATTTCTTCGTTTCAGAAATTCTTTTCACAAGAAATCCACAGATGGATCGTGTATTTGCTGGTATGATTCTTGTAGCGGTTTTGGAACTCAGTGCAGGCCAAACCAAAACCTGCTGTACCCCTGACCAGTGGCAAGGTCTTCTGAGTGTCACTTCTGACGGGGACGGGAGTCTACAATATGTATTTAACTTTATATTCTTAGACCAGTCGTAGTCATAGTGCCTAACATATCTACATTTTGCTATTTTAATTGAAAGTAAATGTTCTGTTCTATTGTTCATATTGCAATGTTAAAGGCTTTTACTAAAGGTATGGACATTGGTTGTTTGCATGTTTACACGTTCACGTTTACAACGATAACTTTGTCTGTGGTTGATGTTTTCAGATAGTCAGTTACTTATCTTATGACTACACTAACCAACGTTTGGCTTCTTTTTGGAATGTCACTTACTCATCAGGACAGGTTTTATCCTACGAAACTCTTGTGCTTTACAGTGGACCAAATGTGAGTAATCAAAGACACAATATTTCTGTTTAAGATTTGCTCCGAGAAACCATTAACAGATAAGCACATAGGTAGTTTGCATTTTTAACAACGCACGTGTTTGTCGGGACTCTCCTTGTCTCTACTGCAAAAATAAAACTTGATGCCGTCTTTTAAAATTTCTTCTTCCAGAAAGGGTTACTAGCATCGAAATTAAAAGCCTATTAATTCCACGCTGGTGTTCATGACTTTGTGTAGTCATTTATATCAATAGTCTTTACGATGAATGTTTAAAAGTGTTGGAAGTTAATGTTTTTAAGTATACTTGGGACATAACGCAACCTTTCAGAATTTTCACCAGACGATTTACATATATTCACCACATTTGTCTATAGTGTTAAAAGCCAATCTTGTTAAACTTCCAAAAAAAAACTCCTTTTGTTGTTGAATTCTTGTTTAAAATGTTAAATTCAAATCTCATTCTTGTGTTTTTTTACTTCTTGCAGAATGGTGTGGTGTACAATTTAAACTTGAAGACCAGGATGTGCTCAGTACAAAAACTATCCGATCCTTTTCAGAAATACTGCGTTTCAGGTAGACTATTACAATCAGTTATTAGATGATTACAAAACAGCGTTAATTCCAACATTCGCTTCAACATAAACACAATTTAAGACTGAAGAAAACACAAAGCACACTGGGAAAAAACATGGTGATAAGCAGTATAATTTCTGTCAGAGAACGCATAAAATACTAAGATCTGTACGTGGGCTACTAATTCTGTTAGCGCTACTCGTAGATTACCAACTGTCCAACTCCAATACTCCGATTGCATGCAGCACTCTGAAGACAATACACCCCGATACTTGCTGTTGACGATATACTGCGGTTGACGAGTGCACTTCTGACGACAATATATTCCGATAATGGCCGTCGACGATATACTGGGGTTGACGAGGGCACACAGCCTTCTGAAGAGAATATCTCGTCTTCTCCACCCCCAACTAATTCCTGAAATCCTAATGATTCCGTGAATACTAACACCAAATACAACTAATACATTATGTTACACATCAAAACTGCCATAGCTCTTTCCAATAACCAAACTTTGTAACAAATACTGAAAGCCCACGTCATTCTCTCGCTAACCATTATAAAGACATCAATAAAGAAAACTTATTCCATACCTTGACTAGGCAAGGAATTAGACTGATTCCTCTGTCGCTTTCACACAGAAATTACTGTTACATCCTTCTCCTTAGACGTCTGGTCTGACAATGAATACAATGAGTTCACCCCAGCTACAGCGACTATTTGACTCAGGCGTTCTTCCATAAAACATACAATCATGCATTCACAAGCATGCCATAAAGGGTGACTATCCCTACTTATTAACAAATAAAAGGGAAATAACCCCCATTCATAACGTTCGTAAGTCACACGCTCTTCTCACTCCCAACACACTACACACTCTTAACCGGTCAGAGGCGGTAACTCTGATCCCTGACATTTCTCCAGATAGAGAAATAATTATGAGAGAACAATACTATGTAGCTTGTCAAGTACATATTTATTTTCATATATCTACAGGTTTTATTCTGGCTGCTGTTTCATATCGTCTGTATAATGTACATGTACAATTGTATAATGTAATTGTATTACAATTTGTACTTGCGCTATTATTCTTGTAATTAATTAACATTTAGAGCAAACTCCTTGTGTAACATTGCTGTGATTCTTGCATTATTTTTGCATTTCCTCATAGTAGTTGTCTCTGATAGAGATGTTAAATATTAATGTTTAATGTCTGTTACTGGCAAATACATATACACGCACGAACGCACGCACACACGAACGCACGCCCACACATACACACACACGCGCGCACACACACACACACACACACGCCTATGTGGACGTACCCATGTTAATCCTCTAAATGTAAGATTTTGTGTGCAGCCACTGCCCAGAATGTTGCTGATTTGACCCTAGGAGCTGCAGCTGAGTCTCTCCCAGTCACTGTATATTCTATAACTGAACAAAACGGGACCCATCAAACCTTTATCACAGTCACACGCAAACTGTGCATTCCTGTTTCTCTAATGAGCGCTGCAAGTAATGAAGGTGAGTCTAATATATGAAAATCAGTATGTTTATAACTTCGTCTTTTTTTTCCTTTTTCAGAAACGTTTGTACAAAACATGAAGACAATGTAGTCATCAAACACTAAAGCTTTGTGTTTTGGTGTCTGAAAGATTTGAAGAAGTAAAGAAATCTCTAATTTTTTTCTAATTTAAGACACTAGTGTGGTCTTAAAGCTCTATTAGCCCAGTTATTTAAAAAAAATGTAAAATGTTATATTTATATTAATTATTTAAAAAAACAATAATGATCTTTTTACTTTTTACTGATATAAAACTAATGTCACACACTATCTGGAATTGCCCTTGTGGATAAATAAAGTTGTATTGTATTGTAAAATCAGCCACCACTGCAATCCTGTAAATTTGTAAAGGGTTTTCCCCTCCATCAAAGGGTATCTCAAAGAGCTTGACATAAAATATAAACTCACAAACAGAAGAATAATAATAAACTAAGAGTTTATTGTGTTCGCGGTTAGTATTGCTACTAATGTTGTCATCAGCGTAGATACAGCCACTGCAGCTCGGAACCACTAACAAAATATTTCCTTCTAGTCTTCTCTTCTTCTCTGACGGTCTTTTGACGTGCAGATGTGGTTTCTAGTCGTAGTAACATCAATGGTAATAATAATGGTTTTGGTGGCGATTGTGGCAGCAAAAACACATTTATATTTGTTTATTTTTGGCGCACACAAGTGGCATCAACACAATGGAGGCAGGACTGCAGCGGCGTATCGTACGATAGCCGGGTACATTGCTCCCTTGCATCCAAATTTTCACGAGTGATTGTGATGATAGTCCAGTCGCGGCTTCCTGCACATGAGGTCATAGGGTCAAGTCCTCGCTTGTTGCCTCACGTTGATCCAGAATCTAAAGCAGTGGTAAAAAGGTTGCAAGGAAAATGAACCGTAGAGCAGACAGCTGCCGGGAAGTGGAGAATTCATTCAGCAAACAAAAAGCGGAATCGAGACAACAATAAGGCTCAGATTCAGAAAATTCCAGGACAGTGGCAGACGAACGCAACTAAAAGAAGATCAATAGTAATCAGCAGACACGAATAACGACAAAAATCGAAGAGTACTACAAGAAAAACTTTAAAGTAACAAGAAGAACTAGTCCCTTTCAACCGGAAAATGAAGGGACATCATTGTTCTCATGTGTCATGATATTAAAAACACTTTAAGAAAGGAATTAAAAGGCAGTGAAACAATGTTAATATTGTCCTATGACAAGACATGCCAAAGCCAGATGAGGTGTTAGAGCCCTCACTTACACTTTTGTGAGGTTGGTGCCCAGTTCATCTCGCTTGCTGTTTTACCTTCTTCAGGTATCTACTCCACAGCTTACGGAAGAACTGTGCAGGACATGGAAATCGAATTAGCGAGCGAACCTTTACAGTTGCTCTAACCATTTTTATCTCCTTTCTTAGTTAAATTAAACATAAACATCAGGAAGTGTTTGGATGACAAAAGTGTACATTACATTTTTTTTAAATCCACATTTATGACTTGCAGTTTTTCTAAGAATATATGATAACTAAGGAGTCTAGACAGGATGAGCAAAATGTGCGTGTGTCACTGTGTGTGTGTGTGTGTGTGTGTGTGTGTGTGTGTGTGTTTTGTGTGCAGATGCTTACATCAGTGTATATGGATTTGCTGACATTCAACTAGGCATAACCCAACCTTCTGTCTTTGATGTGCCTCCAGAGTGTAGCAGTGCAAAGCCTTCAGACAAGGTAAAGGCAATGATGACTAGGGTGGGGGTTGGAAGCAGGAAAGGGTGGACCCAAGTAAGGGATTTGCACAAGTTCACGAAGCAGCTTACAGGTTGCTGAGAGGCAGTTCATGTAGTTAACACACACTGACCATCGCTATTGCTTATGTGTAGTAATGAAGATTTTGGTCAATGCTTATTTTGTGGTCAGAATTATCAAATAAATAAACCAAAAGTGAACGAATAAATAAACCAGTTTGCAAAGGATATATTTATCTTCTATTTCCTTTCCTAGTTACTTTTTCAAGTTTGACTTGACGAAAATATTTTGATCTATTTTCAATTGACCTAGACTAGCTGAACGGGTCGGAGTGAAAAGGGTGAACATTTGGGGGTTTTATTTATTTATTATTCGTACGAATGAAGGCACATTTACTGAACAGCTGTGTGATGAAAATGGACAAAACAGAGAGATATTAGTACTGACTGGTTTAATTCTTTCTTCCGCGGGTTTGGTTACTTGTTTATATTGATTAATGTCCTTATATTTCTGTTTCAATTCAGATGTTTCCAGAGTTTTCAGCCTTTACCAGGCGTTTCCTTTACCTGTAGCCACTGGTCAAAGGTGTGCTGCCGCAGGGTCTAGAAACATATTTTCAATTATCAGTCTGTTGGACATCTATCAGATTTGATATCAAAGGAAACAATAATTCTACTAAATCTTTCATTCCAATACGACTTTCGTTCTTATCTGCATCAGTTAATGTTAAACTGTTTTTACTGTTTTATGAAAAAGTTGATGTTTTGCTTTTAAACGATTTCACATGTACATGACTTGTTGGTAATGATATGATGCAAGGTGTCAGAAAAGTCAAAGGAAATAACTCGTGTGTCTGTAGTACCCAGCTGTTGTAAATTTTTGCAAGCATGACAAAAGTATGTAGATCTTCAAACAAGGAAGTAGTAGCACGAGGTTTTTGTTGAGTTTCATCTCTTGACTTGGCTGTTCAAATCGCAAGACAAAGGAAAATGTATTTGTCCTTGTTAGTCACACAACATTATTCTAGAGACAACATGATAATATTCTCTGTGACCTATGTAGGGAACTGGTGAGGAGAATTCCATGGCTCTGGTAATATTTTCTTTCATAATGGTGAGATTTTGTATTTGTAGTAAAATCCAAACTGTGTTTGTGAAGACCAGAGAATGGAGTTGGTTACTAAAGATGCATCGCACAGTTAAAATATAAGAGGACTGCATGGCCGGAGTCGATTTGTCACTTGTACATGTCACATAGCCAAGATGAAAGTAAGGTTGATCACCATAATAATCTAGACGAAGGAAAAAGTGCATTACATGTGCAAAATATATACAGAATGTATTTGCATTATTTTCTTAATAATTAGTTTTTTCTGTACCCATCTAACCTAATGGACTTTTTCTTTTAATCAAAGTATTTCTTTTTTCTGTATGCCCTTTTAAACATTTCAAAACTGTCATATGATTAAGACTTCATTTCTTTATCTGGCTGTCTAAAACTTTTTCTTTAATTTTATTTTTTGACATTTGTTATATAGCTACTTCTAATAAATTATTAATAAAAAAAAATTTGATCTAATCAGATGCTGCTGTAATTAGTTTTCAATACTGTGAAGAGAGAATGTGAATGTTCAAAAATTTCAGCTTTCTTTGCCTTCTTAACTTGAAAATTCCAAAACGACTTTTTCTTGAATGGATTAGTCTGCTCGCACCAAATGTGTGTGGAAATGGGTGAACTTTCTCTTTAAGAAAACCTTAAAACTGTTCGTTAAATCTTAGGTGGTGCATTCTTCTACTGTCCCACTTTTCTCCTTATCCGTTGCGCAAACGATTTGCATTCTCTCCTAGACGAGCCAATCAATCTTTTCTGTTCACTTTTTCAAGTACTCATTCACTCACGCTCATCCGTTCTTTAATATGCTATATGCAATATGCTATGTATTTCTGTGCCAGGTTTTCTTTTTAGATCGATGCCCAACTCTTCTCCCTCATTTTTTCCCAACCCTGTACACAGACAATACTCTACAGAAGTGCTAGAAATCAGTTTGTAATTTGGCTGTTGTAATAAAAGTCTGATCTGAAACTATAAGTCCATTGTCTATTTTAGAGAGTTAAATGAGGTAATTCGAAGCATTTATCTACATTTCTGCCATCTATCATTGTGTGTGTGTGTGTGTGTGTGTGCGTGCGTGCGTGCGTGTGTGTGTGTGTTGTGTGTGTTGTGTGTGTGTTGTTTTTGTTGTTGATGATGTTGGTGGTGGTGGTGGTTGTTTATTCAAGAGTTTTTGTCCCACAGAAGGGGAGCAAACAACAATGATAATACAATATTACGTTCAATGGTACGTAGATATAAAAGCTAGAAATACAATGCCTTCCAAACAATAATCTTCCACTGTAGACTTTCTAAATTTAAAAGCATAGAAAAGGTATAATGCTAGATTCTGTACAACTTTTCATTTGTTGAAGCCAATAACAAGCCAAGCTGTTCCGTTATGTTCCGTTTTCTTTGTGTAAATTTTACTCTAACATGCTATAAGGCTTCACAACACAGAACAATGTAAACTTCATCTTCTTTATTTCTTTTACATAATAGACAGAGCAGATCACGTGCAGTGTGTCTTCTGTATCAGAATAATGCAATATTGAACACTACTCTAACTTCATCCACAACAGTCAGCATACAGTAATTTCAATTCATTTTCAGATATTTGTAACAGTGCCTTAGATGCTCTATGAAAAATGGAAAGAAAATCTCTCACTACAATTAATGTGATATTCCCATTCTTGACATCAACACAACATTCTTTTAATTTTGCCTATAAATAAACTTACATCCACTCAAAGTCAAACCCAAGAGTAAATAACTCCGTTCTAATAAATGATACCATGTTTATCTTACCCGTTATATCTAAATCAAAAAGAATTCTGTAAACTTGGCGGGCAGCCTATCATCATTCATTTTAACAAGTTTCAACCAGTAACAAATACATCTGATTACAGAATTTATTGTTATTTGGTATCTGTGTAATTCACCATAAACTAGATCACTTGGAGTGCGCCAAGAACAGTTTTAAGGCAAAAATGTGTTTTTCACAATACTGAGATGCCTTATCTAGTCCCCATTGCTCTGTACCATATTGTACCATAAGTTGAACACCAAATAGTTTCAAAAATAAGTTTAAACTTGTATTATTTTAGGATCTAAGAGTTGTCATTATTAAAAATAAAGCTGTTTTCCTCTATGTGTGTGAGAGAGATAGAAGGAGAGAGTGAACGAAAGAGTCATTACATCGCATGATGTTGTAAGCAATTCTTTAAATATGACTCACATGGATTTAGTTTCCATCCTTGTTACTGCCGAGGTCACTAGTCTTGACGAATAACACAGAAGAAACAGAAAATCTCCAAAGCCTTTCCACTGAAAAGTCTGTCCTGTTGTTTATACAATTTACTTTATTTCCTTGTGTTGAACGGGTTGTTAAATAACTAGGATTTTACAGCCTTAGCTGCTGGCTTTGCTTCAATCACTAGCTCCACTTTCTCCTTCTACACCATCGTGACTTCCGTCGAATATACTCACATTTGTATAGAGGTGAGTTCTCTTTCTGCTTGCGTGCGTGTGTGCCCGCGTGTGGGTGGGGGGATGAGGGAGCCATCTGTGCATTTTCTCAAAATTTCTGCCTTGATCTCTTTTTATTTTCAAGTTGTGGATGCAAGCTTACGATTGATATTCTTCATATTTCCCTACTATTCATCTACTGTGCACGCACACACACACACACACACACACACACACACACACACAAGAGAGAGGAAAGATAAAAAATGCACGTGCTATACAATTTATCTGGACTGCATTTCCGTAGACTCTGGATAGCATTTTAACGGTTTAAACAAGACCCTCTCCAACGCTCGTTTTCCGTTTCAAACTTGAAAGTCCCTCGTTATACCCCCTAAAATGCCTTTTTGAAATCGACGAATTAATGGTTTAACATTCTTCCTATGAAAATCGTTTCATCTGTGCTCCTACCTAGTTGTTCTTTCACTAACAGCTCCTCAGCAACAAAGTGGAGGTGATTCTGGATCACCTGCAGCATTAGTTTGCTGTGGTGGCTAATTAGATTTATGGCCTCAGTCATTTAAGATACAGGTAATTACATTTTCATAGAGATACTTAATAATATATCATTTAGACACCAGCGTGAGCCAGAAGGAAACTTACAGATGTCGAGGTCTTCTCTTTGTCGTCAGCGCAACAGTCAGGGGCGTCAGTTCTTATTTTCACAAAAGTAGTCTCACGGGAGTGAATTCACCAACATAACCCACCACAATGGGCTCGCGGCCCCACTGGTACTTTAATCCAGGCGAGGTGTGTGTCTGACAAATAACTGGGTCGTGAACGTAAACCGGCTTACGTCGCTCTTTCTGTGCTCATACAGTGCACACACAAATTATCAGGTGCATGCACGTAGGCGCGCACACTTACATACGCGCGCAAGCATACATGCACAAAAGTTTACACAGAGACAAGTGCATACATAAAGGGGGAAAAACAAAAGAAAATAATCCCTAGAGTTTTACGTTAGGAGTATTTCTGTGATATTGTGGCCAGTTGAGTAACTGTGTGTTTCAAAGTAGTCGTTGATGGCGGTGTGGTGTAGAAGCAGCTATAAGCTGTCGTTAGACAAACATGTGACAGTCAGGTGTCGTCAGCGTCCTCATTCGAGTGGTGTCGCCTATATACCGCATCACAAAGTTGATATGGTTTGTTGAGACTCAAACGGTGCCACTCGATCTGTGTACATCGATCATCATATCTTCACAGTTTGTCTACATGTCCATTCACCCAAGCTCGTCTTGTCAACTAAACTGGAGGTCACGCCTGGTCTGTGGCAAAGAATGTTGATGACTGCAGCATAAGGACCACGTGATATTTTGACTAGGGGAGGGGAATGTTCATGTTGTAACCAACAAGGGTCAAGGCTGATCAATGTACCACTAGCTATAAAACAGAATATTATTTTACTCCTGCAATCGCTCCATCCCGGTTATAGCCTACATGGTATGTCTTGGCTGATACACTGAGAAAGGTGAGCAGTCTCTCGCACTCTAGCTCGTTTCTGCGTGCTTTAATTAAAAAATAACTGTTTAATCAAAGGTAAGTCCTGATTTACTGTGTCACTCGCGAGTGCAATGTAGAAAAAAATGTCATTGCTTCCTTGTTCCAATTTTTCTTTAAAAGCAAGGTTTAAAGAGGTTGTGCTCGATAACCTACAGCATAGCTTGAGAAAAATTGTACAACTTTGTATACGACGGGATTATGAGAATGATATTTTTCCCTAACATTATTCATCTTTAAACACACACACACACACACACACACACACACACACACACACACACACACACACACACACACACACACACACACACACACAGAGCAGGCCATTTTTGCGCCCAATCCGTGACTGCGCCCTAGGGGACTGTCTACTTCTCCTAATGTTAGAACTGACCCTGCATACAGATGCACATCAGACGATTTCAGCTCGCACAGCGCACGAAGGTTGATGTTTATGCACCACCATCAACAGACTTGCTGGAGTCGTGTACTCCTGTCATTGTATGTTGCTGCTGCTTACCGTGGGTTACATCAATTTAAACTCGATTCGCTCAGCGATGTGACCTACATCGTCATCGATGCAGAAAATGTTTAAGTAGCAGTAGGTCAGGTGTTTGCGTGTGTGTGTGAGGTCAACAGCCGCCTGCTTTCGCTAGGCAAGGCTGAGATAGGGAACATCACCCTGGAACGCATGTAAATTCCCCATTTTCCACAAAAAAAACTAAAAGAGCAACAAGAACAATTCCAATTGGTAATTAGAGACTAAAATGTGAAGCACAAAACTATTCTTACCTGAATCCTGTCTAAACACCTTTTTTGCAAATTCAATGTAAATCAGGTAGGTGAAACATATTTTTGAAAAATCTTTTCACTCACAGGCTTACACAGGTTATCTCACGCTGGCACAACACACACCACCAGGAATCACTTTTTGATGATTTCATATCAAGCTGAAATGAACAAACATTGTTCTTTTTGGGAGAAATTCACAATGATACATGAAATGGTTCCAGTATTATTATAAACACTGGCTGTAGAATTCTGGTCACTGTCATGATGTGGATGCTCTCATGACTAAGCTCTGCGAAACCCTGTAATCACAAAAACTGAACAAAAGAAGATTGTGTAATGATCAGGACTATAAAAGCAAATGATTGACTTGTGAAATGGATTGTAGGCAATCATTTGATCAGTGCGGTCCACTCCACCCATGTATTTGTTGTACTCAACAATAGCTGTGGGATTCTTCTTCATACTGGTACAAGTTTTTACAGTGTCCATATGAGGCTTGTGAATGGTTGAAAGGACACCCACATCCTTCTTGTCTACCCAACGCAGCACCATGGTGTTATTGTGGCGCCTAAAGTCTTCATCGCCTTTGACCGTCTTCATTTTCATGAAGTACTTTGGCAGCCCCACTCTGTTGCTCCTCACTGTTCCGATGAAGTCTGTGTTACTGTGTTACTCGAGGCCAGGACTTCAACAAGAGCTGGACAGGTGCAATACTTGTCTGTGTACAGGTAGTAGCCGAAGAACTTCAGGGGCTCGAGGAGGCGTTGAAACACATCATACGGCCTGTTGCTCAGTCCAGGCATGCGCAGAAGATTTCAAATCGCCAGACATACTCAAAATGGCTTTCACAGAGTTCTTGCAACTTGATTCCCCACTTGATGGGCTTGTCCTTCATGTACACCCTGAAGCTTAGCCGGCCCCTCCATGGACACAAGGCCTCGTCAATGCTGATGTGTTGTTCAGGGATGTATGTAGTCTGGAATGCCTGGAAAATGATTAGCAAATGTTATATGGTTATTAAAAATACTGCTAAAGGGGGCGTGGCACTCTTGTATTCTAAATTCAGGGAATTATAAAACAGTTTTTAACTCATAAAGCAGTACTTTTGAAAGGTAAAGTTATATCAAGAATTATTTAATTTGTTATTTGACAAAAAATAACAAAACAAATACACTGACAGTGACAAATAGTGGGCGTGGCATGTAGTTATCAACAATACTGTACTGCTTTCATTATTAAAAATAAAAAACATGATAACTATCTAAGTTACCTATAAAATAACAGTCCTCTTATAAAAGTAAGTAAAAATAGCAGAAAAAATTACAAGAAATAAATGCGCGCGTGAAACCCTGGGCACATCTGCATCACGTGCATTTGTGGTGTGTGTTGCCTAACTGGAAAAACCTAGAAACTATTTGTGACCACTTCACGTGACGTTTACCTGTCAAGGAGTATTATATTAATAAAGTGGGGAGAACGGCCCCGGGTTTAATGTCTCCTCACTGATACAGGTCAAGTTCGATCTGTGTATCGGTTCTAAAGAAGTGTATACAGTTTTTACATTTGGTGCAGTAGTTTCTATCCTGTCCGCTTGGTTATTGTTTCACCTACCTGCTGTCATGTCAGGTACACTGTAAAAGATGAGCAGCTTTCTTTTCTCTCTCCCCAATCGCTAGTCTACATGCACGTGTACGTGTGTTTGTGCATCCTGCGGTTGAGTTACTAAATATTTTGGTGTCAAAATATTCACAGCATATCATCTGTCATTTTCACTTTACGACAACTTTTCAAGCACATACTATACGTCTTGCCTACAGCCCACAACTGTCTCATGAAAGAATCTAATCGTCGTAATATACGCCCAGATGCAGAGGACATTATCTGTCAGGAATGACCAGAACATTAAGTGTCACATTGATTTATAGCAGTTTCGTAGTTATAATTTAAATCTATAATGGTAATTTCTAGAGATTCTTCTAGCAGATTCGAACACATCTCGACTAAAACCGTATTTCTTTCGTCTGTCTTTTCCTTAATTATCCTCGTGTTCATCTTGTACAATGTATACAGTTCTCAGTTCTCGCTTTACGATTTAAGGGAGGTGGGGTGAGTGTATACATGTCATTGATGATGATAATGATGATGATGATGATGATGATGATGATGATGATGATGATGATGATGATGATGATGATGATGATGATGATGATGATGATGATGATGATGATGATGATGATGATGATGATGATGTCCATTTGTAATGCGCAGGTATCCATTCAGAAGAATATGCTCATTGCGCAGCAAAAACAAAATAAATAAAAAAATAAGAAAATATAAAGTAAACAAATAGATAAAACACCAGGAAAGTAAAAAAATTAAGACAGAAGTGATGCTTGATTGTTTAAGTCCATCTTAAATAAACAGACGGGTCTCCGGTCTTTTTCGAAACGTGGTCTGCATGTGTGTCTATGCTGCTTGTATGTGTGTGTGTGTGTGTGTGTGTGTGTGTGTGTGTGTGTGTGTGTGTGTGTGTGTGTGTGAGAGAGAGAGAGAAAGAGAGAGAGACACACACATCATCATTGTAAAGAGCTTTGAAGGAGAAATACAAGCTAATACAAGCACGTGACGATTACAACCCATGTGTTTCGGTCACATCCGTCAACACGTGAGCTCATCCCTAGCAGCACAACAAAAACAAACTAGGGCAATCCCTAAAACTTTCGCAGAGATAGACCTCTGATGCCCTAATTCTACCACTTCTTTATTTCTTGTTTTCCCACCTGCCACTCCAATTTAACATGTCACCGTTTTCAGTGTTCACGGTCTGTTGCTGTTTGCTGCATACCTGTCACACCCCTACATATAGGCTTATATCACTTCAGTGATACGACCCACATATTGACATGCACACAGAAACTGTCTGCATTAATCGTAAGCAGCGAGCTACAGCGATATAGTTCATCAGTCATCAGTCAAGGTGGTAGGGTATAAAGCTTTTAGACTTAAGAAGCTCCTCAGCAAAAATAAATGCAGCTTTTGCAATGATAAATGTCATAGAAATATCTTTTTTCTTCTTTTCTTAATTTCAGAAATTCTGTTCACAAATATTCAAAATATGGATCGTGGTGTACTTTTTGGCATGGTTTTTGTGGTGCTGGGACTAAGTACAGCCCAGACGAAGGAGTGCTGTACCCCTGACCAGTGGCAAGGTCTTCTAAGTCTCACCGTTAAAGGACAAGGGATTCCAGATTATGTATTTAACTTTATATTCATAGAACCAATGGTAGTCATAGTGCGCTATATATATATATATCTGTATTTGTTGATTTAATTGGAAGTAAATATAAGTTCTGTTCCATTTTGTTTTTTATAGTGCAACGTTTAAAGTGTTTTAGTAAATGCATGCACACAGGCTGTTTGTATGTTTCCACATACACATGTTTAAAGAATTTTTTGAATGATAACTTTTTGTCTACCTAAGCAGGCATTCAATTACATCTCTTATGACTACACCAACCGACGTTTGGCTTTTTTCTGGAACATCACTGACTCAGCAGGACAGGTTTCATCCTATGAAGATCTTGAGCTGTACAGTGGACCAAATGTGAGTAATCAAAGACACAAGATTTCTGTTTTACATTTACTCATAGAAACTATTAACAGATCAGCATATGTAGTTATAAGTTTCCATTTCTTAAAAAAAGCATGTGTTGGATTGTACTCGGTACATAGTACACTTCCCTTTTTCTACTGCCAAAATGAAACTTGTTGACATCTCTTGAAATTTCTTTTTCAAGAAAAGCTTACAGCTTCAAAATACCTTACTAATTTAACACTGGTTTTAATGGCCTTATTTACTTTTTTACATCTAGAGTCTTCTACAATGAATGTTTGATAAACCTGGAAGTGAACGTTTTTTTTAAAGAATGCTTAGGGCATATGCAACCATTCAGAATTTTCACCATACGATTTACATATCTTCCACCGCTTAAAGCTGATCTTGTTGTTAAGCTTCAATAAGCTCCTTTTGTGGTTGACTTGTTGCTTTAAATCTCAAACACAAACCTCATTCTTTTTTTCTACTGCTTGCAGACTGGGATGCGGTATTCTTTAGACTTCAAGACCAGAAAGTGCTTGGTTCAAACACTGTCCGGTCCTTTTACAAAATTCTGTAATCCAGGTAGACTCTCAATCAAAAGCTAAATGATCCTAAAGCCACAAAAACATCGTTAATACAAGCATTCATTTCAACAAAAGCCACAAATCACCCTTGAAAAGAACATGGCGACAAGCAGTATAATTTATCCAGCAAAGGAAATAGAAGAGACCAATGCTAATTAGCCTGTCATGTACAGTCTCATTTCCATATATACAGGTTTCCGTGTTCATTTGTAGTACAATCTCTACTAGTCCTATTATTTCTGTAATTGATTAGTATTCAGAGCATACTCCTAGTGTACACTTGCTGCTATTATTATCAAGCGGATGGCCGAGTGGTTAGAGCGCTGGCGTCCGAACCGAGAGCGCGCTGGTTCAATTCCCGATAAGCGCAGACAACTTCCCCCAGTCGACCCAGCTGACTCCATAAAGGGTTGGGGAAGGTAAGGCAGCGAGGGAAGGGAGATTGGCACCACCCTCATGTAAAAGCTGGCCCCAAGAAAAGTGGGGTCTCTAACACCTCACTCACCGACGACCTGAAAAGGTTATGGGATGACCTTTACCTTACCTACCTTATTATTATCATCATAGCTTGCCCGCGTACATTCTCATAGTGGCTATCTCTTACAGAGATGTTAAATATTAATGCTTAATATCTGCTACTGACAAATATGCACATTCATATGCATACGCACTCACGCACATACACACACACGCACACCTAAGTGGATGCACTCATGTTAATTAATCTCCTAATATTTTCACAGAATATAAGATTTTTTGTGCAGACCCTGCTCAAAAAGTTGGTGATTTGACCCTAGGAGCTTCGACTGAGTCTCTGCCAGTGACTATATTCTATACCGGGACTTAACAGCACCGATCAAACCTTTATCACAGTCACACGCGACCTGTGCATTCTTGTTTCTGAAGTGAGCTTTGGAGAGGATGAAGGAGGTAAGTCCATTATGCAAATATACGGTCATGCTTATTACTACACTTATACCAAACAGAGAGAGGGAATGAGATACAGTGTCTGTTTTTCTTGTGATTCTGAAAAACCTGGCCTCTACTTTAGCACGAGAAATGCAGACTTTCAACGTCCAAATAATCCCAACTGTCGCTCATTCTCTCTCTCTCTCTCTAACACACACACACACTCACTCTGTTTGGTGTTGACTGCTGGCTGAATGCTGCACTAGCACTTTGCTAGGGGATAATTAATTAATGGATGGGTTTTTGAGGCTGAAGTTTACAGGTTAGTTTTATATCGCCTATATCTACTGATACCTGCAACAAAAGAAAACCCGCAAACCAATCAGAATGGTCTGTTAAAAACTACTGAATAACAATATTTACAGATTATGTAAAAGATTATCTTGACTGTGTAAAGAATCGCTATTTTATACACCGAATCCTGGTCTCTCTGGCAGGAATGTAGACTTTCGTTCGCTCACCCCCAGAGCTCGGGAGTGAGCTCATACTAAAGCTACTCGATCGCGCTCACACAAATCACGTGTTTCTTCATTCGTACACACTAGTTACTAGTACGTACTCACAGACACGCAACTAAAATTAGCCACTACTGCATTCCTGACAAATTTCTATAGCCCTTTACCCTTTCATCAAAGGCTAGTTCAAAGCGCTTGACAAACGATATAAACTCTTATTCATCAACTAAGATTTCATTATAATCTCGGTTGGTATAGCTACTTATGTTGCCATCAGCATAGATACAGCTACTGAAACTCAGTACCATTTCTAAACTATCCCTTTCTGGCCTTCTCATCTTTGGCTGTCTTTTGAAATGCTCCTGATATTTTGTAGTTGTAAGGTATCGGTGGTAATAGTAGTAGTGGTGGTGGTGGCGATGGTGACAGCAACAACATATTTATAGTTGTCCAATTATTTGGCACAAGGAAGTTGCATCAACACAATGGCAGTGTAGAAAGACGAAGCAGGATTGCAGAAGCCTATCGTACGATGGCCGGCTATCTTGTGCCCCTGCATCCGAATTTTCACGCGCTATCGTGACGATCGTTCAGTCGCGGCTTCCTACATACCAGGTCAGAGGGTCAAGCCCTCGCTTGTTGACTCACACATATCCACAATCTAAAGCAGCGGTAAGAAGGTTGCGAGAAAATTGGACCTTAGAGTAGATAGTATTAAATGGACCGCACAGCATGCAGTTAGCATTAAAAAGGAAGTGGAGAAGTAATTCAGCAAACGAAAACTTTGAAGTGGCAGGCGAATGCAACTAAAAGAAAATTAACAGTATTCAGCAGACAGCAATATTGACAAAAACCGAAGAGCACTACAAGATAATGATACCACAGCAACTGCTGCACCTGCAAAAGGAGATCTGCTGCGATTGTTGGGAAGGCACTTTCTGGAACCTTGCCCCTGCCGAACAGGTTTAGTCTGCTATGCAAGTGGAAAAGCAGCAGGTGGAAGTGCAAAGAAAATTTCAGCTAGCACCACTCCCACCAAGCTTCAGGGCCAGTCATGTAAAATTCCCTTCGACCTTACCTGTGTATGCAGATTTATCATTCTAAGAATTATATATTTTACCCATGACTAAATTGTGAAAAAGAAAGTGAACTGCTCCCAGTGCATTATTTTAATAAATCGTTCTGGATTAGGGGCACTGCAATGAGAGAAATGATATGCATAACTTCACCTCAGAGTTTAGAATTAGGAGCACTGTTACATGAAAAGGGATCGACATGAACATGTGAGGATGTTCAGTTTATTATTTATTTTCTTCAGCGTGTGATAATTTTTATTGATTGCGGCCACCTCTGACGTTTAAAAACTCCTTCCGAACATTTTTTGTGATAAGAGTACCTACTATGCATCAGTGGAAGTTCAGTGCAAGTTCAGTACAGTAACAGACCAAGCGGAAGTCTTTCAGCTTACGTTTGAAGAAGAGGCAGGATTACACCACAATTTCATCCTTCTGAACCATCATCAAGTGCATTTTTATTGTTGCCTATATTTACATTCACTCATGGATTATTTCGGTCCTCAAAAGTGACATTTATACTACCCCATTTAAAATAAAACTTCAGAATGTTCTGTGGCCCTTCTTCAGAAGAACCTTCTGAAAAGACAATGGAAGGTAGGCTGCTAGTTGTGCATTTTTCAAAAGTATAAAACATACTATGGCCGGAAGGTAAAAATAGTTTGGTTTATCGTAAATTTATTTTTAACACACTTTAAAATAAGTTGTTTTTTTTAATATTTTTGAAAAGTGGCCAAAACACGGTGACTTCGATTGGGTGCACGGTCATAAGGGGAGGTGACCTAATTGAGCCGAAAAGCGAAGGGACATTACTCTCCTCTTATATCATGATAGAAAAATACTTTACGAAAGGAATTAAAAGGCAGTCAAACAAAGTAAACATTGTTCAGTTACATTTCATGTCAAAGCTAAGTAAGGTGTTAGAGCCCTCACTGGTCTTACTCACACATATGTGAGGCAAGTGCCGTGTTCAGCTCGTTCTCTGTCACCTGTCATACCTTCTTCAAGTACAAACAGTTAAGGAAGAACTGTGCACTGCATGGAAATGAAACAATTAGCGCGCTTGCCTTTACATTTTTACGCTGTTACTCTAACCATTAAACTATCCACTCCTATTTAAACTTGAACACCAAGCAGGATGACAAAAGTTTACATTGCATTTTACAGTCTAGACATGCACAAGCTGAGGGCGGATTTTTTTTTTTTCTGTTTGCAGGCGTTTCCATGAGTTTATCTGAATTTTCTGACATTCAGCTTGGCATAACGCAGCCCTCTGTCTTTGATGTGCCTCCAGAGTGTAAAGATGCAAAGCTATTGGATTCAGACAAGGTGATGCCAATGACGACTATAGGGTGGGGTTGGGGAGAGAACCGGGTTGTGCCAAGGAAAGGATTTACTTGAGTTCATGAAGCAGGTTACAGCTTGCTGAGAAGCTGTTCATGTACTTAACACATTGATCACAGCTATCGAACGTGTGTAATAATAAAGCTTTCGGTCAATGTTTATTTTGTGGTTAGACTAATCCAATAAATAAACACTTAACTTAGTATAGATTTGTCTTCTATTTCCTTTGCTAGACATTTTTTCAAGGTTTTATTTATCAAAATTGTTTTGATCTACTTTTAACAGGACTGGATTATTTAAACAGGTGAAAGTGAAAAGGATTGGCTTTGTTTAATTGTACTTCATATGTATAAATTTTCTTTAATAGCTGTGTAGTGATAATGGACAGAACAGACAATATTGTTCATTTTATTGACCAGGCTAATTCTTCCTTTGGTGGGTGTGGTTGTTTATTCATATTCATTAATACCCTTTTATTTTCTGTTTGAATTCAGATGTTTCCAGAGTTTTCAGCCAAAGCATCCATTACCAGGCGTTTCTTTTACCTGTAGCCACTGGTCAAAGACGTGCTGAAGCAGGTGGCAGAAACATGTTTTCGACATCTGTCAGATTGATCATTTTTCTGATTAATCAATATTAGTGCACTGTGCCACGTGACTGTTTGCAAAGAAAGGGACATCGATGGTCTCATCATTTTTATTTTAGTGCATTTGTTATAACATTTTCTATATTTCGAGAAGGTTGACTGTATGCTTGTTTGTGTGCAGGTATTGGTACCTGTGTCTTTTGGAAACTATGCGTATGAAGTGTTATAGTATTGTTTCAGCAGTGATTTTGCAATAATAATTTTTGTGTGCCTCTGGAAAGGGACGTTCCACACTAAAGTGATCTCGTGTTCTGGTTTTTGAAAGAATGCGCATGTTCACATGTGGTGTGTGACATCCCCCTTGGTTCAGTGCTTGAAATGTGATTCTTTACAAAGGGCAAAAAGGTCGAGAAGCCATGAGAGACAAATGACAAATCTTTATTTACAAGGGTACAGATAAGCAAAACTTATGCTTTTCATCTAGCTCTCTATCTAAAGAAAGGAAACTGAAACACTTCTTTACCACAAAAACAAAGCCATGAAAACAAGGAAAATGAAAGTGATAAAGCAGGTATATGTACAAAGATGGGGATTGATGTTAAACAAATATTTTTTTTACTCATAAATAATATTTGGTGAATGATCACTTTTTTATTGTTAACTCAAGGTCACCTCCCCTTAGACTATGCGACCCCTTAAAGTCACCATGTTTTGGGCACTTAAAAAAAAAATTTTTAAACAGTTATTTTTCATAAAAAATGTAATTTAAAATGTGTTTTAACAATATGCTTAAGATAAACCTAACTGTTCTTACCTGTAGGCCAAAGTATGTTATATACTTTTAAAAAGTGCACAAATATCAGCACACTTTCCACTGTCTTTACAAAAAGTATTTCTGAACTGGGGTCACAGACCATTCTGGAAATTTATTTTTAATAGTGTAGTAGAAAGGTTACTTTTGTAGACTGAAATAATCCATAAGTGAATGAAAATAAGGGCAACCACAAGAAGGATTAAATTGTGGTTTATGCTTGCCTCTTATTCAGACATGAACTGAAAGACTTCCGCTTAGTATGTTACTACACTGAACTTGCTCTGAACTGCTACTGATTTTTTAGTAGGTACTCTTATCACACACAAAAAAGTGTTCAGAAGGAATTTTTGAAACTTCAGAAGTGTCCCCAATCAATGAATATTATCACAAACTGAAAAAAATTGAATAATAATAAACTGAACGTCCTCACATGTAACACAGTTCATATCCATTCTCTCATAACAGTGCAACTTATCCTAAACTCTGACCTAAAGTACCAACAATTGAAAAGGTGCCACCTACAGTAACCAACACCTGTAGCATAAAGAAGTATACCTACCCTAACCCCTTTCTCCCTTACCTCTTCCCCCTCTTCCCACTAAGTAGCCCAATTCACACATCCTTACCCTCCCATATCACCTTTTCCATCTCAAACGTAGTAAAACAAGAGAAGTGCAAACAAATGAAAGTCTTAGTGATCACATTAATCTAGGTCGTCACAGCTCTGAACATGATCTCTCCTTCTTCTGTTACCTGTCGCTATGATTGGAAAGGTAAATCAAGACAATACGTTTGCATATCTCTAGCAATTTCTAAAATCATGTTCTTTCAACATGGTTTACATAAATGATTTCGTTACAGGGTGATAGGGGTGTGGTGCAGAAGCAGTTATGTGACATTTAGGCATCATCAGCGTCCTCATCCCAGTGGTGTAATCTTACTGCCTATATACTACATCACAAAGTTGATATGGTTTGCTGAGAGTCAAAAGGGGCCACTGGATCTATGTACATTGATTATTGTGTCCTTGCAGTTTGTCTACATGTCCAGTCACCCAAGCTCGTCTTGTCCACTAGCTGTGCCAACTAAATTGGAGTTCGCGGCTGTGGTCTGTGACAAAGAATGTTTATGATTGCAACATACGGACCGCGTGATGTTTTGTCAAGAAGAGGGGAAATTTTGTGTCACTAACAAAGGTCAAGGATGATCCATACCGGTATATAAAACAGCCCATTTACTTCTGCTGGAATAGCTTCTTCCGGGTTCGTCTACATGCTGTCTTGACTGCTACAGTGAGAAAGGTGAGCAGTCTTTCACTCCTGCTCGGTCCTGCGTGCTTGATTTAAGAAATAACATTTTAATTAAGGTTGTCGTGAAGTACTGTGTTACAAGCGGGTGCAATGTGGGAAAAAAAATGTCACTGCTTCCTTGTTCCAAATTTTCCTTTAAAGTTAGGAAAACGTTAGCTCGATAGCCTATAGCATAGCTTGAGACAAAAATGTAGGACTTTATATACGACAGTATAATAACTATAATTAATGAATGGCTGTATCTATAGATTATGTGTTAAAACTGGTTTGAGAGGAATTCACTTCATAGGAGTATCATTGTCATGATAATCTCCATGACAAAGGGGACGTGATCGACCATTCAGCAAACGATTGCAATATGCCACGATTAATCTATTCACAATTCTTACCGCTGCGTCAAGTATTTGCTTACATCGCTAACGGTGCTTTCGGCATACTACACCGGCATTTTGTTGTCTTACAAATGCGTATCAGACGATCGCAGCTCGCACAGCCCAAGAAAGTTGATTTTTATGCAACTCCGTGAACAGAAGAGCTCGCGTCGTCTGCTCCTGTCGTTGAGTGTGAAATATAATAATATTATTATTGCTGCTGCTTACTGTACATCATATAAACTCATACTCGATCATTCCCTCAGGGACCTGACCTAGATTGCCATCGATGCAGAAACTGTCTGTAAGTGGCATGTTTTGGGATAAGGAGCGTGCGTGTATTGTGTGCGATAAACATCCGCTCTGTGTGTGCGTATGCGCATAAAGCGCGCGTAAATCCCTGGGCCGTTCGACATCATGTGCGTGTGCGTCAGTGCGTGTGTGTGTGTGTGCGCGCGCATGCGCACTTGCTTGCGTCTCCTGTTGTATAACTGGAAAAACCTAGAAAATATTTTTCACCACTGCACGCGACGTTACCCGGCAAGGTCAAGGTGAACTCAGTGACAAAGGTGAAGGTCGATCTGTGTACCGTGTTTACATTCGCTGCAATAAGTTCCTATCTAGTCCGGCTGCTTATTGTTTCGCGTATCTGCTGTCTTGGCTGATACAGTGTGATACAGGTGAGAAGATATTTTTTTTTTTTTTTACTCCCAATGCCCCTGCTCGATCGCTGGCGCGTGCGCGCTTTTCTGTGTGCATATTTGTGTGTTTGTGTATTGTGCAATACGTCGATGATCATCCGTGTAAGAAAGCATTCATAACATATCATTTGTCATTTTTGCTTTATAGCGTCTTTGCAGGTATAGTATTGCCTACAGTCCACAACTGCGCGTATCATGAAAGAATCTGATTGTCATAATATATACATATATATATATATATATTGCATGATGCAGAGGACATTATCTGTCAGGAATTACAACTACAGCATTATATATATTTGTCACGTTGATTTATACCGGTTGCATACTTATAATTTAATTCGATAATGGCGATTTCTACAGATCGTTTAATTCTAGGGCAGAACTTTGATATGGGGGGGGGGACGTACGTGACGTCATAGGCCGGTCTATATGTTATTTTGTCAGAGGTTTGGGGTTAGGTTATGGGTATAAGGTTAGGGTTTGGGTTAGGGTTAGTTTATTAGGTACATTTGGGCAGTTGAGTGGAGCGAGCCATTTCTGTTATGGCCGTCGCGTCCCCCACCCCCATATCAAAGCTGTACCAAATTAATGTGTATATATATATATATGAGTTCTCAGTTCTCTCTTTACGATTGTGTGCTTGTGTGAAGGGGGGGTTGGGGGGGAGGAGGTGAGTGTATACATGCCGTTGTCTCTGTCTGTGTTGCTTGATGTGTGTATGTTTGTGGGGAGCGTGTGGGATTTCATCATTGTAGAGAGCGTTGAAGGGAGAAGCGCATCTTCTTTCTTATGCCATCGTCTACTCAACTATATATAATACAAGTACGTGACGATCATTGCCCGTGGCGATTAATTCATCAACACGAGAGCTCATCCCCAGCAGCACAGGAAGCCAAAACAGAGCAGTCCCTAAAAAGTTCGCGGATGTAGACCTCTCTGATTCTATATCTCTGTTTTAGCTCCTGTTTTCCCACCTGTCTCTATGCGGGCGGCCCGTGACGCATCGGTTATAGCGCCTGTCACTAATATACCGTCAAGGTTGGCTGTCCTGGGTTCAGCTCTCCTCTCGAGCACACATACTGTTCTATCTCTGCGTGTGGCATCTGTTTACAGGGCTGGCTGCCTTACCGTGATATAGCCTTAGTTGCTGGCTCTGCGTAAAATACCACCCCCCCCCACCCTTCCATCACCCGCTCCAATTTATCATATGTCACTTCACGTTTCCAGTTCACGGTATGCTGCTGTTTGCTGTATACCTGTCAAACCCTTACTTAGCATTACACTGACATGACCCAGATTGTCATGCACACAGAAACTGTTTGCATATTTCATAGGCAGCGAGCTACAGCGATATAGTTGATCAGAAGGTCATCAGTGAAGGTGGTAGAGTATAACACTTTTAGACTCAAAGACAGGAAGTTCCTGAACAAAAAATAGTTTTTGTATTGTTAGCTGTTGCAGCAATGAATGTCGTAGAAATATCTTTTTTTTCTTCTCTTAATTTCAGAAATTCTTTACACGAAGATTCCAATAATGGATCGTGGTGTGATTTTTGGCGTGGTTTTTGTGGCGGTGCTCGGACTGAGTGCAGCCCAGACGAAGTACTGCTGTACCCCTGATCAGTGGCAAGGCCTGCTGAGTGTTACCACTGGTAGCTGTGGAAGAGAACATGGAAGTCTAATTTCGGTATTTATTATATCCAAAGAATAAGGGCTATTAATCATAATATCAAGTGTAGTTAGGTATTGCCAATAGAAAAAGAGAAATGTGCCTGTATGTTCTGTATAGTCTTAATGTTTATAGTGCATTAGTAAATTTTTACACATTGGTCCTGTTTTAATATTTATACATACATGTGTGCTGTTTTAAGTGTCTCTTTTGTAACAACAAATTGATATTTTGTTTAAGGTTTCTATTTTTTCTTTTTTGCAATTCAGGAAGTCACTTACCTATATTACGACTACACTAACCACCGTTTAGCTTCCATGATAAATATCACCGACCCAGCTGGGCACGTTTTCTCCTTTGAAAATCTTGTGCTGTACAGTGGACCAAATGTAAGTATTTAAAGACATAAATATTTTGAGGCATACTTTTGTTTTCGATTACTCCTGAAAACCAATTAAAAAAATTAAGAATTATTATTTGAAGTTTCCATCTCCTAAAAAGGTATGTGTAGGTTGGGTCAAGTATAAAATGTAGCCTTGGTTTTGTTTTGTTTTTTTCTTTTTTTTTTTAATTCCTGCAAAGTTTTGAAATGTTGATCACTGCAGCTCTTAAATTTTTTAAGATAGCCAAGGATATGTTTACCAGTGTCAAACTTCTTATTCCTTCCAGTGATAGTAAACCTGTCATTGTGACCAAGATATGCTATAAACAAAATTTTCTGCACATTTTTATGCATTTAGCCTTTTACAGTCCATATTTCCCATTCTTGGAGGTTATTGATTTTATATGCAACCATGCAAATCATCCTTCGTATGATTTGCATATCTTCACAAGACTTGTACCTAATGCAAAAAAAATAACTTTTTCGATAAACATAATTAAACTTTGTTTTGTGCTTGATGTGTTTGCTTAATTAAACTCAAGCCTCATTATATTGCTTTTGATTATTTTTTCCACTTGCAGAGTGGTACAGTGTACAAGTTAGATTTAAAGACCAGGAAGTGCTGGACCAAAAAATTGTCTATTCCTTTTAACAAGTTTTGCATTCCAGGTAAACTGTTTCAGCTCATTCATGTACGTGATTCCTGTTGGCAGTTTACCTTTAACCAAGATGTTTAGTATTAATGCTTATTATAAACTGTGCATATGTGTAGCTATGTACACATATTTACATATACATTGACATGCAGGTAACTTTTACATGCACAACAGAAGTGAGCCATCTAAACTTTTTCCAGCATTTAAGTTTTTTTATTATGATTATTCTTTTTGCAGACTCTGCTCAAAAGCTTGCTGATTTCACCCTAGGAGCTGCAACAGAGTCACTCCCAGTCTCTTTCTATACTTTGAAGATACAGAACACAAGCTTACAAGCTTCTTTGACTGTCACCCCTAACCTGTGCATTCCAGTTTCTGAAGTGGTAGTTGGGGAGATTAGAGAAAGTGAGCCTGTTTTGTAATGTTTTTAACCACCCAGTTTTCTAAGTCTAAAAGAGTTTCAACAAAATATAGATCATGGTTTATAGTTTTATAAAACAAACTATCCTTGTTTTGTTTTAATGGATCAGTAGGTTTATGTTTAAAATGTTCGTTAATTTTCATTTTTACGTCTTCAGTATAAAGTTATTTTTCTCTACTGAAAATTCCCTATTTAAGTAGGAATATCAAATCTTCTTAACTTTTCTCCATATTGATACTTAAAAAAATTAGAGAAAAGATAAAGCATCAAAAAGCTAGCAATAGTCCTGTGACGATAGTGTCAGAGGGGAGTGAAGTGTTAGAGCGCTCTTTTATCTCAGGTCCCGCTTTTCTGAGTGTCCATCTTCTCTCCCTCTCTGTGTGACCTTTTACAACCCAGTATTATACTACTACATAGCTTGGTCAACTGAGGCAGTTTACGCTGCATCAGTCAGATGTCCATGCCCCAGATCTTCACGTTCAAACTGTGTTGTTTTAACTGTTAGGCTATCCACTCACATGAAAATCGATTTATGAGTACTCAAGAGCTACCCTGTTCAAAGACAGCAGCTCAATGACATATCATGACAGCAGCAGCTGCAATGGCTAGGTTGGACAGTTGGGCACAGACACAACATCAGGTTTCCTACGAAGTACGTTCTGTACGTCCCCGATAGTACCAATCCTGTGTTACTGATGTGAAACGTGGACTCTGCCGATACAGAGAAGAGAATACAGGCATTTGAGAACAAGTGCCTGAGGAGGCTGCTCTGAATATCGTACAGAGAACATAAAATCAATGGCTGTACAAAGCAGGGCTGCCACACACCCATAACACCAAGAACCCCCAGTTGCAACATCAAATGGCGTAAGTACGTCAGGTTTTGCCATTTGATCTGGTACAACACTTTGTCAAAGGGTGTTTTTTAAGATACCTTGGAGGGTGATCGACGCTGCAGTGGAGAAGTTATGCACATGAAGGAATGGACTTGTTGTCCTGTACAGAGCCTGCTCACTCACCCAACGCGAGATTGAAGGGCCTTCTTAGTTGCCATGTCTATCCACGAGGCTTTCCCAGCGACTGGTATCTATCTGTCAAGAGACAAACGACTGACTTAAGATCGACAAAAATGTCTTTTCCTTTTAATCAAGAGAAAACATACTTATGACTTAAATCTTTCTGAGTAAACATCTGGAAGGAAGCATCCAGAAACTATTCCCTTATGATGATGAGCACTTGGTTTTTTCTGTGTGCAGGGAGTACCATGATTATCGTGGGATTTGTTGACATTCAGCCTAGGATATCAGATCCCTCTGTCTTTGATGTGCCTCCAGAGTGTAAAGGGGCAAAGCCTGCGTATTCAGACAAGGTAATGACAGCAATGATTTAGGCAAGATTGGGGAGGAAAATTACTTGGGAAAAGGACTTAGGGGTGGGGGAGGATGGGTAAATCCAAAATTTTTTTTCAGTCTTAGAATAAAAGGTTTGATCCACTTTAGAATGGTTCAGATAAGGTGAATGTGTAAATGGAGGCAGGGGTGATGGTGCAATTAGATTAACTGGCTTGTTCTTCTTGCATTTGCTTAACGGCTGTTAAGGGCAGAAAGAGAGGCACGATGGTTCTTGCTAGAGTTTCATTCCATGTTTGATGTGTTTGGATGATTATTCATAGTGGTAATGTAATTATTTATTCCATTCCATTTCAGAGTTTTCCAGAGTTTTTAACCAAAGCATCTTTTACCAGCAGTTTCCTCTACCTGTAGCCTCTGAAGAGGGATTTGTTGCAGCCAGGCTTCACAAACATTTCTCTTGGATCATTATTTTGTTAGGCTCACCGACTGTCAGTAGACAAAATGTTTCTCCTAATTTTCTGACAGTGATGTGGCTGTCTTTTTATTTATCTGCAACTAATTATGTTAATTTTTATTTATTTATTTGTTGTTTTTTTCTTTTTGGTCAGGAAGGTCTAAGGGAAATAATTCATGTAGCTATGCATGCCAAAGTGCTTAACTTTGTCTTAAAGTAATATCATACTTGTGATCTGAAATACATGTATTGATTTTAAAGAAATTCTGCCAACATCATATGTCTTTAAAGGATTCAACAATGAAGTAATTGCCAAGAATATAAGTTGGGATAACCAAGCTGTCCCTAAGAAAACAAAAACCAACAAAATTCTGTTACATAGGTATGGGCACTTGACCTGGCTACGGTTGGCTAAGACACTGGAGATCACACTTTCTTTCCATGTACTTAAATGTTCAAAAAGTGTTGTGGTTCCAGCATCTGCTTTTCATTAATTATTAAAAAGACAGTTGTAGTTAAAATCCAGTGCTATAAGTGATCGTGAAGATCAGAGAACAGGTCATGTTACTTAATATGCGAGAAATGCACATTCAAAATTAATTAACTAGTGCACATCAGGAAACAAAAGAAAATAATGCTGTTCGCCATAGCATTTTATACTATGAGACAAGAAAGCTGTTTGTATATATCATGCTCATGCTTAAAATATGTATAGAAGTGCTTGTTTGGTTTTTGTGAAAATTTATATTTTCTTCCTTTTCAGCCCTTTAACTTCATATTTTAATTTAGCTATGCATTTTCTATCAAGTACCTTTAGACATCGCAAAGTTGTTTTCTGTGTAAGGCTGTATTTTATTACCTGTCATTTTTGTAATCTTTATCATAACAGAAGTCATATAAATATATATAGCTAGTACTCATATATATATAGTCATATATATGGAGAGAGCTAGTATATATAGTTTAACGCACAACAACAGAAATTTGTCTTTGGCTCTCACAAGAATGCTTACAAATAAAAACAATGTCACATGATTATACATATATAAACACATACACACACTCCTTCCCCCAACATAAAATAATACAGCATAATTCTATGACTCGTCGTACCTCTTATTGAGAAGTTTCATTAAATTATAATTTTCTATACTGATAATTCTTTTCTAAAATAGTTATTATATTATTTTGATACTTGTACAATGCCTGATTTAATAAAGGTTTGATCTAATCAAATGCATCTAAAATTTTTCTTCAGTACAGAATGTTTTTAAGTGCTAAAGGCTATATATGTTGATAATATCATTGCGACAATGTAAGACAGCATGTATGTGAACAGCTTACAGCGATGCCTGCAGGTGGTTCTGTTTATCTGAGTATGAATGTGGCTTTTTAAAACATTTTTTTTTACGGCAGACAAAGGATAACGTGATGTCCCAGCATTTCTCACCCACAGGTCTTGCATCTTCTTCTGCCATCAGTAAGAAAGTTCCTATGCTACTTAAAAGAAAATATAAATTGAAGGAAGAGTATATGTTCAAGGTGCATTAAACTGTATGATTGTTCAGGCTGAAACATAGATGGCTTAATTCATAATTTGTGCTTGATCATTTTACAAATGCATTATTCACAAATGCACATGCATACGTAAAGAAAAACCAGTCCCTATCTTATTCACACCCTGTGAGCCACAAAATAGTAAGAAAAGCAGAACATAAAAAAAGAGCTAGCTATACATGTCATGTTGCGCATCTGCCTGTCATACTATGGACAGTTGAGCATATATTTCACATTGGTCATAGGGTGTTAGTGTGACAGTGACATAGGGTGTTAGCTGTTACGTGTTGTTCGTTTTAAGAGACAGAGATGTGACAATGAGTCATCTTTGTTTTATTCAGAATGGTATGACATCATTAGTGATCTCTGACGACAGTATTTGGTGATGACGATGGCAAGGTACATGCTGTTAATAGTAACATTATATCATGCAGTGTAATATCTGCACATTGCATAGTCAGTCTAGCATAGTTCGATTATGTTTTTAGGTGGTTATCTTTTTTTATTACAAATGCAGTGTCCTAAAAACTGATAAAGTGAACAATAATTAAATAAATTACAAAAACATTTTGTAACACAAGAAATTCCTTGAATGTGAGGTGTGTTAATGTGTAGCTGATCTGATTAAACAGATCACCAAATATTTCAAGTGTATTGACACAATTGCACTAGCACCTAAATGTGAGGTATTGAACAAAGAAAGGTATTACAGAAAAAAAGAAAAATAAGAGAATGTGCATGTTTATGTTAATTTGAATTTACTGTTTGAGCATGAGACTTTTATCAAAGATGAAGCATTCTAGTCCATCCCCTTTAACTTGAAATGGATAGAAAACAACACTGAAACAAATGCCAGTTTTAGTGGTCTTTACTGATTACATCTCATGTCACTGTCACACACATGAACACACTCTTAAGTGACACTTGTACATGAATGGATGAAGCTTCTTTCTTTCTGTTCATGCAGCACATTATTTCATCTAACATACCACCCACTTATAAATGAAACTGACGCAAAGCATTAAAAAACTATAAAGTATGTAGCGACAATGAGAAACTATACATAAATATACCATGTAACCCTCCCCATCATCTTTCTCACTCTCTTTCATGAACATACACAGTTGTTGAAGTCTCAATTCATGGGGCTTATTTACCTTTCATTTCTTCCACTCTACATTCTATTTCTAAACCCCTGCAATATCTTTCTTGGTATGGTAAATTTCCATACAAGGGTAAGGACAAAGTGATTTTTTGCACTGCCTGCACTGAAATTTTGTGTGATTTACCACGTTTTTATATCCCTTTGTGCTCACACCTTGAGCATTTGCTTTTGCCAAGCACACAACACAGATTCTGTTTGGACAAGGTTCAATGAAATGTCTCTCACTCAGGTGAGGCTGGTCTTTATCAGCAGGAGTTGCAATTTCTGTGACGTTGCCACCATTTTCCTGACCAGGCAGATTAGCAAGGTCTTCTCCTACAGACAGTATGAAATCCTCTAAGCACATGGCTGGTTCTCCAATCTGTTTTCGTACCTTCATGTATAAGATGTGAGCTTGTGTCACAGCAAGAGTAAGAAGATGTAAGGTGAGCTTTTTCCACCACTTGATGCTTTTGTGCCGCAGCGGAGTGTAGGAATTCAAGTTGATGGAACCAGACATGTTCTTGGCATAATCAACAAATACTGTTGGCTTTTTATGTTCTCCCGCTTTGCTCTTCACAGCCACCATCTGAGGTCGATGAAATGTGGTGATTACTGATTCTGTCGACTTATCTCTCCATTTTAAAACTACGGCATTTTTAAAGCGTCTGAACTGAACTTCTCCGGTGCGAATGACTGCTTCCATAAAGTCTTTGGGGAGGCCACTTTTATTTGGCTTCACTGTCCCAACTAGACCAGTGTTTTTTGAAGCCAGGCCTTGTGCTACTTTTAAGCTGCAGCAATGCTCATCAGCATAGAGACAGTAGCCTAACGACATTAGAGGTCGCACCAAACGATATACTATATCAGAGGGTTTGTGGCTGATCCCAGAACGATGACAAAAAACTTCAAAATTGTATACATAGCTGGATTCACTTTCACACACTTCATATAACTGGATGCCCTGCTTCACAAACTTGTCTTTCATGTGAAAATCAGCACCATCCTTCCAGGAGCACAAGACCTTTTCAACACGAATCTGTTGCTTGGGAATGTACACGGACTTGAACAGCTGAAAAAATAATAGCCATGAAATCAGATTATGATCCTTCCATGTACAATTTCATTACAGCTAATCAGGAACCATAATGACAAGGGAAACACCTTATCAACTGTATGTAATTATTAAAAAAAATGTTAGTAATGAAAAAGCAACAGAAATAAACTAATACAAACATAGGTGGGAGTGAGCAGCACACTATTGACTTACAGACCTATATCGCCCAGCTTAGTGCAGAGTATTTCTGTGTAGTGATAGATAAATACATAAAACATGCTAAACTTGAGTTACAATAGCTATCATAAAAATCACAGGTTCATTTACATAAGTTTCTCAAAAAGATATCTATAATTAAAAGGTCAATAATATCAATTACCCCTCTTTTAATAAATCTACTAAAAATTGGTTTAAAACATGCTTTGGTATCAGTAAACTGATATCCTGTAACAGGTCTAAGAAATAAAACTACCAATAGGTTTTTATCATTACTTTTAATTATATGATGATATAATCTTAACCACAACAACTAGGTAATCTGTAAAATAATGATTCAAAGACACATGTAAACATTAAGCTTGAGATAGTCTGACTACATTACTCAGAGTAATACTCTATTCCACAGCTGGCATTGTACTACAGTGGACCTAAATTATCCAGTCCTCAATTAACCATAACCCCAATTATCCAGTCTTCAATTACCTATTCATTCTTCCCTACCCCTTCCTTAAAAAACAAAAAAACAAACAAACAAAAACACTGCTCCATAGTGCCATCATTCAAAGGGACCTTTCGCAAAAGAGAAGAATTAAAATTTACACCTACTACAGTACTAATCAAGAAAGCCAAAAAGAATTTGGAATACTGGGTTGCAGCTACTGGTCGATTCAACAATTACCAATTTGACCAAGTTGATTCAACCACACACACAAGTTGATTCTACCATGACCTTTAGTTGATTCAGCTATAGCCACAGTCAATTCGACCACTGGCCTCCACCAATTCAACCATCATGATCAGAAGTTACTGTTCAGTGTAATGACACATTAATTGCTAATTGTATGTAAACAAAATGAAATGACACTTTTTCTATACAAATTATTCATGTGATATAATATTTATGTTGACTTGGATCACTTTCTCTCTCTCACACACACACACACATGCACACAGAGCAAGATGTACATGCATCAACTAAGGACAAAATTCACTTATTTCATGGCCCTTCCATCCTCCTACTTCTACACTTTAAGTGATACAAGAAAATTTCCCATAAAACGAAGTGTAGACTAAAGAGTTGATGTATCTGCAGGCCAAGAACACTTGAGTAATTAAAAAGGCCTTGCGTACAAGATTTAGAGAGATAATTATACCAAGACAAGACATAAACATAAAACTTACATGACTGAGATGGTCGATTAGAGGCCTGACTTTGTACAGAGGGTCATGATCTGGATGTTCCCTTGGCACAGACTTACTATTGTCATTCAAATGAAAGAAGGCTAAGATCTGTCTGAAACGACTGTTAGTCATTAATTTTGACACAAACGGAGCCTGAAGCATGGGTCGAGTTGACCAGTAATCGTCGACTCTTGGTTTCTTCACAATGCTCATGTGCAGCAAAATAGCCAGGAAATGGCTTATTTCCTGCACAGTCACAGCCTTCCATGTGTTTACACATGATAACCTTGATATTGTAGTACTTCCTTCTCTCTCAGCCTCCAGCATTTGTCTCGCATACCTGTTAGTCTCATTCGTGACCAGCTCGAGAATTTCTCCGTCGATAAAAAGTTTGTAAAAGTCTACAGGCTTGCAGGCCTCCCAAGGAGGAAGGAGTAACGGGCCTTGCAGTCCTGGGGTGGCATTAAAGGTTAATGCGGGCGGGAAATCCTCTAGATTTTTGCACCAGTCAGACTTGTAATCGCCAATAGTTTCATATGGAACATCTTCTGCGGCGGCGATATCGATTTCCATCTCGTCCTCCTCAGTATCATTAGCTGCTACGTCGCTTCTACCGTTGTTATCGTTGATCATGTGAATCGGAGAAGCCTCCCTGGCTACCTCCCTGAAATACTCGTCGTTGTCATTGCTGCTGAACGCTGGGTCATTAGGATTATCATCATGCACATCTTCGTGACGATCATCATCAATTACCTCGTCGAGACGATCGTGATTATCGAAATCATTATCGTGCACATCTTCCTCGCGATGACTGTCATCAACATCGATTCGACTTTCATCGCTTTCTGATGTGACATCCCTTTCTTCTTCATCATCCGCTTGTGCTCTAATGTCAAATTCATCGTCTGAGTATATATCGTGGAAGAATTCTGCCACCTGTGTTGGAAATCTATGAGCAGCATGCGCTCGATGCTTGGAGAACATTTTATTTTCAAAAACTCTGTCCCTTCCCGCAGTTACGGAAGTCTGTCGAAAACGAGTCTCGAACAGCTACTTCCGTTTCCTGCTGTCTGCTATTTCGCTGCCCAGCGATGCAATGAAATTTCGATCCCTGCCTCATCACCTCCCACATTATTCTTATTTTTAAAACCAAAACAAATCTTGTCTTATCCTACACCATTACTATAACTGTTATCAAATCACCTAACAGATAACTGAAGTCCTACAACAAATTCCAAAAATACTGTTGAACTGACAAGACATGAATTCTAAAGGCTAAATATTGAGAGTGAAGTAAGAGAGACTAATTTTGTTTTCAGAATGGTATACAGATTAGGGTTGACTACCGTGTGTCGGCATTCAAACAAGATTCTCACAGGGGGAAAAACTGCAGCTGAAGAGATATAACAAAAAATATCTATTTAATCGTCAGCTATGATCGACTTACTTACCCTATATCAGCCCTATATACCTCTCCTCCCCCACTCCCGCACTACTTTCCCCACAGTGCGTTCTGATTAAACAAAGACGATTCAACATACAAGTGGTTTTCAAACTTTTCCAGACAAGTACCACTTTCAAAAATTTCCAATGACCGAGTACCACCTCCCAACCCTATACCCCCTACGAATATATATATATATATACTAGTCTAGGACTTATAGTCTTAGGTTCACCGGTGTTTAGTAAATGATTTAGTTAGCATAGTTAGTTAATTGTTAATATTATTATCTCCATATATTTGTCACAAAAAGTGCGTGCAAAACGAAAGAACTTCATAGTTTGCAGATAAGCAATGAAATCGTGCACTGCAAACTGTTCAAATTTATGACCTTTTTAGAATAACAATTAACTCTCCTTGAATATCTTGTGTTAGTTATCTCTTTGCCTTGGTTCCTTATCAAACGTCACAAAAGGGTTTCATTCAGTTGTGATTTAAAATAATGGACTATCATCCATTTCATTCCCAAACTGACAAACAGAAATTAAGCTTACAACTTTAGGGATAAGTGCATGTTTTTGTAACTTGAGAAAAGTAGTGCGAATGAAATCGGATCACCTCTCAAAATTAATTAAACTGCTAAGTTGGTATGTTATATTACCAGTTTTGTACTAGACCTTGCACAGAAAAATTACTAAATTTTGGGTACTGCGTGATTCTTTCGGCGTACTGCGTGGGTACTCGATCTGTAAGGTTCTTTTTATTTCTTTCTATTTCCTTTCTATAAAACAGACTATACAAAATGAAAATCTTTCCATGAAATAAGTCTTATTATTCAACTGTTATTGCTATTATATTATATTCCACAGATCATGACGATGTATTTTTCACATATGAAATCTTGTTAAAACACATTTTAAATGCTCAAAAATACGATTCCGTTTCACTGATAGCACACAGTCGCTTAATTAGTCTTGGTCTTGTTTGTTTACTTCAAGTAAGAGCAAGTAACTCTCGCTCACATCAAACCTTACAGGTCTCATACTGACAAACCTAACACGTACGACTTGTCTCCGAGTCTGACAAACTTCTAACTCTTGGTGACACGTACGGCAGTCACATCACCCACAGACCCCACGCACCTACCCTCAGGTAAACAGAGTAAATATGCAGAGTACTGTCAATCAGGATTACAAGGGTTCCCAAACTTCTTGGCGCCTGCCTAAATTAATGGCACCTGACACCAAGATCGACATTCTTGCTTCTAGGTAGCAACATATATATGGCCATATGTAAGGTTCCACCCGCAGCAATGACAGCGAACATACAGCCCCCGTAAAATATAGATACGCATGGTGCTCGCGTACCACGTCATACCTTCGCGTACCACTAATCGCGGACTAGTAGTGGTACGCATACCACAGTTTGAAAACCTCTGCAATAGACCACCCATATTTTAAAGTAATCATAATTATCATCATCATCAGCAGCAGCAGCAGCAGCAGCAGCAGCAGCAGCATTGACGTCGTCGTCAGGGAGTTTATTTAACGCCTCACTGAGCTGTAAAAACACTTGTTTTAGATTTTCGAAAATTGTGCAGGAGTGCACTCAGCGTAAAATGTTGTGCAGTACAAACGGAAGTGTAAAAATCTTTAAGAGCAGGAACAGTTAAAGTGCTGCCCTAGTGGTTTGTAGAGACTAAACGAACGAATGAATAGCTTTACTATTTAGGCCTCCAGACCACCAGAACGGCCTTAATTCAAAGTAGAAATTAATTATATAACTATGAGGTGCAAGTTAGTGAAGGGTTTAAACAAGAAACTGTTAACAAGATATCCTCGAGAGCCTGACAATATAAACTTTAGTGGAGTGGCTTAGCAAGTGTCAAGATCTGGAAAGGTGTCGTGAAGTGGAATGACAACTCTAGCAACTCTAGTAGTTTTGAACACCTGTCTAAGAGATTTCCCCCCTCCCCCAACAAAAACAGAAATTTGTGCTTAGCTCTCAAGAACGTTTACAAATAAAGACAACGTGTCACATAATTATACATAAATACACACACACACACACACACTCTCTCTCTCGTCCCCCCCCCCAACATAAACTAATGAACAAAATATTACAACATAATCCTGCGACACATTGTGCATCTTATAGAAAAGTACCATTAGTGCAAAACATTCTGCACATAATTCTTGTATAAAATAGTCATTACATGTATTTTGATATTTGTACAATGTCTGATCTAATAAGAATTCGATCTGATCAAATGCATAGAAAAATTTGTCTTCAGTACAGCAAAGGGACAATTATTGTTTTTAAGTACTTAAAAGCTCTATATGTAAATAACATAGCTGCAATAAGAAAGTCTGCAGCTGAAAAGCTTACATTCAGTGATGTCTGCAGGCAGTTCTATTCATCATACATTTAGCTTTTAAAAAAATACTTTTGGCAGGGGAAGGGCAATGTCCCAGCGTTTCTCTGCACAGGCATGAATGTCGCAGTTAAGTATATCCCAAAGAAAAAGAGTTTATTTTCTCAGATTTGGTGAATCAATAGATATCTTGTTATGTACTGCACAAAATGCTTTGAAAAAAAACACTCTGCAGAGACTGCAAACGACGATAGAAACGGTGAACATAAAAACACAAACAAGGGGTGTTTAGTCCCAGTAATTGTTTCTAAACCCTATAGAATATGGAGTAGCTGTAAGATTATCAAAGGCTAAACTAACTTGGTAGTTTTTCTTGTGTGAATAATGTTTGTGAGCTCCTGTGCTGCAGTCTGGACAATCAGTTACTTCGAACCCTCTATCGCCTTTCTCACGTGAAACCGTACTGCGTTTGTCTGGGTTCATATGCGTTCCTTCAATTACCACCCATTGTTGCATTCTAAGTTTTCGGACTTGACAGTAGCATGACGGAAACCTGAACCTTGAGTCCTTTATTGATGAAGCGTCATTGCCAAGCTCGTCCATGCATTGGACAAAGTCAAGGCTGACTCCAAAGCCCGAATCAGGATAAAAGGTGGCGCGACTCCGGACGTCTTCGTTACCAGACGCCAATCGAGGTGAAGGTTCGCAACAAAGAGGACAGCCCACCACGAGAGACAGCTTGGTAAGAACTCTCCTTCTCTTTCGTCTTGATTATCCTGCGTTAATTAAAATAATTTATGGCATACATTTAACGTGTACAGGAGTAATGGGCAAGTGGACAGTTATTACAGATCAGTAGGTTAATTATTTTTAATTTCATTTTTAATTTTCGAGCCGTGTCTGTCCTTAACAAAACAGGTGTCAGAATAACATCATATTAACATATATAATCCGTAAATACTTTCAGAGTTCAGTTCTTCTCAGAGTGAATTTAACAGTATGGCGTACAGTATTCTGTTGGGCCTAGTGTTTGCAGCTGCTCTGGGTTTGAGTACAGCTCAGACAAAATATTGTTGTGCCCCTGACCAGTGGGAAGGTCTGGTGGCTACCATTACCAACCAAGGAGGCAGGATCGGTCGACAAATTAGGGTATTTATTTTCACTCTTTTAATTTGATTCAATAAGTTATCATGGTTTGTTTTGATTGCTGAAATACAGTACGTGGCTGTTCTCGTGTTTACATGTTTGAGGAGACTGGAGTTAGTCGTTGAAATGACCAAGTGAAAACGCTCCTAATAATGGTGGGAGCCTCAAAAGTTTATTTTGTTGCCTATACTAGGATATTATAGGTGTTCGGCGTTCAACCATTTTTCTATGTTACCGGCTATAGACATTATATTGTGTACCAACTTGGAATTAGGGGGTTAGTAAATTCAGATGAGAAAAGAAAGAAGTTACAGCAACAACAAAAAAAGAAAGAAATCAAACACGACTAAAAGTTGTTATATCTTGGCGATCAGATTTGTTGTAAGTAATGATGAACGTGGTAAAGTGGTGAAAGATAAGATGTGAGGAAAGTTTACCGATAGTATAAAGCTTAGTTAAAGATAATATGTCTAGTTGCATGCTGAGCAGCAGAAGGTTGGTGGGAAAGGAACGTAAAATGAACGATTTTTCCTCCATATCTGGAAAACACATTTTTGGACGCTCTACTAAAGCAAGAGCACGCGCGCGCGTGTCAATCATCATATATAAATGTTCAGAATAGAATGTTTCATTTTATTACGCTGTGGCTAAGAATTTTCAATCTTGTCCTTTTCAGACGACCGCATATGTGTTTTATGACTTAACAAACCAGCGCACGGCTGTTTTCTTCAATTCTACCCAGTCATCCGGCGAACAATTTTTTTTTGAAGTTCTGACACTTTTTAACGTCTCGTCTGTACGTAGGCTGTAGTCCCGTTTCGTTAAAGCTAAACATTTTTATCTTGATTTTTAAGTGACTTTACTTAAAAATAATATAAACGTGTGTGTGTGTGTGTGTGTGTGTGTGTGTGTGTGTGTGTGTGTGTGTGTGTGTGTGTGTGTGTGTGTGTGTGTGTGTGTGTGTGTGTTATGTATCTTTCTTAGCCTCCTTATGGATGAAGTCCACTTACGCTCTGACTCAGTGTTGTTGTTTCATCAGCTTATTGAAGAGATTACTATTTTCATCCTAATGTTTTACACTTTCTTGTCTGTCCCTTACTCGTTTTTCAAACAAGGAGAGAAACAAAATTTGCTGCGGAATGAATGAGTGAACTAATTTATTTTGTGATACTATATTCTGAGGACAAGTACAAGTTATTGATAACTTACTTAAGAAGAAGCTAGCCTGATTTTTACATACTTTTTCATGTAATGTGCAGAGTACTGGAACGATTTATTATCTAAATTTGAAAACAAAAGAGTGCAGTGTTATCAATATAACAACTCCAATATCCAACTACTGTGTGCCCGGTAAGTTTATCTAACCATCTGATGAATGAAGAAATATATTTTTGGTCTCAGAATTTGTCTTTATTTAACTCTTATCCTGAGGTAATTTGTTAATGAATATGTCGGGAAATGGGATATGCAACTTCAAACATGCATGCGCACAAACAAATAGAACGTGTGAGTACTTGCTTAGTTAGACACACCACGCACACACACCTCTATCCAAACATGTCACCACACACACACACACACACACACACGCACGCACACACACACACACACACACACACACACACACACACACACACACAGAATGTACAGAAATTTGACGGCACAGAAACAAGGAAATGAAGGAAGGAAATAAGGAAGCACTCTCTGTCCCTTTTCCTACAACGCAGATTCACTGGCAGAATGTGTCAACAGCATGCAATTAGCTAATAGGGCTGACCAAGCTGTCCTAACTACTGACAGTTGGTCCATTAGTAACGTGTCCTCTCGTTGCAGACACAGCTCACAAGCTGGGTGACGTCACCCTCGGAGCTGATGGCGAGTCCCTGCCGGTGTCCGTCTTCCTCGACATCGAAGACGGAGTGGAAGTTGTGTATACTTTCACTCAGAATCTTTGCATCCCCGTCTCGCAGCTGATGACTTCAGACGAGAAACTAGGTACAAGACTCGCCTCCCTTTCCCTTGCCCCAAGCAGCATTGTCGTCGTTAGGAGATGAGTTAACAAGTTGCTTAGCGAACTGAGCTCACTATACTTGCTCAGTGTGCTGAGCTCACTATACTTGCTCAGTGAGCTGAGCTCACTATACTTGCTCAGTGTTTTCTGCCGGCTCTGCTGTATTCCGTCTGTACTTTGATGTCTTGTTTTTGTGCCATGCTTTCGGCACAGTTTCTATGTTTCTGTCTTGTAATTATGGTTGTTCGCGTCTCTGTACACTAGTTTGAGGATGCGTTATGGTTTGTGTCGGTATGTATGCTATGATATGTTAAGTGTCTTTACTTCTGTAGTTACATTTCTTTTATAAAGAACATTGTGGCTACTTTTCAGATAGATGCAACAAGACCAACTAGCCAATTCCAAACTTTAACCTGATACGCTTCAGAAGTGATGCAAACTCCAAATGTTAAAACACATTTTAATAAGTGCTAATATCAACAATTGTTCTTAGTTCTAGTAGGTATAGTGACGACAATAACTCCCGTTCTTGATTAAAAAAAAAACACTTCAACTTGTCCTTTTCTCTTTTGATAGCACGTTTACGCAAAAAAAAGGATAAAAAGAAAGCCCGGAAGCTATTTACTGATCTACTCGATTTCTGGTAAACAAAATAAAGATGCTGAGATGAAGTGAGCTTATCTTGAAGTATAATGATTAACAGAAGTGTCAAAAAGCGGCCCTTGTTATTACCTTTAATAATGCATGTTGGTGTCTATGTGCAGGGAATTACATGAATGTAGCGGAATTTGCAAACATAAAGACTACCATCAACCAAACCTCAGTCTTCAATGTACCTCCAGAGTGCAAACATGCTAGGCTGATGTTTACACCCGAAGAGAGCTTTGTGGCAAGTTTCCTTTCTCAAATTGTTTAACCTGTAATAAAGCAGTAAACTGTCTGAAGCACACTGAACAACACATCACAAACATTACTCAAGGTGATGTAAGAGAGCGAGAAAGAGAGTAAGAGAGACAGACTTGTGGGGGAATGAAATGTTTACGCCGAACCAGCAGCTAAAGAAGAGAAAGAATAGATGAGATCTGAGATGAGATCTGACCCTAGAACAGTCAATCTTCACTGTGTTGGTGAGACAGACAGAGGAATGTAGAGCGAGAGAGAAATAATAAGAATAACTGAGGTTGAGGTCCAGTATATTTTCACTGCTGCATCAGGGAATAGGGGAGAAATTTCTCTTTATATTTGACAATCAAGTGGAAACATTTTTATTTATTTTGTACATTTCCTTACCATTCCCAGAGCAAAAACAGCAGAAGTAGTAAAGCTCCTACCCATGGGATCTAGATGTTAATGAAAGTAAATTTTAAAAAAAAATCAAACATTTCTTAGGGGATGAAAAGATTTTTAGACCAGAGCAATATTAGAAGCACAAATAAATGTATCGGCAGCTATTACTTTGTTGTGCTATTTGTCGATGAATGGAAGATCAGGTTAAGTTGGGCTGTGTGGGGGTCATAATACCTGAAGAAGAAAGTAACCGGGGTGAAGCTTGTTTAGAGAATAGGGGTAACGACAGATGAGCACTGGATGTACTGGAGAAATATGCTTGATGTATTTGAGAGACTAATAAGTAATTAGGAATGTGCATATTGATAACTTGGTTGAATGATTATACTGATGCTGGTGATTTACCATGCCTTGTTTCAGCTACAGTTTCCGTCGATGCTGCCAAACATATTTTCCATCAAAAGGCATTTTCTCTAGCTTCCAGCGGATAACAGGGCACTTGTAAGATCCAGTCTGGAATCTGTCAGAATACCCTGGATGAAAGCAGTCTCTGAAGGATACAAAAGCTGATTAAGCTCGAGTTTATAATTTGCTTTGTATTTTCTTTTCACTTCTTCGATTTTCTCACACTTTATGTTAGTTTAATTATCTTCTATACAACATAATATTTATGTAAAGTGTGATCCACTTATATGCAGTGTCAATACATATTCTACCCATTCAATAAAGCTTAAGCAGCACTTTAAAGTGCAACTTCATGCATTTCTTGCCGGATGCGACATGGCGTCAAAAGTTTTCTAATTAATTTAGAAGTGAATCTATTAATTTGTTTGCTCTGGGTGTTCAATATTTCTATCAAGAAACCTAATTAAAATTTTTGGACAAAGATTTATTTTCAAATATTAAACATATTTTTCGGGAGAAAATTTTTTAAAGACTTTATTAATGCACATCCTTAGTCAGCAAGGGGCTTTTGATGACATCAGAAACTGTCGTCTTTAGAACCTTTGCCCCCTTCCTCCATCAGGTAGAGTTATCTCTACCGACAGTTCTATCTCTCACTTTACAAATGCATGTTCACGATTTACCAAACTATAAACATAATAAATGATAAACATTTGCATACGCATAAAGTATGTGGCTCAACTGAATGAGTCTTTCTCGCTGCTTTCTTAATAAAACCATGATAATCTTTTATCACAAGTGTTTGTAATCAATACAGACGATAATTAAATGTATTAGGCAAAATAAGAACATACATCCAAACTCAGCACACGCTTATTGCTGCGATAGAAACCAGTACAAAATCGAAAGTCGCCATTCAAAATCTTTTAGGTTGCGGCTGCTGATGCTCGTGCAAACTGTGCATTTGTGTTGCGAAGGTCACAGTGGCGTAGGAACCGGGGGGAGGGGCAAGGGGGGCAGCCGCCCCCTTCCCAAAAAAAAGATGCTGGGAAGGCAAGAATGTGATCGTCGTTCATTGTCAGCATGGAGCTGCCCCCCCCCAAAAAAAAAAAATGAAGATGATGGGGCACAGGTCATGACAAGTTCAAAGTCTCCATCTATTTGGGCTGCAGGATGTCAGGGCAGATGTTTGATAAACACAGCTGAATCGTCGCTTGCAGCGGCAGATGTATATACAATTCATTGTCACGCACACACACGCGCACGGACACACACACACACACACGTGGTAATTTTTCGGATGCTGTTGTTGCTATGGACAGCATTCATTGAGAAGCAAAACACTGGGCTGCCCAACACACTAGTCTACATATATGGCAGATGACAGGGGGTGTTAGTGATCTACCATCCCACTTTACTTGCTACGTGGAACAGTAGCCTAGAAATCTTGTAACTAACCTCAGCACATCGGGTAGTAAAAATCTTTGCAGGTTTGACTTCGCCGTCACTGAACAAATTATTTAAAGTGATGATGTATCCTAGAGACGGAAAGTCCTTTGGGAGTCGAAAGCATCTCAGGGTAGATACAGGAAGGCTTTTCTTCACGAAGAACTCTTAAACGGGGTATTTTATTTATACTGTTGACATCAAGTTTTATTTCTACACTGACATAAACCAGACTCAAGAGTTCTTTCTTTATTTCTTCATTTTGATTGGTTTTAGTTCTGCAGCTATGAGGTATGGACATCTATGGTATACATTTAAACTATATGATAATAATCCATTTACATTGTAAATTTGAATTTTATATTTCTAGAAAATAGCCAGATATTAGCCATGATTTAATTTATGCCCAGAGTCAAGATTTTAAAAAAAATAAAAATTAGTTTCCTCTCACTGGACGTGAGTACAGATCCGACAGCTACGGACCAGTTGAAGAGTCTGATGAGTTATTTTGACTGTAAAAAGTTAAAAACGAGGGAATATACAGACAATAGTGTTACCAATTCGTGGTACAATGTAATCAATATAAGGTTGGTCTGGTGATTGTTACAGGAAGCTATAAATGTTAGCGAAAAAACAAACAAACTTTATAATCTATCGTCCATTAACTCCTTTTGCTGCTAGACTGTTAGCTCGAAACAGAGAAAACTATGTCAGTACCTTCTTTTTGTCTTCCTTCTTGTCTAGACGAAAGAAATCGTTTCTTCACAATGTTTCTTTACAAGTCGTTCTGCCAAATGTTAATGGTGGCAGGCTGAGAATATGGAGTAAATTATGTCTTCTCACAAATACTGATGGCGTCATTTCACAGATCTCTTGCCGCAAATGGGATCCACGGGGCAGACACCTGTGATAAGCATTCTGTTTAAAAATTTTGAGTTACAGAGAAATTTTGGGGATGTCAGCCTACAATAAAAGAGGTGAGCATGGCGCACGATGTCTGCCTCACGATCGACGACACCGCGCGTGCAGCATCTGGTCTCGCACCATTGTGATAAAATACATAACGCACAACAGGAATGACACATCTTAACACCACTGCCTATAGTGCAAGCTTAGTATCAAGAGGCCAGTTGCACAACACGTTTCTAAACCTTAAAACTGATCTAAAAAGGCAAAATCACTTCTAAGCCATTTTGATTCTTTGCAGAAAAAGATACACAAAATTGTACTGACAGGACGGAAAGTCAAACCTAAACAACTTTATCTTACTTAAAGCAGTTTTAGTTTTAAAATTCTAAAATTGTGGTGTGCATTTTAAACTAATTATCTAAATAGAGTTAAGTCTTAAAAGTGTTTAAAATTAGAAATGTGTTGTGCAACTGGCCCCTGACCTTTATACTTTTACATTGAGCAGTTTCTGCAGCTTGAAATGCCAACGACTGTCAGACTTAGGGGATGAGTTGCAAACGCGTTTCCGGATACATAAAAAGTGTCCACAAACGTCAGAGATGCAATAGTCCACAACGAAATGCTTATAATTATTTAGAAAGCAAAACAAGCGTTTTTTTGCCGTCCTTATCGTGGGTCATACTCCCTTTGCCAGCCATCTTTCTTGTGCAAATATTTACCCCACCTTACATATGTCATGCATGAGTGTGTGATTGTGTATGCGCATGGGTGTGCGTGTGTTCATACCCCTTTCACTAGTTTCAAGGATATCTTTTACATGCAAGTTATAATTGTCTCAGCCTTCCGTCACTCCATATCAGTAATACGTCGTATACGCACTTCTTTTGTTTCGCATCAGATAATGAAAGTTAAGCTGATCTACCCCAGAAAGAACTCGACAACTAAAGACATTAGACAAGAGCTAAGAACAAAAATCATTTTAAGTGCTCCTTCGAGCAAGGAAAAAATGTCAAAAGAACTCATAAAGACTAAACTGAGAGGTAAATAATCTGCAAAGATAATAATTTAGTTTTATTTCTTAAATAAATAGCTAAGCAAAATAAGCCACCCCAAACAAACTGAGCAATTCTGTGCTGATGCTTTTCTCAGTTTTTTTTGCCAGGCGACAGGAGAGGGGGGAAAAGAAGTAGGTTATCACTTATTTATTTTGTTTAATAAATTTATTTTGTTTTATTATATAATTTACTTAATTCACCAGATGGGGGAATAAATTGATTAGATGGTGTTTTAAGCAGTGCAACTAAATATTTCTTCATTTTGTGGGATTTAAAAAAAGGATTTTACAATTTGAGGGACATCATTTCTAAATAAGAAAATGTCCTAATGTTATATTTTCAGTGAGTTTAGCGGAATTAAAAATCACAAAAATACCTAGGATTATTTTCTAAATTTTGTTAAATTGTTGTTATTTACCCACATTATTTGCGATACTTTTGTCAAGTGTAACATGTCTAAGAAGCGTTGAATTAATCAAGGTTAATTAAAGTTAGGATGTTCTTTAACCCTCACCCTACTGTAGGTGACTCTGCATATAGCTTGTGTACTTGTGTGTGTCAATATGTGTCAACATTTTTCCTTGTTTGTATATATTATCAGTTCCATCTATCTTCAATTTGTCATTTGTGTCTTTGTGATTACGTGTTTTGGGTGGGGACGTTAATTTTGTTTGTTTTTGTAATTTTTACATTTTTAAAAACTCTGTCTTTGTGGTCCTCTCGAGTGTGTACCGGTAAATATGCACAGCTATGCAGGTCTATGCTGTTATTGGTCTTTCCATGTGAAACATCATCAGTGTCCTATTTCTACTTACATACCGAGAATTCCTTTTGTCTAATTTTATCGTCTTTCTCTCATCTCTCTCTCTCTCTCTCTCTCTCAAAAATGCACTATTCAGTGGAATGTACGTTTTAAAGATATCAACAGGAGGCAAACGCGTACTAAATTTGTGTTAGTCGGTGAAGATTCAAGTTAAAACCGACTGACGGTATTGACACTGAAGAACAGGTGACGCCCTTCGCCACGTTAATTATCCATCAAGAGCAATGCAAAGATTTGGGTAGTCTTTCAACAGCTGCAGTCTAGCTAATCTAGAGTGTGAAAATGGCTGAGGACAATACTTGTGTACATGGTAATCGTAAAAGCCGCTTGTCAGCTTTAATAAAGCGTCTGTTTCTGTCTTGATTCTTCAACTTCGGTTATAACAGCTTCCATTCGAAAAAGTTCCTTTAACTGTAATCTTTATTGGGTGTGATTTTGGTCAGTGACCTTACTAATTTAATCTATGTTGTCATTAACATCCTGCTACGTGCTGGTATCCTGCCTCGTTGAGTAGCACCTGGGCGGCAAGAGAAACAAAGGTTTGCTCCATCACGGATTAAACAAATTATATTTTATCTGACTGATTCAAACGTAGATGTGGAGCGAATTCCCACACTCAGTTTTTCGAAAGACCCGATGACATTATTTAATTGCTGAACTGCTGTATCTGGTGTTTATGAGTTCTGAATAATAAAGAGATCTCAGTCAGATCGACCGACGGTGGAGGCAGGAGCCCGTGCTGATTACCGCACGATCGACGACACCACACGTGCAGTCCTGACGGTGACTTTTCCCACCCTCCCAGGGGATTTACCATAAATTATACTGTGTCGCGTTAATATATAATAAGATTATATAGCTATTACAATGCTGGGAAGCTACTGTGACACAGAGATAAATAACAGTTTATCATTTGCACTAAAGTTATGTGTTAAGAATTCAGAAAAAAAATATCTCTGAACCAAAACCACTCCCGAGCCGAGGATCCAGGATCTCACTGTGTATATGGATGTATGCAAGTGTCTTTGAGATGGAGAGATGGCCACCACCTTTACTAAAAGCTGGACTCGAGAAAAGTGTGATCTCCACCATCTCGTCCCCCAACGACCTCAAACAGAAGAGGGAATAATATTTACTTTACGTGACCATGCACGCAGTGGCGTAGGAAGATGCTCGGCTTTGGGGCATGCTGACAATGAATAACGTTCACATTCTTGTCTTCCCAGCATCATTTTTTTTTGGGGGGGGCAGCCGCCCCCCTTGCCCCCCCCCCCTACGCCACTGGCACGTGTTATCTAAAAATATTCGACATCAGACTAAGACATATTATGTCAGTTACGCTTTCGTCGCTTGTTTTCTTTTAGAGGTGGTGGGCGTGGTCTTTGCTTAGTGACCCTCAAGTTCTGACCAATCTGAAAGGACCTCATGATTCTTGTCAGTTAATGTTTGCGTCACGCAATCCACTGACAGATGTTTGTGCATAAAGTACGGTTTATAAAGAAATTAAGCAATTCTGAGGTACACAGCCACCAGGATAGTAGGAAGAAAAATAATAGGTAACCATGCCTTAAGTTTGTTTCACTTAATTTATTATTATCTAGAACATTTTGAAAAGATGCTATTTTATGTAGAAAATGTAGTGTTTCTTCATCTTCTGTTATTTCTCAAAAATACTTTAATGCTGTAGAAATTATTTTGAAGCCAGAAAATTTATCTTTTAATATTAATAATATTATTATCGCCAGTGATTGTTGGTAAATGTCATTAAAATGCCTTTACTTCCACGTGGGATTAGCGCACAGAAGAAAAATGCCTACTATTTTTTCTGAAAAAGTGTTTGTACGTAAGTGTTCTCATTTATAAACAATGGTTCTGAAAGCGAAATACACTTCTTTATGAAAAGTTTAAAATACTTCAGAAAGTTTGGATTAAAAATGTACCCAGAGGGATGCTCTATTTCACTTCAAATATTGTTGTTCAACTGGGTGTATGTAATGTATTGTAAAAAGGGTAGAAGCGTCCATAAAAGAGTGTAAAGGTTGGTCGACTGGAACCAAAATAGTTTTAAGTGAATAATGATCAGAAGAAAATGATACGGATTTAAAAAATACTAAGCAATAAATATAGAGAAAAAGAAAATGAAAGGCTACTTTTAACATGTATAGATGGATGAAGAAAAGCCTTTCATTCTGTCTTTTATTTGTGTATCTGTCGTTATTGTTCCTCTGTGTTTTTGTGTGTGTGTGTGTGTGTGTGTGTGTGTGTGTGTGTGTGTGTGTGTGTGTGTGTGTGTGTGTGTGTGTGTGTGAGAGAGAGAGAGATGTGGTGTACGTAAGTGTTTATTAATTCGTGTTGGATTTCACACAGGCAAGAGAGTACAAAAAGAGATAAAATGGCATCAATGTGGACCGAATCAGGTTCTAAGGCCGCCATTCTGCTTGTCACGATCATCCTTGCAGTCCTTCCTCAGTCACGCTCAGCCTCCCCTCCTCATATTATTTTCATCGTCGCCGACGATTTGGGTTGGGCTGACGTCGGGTGGAGGGATCCTTCTATGTACACCCCGAACCTAGACCGCCTGAGGGCAGAGGGAGTAGAGCTGACCAACGCGTACGCACAACCGTCCTGCACCCCTTCTCGAGCTGCGTTCCTGACGGGCATCTACCCGTTCCGTATGGGAATTCAAGATTCCGTGTTTGTTGCTCCTCAAAACATTTCCGTACCGCTGGACCAAACGATGCTGCCGCAGAATCTGAAGAAGCTCGGTTACGCCACGCACATGGTGGGCAAGTGGCACCTGGGCTTCTGCCGCTGGGACATGTCACCCACACGTCGAGGGTTCGACACCTTTTACGGCATGTACAACGGTCACGCCGACTACTTCACCCACATGGGACACAAAAACGGCTACGACCTTGTTTTTAACGACGCACCGGTTTGGTCTGCAAGTGGCACCTACTCCACACATTTGTTCACTCAGAGAACCATCGACATCGTGAGTACCCACGACCAATCACAGCCCCTCTTCATCTACCTGGCGTATCAGGCTGTCCACGAGCCGCTCCAAGTGCCAGAGCTCTACGTGAACAGTTTCTGTGCTCACGTAGATGCCAAGAACCACCGAAAGAAGCATTGTGGGATGGTGGCGGCCCTGGACGAGGGCATCGGTAACATCACGCGCGTGCTGGAAGAGCTGGGCTACATGGACAACCTGCTCATCTTGTTCACCTCGGACAACGGCGGGCCCGTACACAAAGGCTCGAGCAACTGGCCACTGAGAGGTTCTAAGCTGACTCTGTGGGAAGGAGGAACCAAAGTCACAAGTTTCCTGCACAGCAAGTCACTTTTTAGGGGCAACACATCATTTAGTGGACTCATCCATGCAGTTGATTGGTACGCTTTATGTTTCGCTCAGAAAGGAACTAGTCCTTTTATGTCCTGCTCATTTAGATTCGTATGTCGTTTTATATATTTTAATGAAGCGAAAGTCTAAAAATGCCTCACAGCCGTCCACAATAAAAGCTATTTTCGAATTTTTAGACAAGACAAAAGTGGAGAGAGATAACTAGGGTCAACTATCAATGCGCCACGACCAAGATAGATTGAACCACTTTCACCTACTTTCCCTATTAATACTAGTGTGAGTATTTCAACTAGGGGGAAGGTGTGGGACTAGACAGTCCAAGATCAGGAAGGTGATACCTTGTGATGATGGCTGACACTATTAACATAATTTGGCTGGTCAGCCACAAAGTCGATGTTGATCACGTCATATAACAACAACTGCTGTTTCAACTGTAAAGTTTCCTTCAGACTTGGACAAGTTAAATTCTTCAGCGGCATCTTTTCTTTCGAATCACTTTATCATGCTACGCACACAGGTACCCGACTCTCGCACGAATAGCCGGTGACAAGAACCCCATAATACAAGTGGATGGCCTTGACCTGTGGGACAGCATTTCCAATGATGACGTCAGCCCGAGGGAGGAGTTCGTGTACGACATCAATGACGTCAAACAGAGAGCTGCCATTCGTTTTCAAAATTACAAGCTCACGTGGGAAAACCTAGGCCACACAGGTAAGGTATATGGGGAACGTACGTATCTGAACACGTGTATGCGCGCGCACGTGTGTGACTGTGTGTGCGTGCGTGCGTGCGTGCGGGTACGTGTGTTTCGCAATCTTTCCTTCTTTCCTCCCCCTCTCTACTTCATTGTGAAAATAACAAACTGTATTGCTGTTTGCAATATCCGTAAGTCATCATCTCTTATAAATGTCTTCTCAGACGGATGGTACAATCCCCCACCCGGAGAGCAGGAAGTGGAGTCTGATGGTAGATCACAGAAGAAATATCAGTTGTTTGACCTGGACCAGGATCCAAGCGAAAAGATGGACGTCAGCGACATGAAGAGACACGAGGCTCTGTTGCGCACGATGATCACCAAACTCAACGGCTACAAGGGCCACGCCATGGCCTCTCTTCAACCTAATAAAGTAGACGAGGCTGATCCTGCGAACTGGAACGGCGCCTGGACACCAGGATGGTGTTGAACGAAACCGATTCATTCACGCTTTATGAAATATTATTTTGCTTCTTTATTCCATGTCTCTTATCGATAAATTTACGGGTGACCGGACACTTAATCCCCGGACACTTAATCCCCGACACTTCATCCCCGACACTTCATCCCCCAGACACTTAATCCCCAGACACTTCATCCCCAAATCGCAACACAACACTCAAAACTGCTATATTGTGAACTTGAAATATTATAACCGTAAGAGAAATGTGTCGCGTGGTAACTATGCGTAACTCTGGTAATACTGGGTTGCGCTGGGTTTACAATTACAAGTAGTTTACAATCTACCCTCTAGGCGATACTAGGTGGACTCCCTAACATAACCAGCCAGTCCCAAGGCCATACTGACCAGGAGCTGACAACTGGTTGTAAAAACACTGGTTCATGACAGCGCCAATGACGTCTGGGGAGAGAGAGACACCTCAGGGGCGGGAGGAGCTCCTCTTGTCGAATTGGCTACTTCGTTGATTATTGGATGATGAGGGAGTGACCAATGGCATCCCTCGTTGTATGTGTCTTTACGAATGTGAAGAGTAAAATAGGGAAAAGAAGACATTGCAAGACACTTCTCGCCACGACGGCGGCGTGGACGGAGCTAAGAACTCAGGAATATTGAAATCCCCCCCAGCACTTGCCTATGTACGTGAAGAAGACGCTGTTGATTCTTTCGAAATACTTGCAGAGTCAATGCCACAACATGATCGCATGCCGGAACTTCTATCCTACTTCGAGCATACATATGTACGTGGTCGCAGACTGCGCGGTAGAGGGGATAACTATGCTTCAGCTTTATTCCCTCCAGATACTTGGAACAAATACCTGAACGTCATCGGCGGTGTTGCACGAACAAACAACGCTGTGGAGGGTTGGCATCACGCCCTCCAATCTCTCTTCTCCTGTCACCATCCAACAATGTGGACATTCCTTGATGGTCTACGTAAGGATTGTCAGCTACACAAGGCATCTGTTCTACAGTCATGCGCCGGGAGAGAGAAACGTCCAAAGAAGAAGTCCGCTGAATTGGCCATGAGAATTAGCAACATTGTACAGCGATATGAGGCAATGGATTGTCTTCTGTACCTTCGATCATTAGCTTACCTGTCATATTGATTAACAACACTTTTCATATCTTAATGTTGAAAAACATTGACTCTAATAGCTCACATGAACTGTAACTAATGTTATAAATGTTGAAATTAAGTATTATTTTAATTGTCAAACATATTTTCATGTTTACATGAAAATAATTATTTGAATTTGAATTAATTTTTTCATTCACTTCATATTTTTTTGAGTTGACATTTCATTTTGAGGATTAAGTGTCTGGGGATTAAGTGTCTGGGGATTAAGTGTCCAGGGGATTAAGTGTCTGGGATTCAAATTTACGATTGGATTATTATTCCTCCAGCCACCCTGAAATGTCTTCTCCCTTCCAACCTTATTTCTTCAGAGAGGTAAATATTCTCTACTGATGTTTCCTGTCAAACTTTCCAACGAAATAAAGGAAGGCTGTAAGCGAATAAAACTGATGAAAACTGCTGGAATGACTTTCCTCGAAAGATATTTGACTACCTGGAATAAAATGCAGTTACAACTGATCAAACATTAATTCGCAGTTGAAGCGCATTTTTTTGTGGCAGTTCTTCTCTTCTGCGCCTCTATTTTCATAATACTTGTGAACTGACATGAAATTGGTAAAGTTTTGGAAGTGTTAGGTCTCTCTCTCTCTCTCTCATTCACGTTTCTGCAGATCTACCAGTCCTACGGGAATAGGTCGTAAGAGCTGTACATAGTCTGAAGGAAGGAAAGTCGCCAGGCGTTGATAATGTATCAGCTGAGCTGCTCAAGCAGGGTGGGGAAGAAACTACAAAGGCCCTTAAATTATTGTCCTGTGCCAAAGAGTCCTGGAACGCAAGGAATTGCCCAAAGAATGGACGCAGTCACTAATCATACCCCCCCCCCCAAAAAAAAAAAAGGAAACAGAAAACCAGTGTAGCAACTGTACAACGGACAAATTTATTCGTTCTATGTACGAGATTCGGATGAATCTCAGTATTTGTCTCGAACGCCTGAATCCGTCGCTCCAACTCGAGGAGCAAGTTCCACATTCCGCAGTCGTACAGCAGGATGGGGACAACTATAGGGACTGGCATAGGTTAAATACACTGCTCAAGTCAAGATACCTGCACTGACATGTCACTAAGCTGCACCAAACTGATTCACACAGCAGCAGATACTGACCGTATAAAACATGTTACATATAGCAACCAACGAGAAAAAAAAACGTTCAGCAGATAAAAAAATCGAAATCTCAGGAGAGATCTTGCTATACAGAACTCTAATCTCTCCAACGGAGTGGAAGACGGATCATTAAGTCACTCGTTCTGTTTCCTAAGTTTTAGAAAAGTCTATCGATGGACCTTTGAATCTTTGAACTGGTCAGCATCTAGTCAAAACAATCTAACATTCTTATTTTTTTCTCATAAATATGAAAATTTCCTACACAACACAGATGCCCTCCCAGGATGCTCCATGACCAAGTTCCTACCAGTCTCTGAGACCGATGTGAAAGCGGTTATTCTAAAAGCTTAACCAACAACTTGCGAGTTAGATCCGATGCTCACAAGCCTTCTGCTCGAGTGCCTAGATACTCTACTTCCTGCCATCACAAATATTGTAAATGTCAGCCTGTCGTCAGGTGTTTTCCCATCTCTGTTCAAAAATGCGGTGGTGAGGCCACTTCTAAAGAAATCCACGCTTGATGTCAATGTGCTAAACAACTACCGCCCAGTTTCCAAATTGTCTTTTCTCTCTAAGATCATAGAGAAAATAGTTTTGACACAGCTCTGGGCCTACTTACAAGAGCACCATCTTATCCCACAAGCTCAGTCGGCGTATAGACCTTTCCACAGCACTGAGACCACTCCTATTAAAGTAACAACAGACATATTATCTGCTCTTGACAGTGGTGATGTCTCTCCATTAACCCTACTGGACCTGTCTGCTGCATTTGACACTATAGACCACTCTCTGCTTCTTCACAGACTCCACACCCTCTACGGGATTTCTGGACCTGCGCTCTCATGGTTCAACTCCTATCTCACTGATAGGACCCAGACTGTGTTTGTTGATGGTCAGACATCTCGCCCTGCTTCACGTTTCTGTGGCGTTCCCCAAGGCTCAGTACTTGGCCCAGTTCTGTTCATCCTGTATACTAAGCCCCTTTCATCATGCATCCGGTCTCACCAGGTTTCTCATCAATCCTATGCTGATGACATGCAGCTTTACTGTTCTACTCCGCCGGCTGAGTCTCACTCTGCTATTAGCTCTATAGAAGCTTGTATCAGCGATGTCAAGGGCTGGATGGTAAAAAACAAGCTTAAACTAAATGATGATAAAACGGAAGCCCTCTTGTGCCATAGAAGAAGACATCAACCTTCACTCGTCAGTCTGCCCAATCACATCAAGGTGGGCGACAGCAACATCACCTTCACGTCATCTGTTAGGAATCTGGGATTTATTGTCACTGATGACATGACACTCGATAGACATGTAGGATCTGTCTGTCGGTCTGCCTATTATGAGCTCCGTAAGATCAGTGCTATCCGTCACTTTCTCTCTACACGTGGTACCAACACTCTTGTCTGTGCGTTTGTTCTTTCTCGACTTGACTACTGCAACTCCTTGCTGGCAGGCTGCCCTGACTACCTCATTCAGAGACTCCAGAGAGTACAGAACTCTGCTGCACGTCTGGTGCTTAGTGCAAGGAAACGGGACCATGTCACTCCTCTCCTTCGTTTTCTACACTGGCTACCCGTCCGTTCTCGCATTCAGTACAAACTGTCTGTGCTGTGTTTTAATTTCTTTGCTGGCTCCTGTCCTGACTATTTTTCTGAACTTCTCATCCCTTACTCTCCGTCCAGACAACTACGCTCTTCGTCTGACGACCGTATCCTCACTGTTCCTGTCACCAGAACAACATCACATGGTCACAGGACTTTTGGCTACTGTGCTGCAAAACAATGGAACTCTCTTCCTTTCCATATCCGCCACCTTCCTACAACTGAATCTTTCAAATCTGCACTGAAAACGCACCTCTTCCTTGAGCATTACTCCTAACACAGTCCACACAATGCTCGTCCTTCTTAACCCCGCCCCCTTCCCTCTTGCTACTTTACCCATCTTTCTCGCAGAATCACTATATTTTTCTGTTCCTGTTACTTGATGCCTTTTGTTTTCTGTTTTTGTCAGTACTGTCGTTTTCTTTCGTCCCCTGTGTTCTGTATCTACTTAGTCCACGTCTCTTCCTCGTTTTAAGCGCTAAGAGCATGCTCTCTATGAGTGAATATGCGCTATAAAAATCTTTATTATTATTATTATTATTATTAAACAAAAACAAAGATAAAACAGATAAATGTTTACTATTCCACATTACCGAATACAAAAAATATGTAAATCAATTATTTTCTTTCTTCTTTACCTATGTATGTATTTTCCACGCCTGCAGCAACGTCTGCTATTGTGATTTTTCTAAGCATGATGCAGTGGCGTAGGAAGATGTTCGGCTGGGGGGGGGGGCAAAAATTCCTGGTTACAGTAAACGGTGTTCGCACTCGCACATTACGTAAAAAAGGAGGGAGGGGGTACGTGCACGCACGTACGTACACGGTGGTAGCATCACAACACACGCTGTTTTAGTCTTAAGGCAAAGCAGCATTAAACAACAAAAAACAAACTGAACCATGACTCCCCCGGCTAACGCAATCACAAGAAATGCGATAAACGTTATAATAATAATAATTATTAAACATATTAATCAAGGTTTGCAAGTCAGATGGAAAAACAACAACAACAACAAAAACTGCGTCTTCTGTGATTTCTACGGCCATCTACCAAATCACAGACATATAATTATATACAGACCAAACAGTATAACACAGATAACTTATGTTGAGTATAATACAACAATTACACAATCTTAATAAGGAATACGAATAAGTTGCAAAAAAATAAAACTGATAGGAGAGATATTATGCAACACACAAAGAGGGATAGTGTTGTGTGCGAATAATCTGGCCCGGATGGCTACAATAAATTGAGATTTTCCTTAACTATATGGCCCCGCCTTCACATATATGGAACACTGACAGATGTCTCCAGCTGCTCCCTGAATGGTCGAAGGGGAAGATGAATTCACAGTTAATCACGAATTACCTCCACAGCGAATGTCCCAACTTTGTGTGTACAATAAAATTCCCACATATATCCAATGTAATGTATGTTACCAGCAACAGTCGTTGATGATAAAAGAGCGCCTTGTGTTGTTTTACTCATGCACTTCCAGCTGAGTCGTAGATAGCAATAATACAAGTCTCTCTCAGATAGCAATAATACCAGTCTCTTTCTCTCTAAAGAAAAGTACGAGGAGACCCTCTTGAAGATCTTCATTCAAATTTGAGCAACTCACAAAATACCATTATAGGGACTCTGAGAGTGTCTACCTTACTTAGTTGTAGTCAAAGCCGCCAATTCGCACTAAACCGTTGGTGTCTAGTAAGATAGACGGACGTCCTCGTGCTTTGTTAGCTTTTCACAAAGTGTAAGGGTTCCTGTCTGGTTGGCATGACTGGGGATATTGGTATGCAACTAACTCGTTACTGGCTTCTCTCTTCACGATGGTCAGTGTGGCCCCTTTAGCTACCAGGTTGTAAGCGATAGCAAATAATTTTAGGGTTTAGAAAGGAAACGTGGCGGCAGTGAGTGGGTGGGGGATGTTTTATGTTGGTCAAACGACGCAGTCAAAGAAAAGGGGTAGCAATAGGGGGAGGGGGTCAGAAGACCACACTCCATGTACTGATGTACTGTCCGGTAGGTCTCTCTTAGCTCAGGTATCAACACAGGCTGCAATTAGCATGGCAAACAATACCAAAGGACTGTCCCTGATCTGGTGAATGAGGTGTTAGAGCCTCCGCTTACCTCAGGGCCAGCTTTTGTGACAGTGATGACCGTCTCCAATCTCTACATTCCCCTACCTTTTATGGTCACTGATACAGAAACAGGTAGCATGCGCGTCTTTGCTTTCGGATTAAGTTCTAGTAACCATTAAGCTATCTGCTCCCCTTTAATACTAAACACGACACGTATCTTAATGATCTCAAAAGTATGCATTGTTCATAAATGTCTTTTAAATATGTTAATAAAGTTACAATAAGCTTACAATAAACCCTAACCCTTGTCTTTGATGCCTCCGAAAAAATGTATAGTTGCCAATTTGTATTTTTGAAACTGTTTGTTTATGGGGGAAGGGAAAGGTTGGGATACTGTTTCTTGTGAACTGGTGATGGGGAGCAGGGTGATAGCTGAGATGATTATTAAAGGGCACCTCCCCCCCAGGATGACCAGACCACCGGAGTGGACACCAAGGAAAGGTGACAGACCGCCGCGATTTATGAGCAGGTCCCTGGCAGGTCACTCAGCCAAAGCCAGTGAGACATTTACCAGGTCCCCCTTCCCCCACAGCAGCAGCTATGATTCCAGTTATCACCCTTGACTCTCTTCTTTACTTATTTTGCTCTCTGTGAGAGGCTACATCTCAAATATTTGGGGGGGGGGGCAAACAGATATTCTTGCCCCTCCTGTATTTTCATTGAGGGGGCGGCTGCCATCCTGGTTCCTACGACAAATATTCCTATCAAGCTCGATAAAATTTTGGAAGCTTTAGAGATATTTATGTTTGTTAGTTACCATCCAGTTATTTTAATAATCCTACTGTAATATATTCAAAACAGTAATGTCGTTAGTTTGACGCCAATTTTTTTCTATTTGTCTTTCTATCAACTGCATGTGTAAGCTATTTTTAGGCATCTCCAACTGCACAGCAAATTAACGTTAATTGTTTTTAAGAAAGATGTTTTTCAAGGAATTTCAACAAGAATATTTCATCAAGGGAAGAATATTTGGTTAACAGTGATCGAGAAGTATCCAATAACAATTAACATTATGAAAACGCATCGTGATTGCTATGAGTATGAATAAATATCGGTGGACTACTTTCGTGTTAAATAATCATTTTCTTCTTCATCACTAATGCAAAAGAAAAGGCTAAAACAAACATCAAAGTGAAAAGCAAGTATCATTCAGTAATGCCTGACACCAAAAGTAATCTACGTAGGCCACATAATTTTTTCTTAACATTGGCCTCGAGACAGTTATGCATGTCAAGAAAAATTAAATATAGCAAAATGTGAATACAATTAAAGTAGTGGGATATGCATGTGTTCCGCAATCATGTTTGAATAGCAAGAACGAATCGCAACGATTACGTGGCGCAACGCTAGTAATCTTGGAGGGAATGTAGGTGTAAGCTTCGCTACTATAGATCTCTCCATGAACACACACATCACACAGGCAAATGGTGGGGTGGAGGGCAGCAGTTGACACTTCATTCAGCCGCACAAACCGGATGGAACTACCAATCCAATGAAGTCACATGACCTGACAAACCCTTGATTTTATTTTAATCAATTTAAAAAAAAAAAACTAAAATATTTGTCACCCATATTGGTCCCAAGTTATCTACAGATTTGTGTAGGTGGAGAAAGTATAAATATATTTTGCATATTTCAGCGCCTGAAATATATTAACAACCATTTATCTAATTTTATAATTGCCAATCTGTACCTGTAATCAAAAATTAAGCTCCCTGATATCAAATCTGTGCCATAGAGTCTCACACAAACACACACACACAAAGACACTTCCTGCACACGAAAAACAACTTACATCCTTCTCTATCTGTGACACAAATTGTTCCAAAAATAAAAAGTGCTCGAACTCCTTTTAAGAATAGTTGTTTATTCTTTATAAATACTCAAAAGTATTTTCCTCTTTCCATCACATTAGATGTGCATTCATTTTTAACAATAAACAAACTTTCTGACTACTAAGCTACTTCACAGGCATAGTCAAAAGACCAGTCTTCATTACAAAGGATCTACCAAAAAAAAAAATGCTTCAGGCCATCAGACCTGGATACAGAGGTTATTATGTCTAAGATGTGTCGACTCCTAAATTAAATCAGTGAAATCATCTTCAGTGCCATGTTCCATGCAGTTTCTTTCTTGCGAGCGATCCATCATCGTGAGTGAGCTTATTCTATATCTGGACTAACTGATGAGAGGGCTCATGAACATGGTCACAAGATATAAATGCCATGAAACCAGAAAAAAACTAAGACCCTAAGGCTAATCCGAACCCTGCCCTCTAACTATAAAAACTAAAAATGATTTTAGTATTTGTAACTGCAGGTAAATACATGTTTTCTGTCTAGACAATTTTGTTTTAAACTAAGACGTTCAATATAAAAGTAGTTCCAGAGTAAAGAAGTTTTATAATACCAAGAATTTGACTACTTTTTGTAATTTAAGTAGAAATCATTGTGATAAAGTTGTGTTAACTTTTTCCTCCCTAATCTCGTTTGCTATGCAACATTTAGTTCCTTATATTACACAAATCTTACATCTGCTTTTGACTGGAATCTTTTAATGAACACACTTCTGGTGAAGTCAACACAAGTACCACCTAAAATGAGATCATCCTTAATGTATAATGTTTACTGCAGTTTTCAAGTAAATTTTGGTATATGCAAAGCACAAAAGTGTCATAAAATATTATTCCTGACAGCAGGAATCAGCCATAGTTATCAAAATATATATATATATAGCAAGCAGATCAGCTGTCTAAAAATGAACTTGCACCATGTTTCTCCCTGTATTTTTACTCAATGCATAGAAGAAATCAATAAGTCGATCAGACATCATTTATATTGTGCAACAATGCTTTAAGTCCTGGTGTCCCTTTCTCAACAAGGTTTTCCATCACAATCAAATGTAATTAAAAGTCATTTTTGTAACTTTTCAATGTTGGTTACATAGTAAAAAGCATCACAATTTTATAGAATGGGAAAAGCCACAAAACAATAAAATGGATTTTACCGAATTGTAAAGCAAAAAAGAAAATTAATACAGCCACAAAATGAAAATGATCTTAATTTTTGTAAAAACACTTTTTTTTAAAAATGTTTGTAAGATCACTATTGAACATACACAAATCATGTTTTCTGCTGATGTTCACACACGTATACACATCTTGTTTTACTGAAGACTGATTATGGTATTAAAACACATACCTATATCCATCAGAAAATACACAAGAAGGATCAAGTTCTTGACGTATGCATACACTTCGAAAAGAAACAATACTAAAGTTATTAAATGCAAAAAATCACAATCTCAAAAACTTGATTTTGAAATGAAAGAACTCCTAAAATAGTATATGCAATGATGTGTATTCCATGCACTTAGTTTTCAGAGGAAAAACATCTGTTTTACTTGGAAAGTTTCTTAAAAATGACCAGATCTTATTTATCCAGGTTCTGAGTTCTTACGCCGATAAAACAATTTATGGATTTAATGCCTAACTTTTCATAGTTACCAAATCAGTCTTCATATAATCCTCACTTAGTGAACTGGAAACAAAGAATATAGGACCACACAATATGTCAAGAACTAGAATATTTGGTTTAATAAAAATTTGGTGAACATCTCCAAGGCTGGGCGAGGTCTGTCAGTTGGTACCATGTGACCAGCTCCCTTTAAAAAAAAAAAGGATTAAAACAGTGAACAAGATTCATGTTAACTCACTAAACACTAGTGATTTACTGCATAATTTTGACCACTTTTGCTGACGATGCAGAGATAAAAAGTTGCAAGAAGACTATGGTACCATGCAGGGCAGATTGTGTTAAGCGCCTTAGATTTTTGCACTGACTGAGATTTACCTCAGATTGACAAAAACGTAGCACATTAATTGCAAGCACACACATATATATATATATACACATGCACATGTGTTTATAAGACAGTGCATTAGGCATGGAGCTAGAAGTTTGTGGATCATTGGGAAAATACCAATCAAAGCAGATGAGACAGATTATCTCCCTTTGACTGCTGAGGTGCGGGCTCAGAGCTAGGTTGTGTGTAACTAGTTGAAGGAAACTAGTGTGTCCGCTATAGACAATTTAAGAATGTCATATGACCAACATGTAAAAAGAAGTTTGGATTATGCAAAGGCAGAAAAATATGTGAATGTCTAGAAAAAGATGCAGGAAGAGAGATGGGGAAGAGAGACTGCAGAAGAAACAGAAAAGATGTGAAAACCACAATCCTGGTATCAACTTACTCTCACTGTTAAAAATGTAAGTCTTTCAAACTGCTTTACAAATCCTGCCACTTGCTTTGTCTGACGAGCATCTGTGAAGAACCATTCTGAACGTTCTTTCACAACCTGGGGCAGACATGCAAGAATGTTTAAGAGAAACCAAAAAGCTTGCTGGTAGCTGCAAACATTTGAGTATAACCATGAGATATCTAAAAATTTCATATCACTTCTGAAACTGAACTATAATCAGACAGTGGAAGATTACAGATTGTATTTTTAAGTACTTTCATACAAGCTTCATACCAGCTAACAACATGAAGTCAACAAAATTAGTACTGTGATAATTGACACGATATACCAAGGTGACCATTATAATTAATATCAATTTTTGGGGAGGTAAAATGTCTTCCAAAGAGAGGATGAATAATCTTTAACAAAGCAAACCAGAAAACAATGTGATCCATAACTGTTGACAAAACAATAAAAAATCCTCCCAAAGACCTACAAGTTGTTTGTCAACTGTGACTTTGCAATATTTGTCAATACAATGAAAAATGTTTTATAAAAAGTGACTTACAGGTCTGATTAGACGATCAACAAACCACTCATCACCAAGAAAATTGCAGGCCATGTCCACATCCCCATTGTAGACAAGTACACGTTTCTGTACACACGTGCATGTATTCAAGCACACACTACAAATGCATGTACCATATAAAAGCCATCATCACACTATTTCAACAAAAAATATTCAAACAACAGCATGAATGGTAACAATACTTTGCATAGATGAGAGAAGCATAGGATATATATGGTTACTGATCCAAGACTGTAAATAATAAGATCTGATCAGCTCACATCAAGAAAGCTGGTTGACTTTGCTTTGAAATAGTTTTGAAATCCAGAACAAGCTGGGATGGTGTATTTTGCCCATAAATGTTTGCCTTCTAGAGGCATAAACAAAGTATTAGCAAGTTTATCAAACTATGCTAATATCTATGAAAGTATGAAAAAGGAAAAATATTGCACACACTCACTCCACCATCCAGGATCTTTTGATACTGTTGGCTTAGGTCATTGTAAATGGTTTTGTAATTCAGGATATCACTGCAAGGAAAAAATGTCCTTATTCCTGTGCCAATTTACCAATCTCATTTTTTCCCCATGGGGTATAGATAGGTTAGCCACACCCACAAAACTTTAACTTTTGGGGGGTTTTACCCCTTCAGATTGAAAATATAAAAAAAATGTTGAAAGGCAATAAGACCAAAAACAAAAGAAAACAAAAGTCAAATGTCATAAATGCCAGCAGACAGCACATGAAGGACAAATAAATGAAGGCTCTAAACCTCTCAAGAATGGCAAAAAAGCCTCTCTCATTATCAATTTGTCCTCTTGCTGCATAACACCATCTCTCACCTGCACACATCCCACTTTGGCAACTGAGGAGGAATATGCAGTGCAGTGCGTACATCAGCAGAGTTCATGTACATCAGTGGCCCTGTTGCATTAATGCAAGGAGGCGTTACAGACAGTCTCCCAGTGTCATCTCTTGGAAGGTTTTTTATCCACTATCAATCAGAAAAATAAATATACAAAAACTCTGATTGTAAAAACAAAAAGTAATAAGTGTTTTGTTTTGGGTTTCTATCTGTTTCAAGAAAACTGTCATAAGGCTATGGAAAGGCAGTTTTTACTCATACCGGACACAGACTAGTTTATTTTACTGAACAAACCAAGAACCAAAGAAGGCCACAATTTTAGCTTCATAGTGTGTTCTAAAATCTTTCTTATCTATGAAAAAGTTTGCATTACATTTCAATGTATTCTACAGAATTTTCATGATTTCTACAGAGAGAAAGCAACTCACTTCTCTTTCTTTCTGGACTCTGGGAAGCCAGGGAAAATTCCAGCCAAAATTTGCAGTGACAACACTGGTGCCAGTGATGTTGTTCTTTGCAACCATTGTTCTATCTACACCTCCAGCACAAGGACCATAGAGGTTGTAAACATTCAGACCACTTGACCATGCCAAAGCCTGAACTTGCCCTATCTGAATACACATTAGAACACTCAAGAGAAAATGACAGAAATACAAACATATAGCATGTACTGGAATATAAAACTATTGTACATTTGCTAGAATTTGCACATGTACTCACTCTCAGCACCCAACTCCACACACATACACACAAGACAAGTGTTTACTGAGAAGATATGCTTACTCAAAAATAATGTGGCACAGACAGTTAAAGAAATCTGATAAAATATGAAACATGATGAGAAAAATGTTCATGCTCACAAACTGTGCACAGTCTGGTTTCAGCCGTGCATTTTGGGAAAATGTGCAGTTCGTGGAATCTCCATTGCAGCAGATGTCCACAATATTGTCCCACAGCCTACAAAAACCAGCATACAACAACTTCAGAGCAAAACTGAAAACACCTCTTCCTTGAGCATTGTTCTTAACACAGTCCACACAATGCTAGTCTGTTTCAACGCTTCCCCCCACCCCTCACACACTTTCAACCTTTTTACACTTATTGCTACTTCCCTTCTTGTCCTCCTCTGCAGAATCACGATACTCTTGGTTCTTGGTTCCTCTTTGTGTTTTCTGTGTCTTTTGTTAGTCATCATCACTGTTGTTTATCCTTTTGTATGCTACCCATTCTTGTCTCAAGTGCTAAAAGCATGCTCCTCATGAGTGTGAGTATGCACTGTATAAATCTTGCATTTATTATCATTATTATTAAAATTACTTCCAAAGAGAAATGCTCAACACCTGAAATCATCCTCTGCATGGTTAACCCGCTGAGTCCGAACAGCCAGTTTACTGGCTTACCCGGCAGAGAACGAAGAGCCACAATCTGCTCCATGATCGTGATTCTCTCTTTGCACTATGGGCCATGATTGTGGCCATACCGGCAGAGCACAATGAGCCACTATACGCTTACTATCGTGGCTCTGCAGTTTCTCTATCGTCTTCAAAATCATAAATTTTAAGCCCATGTTTTTGAATATAGAAATAGTTTTATGCCTGGCTAAGTGGGTTAATTAATACACTCTTTTGAAAGACAATCGATAAAAGGTTAATAGACTGTGTTATCTAGATAATTCACACAAATTTAGTATGATTTTTGCAGCATTCTTCAGAAGTTGCAAGCTCAATGATATTTGGGTGGTTAATGTAAAATAAACTTTTTTTTTTTGGTGCAGGAAGTTGAACAAACATGATTAATATGAAAACTGAAGTGTGAAGATAGAGATGGGGAGAAGAGTGACTGGGTGGCTCAGAGGTTAAATTTACAAATAAATTAGAATTTTTCTATCTTTCAACACTTACGTTTCGCCAAGTAAACCATGGTAGTAAGCAAAATATATTAGTGAGTCATCATTCAGTTCAGCACTTGACAAACCATTTCCAACAGCAAATCCCTGTAAGTAATAAAATTTAGGTTAAATTCTATTAGCTTCTTTTTCTAAATATATTACATAAATTTTGCAAATTCTATAGATCAACAAACTGGTTTAATATGGAATTTTAATATGATAATATGAAATATAACAAGAAATTAGAAGCTTCAAAAACATTACTTTATAGGCAGTAAAAACATGAAAAATAATGAAATAAATGTCTTCATGAAAAGGAAGAGGCTGTATGTCAGATCCACGTTAAGGTAAATGAGAGGTGTGAAAAAATACCTGTAGGAACATTAGCCTGCCCAACCTTTTTTGTTTGTCCACTTTTGAAAGGTTGGTCCACCAAAGACAGAAGTTAATGTTACTGACACCAAAATAAATTGCTTACATTGCTTCAACATGAAAATATCCGAGGCCTTTAGGGTCATCTAAATAAAAGGTCACCCCAATTCTTACCTGGAAATTAATGTTCTTGTCATCGAGCACCAGAACACTGAGGGTAGGTACATAGACACCTCCATAACTTTCACCTGTTATGAAGAACTCATTGGACGCAAATTCTGGGAATTTAGCAAAGAAGTCTTTCAATGCCAGATAGTTGTCTTTGGCAGTCTGTTGACAAAAAGTGACACATTTTAATGCTATAGACTCAGATCATTTGTGGGAGAGATGTGAGGAGTGTGAGAGACTGTGTGAGTGCTTGCTTATAAGCAAGAGATAGAGATTGATTTTTTAATTGCTTCAAGAGCACAGCTTCAGCAAGGGTGTAAACATCCGTTAAAGTAACTACATAACATGTTAAAACTGCTGTAAACATAATTCAGTTATAAACAAGGCCAGCTATATTCTACATGTAGCAATGAGTCCACACACACACACCTTATATGAAGATTTATTACATCTCATGGTCATTGGCCAGCAAAACAAAACCTAAGTGGTTTGTACCGAACATACCCTACTTTACCCCCTCCCCCAGTCACACACCTTTACCACAAACCACTAACCATTCACACAGCATCTCAACCTACCAACAGAAACAACAACAATCTGAGATAGATAGAGAGAGCTTATTCATCGAAACTTTAGAAGTATAAGAACTCCACCAAAGGTATGAGGAACTGATCAGTCATCTTTCTGTATGATATACTAGCTGTAGACATTAACCAATACACAAATCTATTAAATATAATAATAATAATAATAATAATAATAGTGAAGATTTTTATAGCGCATATTGACACTCATAGAGAGCATGCTCTTAGCGCTTAAAACGAGGAAGAGACGTAGACTAAGTAGATACAGAACAAAGGGGACGAAAGAAAACGACAGTACTGACGAAACAGAAAACAAAAGGCATCAAGTAACAGGAACAGAGAAATATAGTGATTCTGCGAGAAAGATGGGTAAAGTAGCAAGAGGGAAGGGGGTGGGGTTAAGAGAGACTAGCATTGTGTGGACTGTGTATGACTTCTATAGTGATACATACAGCAGGCTTTACACCAAAGTTTACATACACATCTATAAGCAGCATTTGCAAATAAAAAATAAAACACACACAGGAATAAACACCCAAACACACACCTTAACAAACTCTCTTCAGCCATAGGCCAGCATGGCTCACGGGTAAGATCATACCAAGCTCCATTTTTCAGAATCATAAAGAGATTGAGAAAGAGATAATTCTTTCCCTTATTCTTTCTTTCAGGTCTGTTCATGACTTATCTTCTTCCTTCCCTAAGTCTAATGTTTCCACTTTTCCAGTAATTTTAATCTTGAATATTACATAACTATTTATAGTCAAAACCAGAATGACATTTTTATTACAGTAACAGTAAGCTTATTTCAATATTTTTTCACAGCTATTAACTTAGTCATATGATAAAATGATGATAGTGTTTTTAGACAACAGCACTTTTTGTCTAAAACAAAGTTTATTGCTAAGTTCATTCACACCTGATCATCATTTGTTGAGTAATCTCCATCATCAGAGTATGAATAACCCACGCCAGCAGGTGCTTCAAGATATATCATGTTTGCTACCTGAAAAGTAAACAGGCTGTAAACAATGTTAACTTGTTTTAAAGACTTTTAGTTTTATTCAATGAAAGGTTAAAATATAAAAGTGCTGTAAAAATATGGCAGTAAGCATACAATCCTTCAAAATTAACATATATAATTCTTGTTAGTGTGTGTGTGTGTGTGTGAATATTCTGTCTAGTCTTACACTTTTGTCAATGCCAATGCCACAGCTGACATTTCTCAGTATTAATTTATTTTCAACAATCTGTATTGACTACAGTTAATATAAGGTTTTATGTTTGAATTTTTTTTAGTTGTCTACCTTGTACAATAGGAATTTTAAGGCACAGATACCCTTCACATCTAATTCTCACCACATATCGCATACGTCTTTTCCAAAGGTGGGTGTATGTGCAGGTGCATGTGTGTAAGAATGCACGGAGGCACAAAATTTCATGTCTGTGAATGCACATGAAAACACACACACACTGACACTGAAAAATACCTAACACTCACCGTGTTCCAGCTGAACGGATTATATAAAAGTGTTGCACCATCATCCTGGACCTGTAAAGAAAATCTTTGTTGTTGTTACACATTGTGGCTATAACATAAATTGCAATGAGTAAATGACAATTTCAACGGTAAAAATTAAGTGAAATATTCAATAGACAAATATTACTACAGCAGAATTCAGTACAAAAGAAACGTTCTATTATCAGATGCCTTTCAGAGTTGAATAGCTAATTTTTCACACATCTCTTTCTCTCTCTCTCTCTCCCTCACACACACACTGGTGAAGTCTGGCTGAATGAGCAAATCAAAAAGAATATTTTATCTAACAAAACATACCCTAAATGGCCCATGTTCTGTCAAGAGACCCAGATCAGAGCTACACCCTGGACCACCATTAAGCCATAGAACCACAGGATCCTTGCTAGGGTTTTTGGCTGACTCTACAAACCTGAGATAAAGGAAGTACAAAAGCTTTAAACATTTTTGTTTTTACTGGCAGCATTATAAGCAATAAACAGATGTGTCCATTCAATACATGAACCTCAATTTGTTTTTTAACATAATGATTTAATATATCAATCTGTTTGTGCACATATATAAAAGTTGGAAAAATATAGTATTGCTTTGGCAGTTATGCAGAAATTAGTTTGCACGCACACACATTCTACTTATTCCATTCAGTTACCTAGCTTTGAGCTCAGGAATTAAAGTTCACAAAAACAAAACAACAAAAAAGGGGATAATTTTTTTTTATCTTTGACCTACCAGTAGTGAAGCTTTCGTGTTCCACCTGCTGAAAGGTAGCCAGAGTACTGGCTCCAGCTAGGCTGCTTGGCAAGACCTGGTAAAACTTTTATCAGGTCATCTGCTGGTGCAGCCTGCGTTAAAATTAGCAGAAAACTTGTCCAGATTATCAGTAACTGCCACATGATGTGCTGTGATGTCCTCAACTGCAAAACAAAAATTCAACATTTGATTATTTTTTTTTGGCTTGTTTTTCTTTTAACCATTGGAATATTTTTCCCTCAACCATAAACATAAAAAACTGTTGCTAAAAAGCTTAAGTACAACTTAGTGTAGGTAATCCTTAGAGAAAGCAGTAAACTAAAGCCTGATTAACTCAAGCAATCAGAAAGAAAAATGCAGTGTACAGTGCACAAAAGTAATGCAAAAATATTATTTTCCTGGCCTCAGTTGCTACACCTCAAGATATGCTCAGGCTTATCAGCAATAGAATAATTTGTTCTCCCAAATTAATATTCTGCACAAGGCAAAATGTCTTTTACAGGATATATGCAATATGCCCATGCTTTGAAGATGTTTACTCAGTCTGATCACATGCAGATCAAGTTAACCACTGGATCAGTTGAATAATCTTCAGCAAAATCAGTGTAGCGTTATGCACACAATGCTTGAATTATTATCCATAAAAAAATTCTTCACAAAACAACCACAGCAGGAAACTGATTTTGTCTCTATATTTGTAAATTTTTAGTTGTTTACTGTGTTCAACATGCCTTACATAAAATGGCAATCTATATGTTCATTCTAAAGTGCACCAAGAGAAAGGCAATGAATGTCAAGGGTCACCAGCTGCTGCACTTACATTATGATATATACAAAACAAAATATATATTCTTTAAAGCTTATCACTGTGTCAGTGGGCCTGTTGTCTAAATGTGCAGGCCTGACAACAGTCCATATCATAAATGTCAAGTACTCGGAACTGTGGATAACGGCAGGATGCTCAGCATTAAACAAGAGTGCATGACACAGCAAAGTACATGAAGCACAAGGGACAAAAAGAAAGAAACAAAGAAAGAAAATTTGAAAAAAAAGAATTATAGCCTGTTTTTATATCCACAGACTAATTTACAGTTCTTAGTAAATCTAATGATGTCTGATTCAGTAAATCCTCAGTTGCTGACCTGTCTGCATGTAATAAATACTTTTTCTTTTCTTTTCTCTCACCCTCCTCTGGTATCTCTAGGTTTATACTTTAATCAGAATGGGTTTAAAAGAAGAGAATGTTTCTCAATTTTTTTTCCCACTGAATGCATAACTAGCTGCTACTTATTCCTTAGTTTATGACTTTTGACATTAGACAGCTGAAATACATTTACATATATCCATGTTGCCTTGAAAAGTCAGTATTCTCCGTGCTCATAAACAAATATCACATTTCATGTGGTCTTCTGTAAAGATTAGGTGACACTATAACCATGTTTCTGGATGACAGATACAGAAAATTTATTTTGTGAACTGTTTGCAAGATTTTGGGGAAAGATTCAAATTGAAAAAAAAAGAAGTGAAAACTGAGTCAAACAGAAAACAACCTAGGCAGTAGTGCTATTCTATTTTCTATGTGAAACAAATGCCAGCATGTTAAATCAATAACCACGTAGCCTAGATAAATATAGAAGGTCATAAGTAAAGAGACTTCTTCCAGTAAGGTGCGTCTTGTCAATGGCTGGCAGATCTACTTGTTTGTTCAGTGATTGCTAAACACGATAGTTCTAAGCAGAAATACCTGCTTCCTGCAATTGCTCAACGCCTCACTGCCCTATCAGAAATAGCAACATTATTAATACATACAATGTTTTAGTATGATAATGCTGTTATATAATGACCAACCCTTGCTGTGATAACCCTATCATATACATCACCACCAAGTCATAATTATTACGGTTGGCATCATCATCGTCATCATACTAATCTTCATTGGCCTCAACTTTACAGAATCAATTGACTGTCATCTGCATGGATCACCATTTTATATCTATAAGTCATGTGTTTTATCACCGAACTCGCGCAGGTGCCCTGCTCATGATAATCAACTGTAATATTCTATAAACACTCTCATATATGGAACTGCTACTGAAAATAGATTTTGAATTTGCACACCTAACATCGCTTATGCACAAACATAATAAAGTGCAGTCAAAGTTTATATTGGCGTTCTCAGCGTTCCTTTAGCTGTAGGCGTTTATAGCAACGATCGTTAATTATTATTGTTTTGTTTCAAACACTCACACCAAGTGACTCAAATAATGATCCTACCTACTCTAAAGTCACAAGAGAATGCCGTTTGGGAAATATTGTGATGTCAGAACCCAAAAAAATCTCTAACACAACTTACTGATCGTGGGTGGCAGGAACGAGCGTGTCGACCGCAGGCAGGAAACTCAAATCCTAGATGACTTATCATATGACCAATCACATGACTTATCACATGACAAACGTGATCGCAATCACCTGACGCGGAGCGCTGTCGTCTGCACATCGATTTCGAGACAGATCTTTATAAAACTCACCATGCGCTGTTTTTACTGTCATTTTCCTTCGAGTCCTTCCATTGCTTGAAGAAAAACAAGGTGCGGCATTCTATAAACAGTATCTGCTTCGATCTCGGGGCGCAACGGTTGTATATATAGCGCCTGTCACCAATATATACAGTGAAGGCTGGATGTCCTGGGTTCAGCTCTCGTCTCGGGAACGGTGCTTTTTTCTGCATGTGACATATGTTTAGAAGGCTGGCTGTCTTGATGTTATATACTCTTAGTTACTGGCTCGGTGTAAAACACCAATTTCTCCTCCCCATCAACCGCCCTCCCACCACCAGCGTAAACACACACACACACAATTTATTAAACAAGCATAAGGGTCACATCCCCAGTCATACTCGCAACGTGCAGCATCCTCAATTTGTGCAGAAATATTTATACAGATTGTTACGTGAATACATTTGTTTAAATCGCAGTTTGGCGGTTCAGGTAAATGTTATGATATTATTTAGTTTATATATAATGTTTCATACTTAGCATACTTTTGATTACAGCGCGTGATCCGCGTGTCTACAAGCCGATGGAGGGCACTTACTCTAGTAGTAACAGTAACGGCTTATAATTAGTATTGCTAGAATTGGAGTTAACTCGATTTACTAGTTCGAAGTAAAATGTTTTGTGTTTCGCTGTTTTGTTTGTGACAATTAATTAATAAATACTGGGTCAGACGAATCGTTGAATATCCATCACTCTCGTACTCTCCTTTTCTCTCTCTCTCTCTCTCTCTTCAAAGAATTGTCATTTCTCTCTCTCTCTCTTGCTCGTTGAATAATTCTTGAGACATTTACAAACTTGACCAGTCCCATAAAAAATAGCCATCAAGACGCTTAATAAGAATTGCATTTATTGCAAAGAACGACTTATTAATTAACAAATTCATTCTTCTTTATAAAGTATGATTGTGCAGAGGATGTTAAAATGGATCAATAGGTTAAAAATTAAAAATTAAAATAGTTTCAGAAAATCAGTCATAACTAAAACACTATAGGTCCATGACTTTCACACTTAAGATACCGAATGTTTTAAAGACTAAAATACTGGCAGGTTTTGTAAAACTTCGGAGAATACTGATTTGGTTGATTGGGTTGGTGCCTTGTTGACTGATGATCAATAGATATGACTAGTTTCTCAACATGGAAATGTCTTCTGCGCATTTTGCTTGCTCATTTCTCGTCACAAGTACAAAGCAATCAAAGTGGTATCAAAGATTATGTTTATACACATGTTGCATGTTGTCAACCCGTAGCAGGAACAGTAACCCGTATGATATCCGTTGTCCTCTGAACAATAAATTGTTTCACACGTTTCCATGATTATAACTTCTGCTGCTGCTGACTGTAGATCATTAATTATCCAGACTTGTACTGAACACTTGCCTCAAGTGATAACATTGACCTTTCTTCCTTCACTTGAGCACCAACACAATCCAGGATGACTGGACGTATCATCCGGAATTCTACTTAGAATTCGAGATATCAGTATCATCTGTCGTTTTCATCCTGTAAGCTGAGTAGCGTTTATAACACATTATGATGTTTAAATATAATATTGATAGATCAGGCTGTCTCCCTATATAAGCTTCATTCTAAGCTTCATTCTGTATTTGATGATTGTCTCGTAAATTCGTGGTTTTATGATGTCTTGTTCTTCCTCTCTAACTCATTCGCATAAATCTCTCTCTCTCTCTCTATTTCTTACTGTTAAATTTAAGCTCAATCTAATAGCTGTCTGAACTAGCTCAGAGGACGACATATCACACCAGCATCCTCGGAATGACGGCAGTTCCCTACAAAAAGGGGATTGTCCAGGGGACAGAGCCGAAGGTCTACTTCGCTGCCTTGACAGTTCACTCCATCGAAGATGATAGGACCAGTGCCCATCCCAAATGACCCATTTGGTACAGGCAAGGCGTTTTCTCTGAAACATTTACAAGTTTGTACTTTAAGTGGCAGCAGACTTTGAAATGTACTAGTGAAACAGAAGAGGTGGAGTGTAGAGGGGTAAGTTAATGTTCTGAGAGGAAATAAGCGACCGGTCAGTTGGTCGTTGGTAAACAAAAAAAAATTGCTAATTGGATTTGAGACGTCTGGGCTTGAGATTTTATTTAGTTTAAATTTTTTTCTGCAAGCAAAACTATGAATCGCTTCAGAAATCAGTTAATTAACAGCAATAGTGGTATCAGCAGTCGATCGTCACCCGTCACTTTCCGTGAGAGCTCTTTTCCGATCAGTGAGAGACATAATTAAATGACTTAAGCTTATTTTTTTATTACGTGTATTTATGTGAGTTTACATTTTATGCTCAGTGTATATTTTATAGGTGTGTGTGTGTGTGTGTGCTTGTCTGTGTGTGTGTGTGTGTGTGTGTGAGAGAGAGAGAGAGACAGAGAGAGAGAAAGGAGCAAAATAAGAAAGAAAGTTGATAGAAGCAAACTCGATCGTCTCTCACCTGCTGTAGCCCATCATGCCGCAGACCACGCCGGCATCTAGAGTGTCCCAGTTATCGTCACACACTGTGCCCCAGGCCTGCCCCACCAGCACCTCCACGCGCCCTTCTAACGGGTTGCTGCCGTTGACAAGTCGGATAAAAGCTGTGAACCAGAAGAAACACAACTAGGTCACGTTATCAGGTCATTGTATCGGGCGTCGCAGTTTGAAACAAACCGGTGACTTAGATATCATATAACAACATCAATGGCACACGTCTGCTTCATCTTCTCATCGGTTTTGAGTGCCTGGGGTTAACATCTTATACAATATTTGATTTTCTTGCTGATGTAACGAAAATTAGCACAACATATCCCAATAAATAAAGATATAGCTGAAGATATTGTCCAACACAAAATGTGAAGTCAGGGCAAGGCCCACAGGCACCTCAACTATTCCAGCCTTTTAATAACTTTTTTTTTTCTTATTCTCGTGCTTGTGTCTCTCTTACTTTAAGATCTGAATTTCAATAGACGAAAACAATGCCTTTGAAGGCGAAGCGACAGTGTCAAGCAAAAAAGAAGTCGGAGAAAAAAAGAAAGTTCCATTACTGGGATTAAAATAGTTACTAGGCAAAGAAAGTACATCACACAGTATAAACACGCACCAGATAACAAGAACAACAATAATATTAACCATAGGCTTGATAACATGTCGTCTGAAATAACATAAACCCCGAAGTCCACCAGTAATGAGAACAACTTCATTTATTTTTAAAGATATCCAACTATAAGTAAGCTTTCAAAGCTAGATACTCAAAGAAGGAAATAGGCAGAGTAAAATAGTCTTATTAATCAAAGTATATTATTGGAGGACCTTCAACATAAAAAAGCAGACGTACGATTTCTGGTTGGAGGCGTCGTGGTGGTGGAATCTGAGGGGATGGTGGTAGCGCCGCTCCCTCCGTTCAGGCGGTTCTGAATCTCGGCTATGCCTCTTAAAATTTCCACCTGCTTGGCCTTCACCTGCTCCAGCTCGCCGTACACACGGTCGCGGAATGTGTTCAGGTTGTAGCCCACCTCGTTAATGAGCCTCAGGGCCAGCAGCAACTCTCGTTGGGTAGCCAGTTCTTCCCCTTTGTTTGCAGGGGTTGTAGTGATTGCGTCCCTTCGCACACGCAGAGGTTCCGAAGCTGTAATAATAATAATAAAACAAATACACAGATAAGGGAATACATATTTAATATATTTATTTTTTTTTGCACGATGCAGTAAACAAATTCATATCAATCAAGTTAGAAGCAAACAGAAATACATATACGTATCAGAATCTTACAGTAAAGAATTTCTATTTATTATTATGGTTATGTTAAATAAAGTTTGCTACAAGTGACCCACACTGTCTACAGCAGTTTCATTTTTTTCGATTTCTCTCAACAAACAAATAATTCATATTCCAAATATTTTCCCTTTTCTTGCAGCTTACGTTTCATGAGTTAGTAACTTTAAAAGATTTTTGTTTGAAATTGTTAAATTACTCCGCTAAACATTTTTAGCCACTATACTTACCAGCAATCGCTAGAAGGAGACATAATACTGCTAAAGTTGTGGTTGTATGGTATGTCTCCATTATATTGAGAAAGATTCCAGTGCTTTACGTAGATATCACGTTTCTGCAGCAGCAAAGTTGAAGAAAATAACGTAGAGGATACAGTTACACATCGAATGACCAGAAATTCGTTAAACTGACAGAATTATAAGCGCATTGGAAGATTAGATTGTGACAAAGACATTGATGACGATGATAATTAGATGATTTTGGTGACAGAGAATACAAGAAGTCAGAGGAGAAGCTAGAGGAAAACAAAGAGAAGACAATTTAGGAAACTCTGGTCACAAGAGAAACAGAATCAGCAAGTCAGCAATTATTGTTGCCTACCTTTCCAAAATAGAAGAAAGTACCGTTAACTGATCCCTCGGAAGCTTAGATGTCCCTAGCGAGGGCTTTAACGTAATTTATACCTACAGAACATCCGGGACTTCTGCGACTGTCTTGCTTGCCGCCCAAGTGCGTCACGGAGAAAGTTCGGTGAACCCCACGCACGATAAAAAGACGGATGTGTATGAGGCTAAAGGCTTCTGTTGACATAAGGGAAAGTAGGTTATCATAGCCTTATATTGCCAAGGTATTTTGAAGCAAAACTTTGTCCTGCATGGCTATAAAGTCTGTATGTTAAGGGGAGTGAGGATTAAGGGTCGGGTGGAGACGTAAAAGTGACGTCCGGTTGGAATGCGGACTGGTCACAGGAAAAGCGGACAGAGTGGGGTGGGCTTGGTTACCAGTAGTTCCGAGGCTACACAGAAGTGGCCAGTTCCCGGATGATGTTGTTCGAGAAACGCCGATCCTCATAAAGTTTAGAGTGCGTAAATTCCGCACCGGAAGTGTGTGATCTTTGCCCCGAAAGGACTGTGTTTACTCTTCTGCCAGCTATAAATAGTACGAATAGGATTGGTAGGGAAAACTATATCTGCGTGTGTGTGTGTGTGTGTGTGTTCGTGCGAGCGTGGGTATGAGTAGATGTTCTCTCAGGGAGTGTTTTGTGAGACAATGCTTGTCACAGTGGCTCATGTCGAAGGCAATTTCTTGTTGACATTATTTCTGTAATCTGACACCTGTTCACACCTGTGTCCTGGTGTTCCCTCCTGGATAGTATATTTCTCTGTGTCTGTTACAAGCAAATATCAGTCGATTATGACGACTCTTTTTATTTTCCTTAACAATAGTACAGCTCGTTGGCGTGCACTGCTCGTCAGCTGATTAAAAGACAAACAAACAAACAAACAAACAAACAGGTCGATGGTGGCCAAGCAAGTTCTAGGGGTAGACTCCATAAAAAAATTAAGCGACACCACTCTCTCTGTGTTTATAAATAATTGTGACAAACTCTCTCTCTCTCTGTTTTAATAAGAAATTGTCATTGTCTCTCGTTCTTTATAAACAATGGATATTATCGTACTCTCTTAATAAATGATTGTGACTATCTCTTAATAAGTTAGTAATTGTTTGTCAACAAAGAATTTTCATTTGTATTCTCTCTTTTAGTAACAGATTGTCATTGTCTCTATTTTCTTAACGATTTTGTCATAATATTTCTTTCTTTCTTTTCTTCTATCCATTTTTTAAAAACTTGGTGCATTTTGTGAGCTGCATTTTCCTTTGTTTCGCACGAGCCTGCGATTAGCGTGTGCAAAGGACAGCCCGGTGGTACGTACAACGGTAAGCGCCTGTCACCGATACAGTGAAGGTTGACTGTCCTGGGTTCAGCTCTCGTCTCGGGCACACTGTTCTTTCCCTGCACGAGGCATCTGTTTACGGGGCTGGCTGCCTTGTCGTGATATAGTGAAACACCAGTTCCCAGTTTGCAAGCATTTTTTTTTATCTGTCACGCACAGACTTCACACATCAAACAACCAACACAGCCTCTCAAACTTTTCTATTTTACTTTATATGTATATAACAAAATCTCGAGACCTAAGGAAATATTAATTTACCATTTTAGTGCATCTAAAATAAAAGGGTGTTTTTAATTTCTTTTTTACTTATCTTTATTAAAACTTTCCATGCGCTGTTTTCACAAATGGCTTCCCTGTAATTATCCTTCGAGTCTTTCCGTGCTTGAGAAAAAAGAAAAGGTGCGGCGTTTTATAAACCATACCTCCTTTGATCTTTTTCTGTTCCATCCCTCCCCTACCAACACACACACACACACACATGTCCAGCCCCAATCATACTCGCAACACAGTGATATTATATCCTCCGTTTGTGCAAAGATATTCGTACACAGTGTTAAGCGAATACATTTGTTTAACTCGAAATATGGCGCTTCAGGCAAATTTTTATGTTTTTATTTAGTTGTTTTAAACTTAGCATACTTCTGATAACAGCGTGCATCGTGTCTACAAACCAAGGGAGCTTACTCTGGTATTAAGGTATTGGCTTGGTACTGCTAGGATCGGAGTCTCATCGTTTTACCAGTTTGAAGTAAAGTTTTCGGCCGTTTTGCTTTTACCTGTAGTATGGGACGATATACTGGGTCAGACTAATCGTTGAATACCTATCACTGACACAAGCACTCTCTCAGTGAAGTATTGTCATTGTCTCTCTTTCTCTGGGGGGGGGGAGGTGAATTCAGCTCACCTGCACGTAGGTTGCTGTAAAATGTGTGTGCTCTGAATTTACGAGCTAATTTCTATAATAATTGACTTATTCTGCCAAGTACAGTGGAACCTCGGTTCTCGAACGACTCGCAATTCGAACAAATCGGAGTCCGAACAAAAAATTCGAGAAATTCTTGCTTCGTAGTTCGAACAAAAATCGGAGTTCGAACGTCGGTACGACACGTGAGTGCGTACGCGAGGGTGGGATGCTGAGCGGCGTACGGGTGTAGAGCGCTCTCTTCGTGACCAACTGTTGTGTGCGGACGTGCTGCGTTTTGCTCTCGCATTTTATATAGGTGCACGAAGTGTTTTAGCGAACTCCACCACCCCGATAAAGCTGCAGCCACCAGAGTCATCAATGACTTTAACGACACTGTCATGAACCACTTCCGAAAAGTGCTAAAAAGAAGGCAGAAGCAAGTGACATTGGATAAATATTTTAAGAGAAAAGAACATCCTGTAGCCGAGTCATCCGTAGCAAAGAGATCTGAACGTGAGATCACCCCTCAGTAAAAAATCCTATTCATTATTCTTTTCTTTATCCTTTTTTTTTATTTTTACACGTTCATGTTAGCGTAATCTTTCGTACGGAAGATTACGATAACGCGAACGTACGGTTAGCCTGGGTTACATTTATGTTTATGTTATTTGTGTCTTTGCCATTTTGCTTAACATTTTCTGAGATATACATTGCTTTTTATGTGTTGTCAGCATTTTAATGTGCAATTTCATGCATAAAATAATGTAAGAAAGGTTAAAAAATGTAAGCATTCAGGGTGTTGGAACGGATTAAAACGATTTACATTATTTGTAATGGGAAAAATGGTTTCGGTGTTCGAACAAATCGCTTTTCGAACAGGTTTCTGGAACGGATTATGGTCGAGAACCGAGGTTCCACTGTATATATACGTGGATGTGTTCGCCTCAATACGAGGGTTACAACGCTGAGTTTTTAGTGTAGTTTCCTCGATATTTCTGTGAAATTTCGAAACTTAATACATTCAAGACTCATATTATTTTAAGCAACTATCTTGTCTGGCTAAAACACAGAGGCATAAAAGATACTTTGAAAAAATTTAGAATGGGTATAACTGTACTTAAATGCGATAAAGCTCCGTTATTGTTTAACTCACCCAGAATGTTTGAACTGCCCCTTTTGTCCTCATACAGCTGAAACTGAACAGCATTTTCTCCTTATATGCCCAAAATATATGGATTTCGTAAAAATTTTATTCCTAAAAAATACTTTAATCACCCTTACCCTTTTCATTTCACAATCTTTATATTAAATAATAGAATGCTAAGTACTCTACACCTTGCCTCTTTTGGAAAAAAGAAAAAAAGTTGTGGCATTGCTTAAAGCCTGTTGCACCTAGGAATAGTCATATTATAATAATAATGAAGATTTTTATAGCGCATATTCACACTCATAGAGAGCATGCTCTTAGCGCTTAAAACGAGGAAAAGACATGGACTAAATGGATATACAAGTATTAATGTAAGCTGGTTACATGATTAATGTTTATATATTAAATATTAGTGTTTGTGCCTGGGTGTTTACAAGATTATATGGTGTTGAATGGCTTATTGCATATCTTTGATTGTACCTGTGAATGTTAGTGCTTATGCATAATTATATTGACTGTTGGCCTGATACATATCTGAGTATATGAGCATATGCATGGTTGGAATGGTTTGATGCATGATTGTATTTATGTGTTTTATATATATATATATATATACGAATGGAAGTCAAGTGGCGAGCATGCTTAAAAATACGTTTATTACATTTTATGTATTATTATATTGTACCCCTTATGAAATTGGACCAGAAGCCTGAATCATTAAAAATATTATATCGTATCTCTCTGTGACTCAGCTAAACTGAATCTAATGAAGATGCACTAGTTCAGAGGACGACATATCACACCAGCATCCTGCGAATGAGTGCAGCTACCTCCGAAAAGGGTTAAATGTCATGGGGCAGAGGCGAAGATCTGCTTCGTTGCCTCGACACTCTACGCCAGCGAAGATGATAGGACCAGAGCCCATCCCAAATGATGCATCTTTTACAGGCAAGGCGTTTTCTCTGAAACACATACAGTTTTGTATAAAGTGGCAATATACAGCTGCAACCGAAGAAATCTGTGTTGGGGGTGGGAACAAGCAAGGGGGCAAATTAATGTCCTGAGCGGGATTAAGTGTCGGGTCGGTTGGTCAATTTGTTTGAGATGTCTGGGCACCTTTTGTCCTGTTAGTGAAGCCATCAATCGATTAAGACTTCAGTTAATTGACAACAATAGTGCTAATCAACAGTCGATCTACACCCGTGACGATTCGTGAGGTATTTTCCGACGAGTGAGGCGAGAGAGAGAGAGAAAAAAAATGACAAATGACCTGGTCTTCCTTTTGTGTTTTGTTTTTACGTGAGCTCACATTTTATATATATATATATATATATACCGTCCTATATTGGACTTTAAACAAAGAAAGACAGACATACGGTTGTTGGTTGCAGGCGTCGTGGTGGTGGTGTGAACTGACGGGATGACGGGGAGGCCACTCCCTCCGTTCAGTTGGGTCTGAATATCCGAGATGGATGATAAGATTTTCTCCTGCTTGGTCTTGAACTGCTCCACCTCGCCGTACACGCGGTCCCGGAATGTGTCCAGGTGGTAGCCCACCTCGTTAATGAGCCTCAGGGTCAGCAGCATCCCTCGTTGTGTCGCCAGTTCTTCCCCGGTGGCGTTTGTGTCCCTTCGCACACGCAGAGGTTCCGAAACTGTAATAATAATAATAATAATAATAATAATAATAATAATAATAATAATAATAATAATAATACAGACATAAGGGGCTACATTTTTAATAAATTTATTTTTTCACACAATGCAGTACAAAATTCATGTCAATCCAAAGTATAAAAAATCCAGAAATACAGAGATTTATCAGAATTTTACTGTCAAGAATTTCAATATTATTATTATTATTATTATTATTATAAATTAATATTTTATTTTACTACAAGTGATCCACACTGTCTTCAGCAGGTTCACTTTTCTCATGTTGCCACAGCGAACAAATAATCCATATCCCTAATATTTTACCCTTTGTGGTAGACTTACTTTTCGTAGGTCTAAAGAGCTTTGTTTGAAATGGTCGAATTACTCCTCTAAACAATTTGTCAGCTACTTACCAGCAATTGTTAGGAGAAGACACAATGTTGTGGTTGTTGTATGGTATGTCTCCATTATGTTGAGTAAGATTTGAGTGCTGTACGTAGAAATCACGTTTCTGCAGCAGAAAAGTTGGACATTATGACGCAAAAGAAAATCTGGATACACTTAAACGTTGTGTTACCGGAAACACGTAAAACTGGTAGCATTATAAACTTAGAGGATGAGATAACGATAATAATCAGATGATTTGTTGGCATTGTTGATGGTTTTGGTGACAGACAATGAATATGAGAAAGGAGAGAAGACTCTTGAGGAAAACAAAGAGAAAACAATTCAGAACTCTGAAACTCTGGCCTAAGGGAAAAAAATAAGCAAGTCAGATATTATTGTATCCTACCTTTTCGAAATAGAAGAAAGTCCGTTGTCCGGTTGAAATGCGGACTGGTCACTGGACATAGGACACGTGGACATAGTGGAGTAAGCTTGGCGAAGCTGATAAGAGCACGGACTTGTATAACTGGACTGCTTGCAGACGATTTTTTTCAGTGATGTCTAGAACGAGGCTTTGGACGATATAGCTTCCGGTTTATTCACATTCATTGTTAAGGCTCGCCGAGACTAACAGAGGAGAACGTCGCAAGAGGCTCAACGTTGGTCTCGGCAGACAGACAGCAATCCACCTATACACGTCCGTGGTTAAACTGAAACGTGACTAAACCGCAAGCTATTTCGTAACCAGCCTCGTTCTATGACTTCACTGAAAAAAAATCGTCTGCAAGCAGTCCAGTTATACAAGTCCGTGGTTTAACTACTAGAACGAGGCTTTGGACGATATAGCTTTCGGTTTATTCACACTCATTGTTAAGGTTCGCCGAGACTAACAGCGGAGAACTTCGCAAGAGGCTCAGCGTTGGTCTCGGCAGACAGACAGCAATCCACCAGCTATACATGTCCGTGGTTAAGAGTAGTTCCGACGCTGCATGGAAGGGGACAGTTCCCGGATGTTTCTGTCGAGAAACGCCGACCGCGTAAATTCCGTCCCGGTGTCACGAACCTTCACCCGCGATAGCCATTCGCAGTGCGCATGGGTCATTTCCACCATGTGACGGGTCACTTCCGTAGACATCATTTCCCCTAGCATGGCAGCGAGTGGTCGTCAGCGTAACATATCCTTAAAGTCAACGCATATACTGTCCTAGCATTAGAGCGAATGGTCGTCTCAGTGGATCACATCCTTATTTTCAAAACGTGTATTGTCTTACATACGAGATAACGATCGTCTGGGCACATTACATCGACAATAGATTTACCATGTGAGCGAATTCTGGTCTTACAGCGGATTGCATCCTTACATTCTGGACATATACTGGCATGTACTAACATATGAGCGAATCCTGGTCTCAAGGTACCCCTCATCTTGCCGTTTGTCAAGATCAGGATTGAAACTTGTCTGCGCGAGCGTATCACATGCCGGTCGGCGCATGCGCACTCAGAGGGTCGAATAGCTGTCTCAGGCGAAGGTTGAGATCGTGACACCAGAAATGTGTGACTTATGCTCCAAAAAACATGTTTTCTCTTCTCCCAGCTTTAAATAGTACGAGTATGATTAGTGGGGAAAATTAGATTTAATTAGCATGTGCGTCTGTGCGTGTGTGTGTGTGTGTGGGGGGGGGGAGTTTTTCAGGTTATGTTGTGACACAATGCTTGTCACAGTGGCTCATGTCGAAGGCCCTTTCTTCCTGCCATTTTTTTTAAATCTGACTCTGTTTACACCTGTGTGCAGCTAATATTCCCTGGATAGTATTTCTCCGCGTTTGTTCCACTCAAATGTCAGTCGACTGTGAAGACTTTGTCAGCTTCCTTAACAATAGTACAGCTCCAATTCACGTGCACTGCTCGTCAGCTGATCAAAAAGAGAGCTCGATGGTGGCCACGAGATTTTTAGGGCCGACTCCCTAAAAATTAGCAGCTCTTTCTCTCTCTCTCTCTCTAGATATATATACATACACACATAACTGTGACAGACTCTCTCTATGTATATAAACAATTGTGACCTATAACTCTGTTTTAATAAAGAACTGTCATCGTCTCTCACTCTCTCGTTCTTTATATACAACGGCCTTTGTCATAGTCTTTTTATTAACAAATATTTTTTTCTCTCTCTCTTAATAAAATGGTATTCTCTGTTAATAAGAAAGTTTCTTTTAATCACGAATTGTCATTGTCCCTGTCTTTATAAGGATTTGTCATCGCCTTTCTTTCTTCCTCTCTAACTCATGGTTTTGAAACTCGGTGCATTTTTTGTGACTCTGCGCTTAGTATGTTCAAACATTCCCCTCCCCCTTCCCCTAAATTTTAGGAAGGACAGACCACTGTACTCTCGTATGCGCGCACGTGCACTGACTCCAACCTCATTTGGCGTACAGCGTTTTTTCCCTGATTACACTGATTTCGTTAATAACTGTCGAAGGCGGGCTTAATGATGTTTTAATCGAGCTATTAATCTCTCACAAGTGCGTCTTTGACGTGAGACCTGAAGCAGTGGTAGCTGGATGTGGTAAATGTACTACAGCATTATTATTAACATTGCCTTTGCTGTTATTATATCAGTAACAGTTCTCTCTATTGCTCTCTCTATCCTATTTTTCTTTATTTTTTTCTTTCCTTTCATGATTTCTATATTTTCTTTTCTTCTTTTATTTTCTTTCGTTTTTGCTGTTGCTGTATTTGAAAAGGATCTTAGGAAAATATTTCATACCTTAATTTTTTTCTTCTATGTATTCATTTTCTCTGCCGATTTCTTCTTTAAATTGATACAGCTATCTGTCAGTAGCCAAAAGCGATAGTCCAGCCAGCTAAATGCCATTCTCCCACACTTTCTCGACACCAGCACTTGACTGGCTTGTGTTAATTCCGCATCATGTGACCTCTACATTAGGAAATAATTACCATGCTATCTGTATCATTTACTTAAAGACTTGTAATGTCCTTTACACACCCGTGGTCCTTCGGGTTTTGCAAACTTGTTTTACGGCTTTTGTGAGTGATAGTGGGTAGGTTGGCTGTATCTTACTTCATTACTTCTTTCACATCCTCGCTTTGTCTTGTCCCTGCACGCAGTCTCTGACGCGGTCCGTTGGTGCAACGGTCAGCGCCTGTCACCAGTACAGTGAGGATTGGCTTTCCTGGGTTCAGATCTCGTCTTGAACACGCTGCTTTTTCTCTGCATGTGACATTTGTTTACAAGGCTGGCTGCTTTGCCGTGATATAACCTTAGTTGCTGGCTCGGCGTAAAATACCAACCCCCACCTCTACTACGGTCTCTCTCTTTCTCTCTCTCTCTCTCACATACACACCCACAACCAACCCAGCACCCACCCACACATATACATACATGCACGCACACTTACACATATACATGCCTAAACATCAATATAAATGATAAATGCATAGCATTAAAACTTTATTTTCATGCATTTTGACGATTTTCGAAAGCTTTTGTAAATACGTACACCAGAGAGCGAGAGAGAGAGAGAGCTCAAGAAGATCTCGGTATCAGGTTATCTAACAGTCTGCTCTACTCTAGATATTTAATAAAGTGACCGAATATTTGAGTTGAAGGAAGATCTATATGTGGCATGCGCATAATGACCCGACGTCACTGGGGTCAACACCATCCGGGTGTCCACGCCCCACCCCAGCGCTGGGGCCTTCCCGTGGGAAGAGTACGAGGCCGCAGCGAGGGGGTCATGAAGCGTCTGTAGCCGTCCAGCTTGGCCCTCATTGAGGCGTAAACGCTGCTGACGTCGGCGCGATTGCTGATGTCGTTTCTCTCCGTCGGGTCCGCGTTAAGATCGTACAGACTGTACTCCTTTCTCCCGGGTCTCGGCTGTGCAGGTGCGTTCACGCCAGGTGGCGGATTGTACCAGGCCCCTAAGAGACATGGGAGGTAGATGTTCAACTCGCAAGAAAAACTGGTAGACAGACTTTGGCCAGAGCAATAGTCGTGATGGATAACATTTAGCTAAACTACTAATATTTTATAAGCATTTTTAGCTGAGTGCTAGACATTTAATGTCTAGCACTCAACTAAAAATGAAATATAATTTTTTTGTATCCAATTACTCGTGCAGCTGTGTATCCTGCTAGCATTGATTACCAGACAGACAAAAAGTCAAAGACTGGAAAAGGAGAAGGCGATATTTTCTTATTGTAAACGACCATTAAAATAATCACTATCTCTATTTATTATTTTATTCTATTTATCTTCATATCTCTCCATATAGCTGCCTATATCTACATATTTCCAAATACGGTTCTTCACGATTCCTATAAAAATGAATAACATGTTTAAGATAATATATTTACCTTGTTCTTTCTTGCTTTTTCTCTTTCTTTCTCTCTCTCTCTCTCTCACATTCTCTCAGCTACTAACGCATGTCCATACCGGGGTTGCCTGGGTATTTCCACGTCAGTTTGTAATTTTGGAAGCGGAGAGCGGCACGGTCTTTGATGTCATTGATGTCGTAGACAAACTCTTGCCGCGGGCTAACTTCGTTGCGAGAGATGCTGTCCCAAAGGTCAAGGCCGTCTATATTCCTCAGGAGATTCCTCCCTGCAGCTGCTCTCACAAGCGTCGGGTACCTGCACATGCGCATCTCACGTGTCGGTAAGATCAAACACTCTCGAAAGTCCCTACCTCCAATAAAAAAGCAAAACAAAAGAAAAGCGAATTCTGCAAAATTCGGTGTCACACGATGAAGAATTACTCAAGGCAACAAAGTGAAACATTTGAAACTTTGAATTAAAGCGTGAGTAAAAGATACTACATTTGCCTTGTAAAACTCTGCGTAAGAATGGGAACAAAACATTATCAAAGCTTATTCAAATTTTTCCAAAATAAAAAAACGTAGTATACCAGTCAATGGCGTGGACAAGACCATTGTAGGATGTATTGGGCCTCAGCAGTGTCCTGCTGTGTAGGAAACTTGTGACTTTGGTTCCTCCTTCCCACAGAGTCAGCTTGGAGCCCCTCAGCGGCCAGTTGCTGGACCCAGTGTTTACGGGGCCGCCGTTGTCCGAGGTGAAGAAGGTGAGCAGGTTGTCCATGTAGCCCAGCTCATCCAGCACGCGCGTGATGTTACCGATGCCCTCGTCCATGGCTGCTCCCATCGCACAATGCTTCTTCCGGTCTTCAGACCTGGTGACGTTAGCGCAGAAATTGGTGACGTAGTGCTCAGGCACTTCAAGCGGCCCATGAACGGCCTGATAGGCCAGGTAGATAAAGAGAGGTTGTGAGCGGTTGTGAGTCCTAAGGATGTCGATGGTTCTTTGAGTGTACAGGTGTGTGGAATAGGTGCCATTGGCGGACCATACCGGTCTGTCGTTAAAGACCAGGTCGTAGCCATTCCAGTGTCCGATGTGGTTGAAGTAGTCAGCATAGCCGTTGTACATGCCGTAGAAAGAGTCGAACCCTCGTCGTGTGGGTGTCATGTCCCAGCGGCAGAAGCCCAGATGCCACTTGCCCACCATGTGCGTGGCATAACCGAGCTCCTTCAGAGTCTGCGGCAGCATCTTCTTGTCCAAAGGCACGGAAATATTCTCAAGAGCGCTGAACACGGAGTCTTGAATGCCCATACGGAACGGGTAGATACCCGTGAGGAAAGCAGCCCGGGAAGGGGTACACGTGGGCTGTGCATACGCGTTAGTCAGCTCCACCCCTTGCGCCCTAAGGCGATCCAGGTTCGGGGTGTACATGGAGCGATCTCTCCACCCGACATCGGCCCAGCCCAGGTCGTCGGAGACGATCATCAAGATGTGAGGAGGCGATGTCGTCGTCGACAACGACACTAGCATCGAGAGGAGAAACGCTTGTAGTAGCATGTTACCGACCGTCTCTACCACAGGCTACGTCTGGTGTACTCTGTTAATAAAACAAAACGAGAAGTAAAAGTCTCTGGACAAATGTAAAGTATGTACACAGGAACGAATATTTTCTTCCGGGTCATTGTCAAGCCTGACACTATGATGACTTTAAGCAGGAAGCGGAAAAATGAGGGCATGTGGGTGCACAGTATCTTGTTATTGTATTCCTAGCTTTTATCGTCAGCATCTTGATAGGCACAATATTAGATTTAAGCGCATATCAAGAACATCTTGAAGTACGTGACCCTTTACTAAGCGATACGCTTGAATGATCTAAGTAGTCCACAACGGACGCCCAGGGGCGAATCTGATGGCAGTGTTGTTCTTGTTTTCTCTCTATTCAAACTCAATTTACAATATTAGAGACTTATCTTCTCTATCTCAGCATTCAAATCCAACTTTCAAAATTACTACTTGTAAATGTGGCACAGTTTGACATCGTATTGTTTGAACACGTATGTAGTGATTGTAAATGCTGATAGGTAGTTTGTTTATCGCGTTTATAAACAGGGGATGTGACTGAACGAGTGAGCCTAGAACCTGTTGAAAAAGCGCGTTGATAATGATTGTAATTATCAAAAAAAAATGTGCTGAAAGAGTACACTCGTACAGTGGTACCTGTCTGACATACCGACACTTTCGATCAGTGGTACGTACCTGCTGGTGGTTACCCTGAGAGTCCGGAGAGATATGACCGAGGAGTAACAAACCCTGAACGTCTTCTCAAGCTGAATGCTAACCATACCTCGCACGCTGTTGTCTCTATGTTCAGGTTGACCAATCACCAACCATTCCGCCGCTGAAAATGTCACCTCCTTCCCGCTTCCACGTTAATAATTTATTCGACAGTAATGTGCCAGCTATTGTATAACATTATTTCCCCGGCCCCTTCTCTCTGCCTCACCACTTCCTGTTTCCATTACCCACCCTCTTTCAGTCCCCCTTCTTCGCATCATCTCTCTCTCTCTCTCTCTCACACACACACACACACACATGCACGCGCACGCACGCACGCACATACATTTAAATTAATGCACTGTCGTTGAAACTTATAGCCTCTGGGTTGTCAGGAGCTATTTGCGGTTACCCATTATTCACGCTGAGCGAGCAGATAATAAACTTTAGGGTTTTGGGGCTACTTGTTATTGCGTTTACTGCTGCCTAAGCAGGCATTATACACGTCTGTTCTCAACTTAAGACTAAAGAAAAGCAGGAGACATTCAGTATTTTTATGCGACCATTAAAATAGCTATTAACTACACAAACATCTATCTATCTATCTAAAGCTAAAAATGTATGCAATAGAATAAGGTGTGCCGCTCAATCGAAAAACACGTGCTTCTAATAATTCTTTTAAACGACAAAGCATTATAAATAAGTGCTCGTCCTCGTAGGAAGAACAGAAATATTTCACCTCCTCGGGACAATGTGTTTTAAACATCAAATACAGTCAGTTGCGTGAATAGCAGCAACATTGGGTTGCTGTATCACTGATATAAACTGTATTTAAAATTATCAGAATACAGCATCATCGTATAAACATATATGTTGTACATATATGCACGTGTGTAAATGTGTATATATGTATGCATGTGTGATATCGTCACTTTATGAATACTTAGGGTTTACATCATAAGAAGAGGGCGGTCTGGTGACGCGACGGTTAGCGCCTTTCACCAATACAGTGAAGGTTGGCTGTCCTGGGTTCAGTTCTCGTCTCGGGCACGCTGTTTTTTCTCTGTATGTGGCATCTGTTTACATCGCTGGCTGCCTTGCCGTGATATAGCCTTAGTTGCTGGCTCGGCGAAAAACACCAATTAAAAAAAATTACATCATAAAAAGACTCAAACATGTGTGCCTATATGTGTGCGGCTTTTAATTTTAAATTAGCGCGCATGTAGTTGAAATGCAATGTTTGACAAAGCGATATCACATATTTGTGTTTACCGATTATTATGTTGAGGTGGGGTCATGGAAAGAGACCTACTTACTGCAGTATTAAAACTCCTCAATATGTATCCATCTTCGTAATCTTGTTGAGAAAACAGCATTTGTTTAGAAAAAAAAACCCTCGGTACTATTTTATGGTAAGCAGCAACTCCACAAAGAGTATTTATCTCCGCAAGCGATTGGCATATTTCAAAATAGTTGTGATTCATGTTGATGAGTACGAAAAAATCTCTGCTGAAATTCCCTGCTAACTGGTCAGAAACAAGATTTTTTTGAGAAAAACAGACAGGATTAAAACTAGCGAATAATTTGATTATCCTTAAAGGCGCAAGGAGAATGGTCTGAAACTATATGGGACAATATATATATATATATATAGCCACCCGTCATTTGTTATTTCTACATACCCTCTCTTATTAAGTTTGACGATTGTTGAAGAGTAAATACTTGTTAAATTCCTGATGCATAGAAGCAATTTGAATGGAAGCAGTGTTTAATGAAATGGCGATGACTCTACCGCCTCCTGCTGCCTGAAAGAAAGACAAACTTAACTTTTAGAGACGATACAGAATGAAACTGATATCTTGTTGTCTGTTGTTTTGTAAAACTGACCTTTGTTTGTCTGTTTGTCACATTGCTGTCATGTCGCAGGGGTAGTTACTTCTTTATTTCACTGGGGACATGGCTGCTTTTGCTCAAGAGTTTAATAACATCGCTGATCAACAACGACACCACTTTATAACAGACCTCCAGGGGATAATCATTATAGCAGATCTTTTTTATGTTTGTTAGATGTAGCTGTCAGATTGCATGTCACACTTGGGTTGTCTGTCTGGTTTACCTTCTGGTCTATGTTATTATTGAGTGTTGTCAGAAAAATTAAAGGTGTACAAGAGCACAACATTTTTTTTTCCAAAAGACTGTGCTGAACACGGTACCATCTTTAATTTCCTAACATTAATTTGGCAACTCCACAAAATCTTAATGAATAATCCTTATCATTTGTTAACATATAAGCCCACCTACATCACACTGTGACACTGACACAAAGAACTGTATAAACATTGCACATATATTAAATGTAGCCTATGTTCAGTCAAAAATGGAGACTGCTGTATGATATGATGCTCGTGTGATACGCAGATCCTTCCTGCACTCGCAGTTCTCAAAGTTCTCAACCCATTTTTAGAACAACTGGGTAAGTGAGACTATTCTCCACCCCCCTCTCTCTCTGTTTCCGTCCAAATAGTAAGAGATAAACAAGGTCAGACCAAAACAGACACGCTCGAGGTATTCCATGTTTATATCCTGTTCCACTTCAGATTTTCATACCTCAGTCACAAAAATAATCACTCTTTAAACGGGGAAGGTTGACAGCACGAAGGGAAATAATGGCCACTTTAATGTGTACTTCAAACAGGAAAACACGATTGTGAAGTAAATTAATCTCCTTGCGGTCTGTCGAGAAAGTTGTTGCTCCTAACAAAACTCCATGCACACGATAATCCCAGTAATGTCCTCTCGCAGCTTTTCTTCCATATACCGACGGAAATGTTTCGTAAATTTCAGTAAAAAAAAAGCGAGGAATAAATGAATCTACACATATTCGCCTATTTCCTTTTGATGTTTTTCTTAAAACTATTTTCGCACATTTAAAAGGATATTGTCTCCTCCTGGTGACGGGGTACAAATTTACAGGGAGAAAAATGAAACAGGAGCACAGTCTTCACTGCAGTGAATATGAATAGGAGAGAGCAAAGCTGGCGGGGGGGGGGCGGGTATGAAAGATATTACTTGATAGAAAAATACATTAACAGGATATTAAAACAGGAAGAAACATCGTTGGTTGGTCAGCTTGGCAAGAGTGGGAGGGCGGCTCTGTATTTATTCAGCTCTAGCGTTAGCAGTTCTTATAGGACTCACAAGCTTCTCACAGACCACCAGCAGATACTCCATTGTGGGTTGGTATATCTAGCTACCCGGAAAGTTGAATGTTGTTAAAAGATAGTTTCACTGGATGTTGTAAAGAGGACGTTTCACTAAAGTTACTTGTAAAATCTATGTTTGTCAGTGATTCCATTGCATCTGTAGGTTATCTATGTTCATTAACATAACCAAAAACTTAGCCAAATCCAGATTTTACTTCTTCTCTTAAAATACATCTATAACAATATCTTTTTTGACCATACACGAAAGTGTCCAATGACAAAGGTATCTAGAACGAAACTATGCAGCTGCTTGTTGTTATAGTTTGTCAGAAAATGTCTACTACTAACCTACCTTCTAGTAAATCAGCCAAACCATGGTAAATGAATTCATGCATGAAAAGTACTTTGCAGGGTTTGTTAACCTGTCGCTGCTAAGAACGTTCTTATATATTCTTTCTCCAGACAATGAGTCGTGAGTCCAGCATGCCAATTCAGTCATTTTTCATCTTCATGGTTCTGTCGTCGTTGACGATTGCTTCTCCTCCACACATAATCTTCATGGTCTCCGACGACCTGGGGTGGGCCGACGTTGGGTGGAGAGATCCCTCCATGTACACCCCGAACCTGGATCGCCTGAGGGCTGAAGGGGTGGAGCTCACTAATGCGTATACACAGCCATCCTGCACTCCTTCAAGAGCTGCTATCTTAACGGGTGTCTACCCGTTTCGCATGGGCATTCAAAATTCCGTGTTTCAGGCTCTTCAAAATATTTCCGTGCCGCTCGATAAGAAGATGCTGCCGCAGAGTCTGAAGGAGCTCGGGTACGCCACGCACATGGTGGGCAAGTGGCACTTGGGATTCTGTCGCTGGGACATGACACCCACACGACGAGGGTTTGACTCGTTTTACGGCATGTACAACGGATATGCTGACTACTTCACCCACACTGGACACTGGAATGGCTACGACCTGGTCTTCAACGACACACCGGTATGGTCCGCCAATGGCACCTACTCCACACATTTATTCACTCAGAGAACCATCGATATCTTGAAGACCCACAACCGATCACAGCCTCTCTTCATCTACCTGGCTTATCAGGCCGTGCACGGCCCACTCCAAGTGCCTGAGCACTACGTCAACAATTTCTGTGCTAACGTCACTTCAGAAGACCGGAAGTTGCGATGTGGGATGGGGGCCACCATGGACGAGGGCATCGGTAACATCACCCGTGTGCTGGATGAGCTGGGCTACATGGACAACCTGCTTATCTTATTTAAGTCGGACAACGGGGGGCCCGTCAACGATGGCTCCAGCAACTGGCCGCTGAGGGGGTCCAAGCTGACTCTGTGGGAAGGAGGAACCAAAGTCACAAGTTTCCTACACAGCAAAACACTGCTGAGGGCAAACACATCCTACAATGGACTTGTCCACGCTGTCGACTGGTAAGAAAGTGATTCTGTTTTATTTTAATCAAAAGTGCTGTTGATTAGTAAATGAAAACAATTTCTTGCATGTGTGACAGCAAAACCCATCATCATAGTTTTAGCAGTACACTCTACAGAAGCCTGAATTTGCAGGGGTATTCGCTCACTTAAAAACAGAAGAGATGATGATGATGATGATGATTTTTTAAATGTATCTTCACATTTAGTTGTTCGCTTTTTTACTACTTCTTTAACGTCTTTCACTCCCTCTTTACATATATATATATAGAGGAGAATGAGATGGGTCTGAGTGCACAGCACATCGTTAGATGTGTGATATTTAACTAACGGAAAGTCTTCGAGCAAAAACTGATTATAAATATCACTTCATCTCTTTGTGATTTTACCTGGCAAAAACAGGTACCCGACCCTTGTACGGCTGGCCGGTGGCAACGGAACGATTCCTGCTATAGATGGCCTTGATCTCTGGGACAGCATCTCCACCAATAAAGACAGCCCACGGCAGGAGTTTTTCTACGATATCAATGATGTCAAAAACCGTTCTGCGATGCGTTACAAAAATTATAAACTGACGTGGAGAAACCCAGGCAACCCAGGTGTGTGTGAGAGAGAGAGAGAGAGAGAGTGAGAAAGAGAGTAGCAGAGGGAGTCGTTTGTGAATGTGACTAGCTAAGAACTTAAATAATAAGTTAAAAAATCTTTTTACATCGTTTTCTGTCTGACAGTGTCTATATTGCGTGCTGTAGGTGGCTGGTACAACCCCCCACCTGGTGTACAGGAGCCTCCGCTGTCCAACTACACCAAGCTGTACAGATTGTATGATCTTGAGGCCGATCCGACAGAGACGACGGACATCAGCACTCGGGAAGACGTGAAGAAAGTTTTCCTGTACATGAAGAACAAACTGGACGACCTCAGACTCAACATGTCACCGTCACTGCAGGCGACGAATGTTGAGGCCGGAAAGCCGCAGTACTGGGGAGGAGCCTGGACACCCGGATGGTGCTGACTCTCAGGCAATCGTACACCTGAGCAGGAACAGGAACAACCGTACTTCGGAATTTTTATAAATGAGATTAAACAAATTCTAATTTTAATAGGTTTGTCATTAATGCTAATGTTAATCATTATGTCCAGTCTGGCAAACAAATTTTACAATAGTCATGTTACTGAAATAAAATTAGTCAAGTGCAAAATTGGCTCTAGTTTTTTGTAATCTGGAATAATTATTGTGTACATTACGAAATGCATTCTCATAGTAATTGACCTGTGGTTAATATCTGTCAAAAATGAAGTCATAGACTATATCGTAGATTTCTGTGTCTGTCTCTTGTACAGCTGTTCCGGAGCATCTCTGGGGTGTGTCCAGCAGTAGTTAGGCAGCATGGTAGTGGACAATTTTCCTTGATATCTTTTTCTGTTGTTGCGATATCTTGATGATAACGTTCGCCATGTTTATCACTAACCATACCACAGTTGTCAGGAAAGAAATCCAGATGGAAATAAAGGAAGTGGATCTTTAGAGACATATTGCAGACAAGTTTCTGATCATGCATCAGCATGTCTTCTACTAGTTCCTTGTAGTTTTCTTCTGCCATAACATTCCCGAGAAAGTTTGTAGACACTAGGAGAAAAGCATTCCATGATTGTTTTGCATCACGCTGCAGCAAGTTGTTGAAAGGTCATCTTTGAAGAGCTCTCGAATCTGAGGACCCACAAAACTCCTTCTTTAATCTTTGCTTCGCTGAGTCGAGGGAATTTTTTTATGCAGGTGTCGGAAAGCTGGTGAAGTCCAGTCCATGGCTTTCACAAAGTTTGAAGAGTCTACAAATAGTCTCCATTCTTGTGGGTCATGAGTGATTTCTAAGGCATTTATGAGGCCCTCTGTATCGGAAACAAATACCAGATTACTTTCCTTTCTGAAGAAAGGCTCCCACTGCCATCGGCCTGCCATCTAATGCTTAGGAACCTCTGTTTCTGCTGAGGTAAAACGATACTCGATTTCAGAAAGTATAGAAAACGCCTATTTTTTCCTTCTTTGAAGACACATAATAAAACTACAACTATTACAATCAACAGTTTCTCATCAAGTGGGTCTCTAATCTGCTGTCCTTTCTCCGAACTGTATAAGCGACGAAAAGAAAAGGGTTCGCATCAACTGTTTGCACTCATTCTTTAAATGAACAGAGCTGCGGAGAAGGTCCCACTGGTGAACCATATTAGTTTATTGTGTTTCTGAGATATTTTGTTATTTTATTTAAACAAGTACTTAAATTTTAACCGAGAATGATATAAAATAAGAGAAAACCGCAATTTTTAAGGTGTATGCTATATAACAACCAAGCATACAAACAATGGATCACCTCTTCAATCAGTAGTAACCAGGTATATATTATTGCACACACACATATGTATATAAATTAAATAATATATACACATATTGAATGAACTTCTCTAGCATAATGACTCCAGAGTACATGCTAGTGATTTTTCATACGCTGTGTATATGATATTAGCATAGAGTTGGCAAAGATATGTTTTTTAGTCTTGAACGTTTAAACGATCATGAAGACGATTTGTTATTGAAATGAATGTGTAGAAGTTATTGGTATGTTACAAGCATTTTAAATTATAGTTTTTGTGCTTATTTTTGAAAACACTTAAGCATATATATATATATATATAAGAGAGAGAAAGAGAGAGAGAAGAGGAAAGATAGTTCATAATTTAAAAATCACAGGAAGTTCGGTTATTTTTATTATTTGGTTACTTAGAACACAAAATGATCGATTAAAGCAGCAACGACAACGTATATTTTTAGGACGAGGTCGAATATAGGAAGCAAACGGCAGCTGTGACGGTGTTTCTTTTATTCAAAGTACAATAAACTGTTTACCAACTTAATACTTGAAATGACTTCCTTTCTTTTTTGCAGTTCTCCAATATTTATTTTAAACTTAAAAAATATTCTTAAAGGATATGTATTTCAAATGTATATAAGTTACGAAGCAAGAAAAGCATAACAACGTTTTATGGAGGGTGGCGGGAAACAGAAGGATTGGCAATATACGCAACTCTTGAATAAAATCATAGACTCGATTAAAAAGATAAGGGTGGATTGACGGAAAAAGTAATCATTTTGTGAATTGCTTTTGTTAGACTCTATAACATTGAAGCGTGAAATGACACGCTACTGTCATCCAGCATCCTATATTTTACTCACGCTTTGTGTTCAAGAACAAACTCCCTGGCTGTTTCTGTAGATAGCTGTTATTATAATTGAGAGTTCACAAATCTTTGATGGACCAGTCTACCACTATACGTCTTTGTCACACTTTACAAACAGTATTTGAGATTTCTATCAGATCCATCTAAATGTGGATTATACAACTGCGGTTTCGTCCTTCTCTCACAGCTGATTAAAATTGCTTTTGTATAGTAATAATAATTATTGCATTTGAAAAGGATATTTTATATTTTTTATGTGTTTCTTTCGTCAACACCAACAATTACCAGCCATTGGGGGAATAAGTTCTTGTTTGACAAGCCTTTGCGAAGTGATATATGCATCAGAAATCATTTCAAACGATCGAGCTAGTATTGAGCAAGGGATATCAGTAAAGTTCACAAGTAGGAGTTGGTTGGGAGATGGAGATCAAAGATTCATAAGCTTCCCTGGGAAGGGCACGAAAAGCTTCCACTAGGTTTCCGGCCTACTTACCCCTCTGCAATGTACAGGTATCTAAGCAATTCCTCTCTTAAAAAGACATTAATCAGTAAAGACATACAAAGAGAATGTGTCATAGCATACCGACATTCTTCTGGTGTGAGCTATTACATATCACAAATATTACACACAATTGAATTTATTCTCACTTTAAATTGTGGCTTTATATCTGAGAACCAAGAGGGAGCCACAGATGAATGAGCTGAAGACTAACAGATTTTAAGAAGCCTAACGAAAGAAATCACGAAAGAAAATAAAAAAGAAAGGAGTTATCTTTCGTGATATATTTAGTCTGTGAATGTTGCCAGCAGATCTTTTCAATTCGCACTCATATCTACCCAATGGTACAGTTAATCTTATTTTTACTTTACTTTTATTTTTTACTTTGTTATTTAGGCTATCAGCTGTATTGATTGTATGCATTGATGTTTTTTATATTTGCGTATAAAAGAAATTATTGCTGCAATACTTATTCTTACATCCAGGACTAGCAAAATTAACATTACTATCTCCAGCTTTAACCCCTAAAGAAATGTCTTTACATTTATAGCGAACCAGCAAAGAGTACTCGGCGTTTTCCGTATGATGTCTGGTTTCTCGTCAGACAGTAACCACTCAGTCCCTTCACGGATCAGATTCGAACAAAGAGGGGACAAGCATTGTGAACCAGACCGATGAGCGTCTGTCTTTCTCTCACCCCGACTGTCCCTCCATCTTATTATATATCTGTGATCCCACCCGCAACAGGCGCTCTGTCTTGTGGAATATTCTTTAAATCTTTAAAATTGGATACGAAAGCTTTGTCCTCTTATTGACGCGCGTAATAATTTCTTTATGTTGTAATGCATTGATTGCTCATTTTAAAAGGAAAGTGGTTTATGTTTTGGGTTTAAAGGAATAAACTGAATTTCAATTCAAATGTAATCTCAAGCAGTTTTGTTCTTAATGTGCCGTTGGCCTAGGTGGAGAGATACCCAACACACACACACACACACACACACACACACACACACACACACACACACACACACAAACATACATACATACACGCGCACGCACAAACACACATACATCCTATATATATCTCTCTCTCTAAATATATAAAATGAGAGTTTACTCAGTTATTTCATTTGTTTGCGGTCTGACAAAATATAAAAACTGAAGACTCACTTGTTTCAAAGGGACTAGTTTTTTTTTATCTCTTAATCTGCATTTTGTTGTTTGAACTTTGATCATTTGACCTGCAGTCTGGTGGCTGTTGGGATCACTGCGCATTGAGCGTATCTCTGCGATGCGGAAACTGGCGCATTATAAAACGACATCATCATCATCATCATCATCATCATCATCATCCGTGAGGACGCTCTTCACGTCTGACCATCATCCGTGAGGACGCTCTTCACGTCTGACCATCATCCGTGAGGACAGCTCTTCACGTCTGACCGATTGCTGATGTCCGTCGTCTCAGAAAGCATGTACTCATTGGAGGAGTGTTTCGGGGTGGGAAGCTGCTCTACATCAGGTGGAGGATAGTACCAGCCGGCTGTAACACGTGAGATATTCACAAAGGTATTATGTCAAGAACATGATGATGATGGATGATGAAATTATGGTAATGATGAGGATATGTAGCATATTCGGAGGCGGAGGCGAAATAGTAGACTCTAAGAAACATTTTCGAATCATTCGTTTGAGCGATTTTTTTCTCGCTCTCTCTCTCTTTTTTTTTTTTTTGCTAGTTATGTAAAGTCTTGTAGAATATCTCCACCTAATAGTTGGTGTTCCGTGTTCCAGCTCCTTTATTCATTCAATCAACAGGGGAGTTAATAATAAACTTATGTAACCTCCCCTACTCGCATTTTTTTTTATGTTCCTTTGGTCAAATCTCAAAATATCACTGTCAGGGATCAGAGATACAGCCGCTGGCTGGTTAAGAGCGTGTAGTGTGTTGAAAACGAAAAAGAGCGTGTGACTTAAATTAAGGAATATTAGGAATGGAGTTAGCTCCCTTGTATGTTTTAAGCGGCAGGGATAGTCACCCTTTAAAGTAGGCTCGCGAGAATGGTTTAGAATGTAGAGGGCGTGACGTAAAAGGAGGAATGACGTGGAGTGTCGTCTGCTGGGAGTAGGAGAAAACGGGCGGGTTTTGGAGAAAGGAAAGAAAAGGTCGTCTGCATCCGGAGCATTGCGGTGTGCTTTTGAGATTCCCAGTTGTTGTGTGTTTTGCTGGGTGGATTCTGTTAAACGGAGTATTGCTGTGTGTTTTTACAGATCTCCAGTTGTTGTGTGTTCTGCTGGGTGGATTCTGTTAGACGCCGTGGTGCTGTGTGTATGAGTCAGCTGAACAGTTTCAATGAGGATTATTATAGGAAAGTGTATAACTGTGAGTGCGTGTATTCTGACCGGACTTGACAGTAAGTGTGTTCTTGGTCATTTGTTTATCTTTTGAGAAACTGTATACTTTAAAAATTTGAAGAGGACTGAATTTATAGAAGAAACTATAGTTCATTGAAAACGGATGAATGGAGAATGGAGAGATATATACAGTGGTACCTTAAGATACGAGCTGCTCAGCATACGAGTTTCTTGAGATACGAGCTGCGACTCGGGCCAATTTCCTGTTTGAGATCCGAGCTGAATTCCGAGATACGAGCCGGTGGTCAGTCGGGAAGCCAACCCATAATTCGGGAAGTTGCCGTGTCGGGCGCTCGGGTCGCAGCATCACAGGATCGTCACGGCGTCGTCTCGTTCTTTCTCGAGTGTTACCTACAGTGTTAAGTCGTATCACGTGCGTTGTGTTCGTTTTTGCATCATGTTTTAACTAACTCTTTTGTGTATGCTACGACGGGGCCGAAAAAAGTGAATGAAAAAGACAGTGATGAAAAGAAGAAGAGAATGATGGCGATAGAAATAAAGCAAGACATAATGGAAAAACATGAGCGTGTTGTACGAGTGATGGATCTTGCCAAGATGTACGACCGCGGTACATCCACAATTTGCGCCATCATTAAAAAAAAAGGATGCTGTCAAAGGTGCAAATCAAGCGAAAGGAACTAAACTTCTGTCCCAATTAAGGACAAATATTAATGAAGAATTAAAAAAGCGTCTGCTGTTGGTGGTGAAAGACAACGAGCTGGCAGTAGATACGGAGACGGTAATATGCGAAAAGGCACGCAGCATTTACGGCGACCTGAAGAAGAAAGTATTAAATAACAATTATATTTCTATTCCAGATATTTTTCTTTTTTTAGTAATGTATATATGTGTATGTGTGTTTCTGTATTAAAAACATGTACTTTTCCCCGAAGTCGGTTCCTTTTATAATAATTCATTTTTAACTTTTGATACCTCAGGCGTATAGACCTGCATGGGTCATATTTGCTCAATTTTATGTTCATCTAAAATCTTGAGACCTCTTTAACCATCAGCCGTAGTGTGACACGAGCTGTAAGCGCCTTCAGACAATTTTGAAAATGATTGAAACATTCACACACTCCGATGTGAAAGCTCGAAAGGGTCAGAGAATTGATGTTGTTGGTTTGCTACTGACATTTTTCTGGCATTGTCTTAAAAGGTGTTTTACGCCGAGCCAGCAACTAAGGGTATATCATGGCAAGGCAGCCAGCCCTGTAAACAGAGGCCACATGCAGAGAAAGAACAGCGTGCCCGAGACGAGAACTGAACCCAGGACAGCCAACCCTCACTGTATTGGTGACAGGCGCTAACCGTTGCGCCACCGGACCGCCCCAGGCTTAAGTGGGAGGGAGGGGAATACTTAAAAGTCCAAACATAAACATTCGCTGAGCACATATCAGTCACACGTTTTCGACATCGCATCTGCTAAAATAGCGCATAATGTTATCACGATCTTTTTAAAATGGAATAGAACATGCAAGCCAAAGTCAATTTGAATAGATAGATGATGTCCTATTTGCTGTGAAGTCTGATTTATATAAACATTGAGCCACGCTAAAAGACCAAGGGTCGCATTTTTTTTCTCTTTTTGATGTTCACACAACACCCTACGAGAGAGAAGCGCGCGGCAAGATCAGTGGTGTCTCGACTCTTAGGCATCAAGTGTCTTTGGAATTCTGGGTCAAACCCAACTATCCACAGGTCTCATATTTTGGCTGCTTTTTATCTCAATAAAGGAAGTAATCCTTTAACATCCTATAGATTTATACTGGCAAGACAAAAAGCAAAATCACATTTTTAAAAATGTAAAGATTTTTAAAAAGTGAAAACGTCAAACTTGAACTTTATTTTATTTTGATAAAGCTCAGCCTTATTCTCAGATTTTTTTATGGCGTGTTATTTAATAAGATCTACGGACGCTCTTAGTATCCTTTACTAGAGAATATTAACTCTACCTTAATTCATTAAGTAACTTGTTAGTTCTATGTGTTTTTGCCTGAAACGATTTGATTGTTTTGGGTGGGTTTTTTGGGTATTTTTTAGACGCAGGCAAGCACACACCCACACACACACACACACACACACTCTATCTGTATTTCTCTTAATATTACATCATATAACATAATTACCTACTATATTTGCTAAGCGCAAACTATGAACTTATACGTTCTTCCCTTTGCCTTAGCGCCCCGTCTTTCTTAATGATATTAGAAGAAAATCGGTCATAATTTTAATTTGAAACACCACGTAAACACTTGTACAAACAGACAAACACTTAGTACATGGAAAGTCGTTTGTACACACTTTCAAGACAAATAGCTCACAGTTCCAAGATACAAGTTAAAAAATTAAAGGGTGAAAACGGTATATGCTGAGTTTTATGTTTACTGTCACAAGTAATCCAATATAACATCAGATTCACCTTAATTTATCTTCAGTGAGCGCAGTTTAAAGACGCCTTTCGTAAAGGCCTTGAAACTGATGGCTGCATGAGTAGTTGCAATAACTCTTCATGTCTGTCAAGTAGGGAAAAACAATATATGCAGAAATGTATCTTTACTTCAAGTGTATACAACATCGGTTAAACTAAGTCTAGCTTAGACGATTCTTACAGACCTAGAAGCTGATGAATACACTGTGAATACACTAGCCCGTTATGAGGTCGTGGTCGGTAGCGTTGTTACTTGTACTTCATTACACCACCCGGGTTCCCAATCTGCAACATCGGCAGGCTTGTTCGGATTTATGAGTGAGATCTGAGCAGGTATTCTTCTCGCCATCTCCTTGTTGAAATAATCCATCACGATTCTCATCTGCTCGGCGTATTGCGGGTCTTTAGACAGGTCGGTAATTTCGTTAGGGTCATTCTCTAAGTCAAAAAACATAAACCCTGTGCAATCTGCCACTTCTTCGGGTAGAGTTGTGTTAATGCCTGGGAGAGGATTGTACCACCCGGAACACGGACCCCTTGTATGATAGACGAGCTTGTACTGGCCCACTCTTACACCTGCTTCATCTGGCCACATCTCATACACCATACTGTCCCTTTTACTCGGCTTGTTCTGCCTGAGTGACAAGAGATATTCAGTATAATTTTTCAATCAAATCATCACAAGATTTATCTGATTAATTAAATTATACTTATTACTATATTTCTAGTGTTTGTACATAAATATAATGTTTTCTAATTTTTGCACTATATTGAAACGTGAAACGAATATTTACTTATTATATATTATATATATATATTATAATGAGTCTAACTAAGATGAGAGTTATAGTGTGTACATGATAGGCTGTACATATTGTGCGGTGTGTCAAACTATGAACATCGTGAAACTAACTTTATTGCTAGCCATTGATTTTTGCCATCTGCGTTGGGGATGTTCATTGATGTGTTCGAGTTGGTGGCCAAGCTGATGATCGTGACAGGTAAGTCCGTGATGTGAAGGAGACCGTTGTAATCACGTGGAGCATCAGGTAACAGAGATCTGCTATACATGAAAGCCGGGACCCTGGTACCACCCTCAAACGGCGTGGCTTTCTTTCCTCTCATCGGCCAGTTGCTTGCCCTGTGTTAACGATACACCCAGCAACACACGCTCACATATATATATATATATAGATTTATAAAATGTACATGTACGAATATATAGGCACACAAAGACAAACACAGACAAAAGCAGACACATCCATTAAACATTTTTAAACAAAATAAAATATTTAAGACACTCGACGGTGCACTATTTTATCCTTTACTCCCACCAAAAAATCAATAACAAAACACTCAGCTATAACAACAACAACAACAACAACAGTTATCCTTATACTACAAGCTAAGACTATACACCGAGCAGACCGGTTAACACGTCATAAACAAGCCAAAGACATACGTGGCAGATAAGCAAACATCTGATACACAAAACAAGAATATATGTCAAGACTGAACATCCACACGAAATTATTGAAACTCGCACCCATCAGGTGTGGGGCCGCCGTTGTCGCTCAACACGATGAATAGCAGTGGCTTAGCCATGTAGCCCAGTTTTTCCAAGGTGTCGATGATGTTCTTGATGCCGTCGTCCACCCCAGCCATGGTGCCACAGCGGTCTCTGAGCAGGGTGTCACTGATGTGGGAACACCTATCGCTGAGGTACTGCGGTACCTGTGGAGAAATGTCCAAGTACAATTAGCAATGTGTGCTTGAGGAATGTCTGCAATCCACCAAATGTATGTTACCATTCACTTTATCATTAACGTGATCAGGCGTTGAAATTTCTTTCTGAATAATTTATATTTCTTTCAAATCGAAGACGAGAAACCAAAAGAACCAAAGTAATTAAATGATTTCAATATCTTTGTTAACATTTCACTAGGTAGTAGTTTTAGAATTAAAAACAATTTTTTTTCAGCGTATTTCTTTAACATATGATTTTTAAGATTATTACAAATTAGCTGCATTTTGTATTTAGATATAATGAAATTATTTATAATATGCTTTACGGTTAAACCTATTTACTGTGATGTAAAGCAGTTAGGTTGTTTTGAAAGAATATTGTACATAATTTGCTAGTACAATTACGAATTTTGTATAAAGTACTGACAAGTGTTTTGGTTATTCGTTGTCTGGACCTGACTGACGCAGTGTAAGGCTTGCTCAGTCTTTGATATCAAACATTCACAGACTTTGTGGGGTTAAATCGGTCATCTAGTTTCAGGTTTTTCTTTTGATAAAGCGAACGGGAAAAATTACCTTTCTCAGCGTTGAACATTACTTTCTGCTAACCTTTCTTTGTCATTTAGTGATGAAAGAGATGTTAGTATTGGTGTCACTGCCTTAAAATTATTCAGAGACCTGAATGTGGCGTTTGTAAATGCGTGCTCAAGAACTTGTGTGGCCATAAATGTTATTTAATTCAACTTATTTTACGTAATATACTAATATTTTATTAATATCTTTGTAGTTCTTTAATTGATTACGTGTTGATACTTTGATGCGCTATAACATGCCAAGATTCAAGATTACATTATCTCAAAGTATGCAACTATGCTGCCATGTATTTACAGTCTCACAAACTTCTATTATTTTTTATGTTTGTTTTTGTACACTTTCTCCAAAAGCTATGCACAAAAGCTAAAAAAGATTTCGTCGACTCTTTAGACACGAGGACAAAGCCCACTAATTTTAGGCATAGAAGATCAAACGATAAACATAAACATTGGTTGATACTGTTTGTATCCTTTCGCCATTCGGAAGAGTGTTCTCAATAGGATAACAAAAAAAAAAACATAACATAAAACGTCACTCTAGCCATTCAAAGAAAAAAGGAAAACATATGATAAGCAAATTAAGTTTTTTAAAATATCAAAGAACTACCGTTATGGGTGCGTGTATGGCCTTGAAAGCCAGGTTAATAAAAAAAGGCTGAGTCGTCCCGCTGATCTTGTGTGCCTTGATGATGTTGACAGCTCGCTGTGTAAGAACCTCTGTGTCGTATTTTCCCATCACTGAACGATCCAATGTTTCGTTCGTCCTGTGCGACGTCCACAGAAATATGAATCAGACAGAACCATGCATCTTTTGATAAGGACTCTTGTAACTAATATAATATGGAATATAATTGCAAAGTCTGTTCTTAATCAGTTGTTGCCAATTATTCAAACTCTTCACACATTTAACTATCACTTCAACAAAACCGCTACGGCAAACCAACGCAATGGCAGAACCTACAAAAACGGGCACCTAAGGCTTGAAAATACTATCCTGACACTAATGTTACAGAGTATTAATTAAAAGTAATAAGTACTATCGCCATTTCTTGGCAAACGGTTAAAACCCACCACTATTATGAACTCTGCAGCTATCCAGTAGAAATAGGTGTGCTATAGGGGAAAATAAAATAGTCTTACTTACCAAAAATCGTATGGATTTCCTTTAAATTTGAAGAAATGATCGCTGTTGCCGTGTAGACAGCCAGCAAAATAATCAAAACCTCGTCTGGTTGGCGTCATGCTCCAGTTACACATACCCAGATGCCACTTGCCAATCATATATGTTTTGTACCCCACATCTTTAAGGTACTGTGGCAGCAGCTTGATACCCAGAGGTACAGACCTATTACATGTAAACATCATCATCACACAATGTGCCTGCTCTTCACTCACCTCAAAATACATGGTCCCGAATGCATATATTTTTTTAAAAATCCTTTCTTTTTAATTTCCTAAAGTGAATTCGACGTATGAGTAAAGCTGACCGTCATAATTAGGTGTATCAGTTTCTAGCATAGAATAAGAACCGGTTAAACATTCTCTTACTGTTTGAGACCAAGGTGGAATCAAAATACGACATGCGCTTCGAAGACCTTCTCTAGTGAGGGTACTGTCATTCCTACTGAGTGTGTGTGTGTGTGTGTGTGTGTGTGTGTGTGTGTGTGTGTGTGTGTGTGTGTGTGTGTGTGTGTGTGTGTGAGAGAGAGAGAGAGAGAGAGAGAGAATGTGGGTTGATAACGAGAGAATTGGACTCCTGTACCTGTTATCGTGCGCTTCAAAGACGTTCTCAATGCCCATCGTGTGAGGGTAGCGTCCAGTCAACCAGGCCGCCCGTGACATGGTGCAAGATGGCTGCATGTACATCCGGGTCAAGCGCACGCTCTCTGATTCCAGCCTGTCCATAACCGGTGTCCGATATTCGGGGTTGCGTGAGCTGCGCTCATTGTAACCTTGATCATCAATCATGACCATGATTACATGAGGCTGAGTCCATGATGCAGCGCGGTCGATGTAACAGGTCAAGACTGCTATCGGCAGCCACAAGACCGGTGTTAGGACCATGATGCTGGAAGTCCAATGTTCTTGAGTGTATAAAATACCAGAAGTTTACAATGCGACGGTTTCCTGACAAAAACGTATAGAAACTAATCCTCTGCTCCATTATCGTGAATAATAAAATAATAAAATACATTTTTCGACTAGTAAACGATTAAAACACAATGTGGAATTTTTTAGAATGTTGTTTTCTCAGTTTTGGCAATGAATAATTATTTCGCAAACAATCTTGCATACATTAAGCAAATGTTTAACTATGATACAGGTAATAAAAGATGAAATAAAAAAAAAACGGCCAGCCTCATCTCGCTCGGCCATTTTTTTAATGGTAGGTACACCAAGAAGGAATTGTGGTAGTTAATGAAGGAAATCCTGTTGTTTAATTTCAATAAAGAGATGTTACTTGGAGAGAAATTATTTAGCTTTAAAATGAGGTAATTTTTTGTTACTATACCTTAAACCGTTCGCAATACCCACTTTGACTAGTTAGCTTGTATTTCTTTCGCAAAATCCCATTTGTTCGGCTTCTTAAAAACATCTGGTAAAACAATTATTGAAAACTATACAGAGTTTAAAGAAAATGTATAATAAAAGATTTACATAGAATATTGTAACGTTGTGCATGACAGATGCTCGCTCAAATTGTAAAACATCATAAGATCAGCCAAGGTAGGTGCGCAGAAGTAAAGATGGCTAAGGACGTTCATTAAGCTGTCAATTTACATACAACTTACATATTCGACGTAATATAGATACACGTTAAAACCAGTCTATGCAAGAATTGACACTTTTCTGTATTGCGTTCAAGAATAACAACCCTCGACGACCGAGATTTATAAAGCTTGAAAAACATTGAGAGCAAGATTGGCCATTCACCTTTAATTTTTCCTCACTTCTATATTCTTCTTCATTTCCTTTTCTTCGCGGTTGTCGCGGTGTCATCAGTGTGCAGTACTGCAATCTGACTGATGTGTTTGTGCTTTTTAAATTGAGTTTTGCCGTTTCCCATTTCCTATCGCAGCTAATTATGACAATCAATGCTCCAACATGTGACTGCGTGTCTCTTGTTCTTCTTGTCTTATCCATCTACGGGTGAATTGTCATGTGTCACGAATCCTGATTACGCCACCATCACAGTACAGCTCAGAATTTGTACCTGGTCTACGGTAGTCACCTCCTACTGTGAAAACTACCCTACACCTGCCATCCGAAAGGGTACGAAAGCGGGATTGAAAAGATGTAGTGCGCTACAGAAGTAATTTGCCCAACAATAATACTTCAATGATGACGTGTATTTAAGGTTTTAAACATGATTAGTGGAGAGGTACAGTAAGGCACTCAAAGTAGTGCAGAAAGAACTTAAGAGGGCCATTAAAGAGGATAAGGATAGGCACCTAAGATCGAGGAGAGTTTTCTAGAGACGAAAATTGAGCGAAGAATGCAAGGACTGCATGGGTAGGAAGGCGTAATGCTTCAGTTAGAGAATCCTGATCCAAGTGATAAGCCAGCCTTATCGGATCATCGAGACTGCCAGTTGTTGTGTAAAATCCAAGGACTACCCCAACGGAACTTGGGCTAACGCTCACAGGTAGAAGGTCGAAACTAAATCCAGCAGCAGAACAAATAGTCGTCGAAAAAGCCGCGTGCCGTCCATAGACTGGGACAGAGTCGTCGCTGTCTGACGAGGTTGTCGGACCAAGTGTGAAAGTGATAACAGACAGTCGTACGGGGCACATTGAGAGGAGAAACATTCCTGCTACGGTTCAGACACACCTCGTATCGACTGGCCATTAGCAGTCTTTTTTTAGACAGACAAACGTATTCTGTGTTAATGGACTAGATTCCTGCCTGAAATTGTTTGCGTTACAGACGGAGACAGGCAGAATCGAAATGGCTTACCTATCGGTAACCCTTTCCGACAACTTTTTTCCAACTTCGACAGAGCATTCTACATTTTTATTAATTTTTTACTTTAATATCTAAGGTTTAAATAGGTTTCAAATATTTAGCTCAACAAAAATGAAAAAGCAATTGCCCTTGACCTAAAAATCAATTGGACAAATAAAATAATACATAACTGTTGACATATATCGTTGTTCTTGAATTGATAATCTGCCTAAGAATGCAATATTATATGAGCCAATTAACATGGAACTCTTTGCTTTTTTTCTTGGTAATTATGATTTTAAACAAAACCAAATTTATCGACAATGTTTTATTCGAGAACATCATTTGTTCAGAATAAAAAGATATGATTGCTTATTTTCAAAATATTTTTGTTTTTGTTGTAGATTTCTTGCTTCACAGTTTAACTGAGTAACGCAAACAGAATGAAATCCTTCTTGTCGTGAATTTTCGCAATCAAGATCGGTAGGAACTTCATCTTCATAGTGGCTCATAAAGTTTAGTGGCTTGTCGAGTGAACTAGTTCCATACATTAGCATAATTTTAGAATTGTATATTAAGGCTTGGTTTGGTTGTTAGGCTAACCCTACAGCTAATTCCCTGAACAAGTTAGGGTAAGTTTTAACTCGTAGGTACATTGTCGATGCCTTCACAATTTTTACTGTCTGTCGAGAAATAACTGATTTTCGCACTTGATCATTTCACGCATCAACTAAAAGTTGTCATGTCTGTGTAAAGTTTCTAGAGGATAATGATACACATATTCGTGATTTACCTGCTTGTTATGATTGCTAAGAGAAGAAGAAATTCTGTTAAGATAATCGAAACTAACAATGTAGTTAGTATTCACTTATCATCAGCAAACAGTGATGCTTACCTCTTGGTTCTCTGTGAGAGAGTCTCGAGTCCTACAGGAGCTGTCAGTGAGAGGTCTGAATAAATACTGATCTCCCGATCGAGCAAGTCTTGTCACGTGAACCAATCATCTTCTGGGCCTGTCACATTATTCCATCCGTCGTGCAATTTCATGAATAATGTATTACATAGGTGGCTACTGACACACCTACTACTTCTAGATTGACCAATTAATTTTTTTGTTTCCTCGCTCGCTCTCTCGCTCTCTTTTGGAATATAAGTAATGTTAACGACAAAGACTGCTGAGGAGAGAAAACTCAATTACTCAAAAGTATTAGGTGGACCAAATCTAACAATGACTAGCATGGAAAAAAATAAAGAGAAAAAAAATGTCCACGCACCTTGTATTAGGTTCTTTTCGTACTTGTAACAAATAGCGCTGTCAGGCTGCAGCATGGATATTACTTATACACAAGACTTAATAAAAATGAATGTGGAAACCAATCTGTTAAAGATGATCGCGTATTGCTCTCTTTCGCTTTCTCTCTCTCTCTCTCACACACACACGCACACACACACACACACATGCACACACACACACACACAGACACAATTGGCCCCTTTTACTGTTTTATATGAAAAACACAAACGACACACTCTGGTTTATTTTTTGTGTGACAAATCAGATGAAAGTATATTTAATTGAGCAGCTGACCGCTGCATGAACTGGGAGTTACGAGCAAGATGGTTTTTGTTAGACCAAAAGCAGCTTACAGTATTGAGTAAGTCACCTTTCTAAGCGCCCATCCGTTTTTTTACTTCTCTCTGTAACTCTCTCTCTCTCTCTTTGTGTTTCTGATTATTAATTTTGGATTTAGGACAATATCCTGCACAAGCTGATACATCCACGTCATTAGAAGAGGGAAACACATGCACTTTACACAGCCTCATATCTGGCCTTCTGCAACGGAGGTAATTTTCGTTTTTCTCATCCCCTTTAACTTTCCTGTCTCACTTCTCCCCACTTTTACCTTTATTTGTCGTTCTTTATTTCTCTATTTAATGTTACGCAGCAATCTAAACACACACACACACACACACACACACATTTCCACAGCAAACTTTCTCACTCCTATGCAGCTATGTTACCTTTCGTGACGATCGATTAGTAGGAGATAAAGTTGGCCACCGTGAGAAAGTTTTCCTCATCAAATAAAATTTATTAAAAATTTTATGTTCACGAGTCATTACTGCGTTGTGTTCTTGCAGATTTTCAGTAGGATTTTTCTATTTCCAGGTTAGTTACCTCTCGAAGAAAAGGCAGCTCAGTAGAAGTTCACTAAAAAAACAACCTATTTTTCTTTTCCAAATGACTGAAAACTCCTGACTAAGCCCACATTCAGCTGTAAACTGCCATCGGATCAGCACTCAACTATGCAGCACTGGAGTAAATATGACAGATGAAGTTTTACTAAAAAAAAACTATTTTTCTTGTCCAAATGACTTCATCTGTCATATTTACTCCAGAGTTTATGATTTCGTGTGCTCATGACCGATTTGTATATTCCAGAAATTGTGGTGAATAAAGGAAGCATCCCAATGGGAATTTCTTTGATAAAATTGATAATGACATTGAACCAAACAGTAATTTATTGAAACTTTTTTCTCGAACATTTTCTTTCACGTAACTTAAATAGCCTTTAACATTTGAGAACACAGACTTCAAGACCTAGCTGATACATAATCTGCAAGTGAGATATTACATATCAAACAAATCTATCTCTTTTTCAGCAGCAGAAGCCGAGGTGCGACTTGCCCATCGCCGAGCTCCTTCAGTCTCTGCGCGACATCTTCTTGTTTGCCAGCACGAAGACGTCCATCAAACCCTCAAATACCTCAACGTGTAAGGCCAGTAGATTCGGGTAGACACCCGTCATGCATGCTGATCGGTGGGGTGCAGGACGGTCCGACATATGTGATGGTCATCTCCACCCCTCCCGCTCTGAGACGGTTGTAAGTTTGGGGTGTACATCTTCGAATCTCTCCAAGACGTCGGCACAGCTCAGGTCGTCAGCGACGATGAAGATAATGTGCGGAGGCGAGGCTGTAGTTAATGATATTGTCGTCGAGATGAGAAATGCTAGCAACGACATGTATAGCCACACGTATTAAAAAAGTACTGCCATTACTGATTGCAGATGACCTAACACGATTTATGGCTAATAGGTACCTTGGGGACAATATCAGATTTATAGATGATGATGATGATGATGATGATGATGATGATGATGATGATGATGATGATGATGATGATGATGATGATGATGATGATGATGATGATGATGATGAAACGTCGAATTCCTTTAGAAAAAGAAGCTGTCTCAATTTTCAGTGATAACAGTTCTCTTCTTAAATAAACTGTACTAGGACGAAAGATGTATGTTCCACTAACGCTCTCACACACACACACACACACACACACACACACACACACTCACACTAATACTAACACACACACACATGTACACACACACTCACACACTAACACACACACATACACACACACTCACACTAACACACACACATACACACACACACTCCCACTAACACACACACACATACAAACACACACACACACACTCACACTAACACACACACACACATACACACACACTCACACACTAACACACACACACACTTGACGTCATTCTTTGTTTTTCGTCACGCGTTCTACATTATAAACCATACTCACAAGCGTACATTAAGGATGATTATCATTGCCGCTTAAAACAAACAAGGGAGATAACACCCCATTCCTATGATGATAATGATTATGTCCATTTATAATACGCAGGTATCCATTCAGAAGAATGCTAATTGCGCACCAAAAACAGAAGAAAAGAAAAAAAATAAAACAACGGGAATGTAAAATCTACAGACCCTTTCCTATCGCCATGAACAAACTCACAGCCTCTACTTTTTTTTCTCAGAATTCCATGATCTCTTGGATTACAGCAATGCACTCAATGGATCCGCAATACTTCACGTAGTTTTCGATGTGCACTTCGACAACAGTTCTCACCCTGACACTGTCAAACTGTCAGAAATTGCTCGCGAAGGTGATGTTGGTCTTGCCCACCTTGATGTGATTGGGAAGACTGACGAGCGAAGGGTGGATGTCTTCTTCTATAGCACAAGAGGGCTTCCGTTTTATCATCGTTTAGTTTAAGCTTGTTTTTTACCATCCAGCCCTTGACGTCGCTAACACAAGCTTCTAGAGAGCTAATAGCAGAGTGAGACTCAGCTGGTGGAGTAGAACAGTAAAGCTGCGTGTCATCAGCATAGGACTGATGAGAAAACTGGTGAGACTGGATGCACGATGAAAGTGGTTTAGTATACAAGATAAACAGAACTGGGCCAAGTACTGAGCCTTCGGGAACACCACAGAGAAGTGGAGCAGGGTGAGATGTTTGACCGTCAACTACCACAGTCTGGGTCCTATCAGTGAGATAGGAGTTGAACCATGAACAATGGCCTTTTTCGTTCTTGTGCAACTACAAAACTATGCAGTTCAAGAGGAAAACCATAAGGGTCGACTAGAATAGTACCCCTACCCCCTTTGTTTGTTTAACGTCTGACCACCCGCATTTTCTTCCAAACAGAATACGAGAGGGAAGGAGATTTCGTGCGCATTGCATTCAGCACTCACTCTCAGCTTGACGGCGGTCTGGTATCCTTAATTTATTGCAAGTAGTGGGGTGACCAGTGTCTCGTATTGTGCCTTGCCGCTATCTTTGTCCGGTAAAAGTACACACATTTTAAGACTTACAAGTAATAGGATTAAAGAAGGAGAAAGGGAGGCTAACAGACGTTGACTGGATTCATTGCACATTTGAACAAAACAAAACAACACATTCTGCGACCAAAACTTTTTTGTCTCTACGATCCAATGCTAATCAACAATGAAGTTGCAGACGACTCTCCGGCCATTGCTACGAACGTACTGATTGGTTGGTCTTTGACCTTCTTTTCTCATATTCAAATGAGCCAGCCTCGTTCCGTATACATTTCAAGTCAGAAGTTATAGAATCCAATCTATAAATATAGATTTCAAATGTAGAGATACAATGCATTCTATAGCTAAAGAATTGAAAGGTATATATAAAATGAATTGGATAGCAACTTCTGAGTATAATATAAATGAAACACTTCGGTTTTTACCGAGTTTTCTCTCTCTAGCTATACATTGCATTCTATAATTATACATTGCAATGTATAGCTATACATTGCATTTTATACTTATAGAATGCAATGTACAGCTATAGAATGCAATCTATAAGTATAGAATGAATTTTATAAATAAAAAAAATCTATAAGTATAAAATGCTATGTATAACTATACATTGCATTCTATAATTATACATTGCAATGTATAGCTAGAAATAGCAAAATTTGAGAAACTTCCCCTCTTGGCGCCCCATAGGCAGACAGGTGTGCGAGGCCTCCTGAGGTGTCACTCTCCTCAGACTTCATTGAGGCCTATCTCAGCCAGCTGGTCGCGCTCGGCTGGCTGAAACCACTTAGGGCTGTCTTCCCCATGCAACACTCCCGCGCTCCTACCCCAAACAACACTTCTATGCTAGACATACGCCCTTCTTTTCTTGCATAAAGGGCCTCATACTTGTCAACAAGCCGCCCAGTCAGTCAATTAGTCTTGTTCTCTACGAAGTGTTTGTTGGTTTCATGAAGAAAAATAATTATTTACACATAGATAGAACCGAACAGTGCCAAGCTAAAAGACAGAGGCTCGCATGCAATGTTTTTTTGATGTTCTCGCAGCACCCTACGAGAGAGAAGGGCACAACAAGATAAGTAGTGTCTCGATTCTTAGACATCATGTGTTTTTGGAATTCTGGGTCAAACCCAACTATCCACAGGTCTCATATTTTGGCTGCTTTTTATCTAAATAAAGGAAGTAATCCTTGGACAGCCTATAAAATGCTTGTATCACGGGCAAGGTATCGATCTGTTGCTAGCAGCTAAGTCTTCAGTGAGTGTTGTATTGTGTGCCTACAATGATAAATTCGTGACAGAAATGGGAGTAAAATTCTGGTGCTTAAGAGTAGCTCAGATGTCCCGCAGGAATAAAATCAGAAACTTACTAAGCCAAAAAGTGTTGTGTTGAAATATCCGTGTTGCAGAGTTGTTCTAAAAACATTGCTGTTGAAACATGTAGTAACGCGGACACAACAACCACCACACATTAATAAGCCTTTTATATTTAAATAATAACTTAAAAATCGTTGTTTCATACCTGTGGGTGCCTTGGGGCATTGTGTCTTTATTCTAAGTAAAATAGAGTTTTCAGAGTTGATCTTTATTCCTTTTAGAATTGACTTACCAAAAAGTGTTTCATAAATGCCCTATAATAGTCAAATTAGTCCGGTTCATAGCCAGGTGGAGGGTAGACGACCACGAGCTGTGAAGAACACCTGGACAAGGCGCGTAGTCGTGTGAAGACATACTGGCCTTTACTGTCGTCGTAGTTAATCAGAACAACGACTTTTCTCATTAAGCCGCATACTAGTTGTTTTAGAAGAAAAAAAATAGTTTTAAGTTGAAACACCTATATGAACACTTGTACAAACAGTTAAACGCTTAGTACATGGCAACTCGCTCGTACACACTTTCAAGACAGACTTGCGCTGTGACTGCAAGAGAGGATACCTCACAGTCCCAACATACAAGTTAAAAAATGGCAAGGGAAAAACGGTATACGCTGAAATTTTATGTTTACTGTCACAAGTAATCCAATATAACATCAGATTCATCTTAATTTATCTTCAGTGAGCGCTTATTAAAAACGCTTTTCGTAAAGGCCTTGAAACTGATGGATACATGAGTAGTTGCAATAACTCTTCATGGGTGTCAAGAAGGGGAAGACAATATATCTTTATATCAATAGAGATGTATCTTTACTTCAAGTGTATGTAACATCAGTTAAACTAAGTCTAACTAAGACGATTCGTAAAGACTTAGAAACTGCTGAGTACACTGGTGAATACACTAGCCCGTTATGAGGTCGTGGTTGGTAGCGTTGTTACTTGTACTTCATTACACCACCCTGGTTCCCAATCTGCACCACCGGGAGGCAAGTTTGGATTTATAACTGAGATCTGAGCAGGTATTCTTCTCGCCATCTCCTTGTTGAAATAATCCATCACGATGCTCATCTGCTCGGCATATTGCGGGTCTTTAGACAGGTCGGTAATTTCGTTAGGGTCGTTCTCTAAGTCAAAAAACATAAACCCTGTGCAATCTTCTACCTCTTCGGGTAGAGTTGTGTTGATGCCTGGGAGAGGATTGTACCACCCGGAACACGGGCCACTTGTATGATAGACGAGTTTGTACTGGCGCACTCTTACACCTGCTTCATCTGGCCACATCTCATACACCATACTGTCCCTTTTACTCGGCTTGTTCTGCCTGAGTGACAAGAGATATTCAGTATAAATTTTCAATCAAATCATCATAAGATTTATCTGATAAATTATATTATACTTATTACTATATTTCTAGTGTTTGTACATTAATATAAGGTTTTCTAATTTTTGCACTATATGGACGCGTGAAACGAATATGTACTTATTAAATATTATCGTCGTATAATGAGTCTAACTAAGATGAGAGTTATAGTGTGTACATGATGGGTGGTACAAATTGTGCGGTGTGTAAAGCAATGAACATCGTGAAACTAACTTTATTGCTAGCCATTGATTTTTGCCATCTGCGTTGGGGATGTCCACTGATGTCGAGTTGGTGGCCAGGCTGATGATCGTGACAGGTAAGTCCGTGATGTGAAGGAGACCGTTGTAATCACGTGGAGCATCAGGTAACAGAGATCTGCTGTACATGAAAGCCGGGACCCTGGTACCACCCTCGAACGGCGTGGCTTTCTTTCCTCTCATCGGCCAGTTGCTTGCCCTGTTTATATATACATATATACACACACAGAGACGTATATATATATATATATATATTGTACTTTTACTAATAAATAGGCACACAAAAACAATAAATAAAATAAACAGTTGTGAACAAAATGAAATCTTTGAGACGCTCGACGGTACAAAAAGATACGTGGAGACAAGTAAACACATCATACACAAAACAACCAAGAATATATGTCAAGACTAAACATCAACCATGAATTAATAAAACTCGCACCCATCGGGTGTGGGGCCGCCGTTGTCGCTCAACACGATGAACAGCAGTGGCTTAGCCATGTAGCCCAGTCTTTCCAAGGTGTCGATGATGTTCTTGATGCCGTCGTCCACCCCAGCCATGGTGCCACAGCGGTCTCTGAGCAGGGTGTCATTGATGTGGGAACACCTATCGCTGAGGTACTGCGGTACCTGTGGAGAAATGTCTAAGTACAATTAGCAATGTGTGCTTGAGAAATGTCTTGAATCCGCCAAATGTATGTTACAGTTAACTTCATCATTAACGTGATCAGACGTTCAAAATTCTCTTTGCATAATTGATATTCCTTTCAAATAAAAGACGAGAAACTCTACCATAAAAACCCAAATAATTGAATGATTTCAATCTGTTTCTTAACATTTTGCTAGGGAGTAGTTTTAGAAAAACAAGCAAAAATTCTTCGCAGCGTATTACTCTAACAAATGAGTCTTCAAATTATTACAGATTAGTTGCATTTTGTATTTAGATATAATGAAATTATTAAACACATGCTTTACAGTTATACCTATTTATTGAGATGTTAAGCACTTAGGTTGTTTTGAAAGAATATTTTACATAAATTGTACTTTACATAGCTTGCAAGTATAATTGTGAATTTTGTCTAAATTACTAACAAGTGTTTTATTCATTCCTTCCCAGATAGCAATGAAACATTTTATAAACGTTTTAAAAATGCTTACATAGTTGTAATAATGTAAAAGTTTAATATGAAACATTTTAGAAACATTTTAGAAACATTTACCGAATAAACATTTAAAACTGAAACATTTTGCAAACATTTTAAAATGGTAGGAAAAATAACATTTTATCAAAAATATTAAATAAATGTTATGTAAACATTTGCCAAAACATCTTAAGATATATGAGGTAGGATTATGATGTAGTAAGTATGACGTAAAATGTATGACGTAGTTAGGGATGGTTAAATGAGATAAACCACAGAGGATGGAAGCTATGGAATCGAATAAAGACGCTTGCTATTAAGTAATATTCAAACTCCAATGTGTATTCTTATAAAATCTATCTTTGTTGGTACTATAGATTTTTAGATTTGAAAACTGTTGTAAAATCAGTCATCTCAAAACAGTTATACACCATGCACTTTGTGTTGATGCAACGCTGGATTGTTTCCCTTGCAAACGCTCAGAGAAGATAATTTTCCTTTAAAAAACATGATTGTCATCCCCGTTTTCTTAGTGAACCTTTATAGAAATACGGTAAAACGTTGAAGATAACAACTACAGTCAGAATATCGAGAGAGTCCTTAAAAAGATGGCGCCATTCTAAATTAAAAATCCCCTTATGTTGCCGCACCCGTAAACTAGATGCTACTATAGTGTAGTAGTTAAAACCCTCGCTTGTTCCTGGCACTGTGTTCAGATTTATATTTGGATATTCTCTCGGCATATGCATGTCTTTCCACGATGCAGCGTTATGACCATGACTCGGAAAAACTTATCAGCTGAGGTGAGGTTGGAAGAATGAAAGAGCGTAAATGACGTCAGTTTGTCTAAAGCTGTATAGATGATGTCAAAAGATGTGTGACGTGCGAAAATTACGTCAGTTTATCTGAATTCATATGGATGTCAACCGATGTGTGACCTGAGAGAATCAAGGAAAATGAGAAGGGGCTGAATTGAGGAGTGGATGACCACTGTAGATAAAATTTATTTTGTGCAAAAGAACCTGTATTTGTCTTGCCCGTGCACGTCAATTGGAAGAGAGAGAGAGAGAGAGAGAAAGTGAGAGTCACGCATCCCGAGGTTGTGAACTATTAAATGCTTTACAGGAAAATGTTTATAAAAGAGCTTAAAAAGGTAGAAAATAAATTTTAAAATAGTTTGAATGTAAACGTTAAGAAAACATTTTTCCGATGTGTGCAAAATAAACATTTTCGAAACATTTTCTGCAAACATTATTCAAACATTTCATGAGAACATTTATAAAACATTTATAAAAGGTTTAAATGCTATCTAAGTTGTCTGGACTTTACTGAGGTAGGTTTTGGTTCGCGAGATCTTTCATATCAGACATTCACAGACTGGGTCGGATAATTTTTTTTTCTAAAAAGAACGGAAAAAGTTACCTTTCTCAACGTTGGACATTACTTTCTAATCTTTCTTTGTCATTTACTGATAAATGAGATTTTAGCATTGGTGTCACTGCCTTAAAATCATTCAGAGGCCAGAGTATGGCATTTGCAAATGAGACCTTGAGTGGCCAAACATGCTATTTAATTCAACTTATTTTAATTGATATATTAATATTTATCAATATCTTTGTAGTTTTAATTGATTACATTTTTTGATATTTAGGTTACTTTGATGCGCTATAACATGCCCGCTTATATTATCACAAAGAATTCAGCTGTGCTGATATCTATTTACAGACTCACAGAATTTTATGATTATTTTTTATGTTTGCTTTTGTACACTTTCTCCGAAAGCTAATCACAAAAGCTTAAAGAGATTTCATCGACTCTTTAGACACGAGAACAAAGCCCACTAATTGTAGGAATGGAAGATCAAACGATGAACTTAATATTAAAATGCTTAATATTGGATACATTTTTTATCCTTTCGCCATTTGTAACATTGTTCTGAAAAGAGTAAAAAAAAAATTTTTATCGCTGATACTTTTGAAACTTTGATCACAAATAAATTTGGCTAGACGTTACACAGATCGTAATAATTATTGCTTTTTGTGTAGCTGCAACTTTTCCACGCATTTCTTCATATTTGGTCACTACATAATTCAGTTATGATGTAGCATGAAATTAGCTGGTATAAAAATTCAGCACAGTAGACCAAAACAATTATATCATACAACGTACTATAAAACTTCACTCCAGCCATTCAAAGTAGAAAGGAAAACATACGATAAGCGAATTTAGTTCCAAAAAAGAACTACCGTTATGGGGCCGTGTATGGCCTTGAAAGCCAGGTTAATAAAAAAAGGCTGGGTCGTCCCGCTCCTCTTGTGTGCCTTGATGATGTTGATAGCTCGCTGCGTAAGAACCTCTGTGTCGTATTTTCCCATCACTGAACGATCCAATGTTTCGTTCGTCCTGTGTGACGTCCAAAGAAATATGAATCAGAGACAGAACCATGCATCTTTTGATAAGGACTCTTGTAACTAATATAATATGGAATATAATTGCAAAGTCTGTTCTTAATCAGTAATTGCCATTTACTCAAACTTCTTTCACATTTGACTACCACTTCGAAAAACCCGCTATGCCAGACCACGCAATGGTAGATCTTACAAAAATGGGCACCTAAGGCTTCGGGTAGAGTTTTGAATATGCTACCCTGACAGGCTGGTCTAGCCTTTCACCTATTTTACAGAGTATTAGATGAAAGTAATAAGTACTATCGCCGTTTCTTGGCCAACGGTTAAAATCCACCACTCTTAACTCTACAGTTATCCAGTAGAAATATGTGAGCTTTAGCGAAAACTAAAATAGTCGGACAGGGATAATTTGATTCAGAGTGCCGTTCTGTCTTTCTTCTCTCTTTATCCACAAAGAAAAAGAGAGAAAGCAAGTTATTTACTTACCAAAAATCGTATGGATTTTTTTTAAATTTGAAGAAATGATCGCTGTTGCCATAAAGACAGCCAGCGAAATAATCAAAACCTCGTCTGGTTGGCATCATGCTCCAGTCACACATACCCAGATGCCACTTGCCAATCATATATGTTTGGTACCCCACATCTTTAAGGTACTGTGGCAGCAACTTGGTATCCAGAGGTACAGACCTATTACATGTGAACATTATCATCAAACAACAATATACCTGCTCTTCGCTCACCTCAGAATACTGGGTCCCGAATGTAGATTTTTTTTTGATAAATCCTTTCTTTTTAATTTCCTAAAGTGAATACGACGTATGAGTAAAGCTGGCCGTCATAATTAGGTGTATCAGTTTCTAGCATACACTAAGAACCAGTTAATACCAAACATACTCTTACTGTTTGAGACAGAGGTGGTATTAAAATAAGACCTTCTCTAGTGAGGGTACTGTGATTCCTACAATGTGTGCTTGAGATAGATGTGGTTTGGTAACGAGAGAATATGTCTCCTGCACCTGTTATCATGCGCTTCAAAGACTTTCTCAATGCCCATCGTGTGAGGGTAGCGTCCAGTCAACCAGGCCGCCCGTGACATGGTGCAAGATGGCTGCATGTACATCCGGGTCAAGCGCACGCTCTCTGATTCCAGTCTGTCCATAACCGGTGTCCGATATTCGGGGTTGCGTGAGCTGCGCTCATTGTAACCTTGATCATCAATCATGACCATGATTACATGGGGCTGAGTCCTCGACGCAGCACGGTCGATGAGGTAACAGGTCAAGACTGCTATCGGCAGCCACAAGACCGGTGTTAGGACCATGATGCTGGAAATCAAATGTTCTTGAGTGTACAAAATACCAGAAGTTTACCGTGCGACAGTTTCCTGACAAAAACGTATAAAAACTAATCCTCTTCTCCATTATCGGGAATATCACTTTGTAAAATGCATTTTTCGACCAGTAAACGATTAAAACATTTTAATGCTGTTTTATCAGTTTTGGCAATAAATAGTTATTTCGCAAACAATCTTGCATACATGAAAAAAATTTTAAAAAATAATACAGGTAATACAGATGAAATAAAAAAAACGGCAAGCATCATCTCGCGTGACCTTTTTTTTTTGATAACTACACCAGGAAGGAATTGTGATAGTTTATGAAGGAAATCCTGTTGTTTAATTTCAATAAAGAGATGTAACTTGGAGAGAAATTATTGAGCTTTAAATTGAGGTAATTTTTTGTTTCTATACCGTAAACCGTTCACAATACCCAGGGCCCATTGCCTTATGTACTGTTGGCACGTTGACGATTTAGCTTGTATTTCTTTCGCAAAATCCCATTTCTTCGGCTTCTTAAAAACATCTGGTCAGAAATGTATTGAAAACTATACAGAGTTTAAATAAACTGAATAATAAACGATTTACATAGAACTTTGTCATGTTGTGCATGACAGATGCTCCCTCAAACTGTAAAACATCATAAGATCAGCCAAGGTAGGTGCCCAGAAGTAAACATGGCTAAGGACGTTCATTAAGCTGCCAATTTACACACAACATACATATTCGACGTAATATAGATACACGTTAAAACCAGTCTATGCAAGCATTGACACTTTTCTATATTGTGTCCAAGGGTAACAACTCTTGACAACCGAGATTTATAAAGCTTAAAATAAAATTGAGAGCAAGATTGGCCATTCACCTTTGCTTTTCCCTCACTTGTATATTCTTCTTAATTTCCTTTACTACGCTGATGTCGCGGTGTTATCAGTGTGCAATATTGTAATCCACAGCCTGACAGTCATTTGTTCCTCCTACAACTGATAATAAGGGGGCGCTGCGTACAGCTGTGACACTGTCTGGTGTGTTTGTGCTTTTTAAATTTAGTTTTACCGTTTCCCATTTCCTGTTCCAGCTGATTATGAAAATCACTGCTGCAACATGGGACTGCGTGTCTCTTGTTCTTCTTGCCTCCTCCATCTACGGGTGAGTTGTCATGTGCTCCTGGTTACGCCATCATCACAGTACAGCTCAGATTTTGTACCTGGTCTACGGTCGTCACCTCCTAGTATGAAACCTACCTTACACCTGCCATCCGAAGGTACGAAAGCGGGATTGAAAAGATGTAGTGCGCTACAGAAGTAAGTTGCCCAACAACAGTCCTTGGATGATGACGTGTATAAAGGATTTTAAACATGCTTAATGGAAATGTATAGGAAGACACTGAAGGTATCGCAGAAAGAGCATAAGAGGGCCATTAAAGAGGGAAAGGATAGACACCTAAGATCGAGAAGAGTTTTCTAGAGACGAAGAGTGAGCTAGGATTGCAAGGACTCGGGAGGAAGGCGTACTGCTTCACTAAGAGAACCTTAATCCAAGGGGTAAGTCAGCCTTATCGGATTATCGAGACTACCAGTCGTAGTGGAAAATCCAAGGACTACCCCAACGGAACTTGGGCTAACTCTCACAGGTAGAAGGTCGAGACTAAACCCAGCAGAAGAACAAATAGTCGTCGAATAAGCCGCGTGCCGTCCATAAACTGGGACAGAGTCGTCGCTGTCTGACGAGGTTGTCGGACCAAGTGGGAAAGTGATAACAGACAGTCGTACGGGGCACATTGAGAGGAGAAACAATGCTGCTACAGTTCAGACACACCTCGTATCGACTGGCCATTAGCTGTCTTTTTTAGACAGACAAACGTATTCTGTGTTAATGGACTAGATTCCTGCCTGAAATTGTTTGCGTTACAGACGGAGACAGGCAGAATCGAAATGGCTTACCTATCGGTAACCCTTTCCGACAAATATTTTCCAACTTCGACAGAGCATTCTACATTTTTATTAATTTTTTACTTTAATATATAAGGTTTAAATAGATTTACAAATATTTAGTTGCTTTGGTTGTTAGGTTAACCCTACAGCTCATTCCTTGAACAAGTTGGGGTAAGCTTACACATATTAGTGATTTAGCTGCTTCTTTTAATTGCTAAGAGAAGAAGAAATTCTGCTAAGATAATCGAAACTAAAAATGTAGTATTCACTTATCATCAGCAAACAGTGATGCTTACCTCTTGGTTGTCTGTGAGAGGGTCTCGAGTCCTACAGGCGCTGTCAGTGAGAGGTCTGAATAAATACTGATCTCCCGATCGAGCAAGTCTTGCCACGTGAACCAATCATCTTCTGGGCCTGTCACATTATTTCATCTGTTGTGCAATCTCATGAATAATGTATTACATGGGTGGCTACTGACTCACCTACTACTTCTAGATTGACCAAATTATTTTTGTTTCTTCCTCCCTCTCTCTCTCTTGTAATATAAGTAATGATAAGGACAAAGACTGCTGAAGAGAGTAAACTCAATTACTCAAAAGTATTAGGTGGATCAAAATCTAACAACGATTAACATGGAAAAAAGAATAAAGAGAAACAAAACGTCCACGCACCCCGTAATAGGTTCTTTTGGTATTTGTAATAAATAGACAATAAAAATAAATGTGAAAACCAATCTCTTAAATATGACCGTTTATTGTCCTCTTTCGCACACACACACACGCGCGCGCGCGCGCGCACGCACACACACCTCTTCAGGCCCTTTCACAGTTTTATATGAAAAACACGAACGACACACTCTGGTTTATTTTTTATGTGACAAATCAGATGAAAGTATATTTAATTGAGCAGCTGACCGCTGCATGAACTGGGAGTTACGAGCAAGATGGTTTTTGTTAGACCAAAAGCAGCTTACAGTATTAAGTCACCTTTCTAAGCGCCCATCCGTTTTTTACTTCTCTCTGTAACTCTCTCTCTCTCTCTTTGTGTTTCTGATTATTAATTTTGGATTTAGGACAATATCCTGCACAAGCTGATACATCCACGTCATTAGAAGGGGGAAACACGTGCACTTTACACAGCCTCATATCTGGCCTTCTGCAACGGAGGTAATTTTCGTTTTTCTCATCCCCTTTAACTTTCCTGTCTCACTTCTTCCCACTTTTACCTTTATTTATCGTTCTTTATTTCTCTATTTAATGTTACGCAGCAATCTAAAAACACACACACACACACACACACACACACAAAATTAATGAAAATTGACATTCACAGATAAATACATCAGAAAGATATTTCCGCAGCAAACTTTCTCACTCCTATGTGGCTATATTATCTTTTCGTGACGATAGATTAGTAGGAAATATAGTTGGCCACCGTAAGAAATTTACAGTCATCAAATCAATGTTTACAAGTCATTACTTGGCTATTTTCTTGCAGATTTTCAGTAGTTTTTTTTTTTATTTCCAGGTTAATTACCTCTCGAAGAAAAGGCAGCTCAGCAGAAGTCCAGGTGAGCTGCACGTAGATCGTCTGACAAAATTTCTCTTTCTCGTGATCAGTTAGTTCAAAGCACGCAAAAAATATTGACAGGTAACAGATACGATAAACACGAGCTGCATTTGAAATGATGAGTTTTATTGGAATAAAAAAAATCTCATAAATCGGCTTTATCAAGTAAGTTATAAGAAATCTGCAAGACTAACGCACAGTAATGACTTGTAAGCATTTGTTTGATGACTGAAAATAGACCTATCTCATGGTAGCCAACCTTATCTCGTACTCATTGTTCGACACGAAAAGGTAACATCACTGCATAGGAGTGAGAAAGTTTGCTGTGGAAATATCTTTCTTACGTATTTATGGGTTAATATAAATTTTTGATTAATATTGTGTGTGTGTGTGTGTGTGTGTGTGTGTGTGTGTGTGTGTGTGTGTGGATTACTGTGTAACATTCAATAAAGAAATAAAGAACGACAAATAAAGGTGAAAGTAGAGAGAAAGAAGACAGGAAAGTGAAATAGGAAGAGAAAAACGAAACCTTTCTTTGATGCAGAAGGCCAGACGTGAGCCTGTGTAAAGAGCATGTGTTACACACCTCTGATGTAAGTGTATCAGCTTGTCTGGGATAATGTCATAATTCAAAAATTGATAATCCCATAACAGAAGCACAAAGGAGAGAGAGAGGAGGGAATTGTGGCCAACGTTATCTCGTACTAATCGATGGTCACCAAAAGGTCACATAGCTGCATCGAAGTAAGAAATCATTTAGGCTTATAATGATTGTATGTTGGGCACTGCAATGTTTGGATTTTATTTTTCTTTCCCAGTCTGTTCAGTGACTACAATTTTTTCGTACTTGTTTTAGACAGCCTGTTGTCGTACTTTTTTGTCAGCATCGAACAAATGCCAGAAAGCAGTGCTGCATGGTGGTGTGCTGACCCGATGGCAGTTTACAGCTGAATGTGGGCTTAGGAAGGAGTGGTGCGACACTCGACATTCAAAGTTTTACTTAAAAAAACTTTTTTTCTTTTCCTAATGACTTCGTCGGTCATATTTACTCCAGAGCTTATGATTTCCTGTGCTCATGACCCACTTGTCTATTCCAGAAATTGTGGTGAATAAAGGAAGCATCCCAATGGGAATTTCTTTGATAAAATTGAGAATGACATTAAACTCAGGTTAGGCTCACAAAACGGTAATTTATTGAAACTTTTTCCTCGAACATTTGCTTTCACGTAACTTAAATAGCGTCTTACAGTTGTGAACACATAGTTCAAGACCTAGCTAATACATAATTGGGAAATCTGCGAGTGAGATATTACATATCAAACAAATCTATCTTTTTTTCAGCAGCAGAAGCCCAGGTGCGACTTGCCCATCATGTGCGTGGCGAAACCGAGCTCCTTCAGACTCAGAGGCGACATCTTCTTGTTTGCCAGCACGAAGACGTCCATAAGACCCTCAAATCCCTCAACGTGTAAGGCCAGTCGATACGGGTAGACACCCGTCATGAATGCTGATCGGCACGGGGTGCAGAACGGTCCCCCATATGTGTTGGTCACCTCCACCCATCCCGCTCTGAGACGGCATAAAGTTCGAGGTGTACATCTCCGAATCTCTCCACCCGACGTCGGCACAGCTCAGGTCGTCGGCGACGATGAAGATGATGTGAGGAGGCGAAGCTGTCGTTAATGATATTGTCGTCGAGATGAGAAATGCTAGCAACGACATGTTGATCTACGACTGATGCTCTGGAGCAAACATGTATTACTATGCCAGAAATTTTGAGTTATCAAGCAAATGTTCACATGTCATTACTGCGCTGTAGTCTTTCAGATTATGTTTTTAGGATTCTTTTATTTCCATGTTAATTACTTCTCGAAGAAAAGGCAGCTCAGCAGAAGTCACGGTGAGTTGCACGTAGATTGCTTGACAAAATATCTACTCTTTCTAGGGATCATACAGTTCAAACTAGGCAGATAATAATAATCGGTAACAGATGTGTTAACCACGAGCTGCATGTGAGATGATGAGTTTTATTGGAATAAACTTCACTTAAATCGGCTTTAGCAAGTAAGTTATAAGAAGCTTTTGACTTGTAACTACACGTTGACGGGTGGCAGTTCGCCTGGAATAATGTATTAAACCAAAATTTGATAATCTGATAACAGAAACAAAGAGAGAGAGAGAGATAGTTACAGAGGGGAGTAAAAAAAGGTGGACAACTTTCTCTCGTAGTACTCGATTGTCACAAAAAGATAACTGCTGCATAGGAGTAAGAAATCATCCGAGGATTGTTGTTGGAATAAAATCTGACAATTTACTTCTGTCACTCCTTTTAAACCCCGCTTGGTACTTCCAGATGGCAGGTCTAGGGTAGGTTTCACTGCAAGAGGTGACGACTAAGTACGAAATCTGAGCAGTGCAGGTAGGTTAGGTTACTTCACCTGCTTAGTACCTCATACAAAATTTGATTTGTCGTTTGTCGAGTTAACCAGCTAGTTCCGCATATCAGCATCATTTTACAGGTGTTGATTAGGATTTGATTTGGTTGTTAGGTTAACCTTACATCTGCACAAGTTAGGGTAGGTTTTACCCATCAGTAAGGTGTCGATGTACATAATTACAAACCCGTACAGTTTCCAGTCTGTCGGCACGACTGCAGAAATAACTGATTTATACACACGATCATTTCAAGTATCAACAAAGAGTTGTCATGCTTGATTTCAGTTTGTAGATAATAATTTACAATTTTCGGGAATCACCTTCATCTGATTGAAAAGAGACAAATTAAATTCTTTGACTAATGAAACCAACACTGCAGTAGGATTTACCCTATATACATATACTGTTTAGTATGGCTATGGATTTTGATGGATTTAAAATTTCTAGTCGTTTTGCTATGTAGCAAGTCATTCGGATAATGAAAAGTTGCTGGTTCTAGATCCCCTGTGGGGATGAATGAAAGATACTGGTGTTAGGGATACGCAACACAGAAATGTCACAAACAACACACCGACCAACACTGCGTCCCTCACGTGCTCTTTCACACAACAAAGTACTAAGACATGTACGTGGGTTTCTAACTCTATAATTTCGGGGGGTTCTGACTTGCATTTATAGGGTAGCAGCAGAATTCACCAATTTCAAATACTTTTCCAGTTCAAGAATTTCAACAATTCACATCGACATATATTTCAACTAATTACAGGCGAGATAAACCCCTTCAATAACGTAGGTTACTTTAATCAATGTACGACAACAATCAAGCATGAATATCATAATTATCAATAACGTATATCACTCTCGATCCTCAAATCATTCGTCTTCAATAAAGAACTCTTCCTTCGATAAGTCAAACCCTCTTCAAATGTTCAAACCAAACAGTTTTTCAAAAGGTAACCAGAACAGGAGGTACGAAAGTCCCGATACGATATTCTCATTCAAACCAAAAATGATCAAAACACTGTCAAAGTCCGGTCAGAACACACGCACTCACTGACGTACACTCGCCTAGAATTACCTCCCTTGACACTGTACTGCTGACAAGCTGTCGGCGCTACTCGTAGAACACCGACTGTCCAACTACGTTTCTCCTGACCAGCGGGTACTGATTGTAGTAGACTATACCTCCTTCACTCGTCTTCTCTACCTCCAACTAATTCCTTGAGGCTGGAACAACTTGATGCCGAGGATTCACTCCTTTACTAAGCAGCATCCAAACACCAAACATCGAATTCCTTTTGAAAAAGAAGCTGACTCCTTCAATGATACAAGTTCCCTTCTTAAATAAACTGTAGTAGCACGTAAGAAAATAACTGTTCTTTAACGAAATATGTATCTTCCACTAACACACACACACACACACACACACACACACACACACACACACACACGCACACACACACACACAAGTACAGCGGACGCAGACGACGTTCTTCTCCTTCTACCAAACCGCGCGTTCCCTTCTTACTCGCAGCAGACGACACTTGACGTCATTCTTTCTTTTTCGTCACGCGTTCTACGTCATAAACCATACTCGCGTGTACATCCTTGCCGCTTAAAACATACAAGGGAGATAGCATCCCATTCCTAAGATGATGATGGTGATGTCCATTTATAATGCGCAGGTATCCATTCAAAAGAATGCTCATTGCGCAGCAAGAACACAAGAGAAGAAAAAAATCAAAGCAACAGGAAAGTAAAAAACAAAGACAGAAGTGGTGCTTGGTTGTTGAAGTCCGTCTTAAGTAAGCATATGGTTCTTCAGTCTTTTCCGAAACGTGGTTAATGAGGTGATGGTGGAGAGTGAGGATGGCATGGCATTCCACAGTTCAGGTGCCGCGTTTTTGAAGGCCCTGGCTCCAGTGTCTTCTTGTTTGTGTCTTCCACTGCAGGAAGACAGAAGCGTGACTGGGAGCCAGAGCGCAGACCACGTGACGGCCGGTAAGGAGGAACTACCTCTTGTAAATAGTCAGGAGCAGTTTTAAACATGCAGGACTGTGCAATCGATAGCACTTTGTGGTCAATGCGCTTGTTCACTGGGAGCCAGTGAAGGCTCTGTAGGATAGGCGTGATGTGCTCAGTGGACGACTTTGCACGGGTGACAATCCTGGCGGCTGTGTTCTGAACTCTTTGGAGTCGATCTAACTTCGTAGCAGGTATACCCCACAATGCACTATTACAGTAGTCTAATCTGGATATGATGGTAGCTACAGCAAGTGAGTTGGCAGCAGCCTGAGTCAGCATGGGCCGTAATCTACCTAAAGTCCTCAAAAAGTAGTAATATTTGGACACAAAAGAACTCACCTGGTTACACATGGAGAGCTCTGCATCAATAAACAGCCCTAGGTCCCGTACATAGTCAGCAAAGGCTATGGAGGCGTCACCGACCTGCACAGCACTAATGACAATCTGCTCCCGTCTGGCCCTGGGGCCGCACAGTAACGCTTCTGTCTTGTCGTCGTTGAGTTTAGGACGATTCCTGGTCATTCAGGCCTTCACCGCAACACAACAAGATTCAAGTCGTTGAAGCGCAAACCTAGACACTGCTTGGTCGAGGGGAAAATTGTTCAGAATCTGTGTATCGTCCGCAAAGAACTGACGTCCCATCTGAAAACATTCAATTACACGTCCAAGCTGTGAAGTGTATACAGAAAATAATAAAGGACCCAGAACGGATCCCTGTGGCAAGCCACACACCAGAGGAACTGCCTCAGAGCTCTCAGAGCCGACAATGAGTCTCTGAGATCTATCAGCAAGATAGGAAACAATCCACTGCAGCGCAGCGCCTTCGATACCAGCTTCCGACGAGAGTCTCTGGAGCAGCAGTCGGTGGTTGATGGTGTCAAACGCACTACTAAGGTCAAGTAATACTAAAAGCACTAGGTTGCCAGAGTTGACACTACAAAGAATCTCATTGGTCACACGAAGAAGAGCAGTTTCCCTGCTGAAGCCAGGACGATACTCTGACTGAAATTTAAGTAATAAAATGGGTCATAAGCTGTTCTGCGACCACCCTCTCAAGTAACTTGGAAATATATGCTAAATTAATACTGAATGATAGTTTTTACAGTCAGATGGATCCAGGTTTGCCTTCTTCAACAAGGGCTTCACAACGGCCTGTTTAAAACACCGTGGAACACAACCTGCTCTCAAATTGGCATTAATAATGTCCAAAATGATAGGAAATAAAATGTCCAAAAACTGAAAAATAAATTTAGTTGGTACAGGATCCACAGCACATGAAGTTTTAGTTGATTTCGCTACAAGTTTTCTCAAGTAGCTCTCATCAATAGAAGTGAAAGAAGTCAGCGGAACACCAGCAAATGGCACAGAATAGTCTTCCTCACACTCTGGCAACTCACAAGCAAACACTAATATCCTTTGTCTTATTCACAAAAAAGGAAGACAGCTGATCAGCAGCTGACTTGTCATCCACCTCAGGAAGAACCGGACTAGTTCCGTTCTTACCCAGCAAGCTGTTCACAATGTCAAAAGTCTTTCTGGGATTCCCACTAACAGCCTCTAGCTGCTCCTGCACAAATAACGATTTAGCCGTTTTTACAGCACAAACATATTTATTTCTGGCTAACTTATACAGCTGTCTGTCAATCTCAAGTTTGGTCTTCCTCCACTTTTTGTCTGCCAACTGTCTTTGTTTCTTGGCTTCTCTCACCCCCTCACAAAACCACGCCTGGTTACGCCTGGCAAGGCTTGACTCCAGGAGACTTCCACGCAAAGAATACAATATGTTGGCTGAGCTTCATAATAGAGGGAAAGCATGGTGGGAGACTGAAGTGCGTGCGACTCTGTACAGATATGGTTTCGGCTATGTTTGGGAGAATCAAGGCGTGCTAAATGCTAGCAAATTTCTCTCGGTGATTAAGCAACGACTTGTTGACTACCATAAACAAGACTGGCATTGTCATGTTACAGAGAGCCCTCGGTTTACTGAGTATGCGAAGTTTAAATTGGAATTGCAAATAGAACCATATTTATACTGTGTGAGCAACAAGGCCTTAAAAGATACTATAATTAGGTTTCGTATGGGAATCTCCGAGTTAAAACCCCACAAATACAGGCACTCATCAGCACCAATGCCAAATTTGGAATGCCCTCTGTGTCATAATTCACAAGACGATGAAATACACTTACTTTTCCAATGCACCCAATTTAAAAACCCAAGATGTAGATTCATGCCTTTGAAATATTCAACTCACCAAACTGCCTTTACCTTCTCAGCCCTGAATAATGACACATCACATATTACCTGCCTAGCCAGGTATCTTTACCACTGTTTTAAACGACGCAACACTGTCAGCAGCTCAACGAAGAAAGATTTGTCTATATTGTTATTGTTGATGCAATTGTCTGTGCTAACCTATATTTACATGTCTTGAACAGTAATATTTTACCTTTAAAATTATATGAACTGTACTCGACTCCGCGATGGTGAGGCCACACGGCCTAAGCAATAAAGAAATTTCGTTCGTTCGTTCGTTCACAAAACCACGCTCAAACTGGTCTGTCTACAACAATTTTGTTAACTGCAGGCGCAGGCTTATCAAGCAGCTCTAATAAAGTCTAATTATATAATTTTGCTAACTCATTAACATCTGTGGGAGGACCTAATAACAACTTTGACTGAAGCAGGTCTTCTCTGAAAGCGTTCAAGTCAATCTTCTTCACCTCACAAAAATTATTTTTCCAAACATCTTCACACGTTAAACAAATATTTTCTGAGGTAAGTGATAATCATTATACGGTGGTTTTACCGACATCAATTGATATGATACAGATGCATAAGCACTTTTTCTGTATGTTATGGTGGTAAAGGTCTTTGAGTTCGCCTTCTGGGGTGAGAATGATCGAGAAGCAAATAAGAATTCTTTTTTTTATTATTTTTTGGCACTACTAATATAAATCAGGGGAACAGAACCCGTTGTAAAATTAGCGATGAGAAAGAATGTGGGGAGGGGGTAAATCTATGTTTCTCACACGTCAGTATGTATTGCATGTTTTTTGCAATCATTGTCATTCATTTCTGTGGTAAGAGGCTTATTTGATCATGTGTGGTTTTAATTTCGCCCAAATAAATGGCCTTAGCAGCTGTCACCATCAGGTTAAATGTATATAAGGGCACATTATACGGCTTGATGCTCAAGTTCGTCCTTCACTGGCCGAAACTTGCTCTTCTTCATCCTACAGCGTGTGCTCACAGGTACGTTTGGGTTTTTTCTGATTTCCCCAGTTTCTTCATAATCAGCAGCAGCCGCAGCGTCATCGTCGTCAGTTTCTATGCCCTTTTTGTCTGACGATCTCATCATCATTCTTTTCTTGCTTCTCTGTCGTTCTCAGATGTCGGCTTGAAAGAGAAAATATTTAAAGATATGTTTATAAGTTCTGCAGAAAAAAGGTGAAAAAAATACTTATTTTCTCTTGTTGACGCTGTTTAGTCGTCTTATAACTCTGACATATTTTTCTCTCTTATCTAATTAGAGTTTCTGTCGTTTCTATGATAAAGATTTTTTTTCCTCCGCCCTAAGAGTAAGATTACATTAAAAATACCTTGCTGGCAGATATGTTTGAATGATCCTAAAGCTGTTCTTATTGTTGATTATTTGTCGTCTTTTTTGCTTGTTTGTTTAGTTTTGTTTCTGTTTTTGTTTTTGTCAACAGCAAAATTAGGTCGGTATTTAAAATGTCGTAAAATCGGTTTTGAGAATGATGGTGTCATGCTTTTTATTTTAAATTATATTAAGAACTCTACAAACTGACACCAGACAATAATAGTAGTAGCCACTACGATAAGACGACTTGACCACTGCATAGAGGGTAGAATTTTTTTTGGCAGAACTACTATTGTCACGTACACGGATCTATTAAAATAAGGTTTTCAAAAAAGAATTTAATCTATTATGACCGACTAACATTCAAATGATCTCTAACAACAATTTTTTCTGAAGATCTCTCCATAGTGGACTTAATCTGTGCTTAATCGGTAGTGGATAACAAAAAGTTTATATTAGCTTCAGACACGATTTGCAATTCAAAACAAAGGAAATACCTGATGATAAAGTCAACAGTTCATCATAAGTTCTCATAAGCCTAGATGTATTTAATAATTATCTCGGTGAGAAAGACATCTGTCTCTCCCAGATCCAACTTTGACCTGAAGGAAGGACCTGCGCTCTGCAAACGAATTATGATTCGTCCTTCGCTGATCGCCGCTCTCCTTGCGGGCGTCTTTTTCTTGGAGAATGTCGCTCAGGAATCGTCTCCGAAATACAGTAACATCATCATCGCGCTCATGGACGATTGGGGGTATGCTGACCATCAAGGGGCCGATCCCGAGATGCGAACTCCCAACGTACAGCGCCTGATGGAAGAGGGCGTGACTTTCAATCAGTCCTACGTGTTGCAGGTCTGCGCCCCAACCCGCTCCGCTATACTGACGGGCAGGTAAGCATCCACCCAGTTAGATAAATAGCATCTTACCAATCATTAGAACAAAACGTGTACCCTACCATTTCGTTAAAGCAAACATCACCATCAACATCATTAGAGAAATGTTGATAAGGTCACGTGTAATTAGTCTGCACACGGTTTTGCTGCCTGACAGCGGGTCCAGTGACTTTTCTCTGCATCTGCCAAAAAGCTTTTTCTCTATTGTGATTTTGTTCCCACCTCTCTCTCTCTCTCTCACTCGCTCTGTCTCTTCTCTCCACTCATCTTTTGTTGTATTTTTGTTGTTCTTCGTTCTGGACATCTTTTATGCTTTCAATTTTTGATTCTTTCCATCTAAGATTACATCATAAATAAGAATTCGGGTTATAATTTGTGCTAGGTACAGTTACAGTTAGGGTTTTAGGCCGATAACAACATGTAAAGAAGTAAAAGACAGTATGCACATGTATCGCTCATCTCGTTGGGAAAAGGCAAATTTTTTACACAATATGCAGACACTCAGTCGAAAACAATCGGCACGAAGACTGCACCTTGTTGTTCCAGGTATCCCTATACATACGGCATGCAGCTCAACCAGATCAAAGGCTCTAACCTGGCGTGGCTGAACGAAACCTTGACACTCATGCCCCAGTACCTAGAAAAGTATGGCTACGTCAACGTCAAGGTGGGCAAGTGGCACCTGGGTCACTGCAGGGAAAGTCTCACTCCACTGAAGCGAGGGTTCCACTTCGACTACGGCTTCCACACCAACTCCCTGGGCTACTTCAACCACTCGGGACTGGGCCCGTTCTCCTACGACTTCCACAACCAGACTGAGCTGTACTACGAGCAGGGCACCTATGCCGCAGACCTCTTCAGACAGTACGTGCACAACACCATCGTGAACCGCGACAAGAGTCGGCCGTTGTTCATTTACTACCCCCTGCAGAGCGTGCACTGCCCGTGCGAGGCCAAGCAGTCGTTGATAGACACGGTGTGCGCGCACATCAAAGACCTCGAGCGGCGCATTCGCTGTGCGATGGTCTTCTCGGCCGACCAGGCTATCGGAGATCTGATAGATGTGCTTAAATCAGAGGTATTGACCATATTCCTCACCCGTCATTTCCTTCTCTTTTTTACAGAGCGGTTTAACACTTCATGGATGTGGACTTTGAACCTCACTCTTTATCCTAACATCTTTCTCTGACCTTTGACACCGCAGCAACGTATCGCTTACCACCAAACCCAGTGAGACTCAGAAGTCGTGGACTCTTTTCAGTGTGACATATTTTGTCTCTATGTGGCATCCGCTTTACAAGACTGATAGGGCAACAAACTTGTCTTAATACTGACTTATATTTTGTAAGAAAGTAACAGCCTACCATTCTCCCTTATTTTCTTGTTCTCTGAATTGCTTTACAGGGAATATACGACAACACCGAGTTACTGCTGTTATCTGACAACGGTGGGCCTCTAGAAGGAGGCGGCAGTAACTGGCCACTACGAGGGCAGAAATCTTCGTTTTGGGAAGGAGGCGTCAGGTCGTTCACTGTGCTGCACAGCGGCAAACTGAGGTACACCAACACCACCTTCAAGGGGATGATCCACGCCGTGGACTGGCTCCCGACCTTGATGAGTGCCGCCGGCCTGGTCCCACCCACGACAGGCATCGATGGTCAAGACTTGTGGAATAAAATTCTGACCAACAAAAACACTGGCAGGACAGAGTTTGTCTACAACATGGACGACACCACCAACCGCTACTGCGTTCGAAAAAATGAATATAAATATTGCGAAGGGGTTCCTGGACGCGAATACAACGGCTGGTATCCTCCTGCCTCCATGATACCGACTCTAAAAAAACAGATCTTCTCCGGAAACCTGACTTGGGGGGACATTAACTTCGGCAAAGACTTGAAGCAGGGTAACATTTCCAAGTAAGTCTTTGTGTCTAGACTTAATGATAAATCATTTATTAAACAATTTTGGAATGACTGATTCTAAGTTTTGGGCGGATGGTATGCTCGGTTCTCTAATAACATTGCAGTGCCGATATTTTGTTGTTAACACTGCAGTAGGTTAAGATGGCTGATTTATCATGTCAGTGTTTTGTCGTTATCATTGTAGACTGTAACGATGATTTTATTTTCCATTTCTAGAGTTCTACTCTTCAACATCGAAGAAGATCCCCAGGAGATCTACAACCTTGCGGACCTCAATCCGGCCAAAGTGGACGAGATGAAGAAATTTCTTCGCCAAAAGAAAAAGTTTCTCTTTCCTTATGTAGTAGCCGACAAGGCAACAACCGAAGCCTTTGTCAGGTACAACGATACGTTTGGCTACGAGGGACCCGGATGGTGCTAAATGTTCCCAAGAATCTGAAGAACCTGGAAGATGAAGTCTCCAGACGTTTCGGGTCACTAGTCGAGGTTCAACAGTTCTGAAATTTTAAATCGGAATAAACCTTTTGACTTCTATGTTCCTGTTTCTTCCTCCGTTTGTTTGTTTGCTTGTTTTCATGTAAGGGCCGCCTTGCATGGTTAAGATCTTTCAAATCTCCATTCTACAGGGTAAACATGGATAGAAAAAAGTGCAATCTATCAAAATGTAAACATAAAAACTACTACCGCTACCATCATTACACTAACATCATGAACCACCACAACACTTACCATCAGTCACACCACCAATGCACCCCTCTACCCGCCACACAACCTATCATCATTAACACTTCTGCACGACATAATTCGGAGGTTGTTACTTGTTACGCAGTCACTTTTGGGTCCACATAAGCATCAAGGTTTAAAAATAGTTTGAAAATACCCAGTACAAACAAAATATATCTGAAATCTAGCGTCAGAGACAAATATTACTTATTTAACTTTATTTTATCCCAACTGAAAGTAGACCCCGTCCTCAAAGTCACGTGACATCTCTCACGCGATATGACTTTTTGAACATTACTCTGCTTGCATCTGACAATTATTTAGTTTATTTTCCACTGTCCTTTGACTGACGTTGTGGACGAACTGTCCATGAAGGACAGCGGTGTAGGTTCTCTACTCTTAGTACATTTCAGTGTGGTTGCGGAAGTCATAGGAGAACTGGCTCTGTATCCAGTGGTTGAAAACCCAGGGAGTAACTGGCTACCTATCCGTTCTCTCATACAGTACAAACTGTCTGTGCTGTGCTTTAATTTCTTTGCAGGCTCCTGCCCTGACTATTTCTCTGAACTTCTCTTCCCTCACATCAAGCAAAAACATTTCCAAGAAAGTCTACCAGCTGTCAAGAATTAAGCATTTCCTAGACCCACACACAAGAAAACTCTTCTATACAGAGAAAGTCTACCACCTGTCAAGAATTAAGCATTTCCTAGACCCACACACAAGAAAACTCTTCTATACAACCCACATTGTCAATCATTGACTACGCCTCCACCTTCTGGGACTCCGCTAGTGGAGTTTCCTTGAAACCTCTAGCAAGTGTCAAGAGGCGAGCAATTAAAGCCGTTCTACTCCAGCCGCAATACAGCTGAGTGACTTCCTCTCTCTGGGCGTCCTTCCCCTAACAAAAAGACTTAAATTTAATAAATGTATATTCATGCGCAAAATACTGACCAGTAAACTGTCCCCCAGACTCGCTTTGTTGTTTTCTTCCAATTATACTCGGACTTCCCCAAAACTAAATACTCCAATCCCTAGAATAGACCTCTATAAATCTAGTCTCAAATATTCAGGGAGCGTGTTGTGGAACAGCCTCCCTCTCCATCTCAAGCAGCTGAACTCCCTGAACTGCTTTCGACCCCATCTTCTAAAACATTTACAAGAAAATTAGATGAGCCCTCTAGAAACATCTCCCAATTCCAGGACCCATGTAAATATCTGCTTTTTTGTTGTTGTTTCTTGTTTGTACTTTTTCTTTCTCTTAACAATCACCTTGTAAATATTCACCTTCCACTCTCATTTGATGTTTTATTTCATGTTTATTACCAATTGTTTTTGCATTCTTTTAATTATTTGTTTATTCTTTCCCCGTGCGGGGCGAGGGCTAAATGAAAAAAGCACCTCTTCACTTATTTACCTCTGGTTAATAAAGAACTGTCATGTCATTGTCATCCCAGCCAGGCAACTCCGCTCTTCGTCTGATGACCGTATCTTCACTGTCCCTGTCACCAGAACAACAACATATGGTTACAGGATTTTGGGTACTGTGCAGCAAAACAATAGAACTCTCTTCCTTTCCATATCCGCCACCTTCCTACAACTGAATCCTTCAAATCTGCACTGAAAACGCACCTCTTCCTTGAGCATTACTCCTAACACAGTCCACACAATACTCGTCCTTCTTACCCTCCCCCTTCTGCTCTTGCTATTTGTCTACCCATCTTTCTCTACAGAATACCTATATTTTCTATGTTCTGTTACTTCGTGCCTTTTTGTGTTTTCCATCTTTTTCTGTTTGTCGTCAATATTGTCATTTATTCTTCCGTCCTTCGTGTTCTATCCATTTAGTCCATGTCTCTTCCTTGTTTTACTCTATGAGTGTGAATATGCGCTATAAAAATCTTCATTTATTATTATTATTACTATGTGAGGACGATCCACGTCTGACCGAGTGCTGATGTCCGTTGTCTCCGTGGGGTCGACGTTATGGTCAAAGAGCATGTACTCCTTGGAGGAGTATTTCGGGATCGAAGGCTGCTCTACACCAGGTGGAGGATAGTACCAGCCGGCTATAACACGCGAGATAATCACAAATGTATAAGGTCAAGAACATTATTATGATGGATGATGACATGGTGGTAATGATAAGGATGTGTAGCATGTTCGGAGGTGGAATAGAAGAGTTTAACAAGTTAACGACGGAAGGCTAAGCAGCAGTTTCACCTCCCTTGGATGGAGATGTAGTGACCCTTTTTTAAAAAAATCATAAAAAATTAACTAAAAGAGGTAGAAGAATAATTAAAATTGATAATGATAGACCAACATGTAAAGAAAAGGAACAGTCTTACCTTGTGTTTGCTTGAAAACACATTTTTATAGTATTCCCAACAGAAAATGTCATGATAATGAGCCCATACACAACACGCGCAACAAAACATTAGACACTTTTACATGCATAAATGAAAATAACATAAGGAAGGAAACTACTGAAACCGTTAGTTCACCATGATTCCCTCCCTTTAACTTGTTCAGCCAATCAAAAAATTTCGCATTGTAACAAAGAAAGGAATGTAAACATCGCTCGAGCGCCATATTGAAGTACATTGGCGGTCACTCAATCTGACATGGATTTGTACTTCAACAACCGCAAAGGAAAAGAAAATGGTAAGTAATATTTAAATTCTAATGTATATTCGGAACAGCTTTCTTATAAGGGGTAACGCGACGCCATAACAAAAATGGCTTACCTGTAGGCGGAGCTATGCAAATTATTGACGTCACTATTACGTCACTCATCTTCTGCTCTCTCTCCTCGCTAAACTCCCCTGATACCGTCTGCTTCATCTTCTTCAAATTCTTCCTCCAATTATTCCGAGAAATAATTTTTCAGAATTTAACTCCAAATGTTCCACTAAAGTTTCCTTCACATAGTTTTTCCAATCAGAAACAGTCCTACTTGAAAAACCGTACTCACGAGTAATCTCTCCAGAAGACGTCAAACTCAAAATCTCATATGTAAGCATAAAAAATGTCTTCCATTGACAAACGAGAACCTGTAAACCATGATCCGTCTCTAATAGATCAGCTCCCCGCAGCACACCTCTTCTTGTTATAAACTCTCATACAGCGCCATCGATATTTATCTCCTCTCGAAATCTTCTCCACTCCCATCTCCTCACCACATGTATTACTCTTCTTAGTCAATCCACATTCACGTAAAAACTCAAAAATCAAATCAAAGTCTTCGACTAAACTCAACACAAACCAACTTGTCACTTCTGCATCCATTCTAAACTTCTGTCTGCTGTACTTTCCAGACTCAGCACCTCTCAACTTTTCCTTGAAATCCACAATTGCACCACAAATTTTCCCCAACTTTCCATGCACACTCTTACGATTACTAGCTTATGGTCGCGGCCGCTCAAATTTGAGCGGCCTGGGAGGGTATCTTTCGTTTGTGTGATTTTTGTTCTCTCTTTTATTTTGCTATTTATATAAAGTCTTGTAGAATATCCTCACCTCAGGTTTGGTGTTCCTTGTTCCTGCTCCTTCATTTATTCATTCTACTGAGTAGGAAATAATAAACATATGTAACTTCCACTAGTCGCATTTGTTCATGTTCCTTTGGTTAAAGCTCAAAATATCACCCATTTCAGAAATCGATTCTGTTGGTCAAAAAATTGATTGAGAACTATACATAATTAAACGAAACTTTGTACAGTAACAGATGTACACAAAATCTTGTCATGTTGTTCATAACGGCTGATCTCTCAAATCGTAGCACATCATAAGATCGGGCATAGCGCACGCGCAGAAGTGACCAGGACTAAGGAAGTTCACTACGCTGCCGATTTACAGATTACTTACATGTTGGACGTAAGAAAGATGTATTTTAAAACCAGCCTGTTACGCACGTGTCAGCATTGTTGCTTTTTTATTGTGTCCAGTGGTAATATCTCTCGACAACCGAGATTTATTAGCTTGAAAGAAATAACAGCAAGATTGGCCATTCACATTTTCTTTTCCATCACTTTTAAATTCTTCTTAGTTACCTAGATCGAGGAGGATTTTCTAGAGACCATGATTGAGCTAGGAGTGCGAGGACTTGGGAGGAAGTCAGAATGCTTCTGTTAGAGAACCTTGATGCAAGGGGTCAGTCAGCCTTATCGGACCATCAAGACTGCCAGTTGTTGTGGAAAGTCCAAGGACTACTCCAACAGAACTTGAGCTACCTGTAAGAGGTAGAAGTTCGAAGCTAAGGTCAGCAGAAGAAGTCACTATTCTTGGAGGAAAAACGGTCTGTGGATTCGCCAGTGCTGCAAAATACCGAGGACTGCGTTTGGTAGCTTTACGCAGCGTTGTTCATCCTGCCACGTACCACTGATGGTGCAGTCGGGTGAACAAGTAGTCGTCGAAAAAGCCACGTGTCGTCCTTGAATTGGGACAGAGTCGTCGTTGTCTGACGTGGCTGTCGGACCGAGAAGGGATCTGATAATCAGACAGTCGTACGGGGCACATTGATTAATAGGCCGTTAGCAGCAGAGAGCTGTCTGTCTTCTTTAGACAAACCTATTCTGTGTTAATACACGAGATTCCTACCTGAAATTTTCGCGTTGCAGACGGTAGTTTAAACGTCTACGGTAGACAGGGATGATCGAGATAGCTTACCTGTCGGCAACCCTTTCCGACAACTTTTTTTAAAATTCGGCTCAGCATGCTACATTTTTATTAATATTTACTTTGATGTATTAGGTTCAAATATATTTAAAATATTCAGTTCAACAAGTCATTGCTATTGACCTAAAAATCAATTGGACAAATAAAATAGTACATAGCGGTTGACATATATCGTTGTTTTTGAATTGATAATCTGCCTAAAAATACAAGACGGAATGAGCCATTTAACATGGAACCGTTTGCTTCATTTCCTTGGTAATGATGGTTTTAACGTGTATTAGTTTGCCAGAAATTTTTCAGTTAACAAACAAATGTTTACATGTCAATACTGCGCCGTAGTCTTGCAGATTTCGTCAGGATTTTTTGTTTCATGTTTAATTACTTCTCGAAGAAAAGAGAGGTCAGCAGAAGTCGTGGTGAGTTTGCTTGACAAAATATTTACTCTTTCTCGTGATCAATCAGTTCAGACTAGGCAGAAAATAATGTTCGGTAACAGATGCGTTAACCACGAGCTGCATGTGAGATGATTAGTTTTATTGAAATAAACTTCACCTCAATCGGCTTTAGCAGGTAAGTTATGAGAAGCTTTTGACTTGTAGCTACACGTTGATGGCTGGCAGTTTGCCTGGGATAATGTATTAAATCAAAATATGATAATCTGATAACAGAAACACAAAGAGAGAGTTACAGGAGGGATAAAAAAAAGTGGACAACTTTCTCTCGTAGTTCTCGATTGTCACAAAAATGTAACAGCTGCACAGGAGTGTCATTGGCCGAGGTAACCAACTAGTTCCACATTTTAGCATCGTTTTACAGGTGTTGATTAAGATTTGGTTTGGTTGTTAGGTTAACCTTACAGCTGCACAAGTTAGGGTAGTTTAACCATTAGTAAAGTGTAGATGTTTATAGTTACAAGGCTCGTACAGTCTCCACTGTCTGTCGGCACGACTGCAGAAATAACTGATTTGTGCGCACGATCATTATACCTACCAACAAAAAGTTGTCATGCTTGAGTTCAGTTTGTAGAAGTTAATTATTTACAGTTTTCGAGAATCAGCTTCTTCATCTGATTGTAGAGAAAAAATAAAATTCCATGTCCAATGAAACCATCCCTGCAGCAGGACATTTACCTCTTGGTTCTCTGTGAGAAGCTCTCGAGTCCTACAGAAGCCACCGGTTAGAGGTCTGAATAAATATCTATCCCCTGATCTATCACTCTTGTTACGTGGACCAATCATCTTCTGGTCCTGTCACATTATTTGATCTGTTGTGCAATCTCAATGTTCTCCTCTTTTTTTCTCTCACAAATACTATAGGGAACAAACAGCAACAGATCTATACATGTATACCACGCCCCACGTGAGGCATATCTTTTCTCTGTTGAAACAAAACATCTAAGCGGCTGTTTCACACATGTATGTCATATATGGTGTGGTGGGCAAGCTTGTCAAAGTTCACAATACATATTTTTCCTTCAGCTCTCTGTGCTGCTGTCCTGATAATGTACGAGGAAAATGCCTGAAGCATAGCAAAAGGTATAAAAATACAATCAAAGTTAGTCGTATTACGCCAGCGATTTTCTTTACTGAAGTGATTATAGAATTTTTTGTGAAGAAGTGAAAAGTGAGTTTATTAAAAATCTAAAATAAATGAAACAGTGAGAAATTATGTTGATATTGATTAATTTTAGTAGTGAACTAGCGATGTGCGAGAAAAAAACAAAAACGGTTCCAATAATGTGTGATTGGAGCGGCTCCATGATTATGTTTCTATCGCGTTGAGAGCCCAAGTAGCACTTGTTAGCCTGCGACAGAGAACAAAGAGATAGTTACCAATGTAGATTGATATATCTATCGTTTACCCTGTCACAACCACGTGACGTGTGACTTTCTCTCTCTCTCTCTCTCTCTTCCAATCACACGCACGGGTCAGACAAATGCGTGTTCTCACGCACAAAAAGAATACATATACTTTAAAAAAACACTCACACAAAATAGCACACATATACATAAAAAAGAATTCCTAACTTCATTCTAAATCCTATCCTAACTCAAAATATTCTTCTGATCCTCTATACGAATTTTCACACAATGTCTTGGCACTGGCTCTACACTTTAAATAGGACAACGATAAAAACAAAACAAAACGTCTCGGCGTTTTGCATCTGGATTACAAACAAGAAAATGTCTCCACGTCTCAATTCCAAGTCTACCTTTTTCTTCTTCTCACAACTATTCACCTTTTTCTTTTCTCATTCCTTTTTCCTCCAAAGGATTCTCCTTCTCAAACTATTCTTCTTCTTCGACGACTCTTTATTTCAAACGATTCTCTATCTCTTGTCTTCTCTTATTTTACTCATCTAACAATTCTTTCTTGTTTCTCTCCTCAACGAATAAATACTGCACAATGGCTTGGCATTGGCTCTCGTACTCCAGAAATATTAAGATAAAAACGTCTCGGCATTTAGCTACAGATTAAAACAAAATGTCCTTCACTCCTTAAATCCAACGTTCTCCTTCAGCCTCTTCTCATTTTCCACAAGATTCTCTCTCTCACGTCACACATCTTTTGACATCATCCATACGCATTCAGAAAAACTGACGTCATTCACGCTCTTTCATTCTTCCACGTGGGATGAGGCCTTTGACCTAACCTAGATCTGTGACATACCCGCAAATTGTCCACCGGTGCAGGGAACAAGCTTCACTAAAAAAATCAGCTGTAGGTATCTTTTCTGCGGCCCTATGCTCCCCTGGGAGCGTACAGGAATAAGAAAGAAGAAGGTATCTTTTCTACGCCTGGTAGGAGAATCCTGGTGGGTGTAAATGGCAGTTTTCCCATACCAGCACACGTGTACTAGACATATATAACGCAGCATGTGTACTGTCCAGGTACTACTTAAAAGCTATTTATTAATTAAGTGTACCAGTATATTACTTCATGTTAAATAAAGTGTAAATGTGCAATGCTTTCTGAGAAATAAAGGTAAAAATCCCACATAGCAGTCCATGTAAAAGTTGCTCAGTGACACAATTTTTCAGCTGATTTGAACTTCTTAATTTTAAAGGGATTGCAGAAAGTTACTTGCATTTACCATTGTCCGTACTTTCCATACAAAAACGGTGAACAAGAGGAGGCATTAAAACAGCACTTGAAAAATAGTCATGTGTTACAGACGTGTTGAAAGTTAAGGAGAACATTACATATGAAAAAATGCCTTAAATGTCATAGAAGGAGAGACCGTATATTTAGGATTGCATTCTCCCAAACATTGAAGGTTGAGATTGGACTTAATTAAAATGTGTTCCGAAGCCACCTCCTTAGCTTCTCACGAAGTTGTTGGCTGTCGGATCTTGGCAGTCTATTTAACAGTTTAATATCCGGAAGAACGATAAAATTCTTAAATTAAACAATACACTTGCAAAAACATGTTACAAAGTTAGTTTTTGTTTGTTTCTTTCTTTCTTTCTTTGCGGTTTCAGCTTTTCCATTTTCAATAGACACTGTAGGACAGAATGAATCCCTCACATCCTTCTGGACGCTGCTCTTCCGTAGACGTTGTCTTGGAGCCATCACAAAGCGCTGCCATCTTGCATGTCTTTCAAATATCTTCTTAGAAGCATTGTCACGTGCACTCTAAAGTGACTTTCAGACGATATAATAACACAACAGCAATTAAATTTAAAGATTAATATAATTTGAAGAAAGAAATAATAATTTAAAGAGAAGCCAAAATCTAAATTCAAGTTCAAACACCCAGTTTCTGTTTCAGTCAAGAATCCAATGTTCATTCTCAGTTTCATCTCCAGTCAAGAGTCCGATATTTATTCACTTATGAAGGCACACTCCGCCGCAAAGCCAGTCTCTTCAGAAGAGAAAAAAAACACAAACCACACACAACAGTCTCTGCTCCTGGCGCTGTCCTTCCCGGAGCTAGGTACGTTCCAATCCCCAACAGCAGACGAACATACAATAGATACCAAGAAGAACAAATAAAGACAAAAGAAAACAAACCCTGGACAGAAAATAACAATCTTTAACAATCTTTATATTAATTTCTCAAACATTCCTCCCTAACCCCCCCCCCAAGAAAAAAACAATCTACTTCAATTATTTATCTCATACAGAAAACCATAATCACCCTATCAAACTCCACTATTTAAATTTACAACAGTCAACACAAAAATCATCCATCGTTAAAAGACAAAAATTGACATAGATTATTTGTGAAAGTGCAGGATGATGTAAACTGCAGAAAATACAAAATGTACATTATCAGACGATCCCCAAAGGAACTGTGGCAGGCACATTTGTATTTATGCACAAACCAGTTGGCTAACAAAGACGCCTGTAGTTGTGTAGACAATCTGACTATCGACCCCACGATTTTACGTGCTTGCGTGTATCAGTGCGGCACAGATACCGACTACCAAGCGCCTACACCCCACTTACTTGACACTACTGGCTAATTGAGGCAGGGATGGCAACAAACTCAGTAACTGCGTAATGTGTCATAATTCTTGCATAATTATTATATTGCAGAATTATTGTAGTACACAGTTTATGCATATGTGATTATTATGCAATAAATGTAATTATATCGCAACTTCCAATATGAACTGCGAACGTAGTCTATTGCAGTTTGTAAATATCTCAGATAGTTGAATTGTCCAAAGAATTAGACTTTTTAGCGTCTGCAATATCAACAGCCTGTCATTGCTGGTGGTATAAGTAAGTAGGGAATTCAAGTACTAAATGTCATTTATATAAAAATTATATATATATATAGGCGCTCGGGCACACGCACACAAAGTGCAGAATGTGGGAGCAATCAAAGGGAGCAAACAGTGTATATCCTCACTTAACCGTATTCTTTACGAATAGCGTCCCTTGATCAGGCACCCGTTTACCCCAACTGTAGTTTATTGGTTTCAATCTACTTTAAAAAATGTCAAATGTATTGCAAATTTCCTCTCTTGCCGAAGGGAAGGCTAGAGCTGCCAGGAATTTTGGCATGCCAATAAACCGCTCTTGGTTGATTAGAGCTAAAACCTTAAGGTTCTGTCTGTCTCACTACTGACATTTATAGTTTGATCTTTCTCAGCAGACACTCTATGCCTCCGTCTCACCACACCACGTGTAAACATCCTTAGATTAGCTCTTAGGTACAGTCAAATATGTATGCGTATATATATATATATATGTGTGTAACTTAACTTCGATAGTCTGACAAGTCGAGACTTCCTACTAAGGAGTGGGGTTGGTCTGTGTGGTAGGTTAGGTCTCCCGTCGATTGATATGGATCTTTGCCAGATACCGGCTTTATGCATTCTTTTTCCTTATTACCACTCACTTGCCATTCCCTCTCATTCTGCTGCAAGAGTGTGTCTTTGTTTCTCTTTCCATGCCTCTGTCTCTCTTTTTCCTCTCGTCTTTCGATGGCTCTATGTAACAACCCAGCAAACACACAGGAAAGGCCCAAGTCCCTGGTAGTGCCGATCCTGCTCTACGGATAAGACACGTGTACTCTGTCCACCGAAACGAAAAGGAGAATCCAAGCATTTGAGAACAAGTGCCAGAGGAAGCTGATCCGGATCACATACAAAGAACATAAAACCAACGACTTTGTAAGAAACAAGATGTCCACACTCGTAGGACACCAGGAACCTCTACTATCAACAGTCAAGCGACGTAAGCTGGTCTTCTTTGGTCACGTGACCCGGCACGACACCTTGTCGAAGACTATCCTTCAAGGCACCTTGGAGGGTGGCCGACCCCGCGGTGGTCAGAGAAAGAACTGACTTACGAACATCAAAGACTGGACTGGTCGTCGTGTACAGGACCTGCTGACTATCGCCCACAATAGACAAGAGTGGCGGCCCTGTCAGCTGCCGCGTCTATCCATGTGATCCCCCCAACGCCAAGTGCCGGTCAAGGGACGACTGACTGACTGACTGACTGACTGACTGACTGACTGACTGACTGACTGACTGACCGAGAACGTCCGCAAGACTTTTGTGTCGTTGTTTAATGCATAGGACGAAATAGTCACGGAATAAGTGTTCATACCTTTTCATTCGTATGCGAACACCACTTTGCTTTGGAATGTTACCCAGTAACATATATACTGACGTTTTAGAGAGGTTTCAGGTACGGCAAAGGTGTGTTTTTCCAGGGTCCATGCCTCTTATACAGAATACTTGCATAACAGAGTTGTCATACACAGGGCCGTGAAGGCCATGCTTTAATATCAGCTAGCGGGCAGGTGTGACTCACTGGCCTCCACATCTCCCTCCCCACAATCGTAGGGGGCCAGCGCCTGCGAAGTCTACGACTACCCCAACATGCCTCCAGCAGTTCAGTCGGGAAATTCTTAAAAAAATTTGGCTATTTCTTGAGGATTGTAAAACTAACCTAATAATCTTACTACAAGACTTTGGCTATGTGTCAGTTATTTCTAAAACTAACCCCATACAACTGTAAACATATCCATGTCATTGTAGCGTTTTGCGTGAAGAGTGCTCTTATGAGTGGGTGCAAGCGTGTGTGTACATCTACCTTTTTCAACAAAAAGGGCCGACCAACGATTTCCACATTTAATGTTAAACGAAAAAAGAATGAATTAATAAACGGGATTAACTATGGGCGGACAACGATATGCTCTCTGCGGCAGTGCCACCTAACTGAAGATGAGGTAATCCAACACATGTGAACGGGTAACCTGGTATCCAATAATTCGAAAGTGCGGTGGATGGGTGAACAGGTAATCCGATGTGCAGATAATCCAACACAGGCGAACTGATAATCCAGTGTCCAATAGTTCCAAAGTGCGGTGGATGGGTGAACAGGTGATCAGGTGTGCAGATAATCCAACACGGGCGAATTGATAACCCGTTGTCCAATATGCAACGACGTCACAACAATTCGTCCAACTTGCTGCTTGTAAAATTGGGAGTACCCCCGTGGTGAAGACGCTATCTGCAAAGCTTCTGCCGACGCCGTAAATTCTCTCTGATGACCCGTCCTCTACAGTCGTAACACTGACGGTTTGCAGTAAAGACTCCTGTTAAAACCGTGCCGAACAGTTTTTTTATCCTCCACCTGCTTGCCGCAGAATCAGACACTCAGGAGTAGAGTTAATGGTTTGCAGAGACAGTCTGCCGTCTTCATACAACTCGCTCCTCTCTGGTGGTTTGTCTCAGGATCAACTCCTATGTGGAGACGCTAACGGTTTTCTGTGAATGTCGCCGTATAGCTCTGTTCACTCTCAGTGGTTGCCGCAGAATGCCCAGTATCGTTTGCCCCCGTGCCTAACTATTCTTTTCCCCCAGGTTTTCCACCAATCAAGCCCCTAACCGCTTGGTTGCTACGAGGATTGCCTGGCGACTCGATCACTGTGCGGGATCCGTGGCGACTGACTACATACACTAACTTCTGTACAATTGTAGTCGGCATGGATCATCACGTTGAATAGTCCGTGGCGGCCACTATCGCATCACACCATGATGCCTTCACTATGATTCCATCCTTGCTCTCAAAACAAAGACCTCCCATTTCTTAGCTGCGTCATGGTGTGACGCAATACGCAGGTCAACGTCACAGCTCACGAGACTATTCAGGAACGTGCCGCTGTTCCCCTCCCCAGGCCTTGGACACTTACTAAAATCAATAATGATAATGATGATATAACATAAACAAAGGGTTTGAGCCGTGAAACGTTACAGTCATCGGTAGGTGTCCTCATATGAAGCTAGTATTGATGTTATCAGTGTGTAAGTTATGATGGTTAGAATAAAAAGAAAAAATAACACTTGTCCTTATACTTCCCCGGTTCCAGAATCGACAACTGGGTGCTGCCTGCATTTATCATATATATATATATATATGTGTGTGTTTTAGGAACATGTGTTACCACCCCTGATAGATTGATGTGACGAGGTTTTCGCCCTTGTGTATTTTTGGTATTAGTAGGGATTGTCACCCCTGGATTTAATGTTGATATAGGGGGCGTTGTTTAGAGATTGGAAGAGAGAAGCAGATGTGAGAGTGTGATACAAGGAAGAATTTGTGAAAAAGGTCAGAATTGATATTATCTGTGTGGAGAAATGTTAAATTGTGTGGATTGTCATTGATAAGCGACTGTGCAGTTCCTCGCTTTACTAATTTCTCAGCTGCTGTATGTTCTCATGGGAAGATTGTATGTGTGGATTACGTTTACCTACTGTGGGAATTATTATTGACTTGATCATTTGTCTGCCGTTAAGACTGTCGGAGTTGTTTCATTGATGTATGCTGTCCATGTGATCAACGCCAGGGAACAAGACTGAAAGAGTGAAAACTGTTTGCCGTGTCAACCCACCCACCCCCCAACAACATAAGAAGAAAGAACTTGAAGAAAAAACAGACTTTAATATAAACTGCTTGTATACATTTGTTTTTAAGTAGACTCATTGTAGGATATTTGTAATGAACTTTCTTTTGTTATTTAGTAAAGAATATATTGTACGTTCACCCGATTATTAGAAACGTTCGAGCCTACATACAGATGTTAGTGATTTGTTGTCTGAAAGAATACGTGTGGAACACATTGTGTGTAGGCATGAGTGTAGAGTCTGTGTGTCAGTGTTCCCCAACAATATATTTGAGTGTTCTTTGTGTAAATCACTTTGAGTTCACCTTAATTGTGGAGAAAGGTGGTATAGAAATAATAATAATAATAATAATAATAATAATAATAATAATAATGTTTCATATCTGTGCTTAGGCTTCCGAGATTCAGTATTCAGTATTCATAAGGACAGTCAAAAATAAACTAAATATCGTCAAATGCAAGCAGAATAATGTTAGAAAAGTACACGTCTCATTTTAGTGTAAGTAACTGCCTTCTTTCATTACATCAACTCTTTTCAGCTAATCGTATCGATCAAAGGACTTTGAATCAATAGATTTTAAATGATTGTTGCAGTTTTCTTTGCCCTAGGGAACCGGGCCAATGGGCGATAGGCTTAGCTGTTGCTACCCACGTCAACATAAACTTGCAGGAAAACCATACACACGATAATCACACGTCGATCTCTCAGTTTCACTAATTGGCTCACGAGCCCCTCCCCTGCTGTTCCCCGAACACAGAACTCAACAACATGTGATATAACGTATAATGATAACAGATTTCTTTAACATGAAAAAAGACATGAAAATACATTAATGCAATAAAGAGTAGTCGTCTGTGGCGGGGGGGATAGTATGTCTTAGAACTATCCGTGCTAATAAGTATTACTACCATACCCTCTCACATGCATATGCGCAGCAAATAGTGTTTCATACACAGGAAATATCGTTTGTTGCTTTGACGAGGTACAGCACGTGAGAGATGTCAGGTGACTATGAGGACGGGACCTACTTGCAGGTGAGATAAAAAAAAAAGTTAAATAAATAAGTGGTCTCGGACTCTGGATTTCAGATATATTTTGTTTATACTGGGTATTGTCAAACTATGTTTACGAGCTTAACACACAAACATGACTGACAACCTGAGAATTCGGTCGTACAGAAGTGTTGATGATGGTGGGTCGGGTGGCGGGAAGAAGGGTGCATGGGCGGTATGACTGATGGGAAGTGTTGTGGTGGTTCATGGTGTTAGTGTGATGATGGCTGTGGTAGTAGTTTAATATTTACATGTTTTGCCCATAGAATGAGAATGAAGATTTAAAAGATCTTAACCATGCAAGGGAACCCTTACATGAAAACAAACAAACAAACAAACAGAAGAACAAACAGGAACACAGAAGTCAAAAGATTTATTCCGATTAAAAATTTCAGAACTGTTGAACCTCGACTAGTGACCCGAAACATCTGGAGACTTCATCTTCCAGGTTCTTCAGACTCTTGCGAACATTTAGCACCATCCGGGTCCCTCGTAGCCAAACGTATCGTTGTACCTGACAAAGGCTTCGGTTGTTGCCTTGTCGGCTACGACATAGGGAAACAGAAACATTTTCTGCTGGCGAAGAAATTTCTTCATTTCGTCCACTTTGGCCGGATTGAGGTCTGCAAGGTTGTAGACCTCCTGGGGGTCTTCCTCGATGTTGAAGAGTAAAACTCTAAAAATGAAAAATAAAATCATCGTTAAAGTCTACAATGATAACGACAAAACACTGACATGATAAATCAGCCATCTTAACCTACTGCAGTGTTAACAACAAAATATCGGCACTACAGTGTTACTAGAGAAGGGAGCATACCTTCGGCCCATAATCAAGAATCAGTCATTCCAGGGTGGTTTAATAAATTATTTATCATTAAGTCTAGACACAAAGACTTACTTGGAAATGTTACCCTGCTTCAAGTCTTTGTCGAAGTTAATGTCCCCCCATGTCAGGTTTCCGGAGAAGATCTGTTTTTTTAGTGTCGGTATCATGGAGGCTGGAGGATACCAGCCGTTGTATTCGCGTCCAGGAACCCCTTCGCAATATTTATATTCATTTTTACGAACGCAGTAGCGGTTAGTGGTGTCGTCCATGTTGTAGACAAACTCTGTCCTGCCGGTGTTGTTGTTGGTCAGAATTTTATTCCACAAGTCATGACCATCGATGCCTGTCGTGGGCGGGGCCAGGCCAGCGGCACTCATCAAGGTCGGGAGCCAGTCCACGGCGTGGATCATCCCCTTGAAGGTGGTGTTGGTGTACCTCAGTTTGCCGCTGTGCAGCACAGTGAACGACCTGACGCCTCCTTCCCAAAACGAAGATTTCTGCCCTCGTAGTGGCCAGTTACTGCCGCCTCCTTCTAGAGGCCCACCGTTGTCAGATAACAGCAGTAACTCGGTGTTGTCGTATATTCCCTGTAAAGCAATTCAGAGAACAAGAAAATAAGGGAGAATGGTAGGCTGTTGCTGTCTTACAGAAAATAAGTCAGTATTAATACAAGCTGGTTGCCCTATCAGTCTTGTAAAGCGGATGCCACATAGAGACAGAATATGTCAGCCTGCAAAGAGTCCACGACTTCTGAGTCTCACTGGGTTTGGTGGCAAGCAATACTTTGCTGCGGTGTCAAAGGTCAGAGAAAGATGTTAGGGTAAAGAGTGAGGTTCAAAGACCGCATCCATGAACTGCTAAACCGCTCTGTAAAGAAGAGAAGGAAATGACGGGTGAGGAATATGGTCAATACCTCTGATTTAAGCACATCTATCAGATCTCCGATAGCCTGGTCGGCCGAGAAGACCATCGCACAGCGAATGCGCCGCTCGAGGACTTTGATGTGCGCGCACACCGTGTCTATCAACGACTGCTTGGCCTCGCACGGGCAGTGCACGCTCTGCAGGGGGTAGTAAATGAACAACGGCCGACTCTTGTCGCGGTTCACGATGGTGTTGTGCACGTACTGTCTGAAGAGGTCTGCGGCATAGGTGCCCTGCTCGTAGTACAACTCAGTCTGGTTGTGGAAGTCGTAGGAGAACGGGCCCAGTCCCGAGTGGTTGAAGTAGCCCAGGGAGTTGGTGTGGAAGCCGTAGTCGAAGTGGAACCCTCGCTTCAGTGGAGTGAGACTTTCCCTGCAGTGACCCAGGTGCCACTTGCCCACCTTGACGTTGACGTAGCCATACTTTTCTAGGTACTGGGGCATGAGTGTCAAGGTTTCGTTCAGCCACGCCAGGTTAGAGCCTTTGATCTGGTTGAGCTGCATGCCGTATGTATAGGGATACCTGGAACAACAAGGCGCAGTCTTCGTGCCGATTGTTTTGGACTGAGTGTCTGCATATTGTGTAAACAAATCTTTTAGATGAGCGATACATGTGCATATCGTCTTTTACTTCTTTACATGCTGTTATTGGCCTTCAACCCTAATCCTAACTGCTCCTTGACGAAATCCTAACCCAATTTCTATCTTATGAGTAATCTTAGGTGCAATGAGTGAAAAATTAAAAGCATAAAAGATGTCCAGTGAAGAACAAAAATACAACAAAATGTGAGTGGAGAGAAGAAACAGAGTGAAAGAGAGAGAGACAAAAACACAATGGAGAAAAAGCTTTATGGCAGATGCAGAGAAAAGTGACTGGACCCGCTGTCAGGCACCAAACTCGTGTGCAGACTAATTACACGTGAACTTAAGAACATAGCACATTTCTCGTATGATGGTGATGGTGATGTTTTCATTAAAGAAACGGTAGGGTAAATGTTTTGTTCTAATGATTGATAAGATACTATGTAACTCTGGGTGGATGCTTACCTGCCCGTCAGTATAGCGGAGCGGGTTGGGGGCGCAGACCTGCAACACGTAGGACTGATTGAAAGTCACACCCTCTTCCCTCAGTCGCTGTATGTTGGGAGTTTGCATCTCGGGATCGGCCCCTTGATGGTCAGCATACCCATAATCGTCCATGAGCGCGATGATGATGTTACTGGTTTTCGGAGACGACTCCTCGGCGACAATCTCCAAGAAAAAGACGCCCGCAAGGAGAGCGGCGATAAGTGAAGGACGAATCATGATTCGTTTGCAGAGCGCAGGTCCTTCCTTCAGGTCAAAGGTTGATCTGGAACAAGCAGCTGTCTTTCTCACCGAGATAATTATTAAATACATCAATGTTTATGATGACACTGATTTTATTATCAGCTGTTTCCTTTCTTCTGAATCGCATTAAATTATTCTAAATCGTGTTTGCTGAACAATCTCATCACAACACTTGAAGCTAATATAAACCAACCTCCTCTATTTAAAGAGTTAAAGCATCAAATTGTTGTTAGAGAACATTTTAACTTTAATCGGTCATAATAGATTAAATACTAGGCAGACTATAGGGGATGTCAAGAGTCCTGGACTAGGACGTGTAAGCATCTGAGAACTATCATCTCAGAAACTTTCATCACTACAGAAGTTAATTAAAGCAGCTGGACGCAAATCGTTTAGTTCTAATACGTGACTTTATTTTTTGCACAGGGGACATTCATTCAGTCCTCTATGTCATCTGGCACATGAAGTGCAACACGGGAGCTTCGTTTGGCTCTTCAAACCTTATGATTACATAAACAAAACGATACCTACCAGACTGTACCACGACTGAAACAGGAAACTGTGACAGGGATTGCCACTGACGTTTTTCTGAAATTATTTCGACATTTTTATCTGCACTGACGCTCAATTTAGAATGTGGGATTGGTACTGAATTTTCTCAAAGAATGTTTCGAGAAGCTGACAAATATTGATATTAAATTAATGATGCGGAATTGTTACTGACTTTTGTCTGAAAATGTCTTGAGAATTGTACACACACGGATGTTAAATTAACGGTCTAGGATAATCCCTGATTTGTTTCTCTATAATCCCCCTAAGAATATTACAGATTCAAGAAGTGCTTAGGTATAAATAATTATATTTTATGCATTACAGATCTTGATATGAGGAGTGTCCCAAAAAATTATCTAGGGCATTAGATAGGGTAGACACTGAAACCAGTAGATGTTTTATATTCATTACCCTTCTGATTACACAAAGATGTGCCCGTTTTATGTGGCTTACCCTGCACATATTTTAAGCCAACAAGGCACAGAGGAAAACAATTGATATACATAACAGTGAGTGAGTGTGGAAACAGTTTTAGAAAACAGCCAATCCAGCCCCGTGTAGGAAAACAACGACGCACTGTTGATGACATGTTCGCTGGCGTAAACAATGCTTCGTTGTCGTCTATAGATGGCGAAAGCCTACACAAGGTCTGGAGCACCAAGCTATTCCGTCTAGTCCCCTATAACCATAATTTTTGTGCCGGTTGTTTGTACACTTTTTTCTTTGGGCTATTTATGTGTTTATATGCTTACAATATCGTACCAGTTGTATTTCTCAAAAGTATGCCTGACTATTTAAACGTGTGTCACGTGCTACACAAAAACAAGCTGAAACTAAACGATGATAAAACAGAAGCCCTCTTGTTCTATAGAAGAAGACACCAGCCTTCGCTCGTCAGTCTGCCCAGTCACATCAAGGTGGGCGAAACCAACATCACCTTTATGTCGTCCGCTGGAATCTGGGATTTATTGTCACTGATGACATGACCCTTGATAAACATGTTACAGCTGTCTGTCAGTCTGCCTATTATGAGCTGCGTAAGATCAGTGCCATCCGTCATTTTCTCTCTACACGCGCTACCAACACTCTTGTCTGTGCGTTAATTTGTTCTTTCTCGACTTGACTACTGCAACTCCTTGCTGGAACTCCGCTGCACGTCTGGTGCTTAGAGCCACGAAATGGACCATGCCACTCCTCTCCTTCGTTTTCTACACTGGCTACCCCTCCGTTCTCGCATTCAGTACAAACTGTCTGTGCTGTGTTTTAATTTCTTTGCAGGCTCCTGCCCTGACTATTTCTCTGAACTTCTCATCCCTTACATCCCAGCCAGACAACTACGCTCTTTGTCTGACGACCGTATCCTAACTGTTCCTGTCACCAGAACAACAACATATGGTCACAGGACTTTTGGCTAATGTGCTGCAAAACAATGAAACTCTCTCTCTCTCTTTCCATATCCGCCCTTCCTACAACTGAATCCTTTATATGTGCACTGAAAACACACCTCTTCCTTGAGCATTTCTCCTAACACAGTCCACACAATGCTCGTCCTTCTTAACCTCCCCCATCCGCTCTTGCTACTTGTCTACCCATCTTTCTCTGCAGAATCACTATATTTTCTGTTCCTGTTACTTGGTGCCTTTTTGTGTTTTCTATCTTTGTTTTCTGTTTGTCGTCAGTACTGTCGTTTATTCTTCCGCCCCTCGTGTTCTCTCCATTTAGTCCATGTCTCTTCCTTGTTTTAAGCGCTAAGAGCATGCTCTCTATGAGTGTGAATATGCGCTATAAAAATCTTCATTATATTTATTATTACACAAATAAGGAGACGTGGCTCAGCTGAAGATCATCCTAGTTCCCACGCTTACCATTTCTATAATTCGCTATTTTTACTTTTGCAAATAAAACATTCGATTCTTGCTGAACTGCATGAGATACATGCATGAACAGATTTAATAAATCCAAAACATAAACAGACCTGCAGAGAGGCAGAGTTTGTTGTTTTGTGAAGTAAAAAAACTCGCAAATGTCAAGGCAACTACGTGTTCAGAAGCGTTTGTGACTCTGTGTGTGCGTGCGAGTGTGTGTGTGTGTGTGTGTGTTATTGCGAAATGAGGAAATTTAGGTAAAACCTGGATATGTATAATTATTGTTATCAGAAGTAATTTATTTATCTAACCGCTTGATTAGTCACTGGAAATGATAAACCAACTTTTTTTTGTTCCGATGTTGAGCCTCGGTTCTTTCATTTGTCGAACTAAACAGTTTCTTTGGCGCAAGAACTGGTGGAGAAGGTCTGGAGTTTTTTAAGCAACGAACGATGTTTGAAAAATATTTAGGTTATATAATAATGTATCTAGGATTATAAAATAACAGGATTTTCAGCTGTGGCTTGATTTCCGAGTACATGTGCAGTAGCGAACGCTTCACAAGCAAAATGAATTCATAAAAATTTTAATCATGTTTGTCTAATATATTTTTGCAGAGACAGCACCACTTCTGCAATATACGTCTACAGACTCTGACAGTTATGTAACCAGTAGAGCTTAAAGATTTTCACTGATAATTAATTAAAACTTATCTGTTGCCAACACTGCTGCATTGATTGGGTTGTATGCTAAAGAAGAAGAAAGTGAAAGTTGATTTGAAGCCAAAGCCTGATAACCAGACTATCTAACTTTACTAGTCCCAAATAGACAAATAAAAGATGTGAAGGTGCTCAGTTATGAAATATGAAGTTCTAGTTACCAAAACGTTCTAAGGTGAAAAGTATGAGCAAGTAAAAAAAAAAAGTGAGATATTTGAGCAAGTGGAGACATGAGCAAGCGACACAATCTAAAGGAACAACAACAACAAAATTCACACACACACACACACACACAGACACACACACCACTGGCAATTCATCTGCAATTTAGCAGCTGGACTGCAGGTGACCCAAGTGATTTAAGGTGTTTATTATTTCTACATACAGTCTTCTAAGTAGATCGTTAACTCGTTCTTGCCAGCAGAATACCTGTACCTGTGCAACATATCTCAAGAAAATTTAGTTAGAGTCAGTAGGTCAGATTGTATACTTACTCTCTTGACTCCTCTGAAGATTCTGTTTCTGGTGTGATTTCGACTGGAAAAGCCTGAGTCAGGGTTGTTCGAAACAAGTCTTTTATACTGAAACATAACAAAAGGTTTCAGGTTTCTGATCTCGGAGTCAACAATAACAGGTAAAGCTTTTCGATTAGGTCGAAACAGATGGGTGGTTAAAGATATTTCTTTCTATTGCAAGACTGCTAGAATAATAAAGACTCGTATAATCCTAGCGACAGCTTGTCTACATGTCAACAAGAAAGTCCATTCGCTTATGAAATGTGTTGAATGGCAATGCCTGCGAAAGGTGTTTTGTTAACGAGTTTGATTTCAAGGTTTAGACGGTACAATTCTGATGTTGATTTATGGCATGTAGGCCTCATGTAGCGATAGGCCTCATGTGAGGTAAAAGCATATCTTGTATCTGCAAAGAGTCTAAAATGGGGCGAGCAAAAGCAAACTTTACAACACCTAAAAGGATAACTAGTCTGTACTACACTTGCATGGAGCAAAACTGTCGTGACGTTTTCCGACAGATTTCAAGCCTGGGGTAGCCCTGATTTCGGGCAACTGGGGAAAATCACGAAGGTTTTTACACCATTCGTGATCAAAATCTCCTGTAACCAAAGGAGTAATATCCTCTAGCGTGTTGTTACTGCTGGTGCTCTTCGTTTCTGATGCAGGATGTTGCTGATGATTGCCGTTTTCCAAATCCTCTTCTTACTACCGTTCGCGTGAATCGGCCATGTGCTGATCTGTCAACAGATTATCGTCGATTAAATTAGTCAAATCTTCTTCACATCGCTCTTCAATTACAGTAACTTTAATTGATTATATGTTTTTGACATTTAGGACACTTTGATGCATTTAATATGCCCGTCTATATAATTGCAGAGTATGCAACTATGCTGCCATCTATTTACAGTATCACAGACTTTTTATTATTATTATTTTCTGTTTGCTATTTTACACTGTTTCCGAAAGCTATTAATATATCATACGGATATGTAAGTGTGTGAGGTGTCTAATAAAACAATGCACATTTATCCATCATTGGTAAATAAATTATTTGGTGACAGGAAAGTAATTCATATTATAGAGATCTGATCTCTCCCTAATATGAAATTTTGGCTTCTTAAGAGAAAGAGGGAGAAACACAGTGATAAAGATTGTTTGGTTGTACTTGAATGTTCCTTAACAAAGAAAGTATGTTAAAATACAAAACTGTTCACTGCTGAAGTCAAGCCAAATAAATAAGTCAAGAAAACATGGACATTTGACACATTTGCATTTAGATTGGTGTTAAAGAGGAAACGGCTTTTGTTGGAATGTTCACATACACATTTTATAATGAATACGTGTGGCAAACATCGTAGATTAAAGCATTACAAAATTTACCATCTGGTTTATGTTCAACATCTATTTACAGAAACAAATGAACATCAATTTCAACAGAGCAACAGACCTGTTAAATATTGAATTTATTGAATGTTAGAGTTTTTGAACAAGTAAATAGTTGGAAAAAGAGCAGACGGCTGATCAAATAAAAAAAATGTGTGAAAAGTCAGAGGAAGGTAAAAATAAATGTATTGCTTCTACAGAGACACAATTACTCCTTGTTGTGCTGACAAGTAGATGCATCAGTCCTCGTGCATTCTTCTTCTTGTGCTGTTTATTCTTCTTTTACTCCTTTTTTCAGATGTCAGTATTCTTCTTGTGATTCCGTTGTCTCTTGGAAGTTGAAAATCTGATAACACAGTATTAAGACTATGTTTTTCTTAAATATAGATCATAGAAATGGGGAATAGTTGGTCAAAAATTAAAATATTTTAGATTGGTATACAGTTTGTGCGAGGATGATCATGATGATGATCATGATGATGATGTGTGAATGTTTTAATCATTTTCGAAATCGGGGACAAGGGTCACGTCAATAACTCTCTCTGAGGCGCTCACAGCGCGTGTTACAGGACAACAGGCGTCCAGATATGAGGTCAACAAATAAACAGATCAAATACAAGCCAAGAAAGTCAGATATGTTTACGACCTCAAAAATTATGAAACAATATTTTCTTTAAAAGGATCTCACTTCAAGGAATTATTTCTAGTTCATCATAAAGGTTATGATAACAAATAAATAAATAAATAAATAAACAAGCTAGCAAACAGATACATATACAAACATAAACAGCTGTGACCTTAAGTAGAAGACAAAATTTAACCCTTTTTCTTTTAATATTAAAAATATAGTTAAATGTTTTAACAGTGCATTTATGTTTCTTTAAAGAGGATGCAGTCTCTATCATAATAAAGGGAAATTGTCCAGCGCATTTTCCTTCTTAGCAGCTTTGTCACAAGATTGTCTGGCCATTGTAATCTCTTTGGATGTAGCAGTCTTGTTACAGGGCTGTCTCCCATCCCGAACTTCCATCGCCCCACCAGCTTGCAGTCACCGTTACGTGGAGACCTTTCGAGTTGACGCCTTTCAGTCTTCTGTGGTTTTTGTTAGAAGGAGAAGTTTATCTCTGTCCCTCACTCAGCAGGCAGGAAAAGCGTGCAGGCTCGTCCTCATCTTTCTCTTATTTCTCCTTTTCTTCCTCTTTCTCTAAAATGTGGCTGTTCGTTGCTTTGATTTATCTGTGAAAGTACAGAGTGATGTAAACCGCAGAAAATGCAAAATGTACAACATTATTAGCAGATCCCCAAAGGAGCTGTGGCAAGCACATTTGTATTTATGCACAAACAAATAAATTGTATTTGTACTAACAAAGACGCCTGTAGTTGTGTAGACAATCTGACTATCGATCCCATGCATGATTTCACGTGCTTGCTTGTGCTAGTCGGGCACAGATACCGACTACCAAGCGTCTACACACCAGCTGCAAATGAAAACTGGATCGAGAGCCAATGTCAGGACAAAGAGGATGGAATGCCACGACGTGACACCAAAACGGTCTACCAACTATTAAGACTCCTCACTCATACAGATCAGCACAACACCCCAGTCTTCGAAACAGCAATGGCCACCTCACAGAAAGCAATGCTGTACTCAACCGATGGACTGATTACTGCGAAGACCTTACAACTTCCAGCTGAAGACCGACGCCAACATTTTCCAAAACAACCAGGCTAGTGCGAGAACTACAAAATTATAAGCCTTATTAGCCACCTAAGCAAAGCCATGCTTAGTGTCGTACAGAACCGCATCACCACCACCACAAAGGACCTGCTTGCAGAACAGGCTTGATTCAACCACGTAGAAGCACAGATGAGCACATCTTCAGCTGTCGCATATTTATATAAAAGCAACTCCAAAATCAGCAGAACCTCCACCACAACTTCATTGACTTCAAAAAGGCATTTAATAATCTGGCACGAGGGTCGATGGCATGTGATGAGAAAATTCAACATCAAAGAAGGCATCGCTCAAGTCATTCGAGCACTATACAATATCTCAACGAGTACAGTACTGCTGGATAACCAGATATGAGTTTACTTTCGCACCATAGGAGGCATACGTCAAGCGTGTCCCCTATCACCGGTTCTGTTTTATGTTTTCTTGGAGAACATCATGCTCGAAGCCCTCCATCATTATTTCCATATTTGTTGGTGGAAGACCGTCTGCAACCTACACTTTTAGACAACATAGATCTGTTCGCAAAGAACAAAGAACTGTAAGACCTAACCGACAGACTGACAAACAGCTTAAATGCATATGGAATGAAGACCACCACTAAAAAGAGCAAATTATGATCAATGGCAAAGCAGAGATCTATATGAACGGGGTACAGCTCGAAGAGGTAAGCAGCTTCAAGTACCTGGGAACCACCCTTTCCAGCTCCACGCCAGACATCCGCATTAGGATTGCAACAGCAACAGCGGCAATGGCTAGACTAGATAGGATCTGGCATAGCCATAAGATAATGTTAACTACCAAGTATAAACTGTACAAAGCCCTGGTAGCGATGGTACAGATGCATAAGTACTATTTCTTTTAGGGTGGTAAAGTGCTTTTACCTCGCCTCTAGGGGTGAGAAAGATCGAGAAGCAAATAAGATTTCTTTTTTATTATTTTGGGGCACTATACGTATAGATCATGGGCACAGAACCCGTTGTAAAAATAGCGATAAGAAAGAATATGGGGAGGGGATAAATCTTTGTTTCTTACACGTCACTGAGTCTTGTATTATTTGGAAATCATTGTCATTCATTTCTGTTGTAAGACGCTTCTTTTTCATGTGTGGTTTTCATTTCGTCCAATAAATGCACTTAGCAGCTGTTACCATCAGGTTAAAAGTATATAAGGCCACATTATACGGCTTGAAGCTCAAGTTCGTCCTTCACTGGCCGAAACTTGCTCTCCTTCAGCGAGTCTTCACAGGTAGGTTTGGGTCTTGGTTACATTCAGGTGGAACCTGATGTGTCACGCATGTGCATTTTTGTCGTGAAAGTTGCCTTGCTGATTTTTGGTTTTAGTAGCAGCTTTATATTTTAAATACATGACTAGTTTGTACTGGATTAAGCAACGAAAGAAACGCAGGAAAGGTTAAATATATAAATGATCAATGAAGTCGTAACCTGCTTTGTACGTAATGTTTCATCCTGGTACAAATTTAAAGTGAACAAAATGAACAGGTGTACAGATTTTGCTAAGTCCACGAGAAAGAGAGAAAGAATATTTAACACCGCTGCTTCTTTAAATGATTATTTTATTATTAATGTGTATGAGATGGCATATTGATTGCAGAAAAAAATTAGAAAGTAACTCATCGGCAGCTCCTACAGGACTTGTGAGCCTCTCACAGAGCACCAGCAGCTACCACCGACTTAAATTGTAGCCACGCCGACAGCTTCAGTGACATTGTAAGGAAGAAGTTTCAAGCAATATCTACTGTAGCTGGCGGGTTTTTTTTTTTTTTTGCCAGTTAACTACCGCGTAATATCTTAGATATTTAGACATTGAATTAACTTTCTTTCTGAACGCAATAGATCAAACTGGCGACTTATTCACAATAAGGGGAATGGTCAGTTAGCCCTGCATCCTTAGTGACTGATGTGTTGAGTAGAACAAGAATACGTATTATAAATGCGTAAATGCACAGGTGCAAAATGTTTGCTGCTATAGCTAATGAAACAAAATAGGTTAGTGATTCACTTTGTTAATTCACATGCATATGTAGGCAGATTATTTTCTGTTGAAGGCAGTTCACCTGAGCTCACGGCATACTAATATATTTGTTCGCCAAAGCGTGAGTTGTCGGGCCAACATGTTACTCCAAGTGTTTCTCATCTCCACGGTTATGTCGTCGTTGACGACAGCTTCGCCTCCCAACATTTTGCTCATCGTCGCCGACGACTTGGGCTGGAGTGATGTTGGGTGGAGAGATCCCTCCATGTACACCCCGAATCTGGACCGCCTGAGGGTGAAAGGTGTGGAGCTGACCAATGCATATACACAGCCATCCTGTACCCCCTCCAGAGCTGCTCTCTTAACGAGTATCTACGCGTTCCGCATGGGGATTCAAAATTCTGTATTTAACAATCTTCAGAACATTTCCGTACCACTGGACAAGAAGATGTTGCCGCAGAGTCTGAAGGAGCTCGGTTACGCCACGCACATGGTGGGCAAGTGGCACCTGGGCTTCTGCCGCTGGGGCATGACACCCACACGTCGAGGGTTCGACACCTTCTACGGAATGTACGGCGGGGTCGAAGGCTACTTCGACCACAAAGCTACATGGGACGGTTACGATCTTGTCTTCAACGACACACCGGTGTGGTCAGCCAATGGCAGCTACTCCACTCACGTGTACACTCAGAGAACCATCGACATCTTGAAGACCCATGACTCATCGCATCCTTTTTTCATCAACCTGGCTTATCAGGCCGTGCCCGGCCCGCTCCAAGTGCCTGAGCACTACGTCAACAATTTCTGCGCTAACGTCACCACGTCGGAAGACCGGAAGTTGCGATGTGGGATGGGGGCGGCCATGGACGAGGGCATCGGAAACATCACGCGCGTGATGGATGAGCTGGGCTACACGGACAACCTGCTCACCTTATTCATTTCGGACAACGGGGGGCCCGTGAACACTGGCTCCAGCAACTGGCCGCTGAGGGGCTCCAAGCTGACCCTGTGGGAAGGAGGAACCAAAGCCGTATGTCTAGCTCAGAGCAAGACAGTACTGCCGGCCAACACATCTTTTAATGGACTTGTCCACATTGTCGACTGGTACGTTTGGTCCTTTACCGAAAAAATCTTAATTAAGCGACAACACAACATCTCATGATAATTATTTTAGTACAAACAACAGCATAAGTATGGGTCCATTTTTAATAAAAGTAACCTAACCCCCCCCCTAAAAAAAACACAACAAAACAAAAGAGAAAAATGTCGTTTTTACGTACAAAAAAGATTTGCATTTTTCTAGCAATAATGGAAGAGCTGGGAAAAGGAAAGGTAGAAACGGGTCTTAATTTCAATGTTGTCACGACCACCGCGCAGTGTATCAGTCACTCAATCCTTTCAACACATACACGGAGCCTGACAAATACGTGTTCTTTCACATAAATTAAAATAAAAGAATGATTTGTCTAACGAATCTCTCTGCTTTACTAACTATGAATACAAGAAGAAAACAAGAAAAATACACAAATGAAAAGTCAGTTAAAAAAACGATTCCTACATCCAGATTACTTTAAAATAATAAAATCCCTAACCTTTGAGCCCTGTCTTTCTGAATATCTACAAGAATACCTACTCACCTACTCGATCTACATACTCCTAAACGCCCTACTCAACAAATTCTTCTTACAATTCCTACTCTACTCGTCTTTCCGTCCTAAACCTCTCTCTTCTCCTACCTGACTACTAACTGATTGCTCGCTCTCTCACGTCATTTCCTTCATTCATTTTTTTTTACATCACTCATACACGTCTTCGGAACAACTGACGTCATTCACGCTCTTTCGTTCTTCCACACTAATCCTTATAAAATTTAAGCTTACTCACAATACAGTCAATAACAATGATACCTGACAAAAAGCAGGATTGGATATGGTTTTCATCATGCTGTTGTCATTTGTCTTTATTTCTTTGAACATGTTTCCAACAAAGGAGGACAGTTTCTATTTGGTATGCTTATCAGAGGAAGCAGCCAGTGAACATGATCATGTTCTTTATGAAGAATAGCCTAAAGAGGCAATCAGCTCGAGTGAAGTTAGACTTTCTTTTATGAGCTCTTGAGATTTAAAAAAAAATTTGAAAAGATGAAGCGCTTTTTCAACTTGTTTCTCGTTTTAAAAGTCATGTTATCTGTGGACAAACACAGGTACCCGACTCTTGTACGCCTGGCCGGCAGCAACGCAACCATTGAGGGTATAGACGGCCTTGACATTTGGGCGAGCATCTCCACCATCGGAGTCAGCCCACGGCAGGAGTTCATCTACGACGTTAATGACGTGAAAAACCGTTCTGCGCTACGTTACAAAAATTACAAACTAACATGGAACAACCCTGGAAACCCCGGTATGAATCCTTTCTCATTTTCCTGTCTTTTTTTCTCTTAAAAAAGTATATATTTGTGTATGTGAGAGAGATAGAGAAAGAAGAGAGAGAAACACATACACAAAAGCATTGGGATAACAAAAATACATGATGAGTACTCATCTGAGTCAGATTTTATCTTGCGCTGTCCTTTGCCTAACATCTGTTGTGTTCATGATGCCAATTTTAGATGGTTGGTACAACCCTCCACCTGGTGTACAGCAGCCTCCGGAGTCAAACTACACAAAACTGTACATGCTGTTTGATCTTGACACCGATCCCACGGAGACGACTGATATCAGCACTCGATCAGACGTGAAGACGGTCTACAAGTACATGAAGAGCAAACTGGACAACCTGAGACTCACCATGTCACCATCACAAGATCCTAGTGACATCATGGCTGGAAAACCACAGTACTGGGGCGGGGCCTGGACGCCTGGGTGGTGCTGAACCTGAAACTCCTCAAGCGACGGGACCGACCACACATGCAACTCACAGAATGATGTAAATGAAATGGCAATAAAATTTTGCTTCTCAGAGCTGTGATTGGGTACACCGTTGTTTTCATGCATGTTTGCGTGTTTGCTTGTCGTTGTTGTGATTGAGTATGCACTTGTGCGTGTGTGCACAGGAGCCAAATGTTAAGGTATTAAACATTTGTAAGGCTTTTTGTTGTAAATGATATATTTTTAAAACACGAATCTGAACACTCTTGGATCAGGTTTTCGACGACTGTACATACTACATTGCAAAGCCTCGTATTTAGAAATAGCTCTCCTACAGACGACGGAATCACAGCCAGAATACTGACATCTGAAAAGAGGAGTAAACAAAAACAAAAAACAAAAACAGCAAAAGAAGAATGCACGAGGACTAATGCATCTACGTGTCAGCATAACAAAAAATAATTAGATGAGTCTCTCTAGAAGCACTACATTTATTCTTCCCTTTCTCAGTGAATTTTCACACAATCATTGAAGTTAAGTAACGTTTTTTCAATTTCATTAGCCGTCAGCTCTTTTCCATTTATTTACTTGTCCAAAAATTCTAATTATAAAGTCAATACTTAGCAGTTCTGTGACTCTGTCTAAATTGAAGTTCATTTGTTTCTCTGAATAGATGTTACACAAGTGTGTGAACATGAACCAGTAGGTAAATTTTGTAATGCTAAATCTTCTGCGATGTTTCGTACACATATTCATAATAAAAGGTATATGCGAACACGCAAAAAAGGGAGTTTTAACAAATTAAAACTGCTCATGTCCATGTTGTCTTTACTTACTTGTTTGGTTTGACTTGAATACTGAACAGCGTTGTTAAAGCACAATCCGACTGCTGACCAAAAATTGCTGGAAACAGAGCACAAAGTATCAGAAAAACATATTCGGTCTTTATTTTATGACAAAAAGGCATGAAAGATTTTATATTGATATTTTTTTCTTAAGCACACCTGGATTTGTCGCTAAAAGAGGAAGTGAGGAAAAATAGCGCCGATTGCTCAAGCAGAAGTCGAAGAGAAAAGATGCAATCCTTGGTAAAAGAACACTGACCAGGACACATTGTGCTGCTGCTGAATGTTCTCTTCGAATCTGAGATGGAGTTAGTTTGTACTCATGAAGGAAATCCTAAAGAAAATGAATCAAACGCCAGTGGATTAACATTGTTCAGAGATGTGAATATAATATATGTGTATACATGTGTATATACAGGTTTCTGCTTTGTTCAAACATGTCGTGCGAACTTCGTCCCCACACCGCATTAAAGAACTTGCTCAAAACATTTCAAAATCGACTGCTATGCAGTCACTTATACAGTTCACGCAAGTGTTGTACTTTCAGTAAAACGAAAAAACCTTATTCCTACAGCAGATAGTTCAGACTCAAGTGTTATGTGGCCTTCTCAATGACCAGTCGGTCGATCGGGAAGGCTGTGGACATTCATGATGAGATTATTGACAAGTCGCTGGATATGCTGTTGCTCACTGAGATGTGGCTTAAGGAGGGTGAAGAGTTAATTCCTTTGGTCTCCAGCCTGGCTGCTGCCAACAAATACTTGTTAATTCTTGGAGATGTGAATATTCATTTTGATGTGCCATCTGACCCAGACACTAAGAGACTCTTAACTCCCCTACCCATTGTAAGGGCAATACCTTGGACTGGATTATTGCGAGACCCGGCCATCACACTGTTAGGTCTATTGTTGTGGAAGACCTGCAACTTTCTGATCATTTTCTTGTGTTGTTTGCTACCAGCATGTCAAGGCCTGGCTTACCGAGAAAGACTGTGTGCACTAGAAATGTGCGTGGTATGGACTCTGATTCTTTTCGTGCCGAACTTCAGCTTTCTGATCTCCTGGTCTCCCCTCCTGATAATGTGGATGAGCTTGTGGCCATGTACAACAACACCCTGACTGCTCTTCTTGACAAATTTGCACCTGAGAAAAAAGAGGTGCATTACTAAGCGTCCTGGTACCGCCTGGGTTAATCCAGAGGTAGGCCAAGCCAAGAATGTCAAGCGTCAGGCAGAGCGCAAATGTAGTTAGAGTAGACTGGATGTGGATCGTCAGATTTATCGCCATACAAAGAGCCAGTGTTCAGCTATCATTGTCAAAGCTAGGTTATGTTATGAACTTTCTAAACTCTGCAGTTTTTGATTCCCGCAAGATGTTCTCAGCTGTGAATGGTCTCCTGGGTAAAGATGCGACGGCGCCTGTTCTTCCAGAGATGGATAACCAGACTGCTGCCAGTACATTAAGCGCTTACTCTGAAGACAAGATAAAGAGCATAATAGACAGCTTCAGGCTCGGGTGATACTCTGGAGCAAACCAGTGACTCGTTTTGTGGCACGCCCCTCTTTAACTTTCAACCAGTGACAGAAGATGAACTGTTGAAATTAGTTAGGCGTTGTAGCCCTACCACGTCTTTGGATGATCCCATCCCCACTAATGTTGTCATCCAGCATCTTGACATTCTGCTTCCTGTAATAGTGCGCACAGTCAATGCTAGCCTTTCCTCTGCCTCTGTACACAGACAATTTAAAACGGCTGTGATTAAGCGTGTCTTAAAGAAGCACAACCTGGACCTTAGCTCGTGTAAAAACTATAGACCTGTGTCGAATTTGCCTTTTGTTTCGAAACTTGTGGAGCGTGTAGCTGCTCAGCAGCTGACATCCCACCTGGACCGCTAAAGCCTGTTGGATAAATTCCAGTCGGCGTACAGAGCCAGGCACAGTTGTGAGACAGCCCTCCTGCTTCTTATGAACGATCTTCTGTGCAGTGCTCATGCAGGGAACGTGACTCTTGTGGCCCTTATTGATCTGAGCGCGGCCTTTGATGTCATTGATCACACCACTCTACTGATTCGCCTTCAGATGGAGGTGGGCATTGGTGGTTCCGCCTTGCAGTGGTTCCATTCCTACCTCAATGACCGTACACAAAAGGGTGATAGTCAATCAAGCTTCTTCAGTGGCAGTTCAATTGCAGTGCGGTGTCCCGCAGGGCTCTGTTTTGGGCCCGGTTTTATTTTCTATTTACACATCTCAGCTTGGTCTCCTCATTGAGAAGCATAGTGTGAACCGCAAGATGTTTGAAGATGATACTGAACTCTATCGATCGTTCGATACAAATAGTGAGTCGGTGCGTGAGGCAATCTGTGCGGTAGAAGAGTGTTGTTTAGAGGTAAAGTCATGGATGCGAAGGAACAAACTCAAGCTTAATGACGAGAAGACAGAGGCGATGCTATGTGGTTCCAAGTTTAGGCTTAGCAAAGTCTCTCTAGACTCCATCCAAGTGGGTCAAGCTAGAATCCCCCTCTCCAGCTCCGTACAGAACCTTGGACTCTCTGTAGACAATCTTCTAACTATGTCTAATCATGTCAGTTCTGTGGTCAAGGCATGTTATTTAACCCTGACATATGGCTGCCTTCACGACCTTGCACCTGCATATCTACAAGGTCTCATTCACCGTCACCAACCTCAGCGGAACCTTCGTTCAGCGGCCCAATCCAGACTAAGACTACCAAATGTTCAGACAGGGAACACAAGCAAAAAGACAATGGGTTTCAGATCCTTCTCAAATAATGCCCCGCTTCTGTGGAACTCGCTTCCACTCTTGACCAAGGAGTCTGAGAGTCTTGCAACTTTCAAGAAAAAAAACTGAAGACCCACTTGTTTCAAATATACTAGTTTTTGTATCTCATCATCTTCATTTTGTTGTTTGATCATTTGACCTGCAGTCTGGTGGCTGTTGGGATTACTGCGCATTGAGCGTATCTCTGCGATGCGGAAGCTGGCGCATTATAAAACGACATCATCATCATCATCATCATCATCATCATCATCATCATCATCATCATCATCATCATCATCATCATCATCATCATCTACAAAAGCACGAGATGTTAAAACCAACTACGACTGCTGATAGATCAAGCATCAGATATACAACATCGACAGTTTCTACACCATCTGGTCTACAAGTTACATCGTGTGACAGTCACAAACACATCATCAGTCGTATCTTTATCCAGCATAATGATAAAAACAACTGACAGTGTAAGGGCTACATTGACATGCGTGCTCGAAACAGCTAAAAAAGGGAAAAAAGAATTGAGGGTGATAAACACAAGGAGCTTAAACGGGAACACGTGCGAGTATCAGTACGTAAACAGAAAATGTTGCATGCAGCTAAATGAGGAAGAAATAAGTTTTTACATCGATAAACATGTTTCAAACTATCATTATATTTTTAATTGTAAACAAATCCTTATTAGCAGTCAGTTGTAACTATAAAATAAAAAAGCAATGCATGAAACCATCAAATAAAAAATTACAGGAGTTTCTCTCACATTTTATTAACAATAACACACATGGGAAAATTAACTCAAATGCGCACATTTAGTAACAATCAGTAATAATACAAAGTAGACTGCAATGACCGAGATTGCTGCTCATTAAATTTTGATCTGATTGACTTACCTGTCTGTTGAATGAAATCAGTTTGGACCATATAATAATTTTTTTCAGCTTCATTCGAAGCTTCTAAATATAGTTCCAATCTGTAGGGCTGTATTCCAAATTCAGCTTTCTCATTTTTATAATGAATACGTGTGGCAAACAATGAAGATTAAGCATTACAAAATTTACCGACTTGTTCATGTTCAAGATCTATTTACAGAAACAAATGAACATCAATTACAACAGAGCCACAGAACTGTTAAGTATTGAATTTATTGAATGTTAGAGTTTTTGAACAAGTAAATAGCTGGAAAAGAGCAGACTGCTAATCAAATTAAAAAACAACTTCAATGTGTGAAAAGTCAGAGGAAGGTAAAAGTGAAGGTAATGCTTCTAGAGAGGCACAATTATTCGTTGTTGTGCTGACAAGTACATGCATCAGTCCTCGTGCATTCTTCTTCTCGTGCTGTTTATTCTTCTTTTACTCGATCTTTTCATATGTCAGTATTCTTCGTGTGATTCCGTCGTCTGTTGGACACCTAGTTCTAAATTTGCAGTATGTACAGTCGTTGAAAATCTGATAACACAGTATTTAGACTATGTTTTTTAAAGATATATATATATATATATATCATCAAAATGGGAAAAATGGTTAAAAATTAAAAAATTTTAGATTGGTATACAGTTTGTGCGAGGATGATGATGATGATGATGATGTGTGAATGTTTTAATCATTTCCGAAATCGGGGACAAGGGTCACGTCAATAAATCTCTCTGAGGCGCTTACAGCGCGTGTTACAGGACAACAGGCGTCCAGATATGAGGTCAACAAATAAACAGATCGAATACAAGCCAAGAAACTCAAATATGTTTACGATCTCAAAAGTTAGGAAACAATATTTTCTTTAAAAGGATATCACTTCAAGGAACTATTTCTAGTTCATCTTAAAGATTATGATACTAAATAAGTAAATAAACAAGCTAGCAAACAGATACATATATCAACATAAATAGCTGTGCAATGAAATAGAAGACAAAATTTAACCCTTTTTCTTTTAATATCAAAAATATAGTAAAATGTGTTAACAGTGCATTTATGTTTGTTTACAGAGAATGCAGTCACTATCATAATAAAGGGAAATTGTCCAGCGCATTTTCCGACTTAGCAGCTTTGTCACAAGATTGTCTGGCCATTGTAATCTCTTTGGGTGCAGCAGTCTTGTTACAGGGCTGTCTCCCATCCCGAACTTCCATCGCCCCACCAGCTTGCAGTCACCGTTATGTGGAGACCTTTCGAGTTGACGCCTTTCCTTCGTCGGGGGTTTCTGTTAAAAGGAAAATTTTATATCTGTCCCTCACTCAGCAGACAGGAAAAGCGTGCAGGCTCGTCCTCATCTTTCTCTTATTCATCCTTCTCTTCCTCTTTCTCTAAAATGTGGCTGTTCGTTGCTTTGATTTGTCTGTGAAAGTACAGGGTGATGTAAACCGCAGATAATGCATAATGTACAACATTATCAGCAGATCCCCAAAGGAACTGTGGCAGGCACATTTGTATTTATGCACAAACCTGTTGCCTAACAAAGACGCCTGTAGTTGTGTAGACAATCTGACTATCGACCCCACGCATGATTTCACGTGCTTGCGTGTATCAGTCCGGCACAGATACCGACTACCAAGCGTCTACACCCCACTTACTTGACACTACTGGCTAAATGAGGCAGGGATGGCAACAAACTCAGTAACTGCGAAATTTATGTCATAATTCTTGCATAATTATTATACTGCAGAATTATTGTAGTACACAGTTTTTAGCGACTGCAATATCAACAGCCTGTCATTGCTGGTGGTATAAGTAAGTAGGGAATTCAAGTACCAAATGTCATTATATATATATATACATAAAGGCGCTCGCGCACACGCACACAAAGTGCAGAATGTGGAAGCAATCAAAGGGAACAAACAGTGTATATCCTCACTTAATCGTATTCTTTACGAATAGCTTCCCTTGATCAGACATCCGTTTACCCAAACTGTAGTTTACTGATTTCAATCTGCTTTAAAAAATGTCAAATGTATTGCAAATTTCCTCTCTTGCTGAAAGAAAGGCTAGAGCTGCCAGGAATTTTGGCACGCCAATAAACCGCACTTGGTTGATTCGAGCTAAGGTTCTGTCTGTCTCACTACTGACATTTTTAGTTCGATCTTTCTCAGCAGACACTCTATGCCTTTGTCTCACCACCACCACCACCACCACCACCACCACCACGTGTAAACTTCCTTAGGTACAGTCAAATATGTATGCGTAGAACAACTTCGATAGTCTGACAAGTCGAGATTTCCTACTGAGGAGTGGTGTTGGGGTTGGGGGGGGGGGTTGCTGTGTGGTAGGTTAGGTCTCCCGTCGAGTGGTATGGATCTTTGCCAGATACCAGCTTTATTCATTCATTCTTTTTCGTTATTACCACTCACTTGCCATTCCCTCACATTCTGCTGCAGGAACGTGTCTTTGTCTCTCTTTTCCCTCTCATCTTTCGTCGGCCGTATGTAACAACCCAGCAAACACACAAGATAGGCACAAATCCCTGGTAGTGCCGATCCTGCTTTACGAATGCGACCCGTGGAATCTGCCCACCAAAACGAAAAGGAGAATCCAAGCATTTGAGAACGTGCCTGGGGAGGCTGCTCTGGATCTCATTCAAATAACATAAAACCAACGACTTTGTAAGAAACAAGATGACCATACTCGTAGGACACCAGGAACCTCTACTATCAACAGTCAAGTGACGTAAGCTGGTCTTCTTTGGTCATGTGACCCGGCACGACACCTTGTCGAAGGCTGTCTTTCAAAGCGCCTTGGAGGGTGGCCGACCCCGCGGTGGTCAGAGAAAGAACTGACTTACGAACATCAAAGACTGGACTGGTCGTCGTGTACAGGACCTGCTGACTATCGCCCACAATAGACAAGAGTGGCGGCCCTGTCAGCTGCAGCGTCTATCCATGTGATCACCACAACGACAGGTTCCGGTCAAGGTACGACTGGCTGACTGACTGACTGACTGACTGACTGACTGACTGACTGACTGACTGACTGACTGACTGACTGACTGACTGACTGACTTTTCGCAAGACTTTTGTGTCGTTGTCACGCCACCGCGAAGTGTATCAGTCTCTCAATTCTTTCAACACATACACGGAGCCTGACAAATACGTGCTCTTTCACACAAATTAAAAGAAAAGAATGATTTGTCTAACGAATCTATCTGCTTTACTAATTATTAATAAACAAGAACAAAAACAAAAAAATACACAACTGAAAAAGGTTAGTTAGAAACCGATTCTTACCTCTGGATTACTTTAAAATAACAGAATCCCTATCCTTCGAGTCCTTCCTTTCTGAATATCTAAAAGAATACCTAAAGCCCTACTCAACTAATCGTTCTATATACTCCTACACGCTATACTCACAAATTCTACGTTTCAATTCCTACCCTACTTGTTTTCACCTCCTAAACCTCTTTCTTCTCCCAACTTGACTAACTGCTCCTCACCCTCTCCCTCACGTCATTTCCTTTATTTTTTACATCACCCATATACGTCTTCGGAACAACTGACGTCATTCACGCTCTTTCGTTCTTCCACAATAATCCTTATAAAATGTAAGCTTCCTCACACGATACAGTGAATAACTAATAACAATGATACCTGACATTCGTTGTTTCATGCATAGAACGAAATAGTCACGGAATAAGTGTTCATACCTTTTCATTCGTATGCGAACACCACTTTGCTTTGGAATGTTACCCAGTAACATAGATGCGGACGTTCTAGAGGTTTCAGGTACGGCAAAGGTGTGTTTTTCCCGGGTCCATGCCTACTTGCATATATACAGACTACTTGCATAAGAGATGTGTCATACACTGGGGCATGAAGGTCCTGCTTTAATATCAGCTAGCGGACAGGTGTGACTCACTGGCCTCCACATCTCCCTCCCCGCACTCGTAGGGGGCCAGCGCCTGCGAACAATCTACGACTACCCCAACATGCTGTTGATTGCCTCCAGTAGTTCAGTCCGGAAATTCTTAAACAGAATCTGGCTATTTCTCGGTGTTTGTAAAACTAACCTAACGAACACAAAACTCAAGGACGTGTGATATAACGTATAATGATAACAGATTTCTTTAACATGAAAAAATACATCAAAAAATACATACAGGCAATAAAGAGGAGTGGTCTGGAGGGAATAGGGTGTCCCAGTACTATCCGTGCTAATAAGTATTACTACCATACCCTCTCACATGCATATGCGCATCAACTAGTGTTTCATAGACACGGATGATCGCTTGTTGCTTTGTCGAGGCACAAAGGGACTTTGAGGACGGGGCCTACTTGCAGGTGAGATAAAAAAAAGTTAAATAAATAAGTTGTCTCTGACTCTGGATTTCAGATATATTTTGTTTGTACTGGGTTTTGTCAAACTATGTTTACGAGCTTAATGTTTACATGGACACAAACATGACTGACAATCTGAGAATTCTGTCGTGCAGAAGTGCCGATGATGATGGGTCGGGTGGCGGGTAGAGGGGTGAATGGGCGGTGTGACTGATGGGAAGTGTTGTGGTGGTTCATGGTGTTGTGTGATGATGGTAGTGGTAGTAGTTTAATATTTACATGTTTCCCCATAGAATGAGAATGGAGATTTAAAAGATCTTAACCATGCAACGTGACCCTTACATGAAAACAAGCAAACAAACAAACGGAAGAACAAACAGGAACATAGAAGTCAAAAGGTTTATTCCGATTTAAAATTTCAGAACTGTTGAACCTCGACTAGTGACCCGAAACGTCTGGAGACTTCATCTTCCAGGTTCCTCAGACTCTTTGGAAGATTTAGCACCATCCGGGTCCCTCGTAGCCAAACGTATCGTTGTACCTGACAAAGGCTTCGGTTGTTGCCTTGTCGGCTACGACATAGGGAAACAGAAACTTTTTCTTTTGGCGAAGAAATTTCTTCATTTCGTCCACTTTGGCTGGATTGAGGTCTGCAAGGTTGTAGATCTCCTGGGGATCTTCTTCGATGTTGAAGAGTAGAACTCTAAAAATGAAAAATAAAATCATCGTTACAGTCTACAATGATACGAACAAAACACTGACATGATAAATCAGCCATCTTAACCTACTGCAGTGTTAACAACAAAACATCGGCACTGCAATGTTACTAAAGAGCCTAGCATACCTTTGGCCCGTAATCAAGAATGAGTAATTCCAAGGCGGTTTAATAAATGATGTTATCATTCAGTCTAGATAAATAGACTTACTTGGAAATGTTACCCTGCTGCAAGTCTTTGCCGAAGTTAATGTCTCCCCATGTCAGGTTTCCGGAGAAGATCTGTTTTTTTAGAGTCGGTATCATGGAGGCTGGAGGATACCAGCCGTTGTATGTCCGTCCAGGAACCCCTTCGCAATATTTATATTCATTTTTTCGAACGCAATAGCGGTCGGAGGTGTCGTCCATGTTGTAGACAAACTCTGTCCTACCGGTGTTGCTGTTGGTCAAAATTTGATTCCACAAGTCTTGACCGTCAATGCCTGTCGTGGGTGGGACCAGGCCGGCGGCACTCATCAAGGTTGGGAGCCAGTCCACGGCGTGGATCATCCCCTTGAAGGTGGTGTTGGTGTACCTCAGTTTACCGCTGTGCAGCACAGTGAACGACCTGACGCCTCCTTCCCAAAACGAAGATTTCTGCCCTCGAAGTGGCCAGTTACTGCCGCCTCCTTCTAGAGGCCCACCGTTGTCAGATAACAGCAGTAATTCGGTGTTGTCGTATATTCCCTGTAAAGCAATTTAGAGAAAAAAAATAAGGGAGAATGGTAGGCTGCTGCTATCTTACAGAAAATAAGTCAGTATTAAGACAAGCTGGTTGCCATATCAGTCTTGTAAAGCGGATGCCATAAAAAGAAAAAATATGTCAGCCTGAAAAGAATCCACGAACTTCTGAGTCTCACTGGGTATCTCAAGCGATACGTTGCTGCGGTGTTAAAGGTCAGAGAAAGATGTTAGGATAAAGAATGAGGTTCAAAGACAACAGCCATGAACTGCTAAACCGCTCTGTCAAGAAGAGAAGGAAATGACGGGTGAGGAATATGGTCAATACCTCTGATTTAAGCACATCTATCAGATCTCCGATAGCCTGGTCGGCCGAGAAGACCATCGCACAGCGAATACGCCGCTCGAGGTCTTTGATGTGCGCGCACACCGTGTCTATCAACGACTGCTTGGCCTCGCACGGGCAGTGCACGCTCTGCAGGGGGTAGTAAATGAACAACGGCCGACTCTTGTCGCGGTTCACGATGGTGTTGTGCACGTACTGTCTGAAGAGGTCTGCGGCATAGGTGCCCTGCTCGTAGTACAACTCAGTCTGGTTGTGGAAGTCGTAGGAGAACGGGCCCTGTCCCGAGTGGTTGAAGTAGCCCAGGGAGTTGGTGTGGAAGCCGTAGTCGAAGTGGAACCCTCGCTTCAGTGGAGTGAGACTTTCCCTGCAGTGACCCAGGTGCCACTTGCCCACCTTGACGTTGACGTAGCCATACTTTTCTAGGTACTGGGGCATGAGTGTCAAGGTTTCGTTCAGCCACGCCAGGTTAGAGCCTTTGATCTGGTTGAGCTGCATGCCGTATGTATAGGGATACCTGGAACAACAAGGCGCAGTCTTCGTGCCGATTGTTTTGGACTATGTCTGCATATTGTGTCATCAAATCTGTGATGTGAGCGATACACGTGCATATCGTCTTTTACTTCTTTACATGCTGTTTTTGGCTTTAAACGCTAACCCCAACTGCCCTTGGACCAAATCCTAACCCAAATTGTAACTTATGAGTAATCTTAGATGCAATGAGTTAAAATTAAAAGCATAAAATATGTCCAGAACAAAGAACAACAAAAATACAACAAAAGGTGAGTGGAGAGAAGAGACAGATGGCAGATGCAGGGAAATGTCACTGGACCCGCTGTCAGTCAGCAAAATCGTGTGCAGAACAAATTACACTTGACCTTAATGAACATGGCACATTTCTCGAATGATGGTGATGTTTTCATTTAGAAAATGGTAAGGTACATGTTTTGTTCTGATGATTGGTAAAATACTATTTATCTAACTGGGTGTATGCTTACCTGCCCGTCAGTATAGCGGAGCGGGTTGGGGCGCAGACCTGCAACACGTAGGACTGATTGAAAGTCACGCCCTCTTCCCTCAGGCGCTGTATGTTGGGAGTTCGCATCTCGGGATCGGCTTCTTGATGGTCAGCATACCCCCAATCGTCCATGAGCGCGATGATGATGTTACTGGTTTTCGGAGACGACTCCTGGGCGACATTCTCCAAGAAAAAGACGCCCGCAAGGAGAGCGGTGATCAGTGAAGGACGAATCATGATTCGTTTGTAGAGCGCAGGTCCTTCCTTCAGGTCAAAGTTTGATCTGGAACAAGCAGCTGTCTTTCTCACCGAGATAATTATTAAATAGTCTATGTTTATGATGACACTGATTTTATTATCAGCTGTTTCCTTTGTTTTGAATCGCATTAAATTATCACACTGATCAAAATAATAATTACCGCCTTAAGCACAGATGAAGTCCTCTATTTAGAGAGTTAAAGAATCAAATTGTTGTTAGAGAACATTTGAATGTTATTTGGTCACAATAGATTAAATACCTTTCTTTGAAAACTATGTTTTATCACATAATAGACCCGTGAACGTTAACCTAGTATTTTTGCAAAACAAAAATGTCTGCCCTCTATGCAGTGGTCAAGTCGTGTTATCGTAGTGGTTACTACTTTGAAAAAGATGCAATTCTTGTCTGGTTGAAGTTTGTAGAGTTCTTGGTAGAATTTAAAGTGAAGATCTTGACATCATCTTTCTCGAAACCGACTTCACAAAATTTAAAAATATCGACGTAATGTTGCTGTTAAAGAAAGGAACAAAATTCAAGAAAGGAAAAGCTAGAGGATCATTCATGCATGTCTGCTATCAAAGTATTTGTAGTGTGATTGTTCTCTAACGGAGGAAGAAAATAATCTCTCTCATAGAAACGACAGAAACTCAAATTAGATAACTGTCACAAACCTTTTTTTTAAGGTGGGAAAAGGATGGGACATGGGGAGTGAGGGGAGGCGTGTGTATCTGCGTTTGAGTCATGAGACGACCGACAATTTAATTAAGTTGTTGAAAGGACGAAATGGAAAAAATAGAGAAGAATGAACAGAGAGTTTTGTGGTGCTTTATTTTATTCGTGTGTTGTTTTCTCCCTTGACTGGGTCGGGGAAGCTTAAAAGTCTCCTCAAAGTGTTAAAGTTCTGACCAGACTTTTAGTACAAGTCCTGAACAGACTTCTGTTGTGTCTATGTCCTGCCAGACTGTAGAAGAAAAGTTTGTCGTATTGACCCTGTTGAGGAGAGTCTGTGTCTATGTCAATGTTTGTCTGAAAGCGGTGTCTTCTGTCTTTTGGATGTTGTAAATTAATGGTGGAATTTTTGTTTTGGAGGAGTGATTATAATTTTTTCTGTATTAGGTAAAAAGTTGGAAGTAGGTTATAGGGTGGGAAAGTGGAATGATTTAGTAATTGATTTATCGACCTTAAAAATTCTGGTAATTTTCTGTCCAGATTTTCTTTATTTTTATTTTTTTCATGGTATTTTTTCATCCACTTTGTGTTCGTCAGCTGTCGACTGGATTCTATTAACCTTCAGGAAGGTGAGGGGCAGGAGTGAAGACTGTTGTTTATTATTAAATGAAGACTTTGTGGGGGACTACGTCGGAGGTCTTGTGACAGTGGAAGAAACTGCCTTCGGGCTGTGTTAGGGAATTTAGATTTCTTTTATGGTTTTGTTTTGTTTGTTTTTCTATATAATTGTGTAAATTTTTTAATGCCTGTGGTCGATTTTTTTTTTAATTCTATTTATTTTAAATTCAACGTGCTGTTGTCTTTATTATTCCGTCTGAAAGTCACTGAAGAGTGCAGGTGACAATAAGACAGAAAGAGCTTTAAGAGAACTATAAGATGACCAAACAAGGCGTAAACAAGAGAAATAATGTAAAATGTTTTCACCTTTTTTCTGAAGAACTTTTTCTCATATTTTTACATATTTCTCTTTCAAGCCGTCTACTGAAAAATACAGTAAACCAAGAAAAGAAAGATGATGAGATGTCAAATAAACAGGGCAAAGAAACTGACGACGACAAGGACGACGACGATGCTACTGCTGCTGCTGATATGGTGATGAAACTGGAAAAATTAGAAAAAAGACCCAAACCTACCTGTGAGCAGATGCTGAAGAAGAACAAGTTTCGGCCCTTGAAGGACGAACTTGAGCTTCAAGCCGTTTGGTCTGACTTTATATATTTTCAACCTAATGGCGACAGGGGCTAAGGCCATCTGTTAGAAAAAAATAAAACAACACATGAAAAATAAGCCGCATGCCAAAGAAATGAATAGCAATGATTGTAAGAAAATAGAAGACTCAGTGACGCGTAAGAAACATAGATTTATCCCCTCCCACATTCCTTCTTATCGCTATTTTTACAACGATGATCCCATGATTCATATGGATAGTGCTAAAAGATTACAAACAAAATAAAAGAAATCTTATTTGCTTATCGCGTTTCCTCCACCTCCTCCTCCTCCTACTCCTCCTCCTCATCATCATCTAGGTCTTTAAACCGGAGTGGGGGGGGGCTCACGAAGCCAGCACGTGCTGTCCATTTCATTCCACCTCTGATTACGCAGAGATGTACTCCAGGTGTTATGTGGGCTCAACCTGTATAGGTTGAACTACCGAGGCATAAATGAAAGCAACTCATTATTTTGACATTCAGTAGGTTTGCAAACAGCTTTAGATGAGAGATTAGGTATCATGAACCAGTAATCACACTCGAGCGAGCTTTTTATTCCCATGGAACGTTTCCCGCTGCTTTACGCAAAAATGGATGAAATGAAACCTGCTGCTGACAGATCGATGTCCAAGCCTTTACGATACCAGCAATGAGGAATGTATTTCTGTAATGCAATGGCGGGTTTAGACCTTTCTTTCGAAAGTCTACGTTATTCTTTGGTTCTAAATGTCGGGATATTACAAGCCAATCGCGTCTTCTATTCTTCATGCACCATTGTTTTGCAGCTGTTCTCCCACATTCTGTATGAGTGATACGATAAGCTTCAGCAGTTTGCACAAAGATCGATTCCTTTTTCCTGTCGATGTAGAACAACTTTTCCAGTTGGTCCAAAAAGAAAGGCAAGTTAAATAGAAAGTCGGACTCGAATGATATACCATGACTTTCTGAAACATTTAAATTTAAACTTTTAGGTTGTACAAGGATCGTTTACTTACAATCGCATCTAAAACCAAGTATAGGGCGGTACATACAATATAATACAAAATGTCTTTAATAACCCTTTTTATGAATTGTCATGGTGCTGTAAAAAACAGAAGTGTAAAATATTTGCACAAGTTCTGTACGTACATTAAAAGACTTCAGCTTCTCAGACATTAATGGCGGTAATGAAACTTTGTTAATAATTGTATTTACATGAGGTTTCCAAGTAAGTTGATCATCAATAATTATGCCATAATATTTGTAATACATCGCTCTTCTTACTACTTCTCTTTTGATAAGTATTTCATTAAAAACGAAAATGTCCTTTCTAAGATCTACAATCATTTCTTACGTTTTCTATACATCTAACCCTAAATAATTATCATCACACCATGCAACAAAGTGATAAATCTCCTGTCTGTAGTATGAGTTAATATTATATCCCTACGCAAATATTACTACAGGGCAACCAGCAGAATTTCTCTCTACTTTCAGCCGCATGCAAGAGAAACAGAAAAGGAAATAAAACTGTCCCTTGTGGATCACCAGTGTCTGTTTACAGGGTATCAGAAATAACATCGCTAGAGATACGGATAGTTTGAGGTTTGTTTGTCGGGTAATCTACAATCCACAAAGTTCTGGCACCCACGTTCATCCTAATTAGCTTCTGAACAAGTAAATGACATTTTATTGTGTTAAAAGCAGTGAAGTCATAAGTATTAAGAGAAAACAGCTATTTGGGTACTCCAGATGTGCATAAATTTCGTTTACGAGGTTTATAACGCACTATCATCCACACTGCGTTTGCTTCTGTAGGCAAACTATAGGGGATGTTCAGAGTCCTGGACTAGGACCTGTAAGCGTCTGAGAACTAACTCTTCAGAAACTTTCACCACTGCAGAGGTTAAAGCAGTTTGGTGTGAATCTTAATTCTAATACGGGACTTTTTTACCACAGGGTCCTCTGTGTGCCCTCTGGCACGTGAGGTGCAACAAGGGAGACATTTGGCTCTGACTACTGCTGCTGCTGCTGCTCTGGGAGCTGGCTCCAGTGATAGGCCTCTGCTCGTGATGTCTTTCTCTACGGTTTGCCTCCATGTCTCCTTGGGCCTCCCTCTATTCCTCTTTCCCTGAGGTGTCCATTGCAAAGCTGTTCTAGGGATTTAGTCGTGAGCCATGCGGCACACGTGTCCTACCCATCCCCAGAGTATTTACATAAATACTGCATCATAAAGAGACTAGTTCGGAATAACCCTTTGACAAACAACTTTAGTAACTGTTCAATCTATGCTACTTTATTATAATAGTTGTTATCACAATAACCAAAATTCATGAGGTGCCTGTATAATCATGTACACTATTTGTAATGCGGGATTACCAGCCCGTCTTCAAGCTTTATTATTACATAAACAAAACGATACCTACCAGACTGGACCACGACTGAAACAGGTACGTTTGAAGATCAGTTTTGAAGGCTGCGATAAAGGATGAATGTTTAGCATTATAGAACACAGAATTCCACAAAATTCAACATACAAACAAAATATATGAACACTGCACCTTTCAAGAAAGGCGCAGCCTCCACTCCCCTACACGTAGTGTCCCTCCACTTGCCGTCTCCTTGGGAAGTGAAGCGCTGGCCGGCGATAATTAATGATATTGTCTTCTTCTTTTCTCTTTCATTATCTAAATAAAGCCCTGTTAGGTGTGTCTCTGCCACCCTCGCTGTGCTAGCTAGTTCCCCTCATGTCACCCCTCTGTGAACGGGATTGCTACTGACGTTTTTCTTAAATTATTTCGACATTTTTATCTGCACTGATGCTAAAGTTAGGCTGTGGGATTGGTACACATATTGATATTAATTTAACGATATGGAATTGTTACTGACTTTTTTCCGAAAATTTCCTGAGAATTGTACACACACGGATGTTAAATTAACTGTCTAGGATAATACCTGATTTGTTTCTGTGTAATCACCCTGAAAATATTACAGATTCAAGAAGTGCTTAGGTATAAATATATTTTATACATTACAGATTTTGAGATGAGGAGTGTCCCAAAAACTTTTCTAGGGTATTAGATAGGGTGGACAATGAAACCAGTACGTGTTTTAGATTTCATTACCCTTCTGATTACACAGATTCGTGCCTGATTTATGTGGCTCACTCTGCACATATTTTAAACCACCGAGGCACAGAGGAACATAATTCATACACATAACAGTGAGTGAGTGTGGAAACAGCTGTTAGAAAACAGATTTTTCATCATCAGCCAATAATCATATTCGAGTGTTTTCTCTTTATTTCAAAGGGTCCTTTGTGCCTAAGTGCACGCACAAAAGGGGGTTAAAAAGACCTACCACGATAAGAGACGGATTTCAAGACCATTGATTTTCAGATACCAGAAAGGAAAAAGTTTATTTTTTTCTGTAAAACAACAGCGGGATCCGAACTTTTTTAAAACTCAAAGTTGTTCTTAGTTATTTAATCTCGGGTATTTACGACAAGCAAACTGATCAAGTTTATCCTCCCTGAAACGCCATTGTTTGAAGCTGTTCTCCGACATGGTCTAGATGCATGACTGACGATGAGTCACACCAGAGTCGACATCATCGCCTGTTTAGTCATCCAGGGTGGTGCCAACCAGCGCCGTGCAGGAAAATAACGACGCACTGTCGATGCCATGTTCGCTGACATAAACAATGCATTGTTGTCGTCTATAGGCATCACGCCTATATCCTCCAGTCCCCTATAACCACAATTTGTGTGTCGGCTGTTTGTATATTTTATAGCACTTTTTTTCTTTGGGCTTTTTATGTGTTTACAATATCGTACCAGCTGTGTTTCTCAAAAGTATGCTTGACGGCATTGTTTGATTTTTTACCAGGATAACTTAAACCAGAATGTCAAACTGAAGCTGCAAGTGTAGTTTATCAGCAAGAAAGCAAGTTTTCAATAAGTTAACATAATTTTAACGTTTAAAATAGAATGGAACTAATAAACGGCTCAAGAGTAAATCAATGCTTGACCAAAGGACGCTACTCGTACAAAATTAAGTGACAGTTTACAGTTTGTTCCCTTTGATTGCTTCCTCATTTTGCAGTGTGTGCGTGCGTGCGAGCGCCTTTTTTAAAATAAAGAAAATCACATTTAGTACTTAAATTTTTTTACTTACTCATACCACGAGCAATAACAGGCTGTTGATCTTGCAGGCGCTAAAATCTGATTCACTGGACAATTCAACTAACAAGAGATGTTTACTAACCACAGGTACGTACGCAGTTGATCCTTTCACTCCTCCCCGCACGAACTGTATACCAATCTTAAATATTTGAATTATTTGAATTTACACAGCTATGTTAGTTTGAAGAACAGAGAGAAACACTCCTCCCTAATTATATAAATGAAGAAAAAGGACAATAAAGATAATATGGTGCTAAATAGCAGACTTCGAGGTGAAAAAAGGAGAGAATATGAACATTGTACAGTTCAATTTGGACTATTTGCGCCCTCTTGAAACTGATTGTTTGTCATATTGTCTGTCATATTCTGTATCCCATCCTGAGATTTTTCTGTTCTGTATTGCGGCGCTTCAGTTCTCTAGGTTTACCTGACTCTTGTCAGATTCTGAAGTAACTGTCCGTAATCGTAATCATCTCTTGCTAACTCTCATTTCAGCAACAAAATAAAAGATGGTCATCACTTATACTGCTTTCAGTGCTTTGTTTTGGCCTCTTACTTTCTCATTTTCTCTCTCTCTCTCTCACACACACACACACACACACACACACACACACACACACACACACAGCGAAGAGAGAGATCCATACATGGGGTGGTTGATCCTGGCCTGTTCTATGTCAGGTGCCTGTGTTTTTACACACTTTATTTATGTCAGTATGACTGTCATGCTGGAATTTTATCATAGATTTTTCACCCACTTCTCATCGTCCTAGAGGCCAGTTGCACAACACATTTCTAATTTTAAACACTTTTAGGCCTTAACTCTATTTAGATAATTAGTTTAAAGTGCACACCACAATTTTAGAATTTTTAAAACTAAAACTGCTTTAAGTAAGATAAAGTTGTTTAAGTCTGACTTTCCGTCCTGTCAGTACAATATTTTGTATTTTTTTTTTTTTTGCAATGCATCAACATGGCTAAGAAGAGATTTTGCCTCTTTAGAACAGTTTTAAGGTTTAGAAACGTGTTGTGCAACTGGCCCCTGAAATTTTCACCAATTTTTCATTTACGGTTACAATGCAATATTAAATTATTTTCAGCAGCACAAAAGTAGTGAAATAATTTTTTTAAGTTCTTTCTTCCTCAGAAAAGTCAAATTTCAAAATATGTATCTCTGCAGTCTTGATTCCGGCTTTACGTGCAATAGTTTCTTGTCTTGGATGATTGTATTAAAATAAAACAAAAACGGTGAAAACTAAAATGTTCGCGAGAGATTCAAATAGCAAATGTTGGATACCTGACAAGAGTTGTGGTATCAGTTATCTTTCGCCGCAGTTATCTTTCGTCCCTAGAACCACCTCCGCGGACAGTTGCATGCTCTGGAAGGGAGTGTCTGCAAAGGACCCACTGGTACTGTAAGACATTCCTTTTTTCGTCAATAAAATAGGAGAGAAGGAGAAAAGTGTCATTTCATTGGACTGAGTACTCTCGAGGAGAGGAGTAACAGACGGGTCGTGCCTGGAGTTCAACTTATCTGAATACCTGTTGACGTGTTTCCCGTATGCACGGGATTTATAAATAAAAACTGTGGTTATTCATGACTAGGACTTTTCAGTGTGATGTACAGCGCATAGTGCCGCGTTGCTCTGGGAAATTAACAGAAACATTTCTTGACTTGTTTAAGTTACTACTTATAATTTTATAAATTTGCATGTTTGAATTAAGAACGCTGGGATTAAGCTGTTTCTTGTATGATGGAATTAAGAACTTTGCGATGATGATGCTACTTGTAGCTTTATGAAATGTGTACGTTGATATTGTATTCAATAATTATTTGGGCCTCAAGGGACGTCTACACTAAAGCGATAAAATTTGTGATCAAAGCTCCTTCCGGAAGTACAAGGATTTGTAGCTCATAGTAGTGATCTCTGGAAGATATCAAACTCACAGGAAAGAAGCCGTGCAGTAGTGCAGCTCTTGGTGAAATGGTTTGTATGAGAACGTACAGGACAAATTAGGACAAAAGTTTAAAATAAAATAAGTAAAAAATTTTAAACAGTTTTATTTGAAATGTACTGAAGGGTAAAATTTTTTCCTTAGGTCTCGGGATTTTCTTCAATGCATATAAACTAAAATGTGAAAGTGTGGAGGACTCTCTTAAGCTATTCAAACTCTAATCACAAATTGATTTATCTATTCATAAGATTATAAATGAAAGAAAGTTAATTACAAACTATTTCTGAAAGTTTCACAGTTTTATATTTTACGTTTTAAAAAAATCCCAAGATCAAAAAAATTATGATCTTTCAAATAAAATGGCATTAAAATAGTTTTATTCATTTTAATTTAAATCTTTTTAGTGCTAATATTGTTTTGAATTTGTTTTACTTATTTTACTTGCATGGTTACAAGAAAAGAGTAAAGCAAGCATCGGGTGAGAATTAGCACATTATCTTGATGCACTGGTATAATGTGTGGGGTTCCATGTTTCAAAAGATCTCAAGCTGGCCATACTTCCTCCATAGCGACAAGTGCGTGTGGCACGACGAGCAATTTCATCATACATTATTAGAAAAGAACGCCGATGAAGCTCTATCTATGTGCAGTTTTTGAACTGTGTATTACTAATTAACATTTTGCACGCTGCTCTCATTTTTAGTTTTCTTTCTTTTCAAGGCCTGTGGAAATTCGACTGGTTTGCTTTGTGAGTATTAGCTGCCTTGCGATCAACCATATCATGTGAACGACGGATGCCACGTGTTGTGAGAAAGCAAATCCACTAGAGCGTGTTACCTCAACAAAACAAATTCCACAGCTGGGGGAAGGGTTGCATAGAGCTTTTGTTATTTGTCATGTATGAGTGGAAAAAGTAAGAAAAGACTTTATTTACTATTCATTTGTCAGCATTAGTCCATGGGCACATTGTTTTCTTTTGACGTTTCCCTGAAAAGAATTGTCGAGACCAGGTGATTGCCTTAGCGACAAGGTGTTGTGCATACAGTTAGTGCCCTACATTAGAGTTACGAACTTCGGTACAAACAAACGCTCAGCATGTGACAAGACCTCATACACTACAAATGGGACGCTGTTCAGAGAGGCGTATGTGCTTGAAGGTCGGAAACTGTTTTTCAGAGGCCTATATCCATCCAAGTCGCTAGCAAGCCTCACATGACCATAATCCAGATGTACGTCCATTGGGACGAGGAGATGGAGATGTTCTATGAGCAGTTGGAGAAGGCTATCGAGCGGTACACCAAATAAGGATATCGTCGCCGTGATCGGAAATTTCGATGAAATAGTCGGCCCACACACATTCGGGCAATGGGCCGGCATGGTTGACCGCTTCATACAATGCTCGTCACCTCGCTCTCTTATGATAGGTCAATCAACCAGCAATTGTATTGCTTACATTAAGAATTATATTGTTGTTTCGCATATTAAACTGTTAAATGGATTGCCGAGACCTTACAGACTTTTCATAACTTTTACAAGACGGATGGCTTCCAAGGAACATTTGAAAAGAACCCTTAACAGAAAGGCTAATCTTTTGTCTTCATGGGTTTGGGTTGAACTTATGACTTCGTGTGTCATATTTAATCAGAAATTTTGATTACATATGCTTATGCCCCACTTTTATACTCAAGGGAAGCAAGGCGAATAAAAGAAGCATTGTATGCAATTTGTTCAGCTGACATATCACTGTATTGACTAGCATGCAGTGTTAGGATGTCACTGAAATAAAATGTTATATTTAAAAAAAAGTTACAGCTGTCTGTCCGTCTGCCAATTATGATAAACATGTTACAGCTTTCTGTCCGTCTGTCTATTATGATGAACATGTTACAGCTGTCTGTCAGTCTGTCTATTATGATAAACATGTTACAGCTGTCTGTCCGTCTGTCTATTATGATAAACATGTTACAGCTTTCTGTCCGTCTGTCTATTATGATGAACATGTTACAGCTGTCTGTCAGTCTGTCTATTATGATACACATGTTACAGCTGTCTGTCCGTCTGCCAATTATGATAAACATGTTACAGCTGTCTGTCAGTCTGCCTATTATGATAAACATGTTACAACTGTCTGTCAGTCTGCTTATGATAAACATGTTACAGCTGTCTGTCAGTCTGCCTATTATGATAAACAAGTTACAGCTGTCTGTCAGTCTGCCTATTATGATAAACATGTTACAGCTGTCTGTCAGTCTGCCTGCTTATGATAAACAAGTTACAGCTGTCTGTCAGTCTGCCTATTATGATTAACATGTTACAGCTGTCTGTCAGTCTGCCTATTATGAGCTCCGTAAGATCAGTGCCGTCCGTCACATTCTCTCTACGCGCGCTACCAACACTCTTGTTTGTGTGTTTGTTCTTTTAGGCTTGATTACTGCAACTCTTTGCTTGCTGGCTGCCCTGAATACCTTCTTCACAAACTCCTGAAAGTACAGAACTTTGGCGCACGTCTAGTGCTTAGAGTCAGGAAACGGGACCATGTCACTCTTCTCCTTTGCATCTGTCGCAGGCATTGCCATTGTAAACGAATGTACTTCTTGTTCCCACGCAGACAAGCTGTCGCTAGATTTATACGTGTCTTTATTCTAGCACTCATGCAATCGAAAGAAATTTCTTTATAACAATCCATCTTATTCAACCTACTTAAAAAGCTGTAACCTGACATTATCGACTCCGATATCAGAAACCTATAACCTTTTGTTATGTTTCGGTATAAATGACTTGTTTCGTACAACCCTGCCTCAGGCTTTTCCATTCGAGATCGCACAAGAAGCAGAATCTTCAGGAGAGTCAAGAGAGTAAGTATACAATCTGACCTACTGACTCTAACTAAATTTTCTTGAGATATGTTGCACATGTACAGGTATTTTACTGGCAACGATCTACTGAGCAGACTGTATGTAAAAACAATAAACAACTTTAATGATTTGTGTCATCTGCAGTCCAGCTGCTAAATCACAGATGAATTGTCAGTGGTGTGTGTGTGTGTGTGTGTGTGTGTGTGTGTGTGTGTGTGTGTGTGTGTGTGTGTGTGTGTGTGTGTGTGTGTGTGTGTGTGTGTGTTTGAATTTTTGTTTGTTCCATTAGACTGTTTTGCTTGCTCATATGTTTCCACTTGCTCAGATTTTTCATTTCCTTATATATCTCACACTTTCTTTTTTTTACTTGCTCATATTCTTCCACTTAGCACTTTTTTGTAAATAGAACTTCATTTTTAATCTCTTCCCATGTTTAAATTCCTTCTTGGGACTAATAAAGTTGGTCACTGTCATTATCATTGACAACAGTCTTAGACGAGTCTGACTCTTCTCATTTACCAGTCTTCATATATGACAGGCAGGGTCGCTTCTACACTGTGTTCTCTCACGTGAAAGATATATAATGATTGACATGATACTTTACTCCCACACTTACACCTACAAAATGTCAAGCAATTATAACACATTCAACGATTAATTTATATATTCTGGTTATCAAATTGAGGCTTCAAATCAACTTTCACTTTCTTCACCTTTAGCTTGCAATCCAACCAACGCATTGTTGGCAACAGATCAGTTTTAATTGATTATAAGTGATAGGTGCTTTTATTATTGTGCTTAATTCGAGAACGGTTTACGGTACAGGAACATAAAATTAGCTCATTTTAAAGTGGAATCATTTCTCTCCAAGTTGCATCTCTTTATTGACAATAAACAACTTGATTTCCTGTCATTAACGACCACAATTCCTTCCTGGTGTTGCTACCCCCAAAAAATGGCAACGCGAGATGATGCGTGCCGATTTTTTTATTTTATCTTTTATTACCTGTATTATTGTTTAACTTTTGCTTTATGTATGTAAGATTGTTTGCGTAATAATTATTTATTGGCAAAACTGGGAGAACATCACACAACGCAAATTCCTTATTATGTTTTAATCGTTTACTGGTCAAAGAATGCATTTTTCAAAGTGTTATTCGCGATAATGGAGCAGAGAATTAGTTTAATATGTTTTTTTTCAGGAACCCCTCGCACGGTAAACTTCTGGTATTTTGTACACTCAAGAACATTGGATTTCCAGCATCATGGTTCTAACACCGGTCTTGTGGCTGCTGATAGCAGTCTTGACCTGTTACCTCATCGACCGTGCTGCATCATGGACTCAGCCCCATGTAATCATGGTCATGATTGATGATCAAGGTTACTATGGGGCCCCAAGAGGGGAATTTCCTCTACTTTCTCTCTCTCTTGCTAGACAATGCATTCTGTAACTACAGAATGCATTCTATAAGTAGAGAATGAGTTCTGTACGTACAGAATGTGCTCTGTAACTACAGGATGCATTCTCTAGCTAGAGAAAGAAAAACTCGGTAAAACCAAATTATTTCATTTATGTTACTTAGAAGTTGCTAGCCAATTCATTTTATAAATGCAATTCCATTCTGTAGCTACAGAAAGCTTTCTGTACTTACAGAAATCTCTCTATAGTTAGAGAAAGCTTTCTCTAGCTACAGAGAAAGTTTCTCTAGCGAGAGGATGATGTCTGTACCGAACGAGGCTGGCTCATTTACGTCTGGAACAAGAAGGTCAAAGATCAACCAATCAGAGCCTTGATGTTCTCATAGGTTACAATGAGCGCAGCTCACGCAACCCCGAATATCGGACACCAGTTATGGACAGGCTGGAATCAGAGAGCGTGCGCTTGACCCGGATGTACATGCAGCCATCGTGCACGATGTCACGGGCGGCCTGGTTGACTGGACGCTACCCTCACACGATGGGCATTGAGAAAGTCTTTGACTCCCATGATAACAGGTACAGGAGTCATATTCTCTCGTTACCAAACCACATCTATCTCAAACACACACAATACGAATGAAAGTAATTTCACTAGAGAAGGTCATCGAAGCGCATGTCGTATTTTGATACCACCTCTGTCTTAAATAGTAAGAATATGTTTGGTATCAACCGGTTCTTAGTCTATGCTAGTAACTGATACACCTAATTATGACGGTCAGCTTTACTCATATGTCGTGTTCACTTTGGGGAATTAAAAAGAAAGGATTTATAAAAATATGTACATTTGAGACCAGGTATTCTGAGGTGAGTGAAGAGCAGGCACATTGTGTGATGATGATGTTTACATGTAATAGGTCTGTACCTGTGGGTATCAAGCTGCTGCCACAGTACCTTAAAGATGTGGGGTACAAGACATACATGATTGGCAAGTGGCATCTGGGTATGTGTGACTGGAGCATGACACCAACCAGACGAGGTTTTGATTATTTTGCTGGCTGTCTTTATGGCAACGGCGATCATTTCTTCAAATTTAAAGCAAATCCATACGACTTTTGGTAAGTAAATAACTTGCTCTCTCTCTCTCTCTCTGTCTCTCTGTAGAAAAAGAAAGAAGAAAGACAGATCGGCACTTTGAATACAGTTATCTCCGTTAGACTATTTTAGCTTTCGCTAGAGCTCACCTATTTCTACTGGATAGCTGCAGAGTTAATAAGAGTGGTGGGTTTTAACCTTTGGCCAAAAAACGGCGATAGTACTTATTACTTTTATCTAATACGCTGTAAAATAGGTGAAAGACTATGTCGCGGATCGCCTCCAGGATGCACGCTCGCAACCGCTCACACAGCCGCCACGAACACACACCCACTCGTTCAGCCAGAGGCGGGACACGACGTACCTAGCGAACCCCTAAGGAGCGTAGACCACAACAAAGACAAAATTAACATCACAAATAAAACCTTTAATTACACGTAGATGAAATAAACGCGGAAAACACACAGACACATAAACACATACGAGAAAACACACATAAAAAACTACCTTAGCAAGGGGGATAATGTAATAAAAACACCCGCGCACACTGCAGAACAGTACTGTCAGAGTTCTCGCCCCTTAGGCCTCGAGGCCTAACGTTAGATCGAAACACTTTGTACTCTGCTCACGTTGTCTCCTTCAGTTTCTGTGGCCTCCCGCGACGGTCTCGCGCTTTCCACCACTTCACTGCCTGTCCGGCGTACACAGTGACCTTCTGCTGGTCTACTGTTCGAGCTGCCGAGATGATCACACGCCACACAATGCACAATATGACGACGACGGCGACGGAATGAAGAAACGAAGGGATGTCGAGACTCCGCACACACACAGGGGGTAGAAAGGGCGCAGAAGAAAGATACGACGAAATACGGCGAAGCGACGACAAGAACAAGTCTAGCTAGAAGATCACACGAAGACAAGTCAAAAGATGATACGACGAAGGAGAACGAGGAAGAAGAAGAAAAATGAAGAAAAAAAACAAAACAAGCAAGGAAGCGAGCCTGTGGAGAAAACAAAAGAACATCGGTCACTAGGTGGCTTCAACACACTCACCCCCCCCCCCAACCAAGACTCACCTATAGCCACGGACGTGTTAACCTGGACAGACAGCTGTTTGCCGAGACCAACGCTTAGCCTCTTGCGAAGTTCTCCACTCTTAGTCTCGGCGAGCTTCAACAATGAAGGTGACTAAGCCGGAAGTTTTTTTTACAGGAAAGCCTCGTTCTAACCGTTAACTGAAAAAAATCGCTGCATCAGTCCATCGCTGCTTATCGCGTGCTGTAGACGCCTTCTCCACTCATTTTACTCCACACTCACACCAAGCTTAGGCAAACCCATAAAACTTAAGCCCTGGCTACTGGCACAGGTGGTACTACGTGATGATATACAACAATCTGAACCGTTAGAATATTTTTTTCCAAGTGCATGATTGAAGTGCTCGATTCCCACATTTTCTAAAAGGTAGCGCCGGAAGTTGCTAAAACCCGATGCGCGAACACAATCGGTTTTCGCGCTTTCCAGCGCAGACGGCCAAGCTGCTACTCCACTAGTAGTGTAACTCTGTGCCTTTAGCTATGACCTAATAGTCTTATTGAGTTCTCCTTTCCAAAAGTCAAACAACGAACAGGGTGGCACCGAATTGCGCGACCCTGCAATTATATACTTAAATCAACAAACATGGGATACTCTAATACAGTCCCACCCCTAGACTAGTAGACAAAGTTTTAACTCTAGCACAGAGCAAACATAGATTCGCACACACACACACACACACAAACACACACACACACACACACACACACACACGCATATATGCTCAGCCTCTCGTCCGCTAAACAGGACCTCCACGTATACGAAAAACAATATTTGAAAACCGCCAAGAAATCACGCACTCACCCACGTGGCTTGTGAAGTGTCCGACAGTCTCTCGCTTACAGGAGCAGCACTGGAAACCCACTCGGATCTCACACAGACCCCGGTGGTCACCAAACGGCTACTGCATCAAATTCCATACACCAGCCCCACGGTTGTTCACTAGCTCCCGGTACTCACTACTGGCTACTGTATCCACCATCACAGTCTCTCAGTGCACCCCTAGCAGTAGGTGGCTTCAACACACTCACATAAAAACTTTCCTTCCCCCCCCCCAACCAAGACCCACCTATAGCCACGGACGTGTATACCTGGACAGACAGCTGTTTGCCGAGACCAACGCTTAGCCTCTTGCGAAGTACTGCACTCTTAGTCTCGGCGAGCTTCAACAATGAATGTGACTAAGCCGGAAGTTTTTTTTTAACACGAAAGCCTCGTTCTAACCGTTAACTGAAAAAAATCGTCTGCATCAGTCCATATCTACTTATCGCGTGCACCCCTAGCTTGCGTGGTCACTCCTGGCTGCTGGGCAGACACTCATCACTCTACCTAGGCGGTCTCTCACCGCTTTCCGCACAACCTCCTCTCAGCGTCTAGAAAAAAACTGTCCCCTGGGTTTCGCTACAATATCTCCCAGGGCCTGGAGCCAATCGCCAGCTGCCAACACACCTAAGCCGCGCTAAAGGCTTTTCGGGCCAAAACCCTGGACAGGGCTGGGAGGGAGGGGCAAGGAACAGCGAACCCTGCTAGAGAAAGCAAACTCAGCGGTCCAGCAGACGACGCGTGACGTAGCAGGGCATGACGTCAAACCTTGCTACACTCAGTGAAAGCTGGCCTCGACCTTCCTCCGCGAACCGGATAAAAATAGCCTTGAATCTGTCGTCTGCTGTAAGCTGGCTCTCTATTAACGGTGAGAGAAACGCAGGCATAGAAAAATGTCTGACGCGACAAACTATACCACCGTGACAGGGTAGTGTATATATATATTCAAGCAATAGGTGCCCATTTTTGTAAGCTCTACCAATCCGTTGAATAATTGACAACAACTGATTAAGAACAGATTTTCAACTCTATTCCATATTATATTAGTTACAAGAGTCCTTATCAAAAGTTGCAAGGTTTTAGCTCTGATTCATATTTCTTTGGACGTCGCACAGGACGAACGAAACATTGGATCGTTCAGTGATGGGAAAATACGACACAGAGGTTCTTACACAGCGAGCTGTCAACATCATCAAGGCACACAAGAGGAGCGGGACGACTCAGCCTTTCTTTATTAACCTGGCTTTCAAGGCCATACACGCACCCATAACGGTAGTTCTTTGATATTTTTAAAAACATTATTTGCCTATCATATGTTTTCCTTTTTTTTTTTGAATGGCCAGAGTGACGTTTTATAGGATTTTTATGATAAACTGTATTTTAATTAACTTTTTAAAGCAGCAAAGAGATACGTGTCTAAACTGACATTTATTTGTGATCAAAGTTTCAAAAGTATGAGTGGTAAAAAAAGAATTCTTTTGTTACCCTATTGAGAACAATGTTGCGAATGGCAAAAGAAAAAAAAGTGTATCCAATATCAAACAATGTTTATGTTTATCGTTTGATCTTCCATCCTTACATTTCGCGGGCTTTGTTCTCGTGTCTAAAGAGTCGACGAAATCTCTTTAAGTTTTTGTGCTTAGCTTTCGGAGAAAGTGTACAACAGCAAACATAAAAATAATAGAAGTTTGTGAGACTGTAAATACATGGCAGCATAGTTGCATACTTTGCGATAATATAAACGGGCATGTTAAAACGCATCAAAGTATCCTAAATATCAAAAACATGTAATCAATTAAAAAAACTACAAAGCTATTTATAAAATATCAGTAGATTAACGAAAATAAGTTTAATTAAATAACATGTTTGACTACATAAGGTCTCGAGCACGCATTTGCAATCGCCTTACTCTGGTCTCTGACTAATTTTAAGGCAGTGCCACCAATGCAAACATATCTTTTGCCGCTAAATGACAAAGAAAGGTTAGCAGAAAGTAATGTCCATAGCTAAGAAAGCCGACATTTTCCATTCGTTTTATCAAAAGAAAAACCTGAAACTAGATGACCGTTTTAACCCCACAAAGTCTGTGAATCTCTGATATCAAAGATTGAGCAAACCTTACACTGCCTCAGTCAGGTCCAGACAACGAATAATCAAAACACTTGTCAGTACTTTCAACAAAATTCGTAATTGTACTAGCAAATTATGTGAAGTAGTACTTGTGTAAAATATTCTTTCAAAACAACCTAACTGTTTAACATCACAGTAAATAGGTTTAACTGTAAAGCATATTATAAATAATTTCATTATATCTAAATACAAAATGCAACTAATCTGTAATAATCTAAAAAAAATCATATGTTAAAGAAATACGCTGCGAAAAAAAAACTGTTTTTAATTCTAAAACTACTGCCTAGTGAAATGCTAACAAAGATATTGAAATCATTTAATTACTTTGGTTCTTTTGTTAGAATTTCTCGTCTCTGATTTGAAAGAAATATCAATTATTCAAAAAGAAATTTCAACGTCTGATCACGTTAATGATGAAGTTAATGGTAACATATATTTGGTGGATTGAAGACATTCCTCAAGCACATTGCTAATTGTACTTGGACATTTCTCCACAGGTACCGCAGTACCTCAGCGATAGGTGTTCCCACATCAGTGACACCCTGCTCAGAGACCGCTGTGGCACCATGGCTGGGGTGGACGACGGCATCAAGAACATCACCGACACCTTGGAAAAACTGGGCTACATGGCTAAGCCACTGCTGTTCATCGTGTTGAGCGACAACGGCGGCCCCACACCCGATGGGTGCGAGTTTCAATAATTTCGGGTGGATGTTCAGTCTTTACATATATTCTTGTTTTGTGTATCAGATGTTTGCTTATCTGTCATGTATGTTTTTGGCTTGTTTATGACGTGTTAACCGGTCTGCTACGTGTATAGTCTTAGCTTGTAGTATCAGGATAACTGTTGTTGTTACAGCTGGTTCTTTTGTTGATTTTGTGTAAAAGAGAAACTATTACACCACAGAGTGTCTTGAATATTTCATTTTGTTTAAAAATGTTTATTGCATGTGTCCGCTTTTGTCTGTGTTTGTCTTTGTGTGCCTATATATTCGTATATATATATATAGGTGTGTCTGGGTGTGTACGTATGTATCTATAAACAGGGCAAGCAACTGGCCGATGAGAGGAAAGAAAGCCACGCCGTTTGAGGGTGGTACCAGGGTCCCCGCTTTCATGTACAGCAGATCTCTGTTACCTGATGCTCCACGTGATTACAACGGTCTCCTTCACATCACGGACTTACCTGTCACGATCATCAGCTTGGCCACCAACTCGAACACATCAGTGGACATCCCCAACGCAGATGGCAAAAATCAATGGCTAGCAATAAAGTTAGTTTCACGATGTTCATAGTTTGACACACCGCACAATATGTACAGCCTATCATGTACACACTATAACTCTCATCTTAGTTAGACTCATTATAATATATATATAATATATAATAAGTAAATATTCGTTTCACGTTTCAATATAATGCAAAAATTAGAAAACCTTATATTAATGTACAAGCACTAGAAATATAGTAATAAGTATAATATAATTAATCAGATAAATCTTGTGATGATTTGATTGAAAATTTATACTGAATATCTCTTGTCACTCAGGCAGAACAAGCCTAGTAAAAGGGACAGCATGGTGTATGAGATGTGGCCAGATGAAGCAGGTGTAAGAGTGGGCCAGTACAAGCTCGTCTATCATACAAGTGGTCCGTGTTCCGGGTGGTACAATCCTCTCCCAGGCATTAACACAACTCTACCCGAAGAAGTGGCAGATTGCAGGGGGTTTATGTTTTTTGACTTAGAGAACGACCCTAACGAAATTACCGACCTATCTAAAGACCCGCAATACGCCGAGCAGATGAGTATCGTGATGAATTATTTCAACAAGGAGATGGCGAGAAGAATACCTGCTCAGATCTCACTCATAAATCCGAACAAGCCTGCCGATGGTGCAGATTGGGAACCAGGGTGGTGTAATGAAGTACAAGAAACAACGCTACCGACCACGACCTCATAACGGGCTAGTGTATTCACCAGCGTATTCAGCAATATCTAGCTCTTTACGAATCGTCTAAGTTAGTTAGACTTAGTTTAACTGATGTTACATACACTTCAAGTAAAGATGCATTTCTGCATATATTGTTTTCCCCTTCTTGACGCCCATGAAGAGTTACTGCAACTGCTAATGTATCCATCAGTTTCAGGGCCTTTACGAAAGGCGTCTTTAAACTGCGCTCACTGAAGATAAATTAAGTTGAATGTGATGTAATATTGAATTACTTTGACAGTAAACATACATCTCAGCGTATACCGTTTTTCTCTTTATTTGTTAAACTTGTATGTTGGGACTGTGAGGTATCCTCTCTTGCAGTCACAGCGCAAGTCTTTCTTAAAAGTGTGTACGAACGACGTGCCGTGTACTAAGCGTTTGTCTGTTTGTACAAGTGTTACGTAATTGTTTCAAATTAAAACCGGTTTTCTTCTAATACCATTAAGAAATGCAGGGCGTTAATGCAGGAACATGGTAGAAGTTATAAGTACATATTCTGCGTTTAGCAAGTGTACTAAGTAAATATGTTATATGATGTAATATCAAAAGAAATAAAGATTGTGTGTGTGTGTGTGTGTGTGTGTGTGTGTGTGTGTGTGTGTGTGTGTGTGTGTGTGTGTGTGTGTGTGTGTGTGTGCGCGCGCGCTTGCTTGATTGCTTGCTTGCGTGGGAAAAAAAGCAAAAACAAAATCCTCCAGAAATTAGCAATCACGATCAAATTCTTTCAGGCAGAAGTTCAGAGAGCTAACAAATAAATTAATAAATTAAAACAGAGTGATTATCTTCTAGTAAAGGATACTAAGAGCAAATGTATATGCTTGGACGTGTAAATATTCCACTCCCTTTCCCTTAAGCCTGCAGTTAGTAGAAATCAAGGATATGAACATGGTCGACTTTATCAAACGCTCAGGTCTTCGTCAGTCGCTAAAATGGCGTCTCAAATTGTCTCGGCTACAGCATTATCCTTAGTCTTGGTAATCCAACACAACAAAGTGAACCCCCTCTACAGGCCGTTTTCCGATTTCAAAAGTGCGCTATAATTATATTGACTACAGCAGGCAGGCATGTCAAACACAAGCAGGCATGCGGCCCTTTACAAGCTCTCCTGCGGCACGCACAAAGGACACTATAGCGAATCACAAAATTTGTTATATAGGTCTTGTCATACCTTACAGAAAAGCTTAAAAACTTCAGGAAGTTTGCCGCAAGGATTATAGGAATATTCGGTTGTACCTACGTGCAAACAGTTATTTTCCTTCTTGAAATCAACAAACACGTCGTAGAAAACAAGACTGACTAATTAACATCTCTCATCTCTGATGAAAGCCGGAACAGACATTTCAGCAAATGCTGTCATTAAGACGAGGTGTCAAAGCCTCAGGACAAAACACAAAAAATCATGGTAAATAAAAGTTCATCTCGAAATGTGGTCATTTTTGTTCAATGTATTTGCTGCTGTTGCATACAAGTCTATGTTGCCCTTTAAACAAATTTCCCTTTGGCAAACTGCAGTCATAAAAGTTTCTGAAAAGCTAGTTCTCAGACGCTTACACGCCCTAGTCCAGTACTTGACATCCCCTACAGTTTGCCTACAGAGACAAATGCAGTGTAGATGATGATGTTTTAAACCTCCTAAGCAAAATGTATGCTCATCTGGAGTTCCCGAACACATGTACTCGCTGAATGCGTTTTGACTTCTCCATTGCTTTCAAAACAAAACAAATGTCATTTACTTGTTCAAAAGCTTGTTAGATTGAATGTAGATGCCAGAGTGGAGTGCTAAAAATATTTTGGTATAATTATTGATGATCAACTAAGTCGGAAAGCTCATGTAAATACCATTATTAAGAAAGTGCATACCCGCGGGTACTGTCGAAAGTCCTTTAATGTACATACGTACAAAACTTGTGCAAATATTTTACACCTGGAAGTTTAGATGTAAATGGTTCAGAAGATCAGGGTATATCATTTGAATCCAACCTACTGCCTAACTTGCCTTTTTTTATACTGACTGGAAAACTTGTTCTCTATCGACATTGCGTACGCACGCACGCTCGCGTGAAAAATGAATTGATTTCAAATGCAAATCGCTGAAGCTGATCGTAACACTCATACAACATGTGGGAGAACACCTGCAAAGAATGGCGCATCAAGAATAGAAGACGTGATCAGAATTGGCTTGTCGTAATATTCCGAGGTTTTGGAATAAGAAGAACTCAGAATTATAAAAGGAAAGTTCGTATTCCGCTGCTGCATTACAAAAGTATATTTCTTCTCGCTGGTATTTTAGTGGCATGGAAATCGATCTGTTAGCAGCAGGTTTTATTTATTCCTTTTTCTGTAAATCAGCGGGAAATGTTACCTAGGACTCTAGAAGGATCTCGAGTTTGATTACCAGAAGTTGACTGAAATGAACAGCACGTGCCGGTTTCATATACCCCCCCCCACTATAATGACCTAGAGAATTGTTTGCCTATTTTGAACTAACTGATCACGAGAAAGAGTAGATACTTTGTCAAGCAATCTACGTGCAGCTCACCAAGACTTCTGCTGAGCTGCCTTTTCTTCCAGAGGTAATTAACCGGAAAATGGAAATCCTACTAAACATCTGCAAGAACAAAGCGCAGTAATGACTTGTAAACATTTATTTGCTGACTGAAAATTTCTCATGGAAGCCAACTTTATCGCGTACTCATTGATCGTCACGAAAAGACAACACAGCTGCAGAGGAGTGAGAAAGTTTGCTGCGGAAATATCTTTCTGATGTATTCATGCGTGACTATGAACTTGCATTAAGTGTGTGTGTGTGCGTGCGTGCGTGCGTGCGCGCGCGTGCGTGAGTGCGTTTGTGTGTGTGTTTACATTGCTGCATCGAATAGAGAAATAAAGAATGACAAGTAAAGGTAAAAGTGGAGGGAAAGGAGACAGGAAAGTGTTTAAGGGAGCGAAAATGAAAATTACCTCCGTTGCAGAAGGCCAGATGTGAGTCTGGGTAAAATACATGAGTTTCCCCTCTTCTGATGATGTGGATGGATCAGCTTGTGCAAGATATTGTCCTAAATCCAAAATTACTAATATCGTATCAGAAACACAAAGAGGGAGAGACAGAGAGAAGTAAAAAAAAGGACGAGCGCTTAGAAGGGTGACTTACTCAAAACTCTAAGCCACTTTTGGTCTAACAAAACACATCTTGGTCGTAATTCTTTGTTCATGCAGCGGTCACCTGGTAAATTAAATCTGCTTTCATCTGTTTCGTCACACACAAAATAAAGAAAAAAACATCGTGGTAGTGACTCTTTGTTCACGTAGCAGTCACCTGGTAAATTAAATCTACTTTCATCTGTTTTTTCACACACAAAATAATCCAGGAAGTGTCGTTGTTTGTGTTTTTCATGTAAACTGTGAAAGGACAAGAGAATGATTGGCCCACGTGGCAAGAGAGGCTGGGTCCGGAGATCAGTATTTAATCAGACCTCTCACTGACAGCTCCTGTAGGACTCGAGACCCTCTCACAGAGAAGCAAGAGGTAAGCATCACTGTTTGCTGATAAAGGACTAGTGGATTGTTAGTTTCAATTATCTTAGAATTATTTTTTCTCTTAAGATCAGAACAAGGAAATAAATCCCAAGAATCTGTATCATTATCCTCTTGAAACTTTACATAAACATGACAACTTTTCGTTTATATGTGGAAGGATCACGTGCAAAAATCAGTTATAAGGCTCGACAGTTTACTCACGAGTCAAAATTACCCTCACTCGTTCAGGGAATTAGCTGTAGGGTTAACCTAACAACCACAGCAAGTCTTAAAATGCAACTGTAAAATTATGCTAATATGCGGAAATAGCTTACTCGACAAGCAACAAAAATTTATGAGCCACTAAGCAAGTGAAGTTCCTACCGATCTTGATTGCAAAAATTCTCACGAAAAGGATGTCATTCTTTATGCGTTACTCAGTCAAACTGTGAAGCAAGAAATCAATTACTAATGTGGAAAAAAATTAGAAAATAAGCAGTCAGTTGTGAAAGTCATAGTTATTATAAACAAATGATGTTCTGGAATAAAACATTTGTCGATACATTTCTTTTCTTTTAAAACCATAATTTCCAAGGAAACGAAGCATAGGGTTCCATGTTAATTGACTCATACTGTTTTGTATTTTTAAGCAGTTTATCAATTCAAGAACAATGATATATGTCAACAGTTATGTACTATTTTATTTGTCCAGTTAATTTTTATGTCAATAGTAATTGCTTTTTCATTTTTCTTGAACTAAATATTCGAAATATATTTGAACATAATATATTAATGTAAATATTATTTAAAATGTTGCATGCTTAGCCGAAGTTGGAAAAAAAATGTTGTCGGAAAGGGTTGCCGATAGGTAAGCCATTTGGAATATTCCTGTCTACCGTGGAGGTTTTAACTACCGTCTGTAACGCGAAGATTTCAGGCAGGAGTCTCGTGTATTAACACAAAATAGGTTTATCTGCCTAAAGAAGATAACTCTCTGCTGTTAACGGCCAGTTAATACGAGATGCATCAAGGGTCTCTAACTGAAGCATTCCGATTTCCTCCCGAGTCCTTGCACTTCGGTGTTTCTCCTTTCCCTCTTTAATGACCCTTTCAAGTTCTTTTTGCAGTACCTTCCGTAACTACCTGTACCTCTCCATTAAGCATGTTTAAAACCCTAAATACACTTTATCATCCAAGGATTGTTGTTGGACAACTTACTTCCGTAGCGCACTACAACCTTTCAATCCCGCTTTCGTCCTTTCGGATGGCAGGAGTAGGGTAGGTTTTACAGTAGGAGGTGAGGACCGTAAACCAAGTACGAAATCTGAGCTGTACTGTGATGGTGGCGAAACAGGGTCCACGACACATGACAACTGACAACTCACCCGTTGATGGATAAGACAAGAAGAAGAAGGGACACGCAGTCACCTACCTACTGGAGCATTTATTTTCATAACCGTAGTACGTGGGTTTTATCTGCAATCTGTTGCCCAAAAGATATGTTATGGAAAACTTGTGCATCTGCAGAAAACATATACCCTGTTCATGACATACTAACACATTTTTGTTCCAGGGCACCAGTCGTACATCTAACATGCTATTGCTAGCGTTCCTCATCTCGGCGGTAATGTCGTCTTTAACGACAGCCTCCCCTCCTCATATCATCTTCATCGTCGCTGATGACCTAGGCTGGGCTGACGTCGGGTGGAGAGATCCGCAGATGTACACCCCGAACTTAAACCGTCTGAGAGCGGAAGGGGTGGAGATGACCAACGCATATACAGGACCGTCCTGCACCCCGTCCCGATCAGCATTCATGACGGGTGTCTACCCGTATAAAATGGGTATTCACGACGACGGATTTGAGGGTCTTATGAACGTCTCCGTGCCGCTAGACAGGAAGATGTTGCCGCAGACTATGAAGGAGCGCGGTTACATCACTCACATGGTGGGCAAATGGCACCTGGGCTTTTGCCGGAGGGAAATGACGCCTATTGGCAGAGGGTTCGACTCCTTTTACGGCATGTACAGCGGCTCAACAGACCATTACACTCACAACACTGCTCCCAACTCCTATGACCTTACATTCAACGAAACTCCCGTGTGGACCGCCAATGGTACCCACTCCATATACCTTCACACTCGCAGAACCATCAACATTCTGAAGAGTCACGACCAGTCTAAGCCTCTCTTTCTCTATCTCGCTTATCAGGCTGTACATTATCCACTACAGGTGCCTGAAGAATATGTCAACAATTTTTGTGCAAACGTCAACGTATCAGAAGAAAGAAAGTTAAAGTGTGGACTGGTGGCGGCCTTGGACGAGGGCATCGGTAACGTCACACGCAATCTGGAAAACCTGGGCTACATGGACAACACACTGATTCTGTTCACCTCAGACAACGGCGGACCCGTCAAAGAAGGCGCCAGTAACTGGCCGCTGAGGGGCTCTAAGAAAACAGTGTGGGAAGGAGGAACCAAAGTCACAAGTTTCCTCTACAGCAAGACACTGTTGAAGGGCAACAGACAGTACAACGGCATCGCTCACGCAACTGACTGGTAAGTTAATTTTTGTTTACATCCTTTATTAAATGACCGGTTCACGAAGTTTCAAAACTATTGAATTTTTATTGAAAATTTTCGACATGTTTTATGTTCATAATTGTTGACAATTGAACAAGGGCGGTCCTTTTGTTTGTAATCTTCCCGAAGACGCAACGCCAACAACAGAAAATAATAAAAGAAAAACTCTTATACTTGTATAAACTCTTATACATTCATATATCAGTGAATCATGTCAGATTAAATAATCCGTTAAACCTTTTTGCAGTATCATGAAATGTAAAAGAAAAAAGGTCGTTCAGTAACGAGTTGAAAGGGATCAGCCGAAGATCCATTTGCGTCAACAGAGAAGTTCTTACGTTGGTAGATGAAAGTTTATGATCTCATGCAGCAAAAATGTCGTCAAAATTGCATAAATTTGTAAAAAAGAGAAAATCTTTCGAGTGGTGAAAAAACGCTCTCTACCTGTCATTATCCGGGCACTGCTGAAATGAATTTTAATGCAACCTGAGAAAACGTACTTGAATAAAAATGGCAAGCCTTTGCTGAATATAACGGTACTTATAAAATTATAGGTATAAATATTACAGCGAACATTTTTAAACTATATTTTTCAGGATGAACCGATATTTCTGTTTTTCTTTTCCCCTCTATTTCTGTTTTTCTTTTCCACTCAATTTCTTTTTTTCTTCTTTCCTTTTTGTTTTCTGCGGTGATTTTAAAGGAAAGGAGGAACTTGCTAGTTTGTCCCAAGCATTTAGAAAAAATGTATCCTAAATGATAAACAATCGCCTAGACAGCCGCTCTTTTAAAAAAGAGTCGAGAGGCCTTTAATTATAATTTCTGTTACAGTTTTAATTCATAAGATAAGTTTCTTTTCTCTTTCTTCTGATGTTAAGTTAGTCTCCATTATAACAAACACAGGTACCCGACTCTGGAACGAGTAGCCGGTGGCAACGGGACCATTGAGGGTATAGATGGCCTTAACCTTTGGGACAGCATCTCCCAAGACAGAGACAGCCCACGCCAGGAGTTTGTCTACGACATCAACGACATCACAAATCGTTCTGCAATTCGTTACAAAAATTATAAGCTGACGTGGAACAAGCCAGGAGCACCTGACCTCTGTAAGTATCTCGAAAGGTAATGGAATGTGTGTGTGTGTGTGTGTGTGTGTGTGTGTGTGTGTGTGTGTGTGTGTGTGTGTGTGTGTGTGTGTGTGTGTGTGTGTGTGTGTGTGTGTGTGCCTGTGTGTGCATTTGTGTGCGTGTCTGCGTATGTGTTTATGTTTATTTGAGTATGTATACGTGAATAATGTGAGTATATGTGTGAACAAGCAAGTAAATGACGAGGAAAAAACAAAGTAATATGATATAGATGCATGGTGTTTGTCTTTAAATTGATTTCTGAAATGGGTGATATTTTGAGATTTGACCAGAGGAACATAAAAAATGCGACTAGGTTCAGTTATACAAGTTTCTTATTACCTCCCCTGTAGCTTGAATAAATAAAGGATCAGACACCGTAACACAGAGCACCAACTCTTAGGTTGGGAGATTCTACAAGACTTTATATAACTAGCAAATGAAAAGAGAGAAAAAAAATCACTCACTGAATGATTCGAAAATGTTTCTTAAACTCTTCCATTCCACCTCCAAACATGCTACACATCCTCATCATTGCCACCATGTCATCATCCATCATCATCATGTTCTTGACAATACGTCTGTGAATATCTCACGTGTTATAGCCGGCTGGTACTCTCCTCCATCTGGTGTAGAGCAGCCTCCGACCCCAAAATACTCCTCCAAGGAGTACATGCTCTTTGATCTTGACGCCGACCCCACGGAGACGACAGACATCAGCAATCGGTCAGACGTGAAGAGTGTCCTCACCTACATGAAGAACAAAATCTCCAACCTTAGGCTCAACACGCCACCTTCCCTGCAGCCGACCAAACTGAATGCTGGGAAGCCAGAGCGCTGGGGTGGGGCTTGGAGTACTGGATGGTGCTGAACATGAAGGCTTCCGGCAGTCTACGCATGCATACGAGCAGCAACGAGGAATCTGCCGGGAAGCATACCGTTATATTCTGTCATACCACAAACAAATAAAACGACTGAGTAAATTCTCAATAAAGTGTGTTTACTCTTTATTTAGTACTATATATATATACAGAAAGAATGTATTTATCTTTGTGTGTGCGTGTATATATATGTGCATGTATATATAAGTGTGTGTGTGTGTGTGTGTGTGTGTGTGTGTGTGTGTGTGTGTGTGTGTGTGTGTGTGTGTGTGTGTGTGTGTGTGTGTGTGCAAAAACAAGCACAAAAACTAGACTTTAAAATGCTTGTAATGTACTAATAACTTTTACACATTCATTGCAGTAATAAAACAACTTCATGATCGTTTACACATTCAAGACCAAAGTACATATCACTTTAAAGTTTATTCCATTAGACAGGGCGCCCGGTGTGGGTGGGATCTCACATACATAATAAGACGGAGGGACAGTCGGAGTGAGAGAAAGACAGACGCTCGTCAGTCGGGTCCACAACTCTTGTCCCCTCTTTTTTCGAATCTGATCCGTGAAGGGACTGAGTGGTTACTGTCTGACGAGAAACCAGACATCACCCGGAAAATGCCGAGCACTGGTTGCTAGTTGTCTACAAATTTAAAAACATTTTTTAGAGGTTAAAGCTGGATGTCACGTACTCTTAGCGGACACGCGCACTCTTTCAAAACAACAACACAAGATCGCTTCAGTTCAGGACGTCCCTTCCCGGACACATACTTATTTTACAAAATAAACGACAAGAAATTCATCAGATACACAACAACTCTGCCCTTAGGCAGTCAGTCAAATCAATACTCAGTGAAAATATACGACTACAAGTAGAATAAAGGCATAACAATTAACGGAGTTACGAAACTAAGCACTTTCAAGTTGTAAATAACTATTAGACCGCTCACAGGCAGGTCTTCTACTTTCTACCCTGCAGGCAGACAAATCTCTAAACTGCATACACTTAACTCCACACTGGTTAATAGACCGCATACAAGCAAGTCTTCAATAGTTTCTCCAAACAGTCTACACTTATGTCCACAATAATTAACCGACTGCACGCAAGCAAGTCTTCAATGTACCAGACTGCACACACAGGCAAGTCTTCAAAAGTTACCAGACCACACACAGGCAAGTCTTCAATAGTTTCTCCAAACTGTCTACACTTATGGCTACAATAATTAACCGACTGCACGCAAGCAAGTCTTCAATGTCCAAGACTGCACACACAGGCAAGTCCTCAAAGTTACCAGACCGCACACAGGCAAGTCTTCAGCAGTCTCAAAACTGCATACACCTTCAAATGTACTGTGGTTACTAAAGCCTCTAACTCAACTGTTCTGTCTCAACACCTGGTAGACGAAGGTGGAGGATACCAACTAGGGTACATAATCACCCTTTAACTGGACTAATGCCAAAAGAAAGTCTTACCTCTTTCCTTACCTATCGCCCTCAAAGGGGCGATCACGTGATCTTCGCCTGAACCCAGTTCACACCCTATGGTGTGATGCAGGTTTTAAATGTTGTTACTCTTAAACATCCTTTTTTTTAGAAGAAAAACTTAATAAATAAGATAGCTTATTCATTTCTGAACACAATTGTCTTTCTTAAAAAGTGTAGGAAGTAAATTTTAACAGGAAGTTTTTGCATTTTCCCTTGCTACCTGTCTTTCTGTGTGTTAAAAGGCTAGCAAATTCCCTGTATTGAAATTTCGACTGGCAGCTTTGAAAATTTATATTTATTAATCTACAGTAAAGATAACCATCTGTAATACACCATTTTAAAGAGCTTCTTTAAAACATTCACTTGGTGTAAATTTTACGATACATAGGTTTTGTTTTCAAGTACTAAAATCAAATGAACTGTACGTGTTTTAGAACACTTGAACGTAAATTTCAGAAAATAACAAAAAAATTATTTACTCAATATATACAGACAAAGTATCAAACAAACATATGTTTCATTAGAATATAAATTAGAATTCAAATATTACTCACTATTTTCTTCTCCTTTGCGGTTGCTGAAGTACAAATCCATGTCAAATTGAGTAAACCGCAACGTACTTTCGATAATTCAAAATGGCGCTCGACCATTTGTTTACATTTTTCCCTCTTACAAACGAATTTTTTGATTGGCTGGACTAGTTTTTAAAGGGAGGGAATCATGGTGGACTATTTCCGAAAGATTTCAGTAGTTTCTTCCCTTATGTTATTTTCATTTACGTTGCGGGAGTTTTTTGAGCTCATTATCATGGCATTTTCTGTTGGAAATACTATAAAAGTGTGTTTTCATGCAAACAAAAGGTTAGACTGTTACTTTTCTGTACATTTTGATCTATCATTATCAATTTGAGTTGTTCTTTTACCTCTTTTAGTTAATTTTTTATGATTTTTTGAAAAAGGGGTAAATACATTCGTCCAAGGGTTTGGAACCGCCGCTTAAGACTTCCGTAGTGTTCAGTATAGATCGAGTTACTTTCTGTCTGTACGCCGCGTCTCATGGAAGTCCGGCGTTCCCCGACAGCTCACGCGTTTGGTCGGTACGTAATGGTCGGTGCACAAGGACATGGCTACCTTCGGCTTACTGCTTGGGTACACGAATACCGCGACGACCCTCCCCTTAGCCGGTGGGTTGTCTTCGTTGTAACCGGTGGTGGTAAAGCTCAGTCGGTTGACACACGGAAACGCTGATTAGACTCGTACCGCCCTCTCGCCAGCTCCGGTTGTTCAGTCTTGCTTTGGCAACCTTCCTTCAGCGTGGCGCTAGTTCTACGCACTCAGCAGCAGAACGGCGTAGAATCTCCAGTATCAGCTCGGCTTTAGTAAAAGTTGGTCAACTGGAACAGCATCAGCAGCAGCCCACTGGCTGTTTAGGGTCGGGAATATATACACACACCCCTGTCATAAACAGACCAGGTGTGTGCACTGTATGACCCATGCGTGAAGTTTGATAGTTTCGTGGCTCACGCTTTCCACGGAATTCATGCAACAGCAGTAGCTTACTGACTGTTGTTGGAATCATAATACCCACACCTGTCACCCAGGACCGGGTGTAGAATCTGCTAAACTCGCGGTCCATGCTTTTTAAGGAATACATTTGACACATCAACAACATGTTATGTTCTACTCCCATATCCGGTCTACCCCCTTATCCGCTACATCCTCCGTGATTTCTTTCTTTGATCTTGAAATCTGTTTGTCTTCAACACTTCATCTGTGGCTCCCTCTTGGTTCTCAGATATACAGCCACAATTTAAAGTGCGAATAAATTCAATTGTGTGTAATATTTGTTATATGTAATAACTCATTCAAACTCTCGATATGCTATGACACATTCTGGTTGCATGACCTTACTGATTAATGTCTTTTTAAGAGAGGAATTGCTTAAAGACTTGGTACATTGCAGAGGGGTAAGTAGGCCGGAAACCTAGTGGGAGCTTTTGGTTCCCTTCCCAAGGAAGCTTATAAATCTTTGATCTCTATCTCCCAACCAACTCCTACTTGTGAACTTTACTTATATTCCTTGCTGAATACTAGCTCGATTGTTTGAAATGATTTCTGACATGAATATATCACTTTGCAAAGGCGTTTCAAACAAGAACTTATTTCCCAATAGCTGGGAATTGTTGGTATTGATAAAAGAAACGCATAAAAAATAAAAATATTCCCTTTCAAATGCAATAATTATTATTACTATACAAAAGGAATATTAATCAGCTGTGAGAGACCGATGAAACCGCAGTTGTATAATCCACATTTAGATGGATATGATAGAAATCTCAAATAATGTTTGTAAATTGTGACAAAGACGCATAGTGATTGTCTGGTCTATCAAAGATTTATGAACTCTCAATTATAATAACAGCTTTCTGCATAATCAGCCAGGGATTTTGTATTTTGACACAAAGCATGAGTAAAATATAAGTTGCTGGATGACAGTAGTGTGTAATTTCACACTTCAACGCTCTATAGAGTCTAACATAGGTAATTCACAAAATGATTACTTTTTTCTACAATCCACTTGTAATCTTTGTAATCGAGTCTATATTTTTATTACAGAGTTGCATGTTTTGCCCATGTCGCGGACCGCCCCCTTTATCGCGGGATACACATTCATTCAGTACAGAAGGGGAAGCAAGAGTAGACGTGGAGGTAGCGAGAAAATACGTAGATAAAGAGAGAGTGAGGAGAAGATAGAACAATTGAGGTTATCCCAGCTTCCACTATTTTTGTTTATTTCAATACCTGAATGTACTTCACAGTTTCTGAAAAGCTAGACCCTTACACGCCCTAGTCCAGCACTTAACATCCCCTACAGTTTGCCTACAGAAGCAAAGGCAGTGTAGATGATGATGTTTTATACCTCTTAAGCAAAATTTATGCTAATCTGGAGTTCCAGAACACATGTACTCACTTAATGCGATTTTACTTCTCCAGTGCTTTTAGAAATGTCAACTACTTGTTAAGAAGCTAACTAAAATAAGTGTAGTTGCAAAAGCTTTTTGGATTTTAATTACCTTCTTCCTGTTGTTGAATTTGGAAGGGAAAGTGCTTCCACCTCACGGTGATTTCGCACTATGGGGGATGGGGTCTTCGGGGAATGTTGGGAAGGTGGGTGAGGGTAAGGAGGGATTGGGGAGGTGTGCAGGAAGGGTCGTTGTTTTTGTGTTGCCACAGGTGTTGCTTACTCACGCTTGTGCCTTCTATTTCTGTTGGTGTCTAGGTTTGCCAAGTCTGCATTGGTGGTGTACTGTGTTTGTGCCCTCTTTACCTGTTGTTATTCTAAGTGGCCTGCCAAGCTTTATTGGTGGTGTACTGTGTTACTGCCTAGGGGGTCTGCCAAGTCCGCTGTGGTGGTCTTTGGTGTGTGTACTGTGCTGGTTTACTGGATTCCATGTTTTGCTCTCATGTATTTTTACTTATTGTATTTTTACTTGTATTGTATTATTACTCTATTTTTTGGGGGAGGGACTTTCTGGGGGTATTTTTCCATGTAGATAGTTATGTCATCCTCTTTTAATTCTATGCCTATGTTATATTAGTCTACATCAGATTTTAATTACCTGTCAAACAGACCTCAATTTATCTGTATCTCTAGGGATATTAATTCTGATTATACTGCACAAACACTGGTGTTTTACAAGCAACAGTAATATCTTCTTTTCTGTTTCTCTTGTATACTGCTGAAAGTAGACAGAAATGCTGCTGACTGCCCTGTAGTTAAATTTGCAAATGACTCCGAAGTGACGAAACAGATTTTCAACTACCTCAACTGATACTATAGACAGGTTGATCACTTTGTTGCATAGTTTGATGATAATTAGAGTTAAATGTTCAGAAAACATAAGAAATGATTGTAGATCTTAGTAAGGAGGGGGTTCTTGTTATAAAATACTTAAAGGAGAAGTAGTAAGAAAAGAGAAGTGTTGCAAATATTAAGGCATATTTATTGATGATCAACTAAGTTGGAAAATACCATCATTAAAACTATGTTTACCAGCCGGTAAAGCTCATGTCTTTTAATGTACGTACAAATATTGTGCACATGTTTGACACCTCTTTTTTTTTGAAGCACCATAACAATTCCTAAAAGAGTTGTTTAAGACATTTTTATTATATGTACCGCGTAGACTTGGGTTTTTTTATGCGATTGTAAGTAAGCGATTCTTGTTCAGCCTGAAAGTTTAAATGTAAATGGTTCAGAAGGTTGGGGTCTATCATTTGAGTTGCTGTTTAACTTATATTTCCCTTTAAACTGACTGGAAAACTTGTTCTCGATCGAGACAGCGTACGCACGCACCCACGCGTGAAAAAGAAATTGATTTCTTGTACAAACCGCTGAAGCTGATCGTAACACTCAAACAACATGTGGGAGAACAGCTGCAAGCAATGGCGCACCAAGAATAGAAGACGTGATCAGAATTGGCTTGTCCTAATATTCCTACATTTAGGAACAAAGAATAACCCAGAGTCACAAAGGGAAAGTTCTGATACCGCTGTTGCATTACAAAGTATATTTCTCCTTGCTGCTACTTTAGTGGCTTGAACATCAATCTGTTACAAGCAGGTTTCATTTAATAATATAATCCATTTTTCGGGATATGTTCCCTTGGACTTTGGAAAGCTCTCGAGTCTAATTACTGCTTCATGATAGAAAATCTGTCATCTAAAGCTGTTTACACACCTACTGACTTATGCATCGGTAGTTTAGTATATACATGGTTAACCACATTAAACCCATATGCCTCTGCGTAATCAGAAGTTGATTGAAATGGACAGCACGTGGCAGTTTCGTGTGTATAGGTATATTTACACCAAAGCTCTTCCTGTTTGCAATATATCTCAACGAATTGAAAACACATCTCTTAGCAGAGTCTGTAAGTGGTCTCTCAGAATTAGCCAAACTGACACCAAATAATCTCACTCCTCTAGAAACTGTGCTTTTTATATTATTAATATTACTGTATGCAGATGATACTGTCATTATGTCTGAAACACCAGAAAACCTACAGAATGCTTTAGATAGCATGAAAAAATACTGAGACAAGCGGGACCTGACAATAAACTCAGACAAAACAAAAATAGGTATATTTTCCAGAGGTAAAATAAGAAGAAAGCCAACATTTTTATATAATGGTGATAAACTTGAAATAGTAAATTATTTTTCTACCTTGGCCTGAAAATGAATTGCAATAACAAATTTCTAGTAGCACAAAAATATTTCTATGACAAAGCCTCAAGAGCCATGTTTGCTCACCTGAAAAAATGTCAACAGTCACAACTACCACTAGAGATACAACTTGATATGTTTGACAGAATTGTCCTTCCAGTGCTTACTTATGGGTGCGAGATATGGGTATCAAGAATTAGTGATGTTTTGTTAAACTACAGCTAAGATTTTACAAAATGATCCTCAAAATAAGAAAGTCCACCCCATCTGGTATAGTGCTTGGAGAATGCGGTCGCTTACCTGTTAGTCTTTTTGTTAAAAGTAGGATGCTCAGCTTTTGGTTTCAATTGAAATTGACTCCAAACAAATATATTCAAGCTATAGAATGTTCAAAAGTACTTTTTCTACTAGAACCCTACTTAAAAACCCTTCTTCCCCATGATTGTCTCCCTTTAATAAAATTAAGGTCATTGAATAACCACTTTCCAGTGAATAATGTAGGAAAATAGATATCCCTAGAAATGAAAGGATGTAGTGGGTGAATTCCATTATCTATTTAATTGTAACAAATTTGACGACCAGCATAAAAATTACTTACCAACCCTAGCAGGACAGAATGCAAAAAATACTTCGGTTCCATAGAAAGTATGTGGGACGCATGTTCTACACCAGGGGACCCATGTATTCTTGGCATTCTGTGCTGCTAGGGAAGTTACTATATTTACAACCCAAATGCTTATAAATTCCAGTCTTCATTAACTTCAAAAAATAAAAATACACTTAATAGATCATCTCAGTTAGTAAAGATATTACTAAGGATGGTAAACTAGACAAATTGATAAAATGCATGTGAGTGAGTGAGTGAGTGAGTGAGTGAGTGAGTGAGTGAGTGAGTGAGTGAGTGAGTGAGTGAGTGAGTGAGTGAGTGAGTGAGTGAGTGAGTGGAAAGGTGTGGACTAATATGTATAATACCCCTTGGAGATAAAGAAACAGTAGGAAACACAGAATGGTTTAAGAAGGAGAGTGAGAGAGATCTAGACCCAGATAGCAATGATACATTTTATAAACGTTTTAAAAACGCTAACATAGTTGTAATAATGTAAAAGTTTGATATGAAACATTTTAGAAACTTTTTAGAAACATTTACCGAATAAACATTAAAAACTGAAACATTTTGCAAACATTTTAAAATGGTAGGAAACATAACATTTAATCAAAAATATTAAATAAATGTTATGTAAACATTTGCCAAAAACTTCTTAAGATATATGAGGTAGGATTATGATGTAGTGAGTATGACGTAGAGTGTATGACGTAGTAAGGGGTGGTTGAATGAGAGCAACCACAGAGGATGGAAGCTAAAGAACAGAATAAAGATGCTTACTATTAAGTAATATTCAATCTCTAATGTGTATTCTAATATATGTTTGTTTGGTACTATAGATTTGTAGATTTGAAAACTTGTAAAATCTGTCATCTCTAAACACAGTTAAACTCAGTGCACTTCGTATGGACGTAACGTTGGATTGTTTCCCTTGCTAACGCTCAGAGAAGATAATTTTCGTTTCAAAAACAAGATTTTTATCACCGTTTTCTTAGTGAACCTTCGTAGAAATTCGGTAAAACGTTCAACTACAGTCAGAACATCAAGTGAATCCTTAAATAGATGGCGCCATTCTAAATTAAAAGTCACTTTATGTTGCCGCACCCGAAAGCTAGATGCTACTATAGTGTAGTAGTTAAAACCCTCGCTTGTTCCTCGCTTTGCCTTTGTCCGATGTGTTTTGCCTTCCATGTGCTCCTGAGTGAGGCGACGGCCTGGCTGGCTTTCGCCAGTCGGGCTCAAATCTCCACCAACGCAGCCCCGGTGTTTGACATTTTGGACTCAAGATAGGTAAAACTGTCAACTTCCTCAATCTCTTCTCCATTTAGTTTGATTTTGTCTTGTACTCTTGCGTTCACTCTCATACTTTTCGATTTCTTTGCGCTGACCTTCAAGCCAAGGTAATAAACCAGGAAAATAAAAATCCTACTAAGTATTTGTAAGAACACAGCGCAGTAATGACTAGTAAACATTTATTTCCTGACTGAAAATTTCTCACGGTGGCCAACTTTATCTGATCGAACTTGATCACAAATGCCCATCATCGGCGCCAGTTTTTAGATCCACTCGCTCATTACGAAATGTTGATAGACTGGCATTCAAAGCACAGCTGCAGATGGCGCTCCTCCAACCACCCTCTGCCGAGCACCTTGACTGTGTTTTACGTCGAGTAGTTGATGACCACGCCCCAGTGTCTCGACGTCTGATGCGCCAGTCTAAATGTGCGCCTTGGTATTCACAGATCCGCGTTGAACTCCGTGACCTGAAGCGCACGCGCCGGCGAGCTGAACGTCTTTGCCGGAAGACTGGACTCGCCATCCACAAAGAAATTTACAATGCTGCAAAGCGAAGCGTGGCAAAATGCATTTATGAGGCTAAAACATCATACCTTCAGGGCCAAATAATTAATTGCACCTCCTCCAAAAAGCTTTTTGCCATTTGCAATAAAATGACTGGATCTAAGACAGCAACACCACTGCCTACTGCCTACCCTGCTTCACTGCTGCCGCAAGTTTTTAGTGATTATTTCACCAGCAAAATATCGGACATTCGATCATCATTAGACTCGGCGTCGGCGCTTGACAGCATCTCCTGTGATGTCCTCCCAGGATGTTCCATGACCAAGTTCCTACCAGTCTCTGAGACCGATGTAAAAGCGGTTATCCTAAAAGCTAAAGCAACAACCTGCGAGTTAGATCCGATGCCCACGAGCCTTCTGCTCGAGTGCCTAGATACTCTACTTCCTGCCATCACACATATTGTAAATGTCAGCCTGTCGTCAGGTGTTTTCCCATCTCTGTTCAAGAATGCGGTGGTGAGGCCACTTCTAAAGAAATCCACGCTTGATGTCAATGGGCTAAACAACTACCGCCCAGTCTCCAACTTGTCTTTTCTCTCTAAGATCATAGAGAAAATAGTTTTGACACAGCTCTGGGCCTATTTACAAGACCACCATCTTCTTCCACAAGCTCAGTCGGCATATAGACCTTTCCACAGCACTGAGACCACTCTTATTAAAGTAACAACAGACATATTATCTGCTCTTGACAGTGGTGATGTTTCTCCATTAACCCTACTGGACCTGTCTGCTGCATTTGACACTATAGACCACTCTCTGCTTCTTCACAGACTCCACACCCTCTACGGGATTTCTGGACCTGCCCTCTCATGGTTCAACTCCTATCTCACTGATAGGACCCAGACTGTGGTAGTCGATGGTCAGAGATCTCGCCCTGCTTCACTTTTCTGTGGCGTTCCCCAAGGCTCAGTACTTGGCCCAGTCCTGTTCATCCTGTATACTAAACCACTTTCATCTTGCATCCGGTCTCACCAGGTGTCTCATCAGTCCTATGCAGATGACACGCAGCTTTACTGTTCTATTCCACTGGCTGTCTCACTCTGCTATTAGCTCTCTAGAAGCTTGTATTAGTGATGTCAAGGGCTGGATGGTGAAAAACAAGCTTAAACTAAATGATGATAAAACGGAAGCCCTCTTGTGCCATAGAAGAAGACATCAACCTTCACTAGTCAGTCTGCCCAATCACATCAAGGTGGGCGACAGCAACATCACCTTCACGTCATCCGTTAGGAATCTGGGATTTATTGTCACCGCAGACATGACCCTTGATAAACATGTTACAGCTGTCTGTCAGTCTGCCTACTATGAGCTCCGTAAGATCAGTGCCATCCGTCACTTTCTCTCTACACGTGCCACCAACACTCTTGTCTGTGCGTTTGTTCTTTCACGACTTGACTACTGCAACTCCTTGCTGGCAGGCTGCCCCTCATCCCTCATTCAGAAACTCCAGAGAGTACAGAACTCCGCTGCACGTCTGGTACTTAGAGCAAGGAAACGGGACCATGTCACACCTCTCCTTCGTTTTCTACACTGGCTACCCGTCCGTTCTCGCATCCAGTACAAACTGTCTGTGCTGTGTTTTAATTTCTTTGCTGGCTCCTGTCCTGACTATTTTTCTGAACTTCTCATCCCTTACTCTCCGGCCAGACAACTCCGCTCTTCCTCTGACAACCGTACTCTGACTGTTCCTTTCACCAGAACAACAACCTATGGTCACAGGACTTTTGGCTACTGTGCTGCAAAACAATGGAACTCTCTTCCTCTCCATATCCGCCACCTTCCTACAATTGAATCCTTCAAATCTGCACTGAAAACGCACCTCTTCCTTGAGCACTACTCCTAGTCCACAATGCTAGTCCTTACCCCCCCCCTTCCCTCTTGCTACTTTACCCATCACTATTTTTCTCTGTTCCTGTTACTTGATGCCTTTTGTTTTCTGTTTTTGTAAGTTCTGTCGTTTTCTTTCGTCCCCTGTGTTCTGTATCTACTTAGTCCACGTCTCTTCCCCGTTTTAAGCGCTAAGAGCATGCTCTCTACGAGTGTGAATATGCGCTATAAAAATCTTCACTATTATTATTATTATTATCTCGTACTCATTGATCGTCACTTAAAGGTAATATAGCTGCATAGGAGTGAGAAAGTTTCCTGCAGAAATATCTTTCTGATGTATTCATGCGTGAATGTGAATTTTTGATTAAGTGTGTGTGTGTGTGTGTGTGTGTGTGTGTGTGTGTGTGTGTGTGTGTGTGTGTGTGTGTGTGTGTGTGTGTGTGTGTGTGTGTGTGTGTGTGCACTGCTGCATCTAGCAGAGAAATAAAGAACGAAAAATAAAGGTAAAAGGGGAGGAAACGAAGATAGGAAAGTGAAAGAGGAAGAGAAAAACAAAAAACACTTTCGTTGCATAAGGCCACATGTGAGAACCCGTGTAAACTAATATGTGTTTCACTCTTATGATGAAGTACATGTCTCAGCTTGGCTGGAATATTGTCATAACCCAAAATTAATAATCCCGTAACAAAAGCACAAAGAGAGAGAGCGACAGAGAGAAGTAAAAAAAAAGGACGAGCGCTTAGAAGGGGGACTTTCTCAAAACTGTAAGCTACCTTTGGTCTAAGAAAAACCATCTTGGTCGTAACTTTTTGTTCAAGCAGGGGTCTTCTGGTAAATTAAATCTGCTTTCATCTGTTTTGTTCACACACAAAATAAAGAAAAACCATCTTGGTAGTAACTCTTTGTTCGTGTAGCGGTCACCTGGTATATTAAATCTACTTTCATCTGTTTTGTCACACACAAAATAAAGCAGAATATGTCGTTGTTGTGTTTTTCATGTAAACTGTGAAAAGACAAGAGGATGATTAGCCCACGTGGAAAGAGAGGCTGGGTCCGAAGATCAGTATTTATTCAGACCTCTCACTGACAGCTCGTGTAGGACTCGAGACCCTCTCACAGAGAAGCAAGAGGTAAGCATCACTTTATGCTCTGTGTGCTGATAAGTGACTACTACGTTGTTAGTTTCAATGATTTTAGAAGTACTTTTTCTCTTAACACTCAGAAGAAGAAAATCATGTATCAGGAAAGATTATCATTTTATATGGCTCATTCCATTTGTATTTTTAGGCAGATTATCAATTCAAGAACAACGATATATGTCAACAGTTATGTATTATTTTATTTGTCCAATTGATTTGTATGTCAAGGGCAATTGCTTGTTCATTTTTTAAACTAAATATTTGAAAGACATTTAAACCTAACATATTAAAGTAAATATTAATTTTAAAATATGTAGCATGCTTAGACGAAGTTTGAAAAAAGTTGTCGGAAAGAGTTGCCGATAGGTAAGCCATTTGCATTTGGTCCGACAACCACGTCAGACAGCGACGACTCTGTCCCAGTTCATGGACGACACGTGGCTTTTTCGACGACTACTTGTTCACCCGACTACACTGTCGGTGGTACGACGAACAACGCCTCGTTATTTTGCAGCGCCGGCGAACCCACAGACCTTCTTTCCTCCAAGAATAGTGACTTCTTTAGCTGGCCTTAGTTTCGAACTTCTACCTTTTACATGTAGCCCAGGTTCCGTTGGAGTAGTCATTGAACTTTCCACAACAACTGGCAGTCTTGAGGCTGACTGACCCCTTGCATCAAGGTTCTCTAACTGAAGCATTCCGACTTCCTCTCGAGTTCTTGCACTCCTAGCTCAGTCTTGGTCTCTAGAAAATCCTCCTCGATATTTGGTATTTCTACCTTCAGTACCTTCCTGTACCTCTCCATTAAGCATGTTAAAACCCTATATACACGTCATCATCCAACGATTGTTGTTGTACAACTTACTTCCGTAGCGCACTACATCTTTTCAATCAAAAAAGATGTATTCAAGTTAAACACAGACACACCAGACAGTGTCACAGCTGTACGCAGCGCCCCTTTGTTATCAGTTGTAGAAGGAACAAATAACTGTCAGGCTGCAGTGGTACTGCACAAGAATAAGGTCAGTACTCCAAGAAAAGGAAACTCAGAAGAATTTACAAGTGAGTGAAAAGGAAAGGTGAGTGGCTAATCTTGCTTTTAACTTTGTTAAGCTTAATCAATCTCGGTTGTCGAGAGATGTTACCACTAGACAGAAAACTAAAAAGCAACAATGCTTGAACGTGCGTAACAGACTGGTTTTAAAATACATTTTTCTTACGTCCAACATGTAAGTAATACGTAAATCGGCAGCGGAATGAACTTCCTTATTCCTGGTCACTTCTGCGCATGCGCTATGCCCGATCTTATGATGTGCTACGATTTGAACGATCAGCTGTTATGCACAACGTGACAAGATTCTGTGTACACCTGTTAACGTACAAAGTTTCGTTTAGTTCTGTATAGTTCTCAATACAGTTTTGACCAACAGTGGAGAAAGATTAATGGATCCCTGGGTATTCAGCATTCGACGATTACATTATTCGTGAGACTAATGAAAAGACAGATGTTGCGAATCGACTAGAAGACATTTGGTCAACGTGGCAAGAATAGGTGGCATAGTGGCCCCTTGTTTAATTCAGACTTTCTGCCGAGGGCTCCTGTAGGTCTCGCCAGTGTCTCGTAGATTACAAGGATGAAGGTACTGTAGTACATGGGTTGTTTCTACCTCACAATTCCGTTCAGTGGCCATTGCAGTAAAATATTTTTCTGCTCTTAAGAAACAAAAGAAGATTGAAACTAAAGCCCACTCTTGACGTTTCGCTAATTCTCGGAATAATCATATACAACTGTTAGTTACCGATACAGTCGACACTAGTGACTGGGACAAGAACACGAAAACACAATCATGGGTCAGGGTTCGTGTTAAATGTTCCCAAATCTTGGGAAAAATTCTCTACCTTAAGTAGGTAATCAGCTGGTTACTGTCAACTAAAAAACGAAATGACTTTCTAATTAATGAGCAGCTGAAAAGATATCGTTACCTAATTGATTGACATATCGGAAGTTTTTATATGGTGTCCGCGTAATTTGATCAAAGGCAGAGCCTGAAAATAATCCCTAAAACAGCCAGTTTTTTTAGGGCATCTGTTTCTTTCAGATTATGAATTTTAATAAAGAATAAACAAGTTTCGTTCCTTTTATCTTTCCGCTTTATTTGGCTAAAGTCCTTCTGTCCACGCTTCTGTCAACCAAAAACAACAACGATAACCTACATTCGAGAAAGTGATCAGAATGGGTTTAAAATTAGCGGAATGTAAAAAGACTTGCGCCATCATGTGTCCGTAAATTCGAGGTTTAACTGCTATCTCTTGTCCAAACAGTATGCTATAGAAAATTCGTCCATCTGCAAAAAAAATATATCCTGTTCATGGCATACTAATATATGTTTGCTCCAGAGAACCAGTCGTACTTCCAACATGCTCTTGCTAGCGTTCCTCTCGGCGATAGGGTCGTCGTTACGACAGCCTCGCCTCCTCATATCCTCTTCATCGTCGCTGATGACCTAGGCTGGGCTGACGTCGGTGGAAAGATCCGCAGATGTACACCCCGAATTTAAACCGTCTGATAGCGGAAGGGGTGGAGATGACCAACGCATATACAGGATCGTCCTGCACCCCGTCCCGATCAGCATTCATGACGGGTGTTTACCCGTATAAAATGGGTATTCACGACGAAGTATTTGAGGGTCTTATGAACGTCTCTGTGCCGCTAGACAGGAAGATGTTGCCGCAGACCATGAAGGAGCGCGGTTACACCACTCACATGGTGGGCAAATGGCACCTGGGCTTTTGGCGGAGAGAAATGACGCCTATTGGCAGAGGGTTCAACACCTTCTACGGCATGTACAACGGCGCGGCAGACCACTACAATCACTCCAATGGTTGGAACGGCTATGACCTTACATTCAACGAAAATCCCGTGTGGACCGCCAATGGTACCCACTCCATATACCTTCACACTCGCAGAACCATCAACATTCTGAAGAGTCACGACCAGTCTAAGCCTCTTTTTCTCTATCTAGCTTATCAGGCTGTACATTATCCACTACAGGTGCCTGAACACTATGTCAACAATTTTTGTGCAAACGTCAACGTATCAGAAGAAAGAAAGTTAAAGTGTGGACTGGTGGCGGCCTTGGACGAGGGCATCGGTAACGTCACACGCAATCTCGAAAAGCTGGGCTACATGAACAACACACTGATTCTGTTCACCTCAGACAACGGTGGACCCGTCAAAGAAGGCGCCAGTAACTGGCCGCTGAGGGGCTCTAAGAAAACATTGTGGGAAGGAGGAACCAAAGTCACAAGTTTCCTCTACAGCAAGACACTGCTGAAGGGCAACAGACAGTACAACGGCATCGCTCACGCAACTGACTGGTAAGTTAATTTTTGTTTACATCCTTTATTAAATGACCGCTTCACGAAGCTTCAAAACTATTGAATTTTAGTGAAATATTTTGACATCTTTGACATAAACCATAGTGGACGCTTGGACGGGGTGGGAGGGACGCTTTTTTAATCTTGCCAAAGACACAAAGCCAACCAAAAAGAAAACCTCAAAAACTCTGATACCTGTATAAACTGTATACTTTTATACTTGTATAAACTCCACATTCATATACCAGTGAATCATGTAAAATTTAATATTCCGTTAAATCTTTTTCCAGTATAATGCAATTTAAAATGAAAAAGGTAAAGTCGTTCATTAACGAGTTGGAAGGATTCAGCCGAAGATCCATTTCCGTCAACAGTGAAGGACTTACATTGGTAGATGACAGTTTAAGATCTCATGCAGCAAAAATGTCGTCAAAATTGTATAAGTTTGTGAAAGAGAAAAACTTTCGAGAAGTGAAAAAAACCTTACAAAACGCTTTTTACCTGTCATTATCTGGGTACTACTGATATCAATTTTAATGCAACCTGAGAAGACGTACTTGAATAAACATTGCAAAACTTTGCTTAATATAACGGTACTTATTTAAGGATAAAATATTATAGCGGATATTTCTAAACTTTCAGGATGAACCGACATTTCTGTTTTTCTTTTCTCTTGTATTTCTTCTTTCTTTTCTCCGTTTTGTTTTCTGAGGTTATTTTAAAGGAATGGAGGAACTTGCTAGTTTGTCCCAAGCATTTAGCAAAAATGCATCCTAAATGATGAACAATCGCCTAGACAGCCGCTCTTTAAAAAAAGATAGGCGACTGCCCTTTAATCATAATTTTGATTACAGTTTTAATTCATAAGATAAGGTTCTTTTCTCTTTCTTCTGATGTTAAGCTAGTCTCCATTGTAACAAACACAGGTAACCGACTCTGGAACGAGTAGCCGGTGGCAACGGGACCATTGAGGGTATAGATGGCCTTAACCTTTGGGACAGCATCTCCCAAGACAGAGACAGCCCACGCCAGGAGTTTGTCTACGACATCAACGACATCACAAATCGTTCTGCAATTCGTTACAAAAATTACAAGCTGACGTGGAACAGACCAGGAGCACCTGACATCTGTAAGTATCTCGAAAGGTAGGGGAATGTGTGTGTGTGTGTGTGTGTGCGCGCGTGTGTGTGCGTGTGTGTGTGTGCATCAGTGTGTGTGTTTGTGTGTGTACATCTGTGTGCGTGTGTGTGCATCTGTGTGTGTGTGTTTGCGTACATGTTTGTATGTGTATGTTTATGTGTGCATGCATACGTGAATAATGAGTGTATGTTTGTGTACAAACAAGTAAATGACGGGAAAAAACACAGTAATATAATATAAATCCATGAAGTTTGTCTGTAAATCGATTTCTGAAATGGGTGATATTTTGAGATTTGACCACAGGAACATAAAAAATGCGACTAGGTTCAGTTATACAAGTTTCTTATTACCTCCCCTGTAGCTTGAATAAATAAAGGATCAGACACGGTAACACAGAACACCAACTCTTAGGTTGGGAGATTCTACAAGACTTTATATAACTAGCAAATGAAAAGAGAGAAAAAAATCACTCACTGAATGATTCGAAAATGTTTCTTAAACTCTTCCATTCCACCTCCAAACATGCTACACATCCTCATCATTGCCACTATGTCAACATCCATCATCATCATGTTCTTGACTTAATACGTCTGTAAATATCTCGCGTGTTATAGCCGGCTGGTACTCTCCTCCACCTGGTGTAGAGCAGCCTCCCACCCCGAAATACACCTCCAAGGACTACATGCTCTTTGACCTTGACGCCGACCCCACAGAGACGACGGACATCAGCAATCGGTCAGACGTGACGAGCGTCCTCACCTACATGAAGAACAAACTCTACAACCTTAGGCTCAACACGCCACCTTCCCTGCAGCCGATCAAACTGAATGCTGGGAAGCCACAGTACTGGGGCGGGGCTTGGAGAACCGGTTGGTGCTGAACGTGAGGGCTTCCGGCAGTCTACGCATTATATTCTGTCAGACCGCAAACAAATAAAAAAGTAAATTCTCAATAAAGCGTGTTCATTGTTCATTTAGTACTATATATATATATATACAGAGAGAATGTATGTGTCTTTGTGTGTGCGTGTATATGTATATGTGCATATATATAGATATCTATCTCTCCAGCTAGGCCAACGACGCATTGAAAACAAATTTACTTGAGACTACCTTTGAATATAAAATCAGTTTCTTCCTAAAGACGCAAACCATAAACCACGTTCCTTTTTAAAATGAACAATCAATGCATTTCAACATAAAGAAATTATTACGCGCATCAGTCAGACGACAAAGCTTTGTACCCAATTTTAACATCATCTATGTCTCTGTGTGTGTGTGTGTGTGTGTGTGTGTGTGTGTGTGTGTGTGTGTGTGTGTGTGTGTGTGTGTGTGTGTGTGTGTGTGCTCAAAAACAAGCACAAAAATTAGACTATATAAAAATGCTTATAATGTACCAATAACTTTTACACATTCATTGCAGTAATAAATCACCTTCATGATCGTTCAAACATTCAAGACCAAAGTACAAATCACTTTAAAGTTTATTCCATTAGACAGAGCGCCCTGTGTGGGTGGGATCTCAGATACATAATAAGACGAAGGGACAGTCGGAGTGAGAGAAAGATAGACGCTCATCGGTCGACTTCACATGCTTTTCCCCTCTTTGTTCGAATCTGATCCGTAAAGGGACTGAGCGGTTACTGTCTGACGAGAAACCAGACATCATCTGTAAACTCCGAGTACTCTTTGCTAGATGTCTATAAATGGGAAGACATTTTTAGGGACTAAAGCTGGAGATAGAAACGTTAATTTTGCTAGTCAATACTATTTCAGGATTTCTTTTATACTCGAATATCAAAACATCAATGCATGCATTCAATACAGCTGATATAACAAAGTAAAATATAAAAGTAAAGTCTAACTGAGATGAACTTTATCATTGGGTAGATAAAAGTGTGAATTGAGAAGAGCTGCTGGCAACACTCACAGACTAAATATATTACGAAAGATAACTGCTTTCTTTCTTTAGGCATCTTAAAATCTGCTAGCCTTCAACTCATTCATCTGTGACCCCCCTCTTGGTTCTCAGATGTACAGCCACAATTTAAAGTGCGAATAAATTAAATTGTGTGTATTATTTGTGATATGTAATAGGTCATACACTTTTGTAATGAAGACTGGCGTAAGACAGGTTTGCATATTATCACCGACAATCTTCGTGATGGTCATAGACTGGATTATACGTAAAACAACCCAAGACAACAACACTGGTATCCAGTGGACCTTCACCAAACAGCTAGAGGACCTGGACTTTGCAGATGACATTAGTCTCCTAACTCATCGGCAGCAGCATGCACAAACCAAACTGGGCAAGCTAGCAGAGGAAGCAGAGGAAGCACAGAAGACCGGCTTAAAGATCAACAGAAAGAAGACCGAAGTGATGAAAATCAACAACAAGCAGGAACTCCCAATCCATCTTCAAGGAGAGAACATCCTAGAAAGAGACCGTTTCACATTTCTGGGGAGCATCGTTAGCAAGGAAGGCTGAGCGGACGACGACATCAGAAGCCACATAAACAAGGCCAGGCATGCTTTTAACACCCTACGCCCCATCTGGAACTCCCTGGCATTATCTCTTCGCAGTAAGACCCGAATCTTCAACACCAATATGAAGGCAGTCCTACTGTATGGCTCTGAAACCTGGAGAGTGACAAATACCATCAACAACAAGCTCCAGACCTTTACCAACCGATGCCTTCGCCATATTTTGGGAATAAGATGGCCTGAAAAGATCTCCAATAGCAGCCTGTGTGAAAAAACTAACCAGAATGCCACTAGTCAAGACATCAAAAAGCGCAAGTGGGGCTGGATAGGACACACCCTGCGCAAACCAGCTGACACCATTGCCAGGCAGGCACTTGACTGGAACCCTCAGGGGAAGAGGAGAGTTGGGAGGCCAAAACAGACTTGGAGAAGATCAGTAGAGAGCGAGGCAAACGATGGCGGAACCACATGGGCCCACCTTTGGGGGGTGGGGGCTGCCCAAAACCGGGTCCGCTGGCGAGGTGTTGTTGCGGCCCTATGCTCCTCGAGGAGTAGCAAGGAATGATGATGAATAGCTCACACTAAAAATGTCGGTATGCTATGACATATTCTCTTTGTGTGTCCTTACTGATTAATGTCTTTTCAAGAGAGGAATTCCTTATAGACGTGGTACATTGCAGAGGGGTAAGTAGGCCGGAGACTTAGTGGGAGCTTTTCGTGCCCTTCCCAGGGAAGCTTATGCACCGTTGATCTCTATCTCCAAACCTATTAGTGAACTTTACTGATATCCCTTGCTGAAGACTAGCTCGATCGTTTGAAATGATTTCTGACATGAATATATCACTTCGCAAAGGCGTGTCAAACAAGAACTGTTTCCCCCAAAAGCTGGTGATCGTTGGTGTTGACGAAAGAAACAAATAAAAAATTAAAATATCCCCTTTCAAATGCAGTAATTATTATTACTATGAAAAAGCAATTTAATCAGCTATGAGATGGAGGAAATGATGATGATGTCGTTTTATAATGCGCTAGTTTCCGCATCGCAGAGATACGCTCAATGCGCAGTGATCCCAACAGCCACCAGACTGCAGGTCAAATGATCAAGTTCAAACAACAAAATGCAGATGAAAAAAAAACAAAAAACAAACAAAAAACAAAAACAAAAAGAAAGAACTAGTCCATTTGAAACAAGTGGGTCTTCAGTTTTTTCTTAAAAGTTGCAAGACTATCAGACTCCTCGGTCGAGAGGGAAAGCGAGTTCCACAGAAGCAGGGGCAACATTTGAGAAACCGCAGTTGTATAATCCACATTCGGATGGATATGATGAAATCTCAAAAAATGTTTGTAAAGTGTGACAAAGTCATATAGTGGTAGACTGGTCTGTCAAAGATTTATGAACTCTCAATTATAATAACAGCTATCTGCAGAAACAGCCAGGTATTTTGTACTTTGACACAAAGCGTGAGTAAAATATAAGTTGCAGGATGACAGTATAGACTGCATAGTGTGTCATTTCACACTTCAACGCTCTATAGAGTCTAACATAGGTAATTCACAAAATGATTACTTTTTCCTACAATTCACTTGTAATCTTTGTAATCGATTCTATGTTCTTATTACAGAGTTGAGTGTATTGCCAATGTCGCGGATCGTCCCCATAGTCGCCGGGTGCTCACTCGCATCCGCTCAAACAGCTGCCACGAACACACACCCACTCACTCAGCCAGAGGCAGGGGCCGAGGTCTTGTCACGTGTCTAAGCCACTTACAGACCGGAAATGTCCGGCCGAGTCTCTAAGTCCACTAAAGACGGGGTCTTGTCGCAACTTAAAGCCACTTCCGCCGGAAGATCAACCCGAAAATCTACAGACGCCTGCCCCCCGTCTCTAAGTCCTAGAGACTAGTTGTGAAATATGGCGGCTACAGCTTGTTTGTGCCAGCGAATCTTCAAATAAAATAATAATTAAAATAATTAGTGGTAGAACATATCCAACACATAGAGACGACGACATAGAAGTGTATCAAAAGTTTACATTTCATTCTCGTGACTCGCTAGAGATGGCAGATCAACTTGCCTTCCACCTCCAAACTTCCAATCGCGACCCCGACGACTCGTCCTTTGTGTTGACGTGATGTGCTTATGTCGGTGCGTGTGTGTCGCTATTACAAGAGTTTTCCAGCAGACAAGCTTGTTGGATTAATTAAAATGTGACAAGCAACACTGCATCATATGGAAAACCGGTGGATTAATTTACGAGACATCAGACAACAGCTGCTTTTGGTGTACAGCATGCTCCAAGAACCAGCCAACACAAATATGTTTACTGGAAAACATTTATCCTTCTGTTAATGTGCAGATAAAATATTTAGTTGATTGCTTTATACTCTCTCTCACTTTCTCTCTCTCTCTTTCTCACACACACACACACACACATAAAAAGCATGTAACACTGACATCAATATATTTACATGTGTATAGTCTTGATCGAAGGAGAATGATATATAACAGCAGTGCTGTAGATAGCATTAAATTGCTATTCTCTTGTCAAAAGCTGTATCATAATGGTTCTCAGAGCACACGTTACCCTACTTGCATTTTAGGCTGTTCTCAAATAGTCAAAACTAAACTTTATACTGCCAAGCATCAGTCTGCAGTAATTTGTTTTATGCAGATGAAAAGAAAAGTTTTGCACAGTTCTTATAACATTTTACTACAGCCTTTTTTCTCTAGTAGTTTAATTTTATCAGTTGAGCAGAACATAAGTTGATATGCACTTAAAACTCAAAACCTAATAAGAGAAAACAAAAGTTATTCATTTCCATTTATTTCAACAGGCTGTCTGCAGCACAGACTTGCAATTCACTGAGGTAAATGCATGATAGCCTGGAAGTGCGCATAATGTTCAGATTTTGCTGAACTTTGGTGACTTTTCTGCTTTAAAACTAACCTTCTGAAAGGAGTAAAGCTTGGACACATAGAATATATGATAAGAATTAAGAGGGTGGCTGATGATATCCTTTCTAAATCCAACCACTAAGCCAGAGAGACAGTGTACAAAGGAGTATACAGTTCTACATTCTTCTCATAATTAAAAGAGCTTGGATAATAAACACCAAATAATGAAAATAATGATAACCAAAGATACAATGTTTTTAATGACAAGGTGCTTGCTGTGAGCTAGCATATTTTCTAACAGTGTCATAATTGTGTTTTTAAGTCTGCTATGAATGCACAAACTCTTTGCTTTAGAACAGTGTGTTTGTTTTGTGTCAACTGGCTAGATTTAAGATAATATGTAAAAGTAATATGGCTTCCCTAAATAGACTACAATGTGGTACACTACAGTAGTTATAAGCTGACAATATGCAAGATAATCCTCATTGAGCAATTTATAAAAGAAAGAGCATGTTACTTGTCAGCTGATGAACTAAGAAGATCCTGATGATGAAGACCACAACAAAAGTTATGCTACATGCTTTATGATTTTGGTACATTCTAGTTTTCTCTGTGTCTCTGCTTTAGAATATTGGGTGCTTGTGTTTTTGTTTTATTTTGGCCAGTTAACAAATAAGGGTAAATCATGCAAAAGAAAGTGCAACATGACACCTAAATAGCCAAAATCATGGTACACAACAGTAGTGTATCAACTGATAAACTGGCCATCTGTATGTGTGTGTGTTGTAGTAGCAGCCATTAGATGATGATGATAATAATAATAATAATAATAATAATAATAATAATAATAATAATAATAATAATAATAATAATAATGTATACTTATAGTGAGCAGCATCATGACTAAAATAGATTGCACTCTCTGCGCAGACCAGTAAAAGCACCCGGTCCGACCCTACCTCACTCGGTTCTCCAGATTGAACACAAGCCCGCCTCGACGCTCCCTACAGCCTTCTACAGGGCTGTGCGGCGAGCTGCATACCGCTTCAGGTGGACTGTATCAGGAACAAATCACACACAACACCAAGCCACGGCCAACCAAGCTCCCCTCTCAAAAATGGATCATACCCACTCTCCCCTCTGACAAAATAGCATAGACTGACCTATGACGCAGCGAATTATTCCACATCGAACTTCTGCCAAAAATTGTCCCAAGAGCTGTATGGAATTTCCAATATTTGAAGAGCGCTTAATACTATTATTCTGTATTGTTATCATTTTGATGAGGAGTAGGGAGGAGAGCAGTGAATGCCATGACGTCAGTCAGTGTTAATTTGTTTTCCTCTTCAAAAGAGTTCGAAAATTAAGCAAACGTGATTTTTATTTGGGGTCTTGTCACATTGTTGACTTTGTGGTACTGTGCCTTCTCATTTTTCTCTGTGTAGTTTACTGTTTTTTCCCCCGACGTGTGCACGTATAATCAACTATGCCAAGAAAGTGGGTTCCAGCTGGATATATCTGGGTAATGGATAAACGGGGGCGGCTTCGTAGACGTATGCACCGATTTCCAATAGAGGATGTCAGAAGGAGTCGGATAGAGTTAGAAAGAATGTCTGGGAGGCAGAGAACTCAGCAACAGGAGCGATATGGAAATCTAAGGACCCAGCAACAGGAGGAACGTGACACCATCCAGGATATCCTGCTAGATAGCAGTATGTATTAGAAACTTAGTTCTACTCAGTTCTTATGAGACATTTTGATATGACTCCAGAAGA